>OY728152.1:1196548356-1197798356 GCA_963277665.1 Viscum album | reverse complement strand
ATTTTTTTATATTCTGATTTATTATCCATGGAAGGATGTTTCATTTCCTCATAATGGAAATTGGATGAAACTATTTTGATATGGTAATAAGAATCCCATGTGGTGGGAGTTACTTTTGTTTTATATTGAATACAATTGAATAATCATGTTTTCCATTCACGTATGTTTTTTCATTCAAAATATATATGGGGGACGGTAATAACCCTATATAGTGTTATAATGTCTCTTTTTGGTTTCATATTTCTTTATTACTAGGAATAAATGGAGATTAATTGGATGATCAATCAATATTTTTCACCTTGAGTAATCCACTTAGGGTAGATCTTAATATTATCTTCTTATTAGAGAAGTTATTTTTTTTTCAATCCATGATGATCAAAACAATCTAGAAGCTCAAAAAACATAATTGGAATCCATATTTTTTAATAGATGGTAACATTTTTTACTTTAGTAAAAATTTATTGAATATTACATTACATTTTTATATTATTTGTAATTTTCAAGAAGACTAGAGGGAATTCATAAAGGATTATATGGGTGATCATTTTTGTGAATCTAAATAGTGATAAATCTTTTATTTAGGTTGAGTTTGTTCATTAATTATACTAATTTTCAAGAACATTATATTCCTCTTTCTTATTCTCATTCTGATTCTTTAAAAATATATATTTTCTCTACTACGTTGTTTATTCATTATTTTAGAATAATTATTATGTAAGACTTTTTTTAATGAAAATAAGTTCTTTAAAATTCATGTTTCCTCCCTAAAATATTATTTTTTTGAATTTTATATTAGATATGAATAATCATTTACATTTATTAGAATCAATATACATTATAATTTAAAATACCTAGTATAAATAATATTTTATTGAATTGATTTTTTTACTTGTAACAAGTATTTTAACTTCAATAAATGCTAAAAGGTTGTTTCATTTTGTCTGGATCTACAACATTGGTCTTTTTAGTAACCATTTGAACAATATCTGTATCTACTCTATTGAAAATCCTGTTGAACATTATTAGTTTAAGGATATGTTTCTCCATATTAAATTCTGTACTAGGGATAATTTTTATCATTATGATAGGGAATTGTGTATTTCAATGAGATAATTTATACCCCACTATGGTCCCATAAAAATCTCTAAAATATAACAAATATTGAATTATTTTTATGTTTAAATAATTTTTTTTAAATTGTACAATTTTTATGATGTTTTATTGTTGTGAATCCATTTAATAGAGTATAATTATTTAATATTCCTTGTATTTAATCGGGAAATTCTATTTTTTCCACTTGAATAGTTGTTAACATTAATTAGAAATGGTGGGAATGGTTTTCAATTATCATTTCACTTTAATATTTTAATTTGGATTTAAACTCATATGGTATGCATTATTATCAATTATGAAATGGAAATACAAATCCAGGTTGGACATTTTTTTAATCATTATGCCTATAGATTAGTTATTTATAAACCATTTAATTTAATTTATTTTATCATCCTAATAGAGTGCCTAAATTATTTGATTGCTAATTTATGTCATTTGGTTATCATGGAGGTAAAGAGCGAAGGACCTAAAAACTCCCTGAGAGGGGAGGGGATTCAAGGGTGTAAATGTTTTTCGCCAAAAGTTAAAGATCATTATCCCGCATTGGAAGGACCAAATTAAACCATTCTGAAGGGATTGTGAGAAAATAAATGACCATATGCTAATAGATCACATATTTATTTTATATGGTTCAAAAATAAGGTATTGTCAATAGATAATAGTCCAACAATGTTTTTGTTATATATTAATATCCTAATATTCACTAGTTTTGGAATAAAATTTTTCAGATATAGTCACTCAGTGCCGAGAATACTACCTTTACCAGTTTTTAGTGGTAGAACACAATTTCCCTCGATACAACTCTTATCGAATACCCAAATATTTCTTCATTGAGGTACCTATAACTCAGTTTATCAGCATTATGGTTGCATAAAATGATTTACATTATAGGATTTTTATATATCTATCATGATACCATTATTGAACTACAGATCTGTATAGATGCATAATTAAATCATTGAACAATGAAAAAAAGATTTTAAAACTATCTTTCTTGAAGCCCCACCCTTCAAGAAGGAAACTCTCTAAAAGGAAAAAACTACCTTCAGGAAGCTCACTAAGTCAACAGAGAAAAGCCCATAATCACGAATAACCCTTTTTTCATATACATTGGTATCATTGAATTATAAACTCATATTTTTTTATGCTCAATCTTAAATAAAATGCATGATTTGGGGGGCTCTCGTATCTTTATAAAACCATTCTCACACCATGCACAACTCACTAATTCATTGGGCACACCACACAACTTTTGTGCATGGTTTCACTATCCATGCACAGGTTGTGTAGAAGGGCATTGAAAACATCATCCACAAGTCATACGGTCATGCAAATAGGTCACACGGTCATGTTCCTCGGATGCATGGTCTTGTGTCGGGGTCACACATTTAGAGGACAATAATACCAACCATCTTTCCCCCTTTTAGAACCATGGGCTCCGGATGATCACCAGATGCTTCCTTAAACTGATTATCTGGATTAAAAGATCACATTAGGACGAACAATGATAAATAGAAAAGAAAACATAATGATCTGTACATTATTAATGTTCCAGGTCATTACAGGAACAATCTATTAGTATTGGTATATCCTCATGCATATCATTAGAGCTCATATAACATTAATCATTACTCAATTCATTGCTGGGAGATAAATTTATCACCTATCACATAATGGAAATAATATATATCTATTCCATAATATCCTAAATTATTCATCATATCTAAACCCATGAAATGAAATTGAATATTCATAATATTGTATTCTCAAGAAGTTATATATATTTATTCATTCATTATATGTATACATAAATACATCATTTATAGTTTTGTTAAAAATCATATTGTACAACATTTGTTGGATGAAAAAAGATTCCATTTTAACAATTATATAAAAATTAAAGATATATAAAATGACATTAAAAAATCGAAGGAAAATAGATTAATACCCCATTAACTCATTTTTATAAAACATATATTCACATGAAAAATGATTTTTACTAAAGATATAATTAACTTTAATTTTCCTTAAAATATCATTTTGGTCCCTTGAGCACTTAAAGTGTAATATGTGGATGAGAAAATATAATTTAATCAAATTACTGGAGAATAATAAGTTTAATTATTTTCCTAGGATTTATATTGTAATAGTTCATGACAAGAAAATTCATAATAAACCATCTTAATAAATTATGAGATTGTAACATAAAACCATTAAAACATTGGTATCATTTCAATAAAAATTCCCATGGAAAATAATATAAATAGATAGATAATTAAATACAAATAATTTTCAAAATAATAATCACAAAATAATTTCTTTAGATATATATACACACAAAAAAATCATGTGATGTATAAGGCATGTATCACATATAAATAAAAGTGAGACAAAAATCACATATGTTGAGTTAAGAAAATTTCAAAATTGTCCGAACATCTATTATAATAAATTAAAATTTATTCTAAATATTCCCAATAAAAGAATTAATAATTTTCATATCATTTATATTCATTTATACATATATTTAAATTCACACATCACTGCTGAGGAAGAAAATTTAATACACAATTGATGGTGACGATAGTTCATACGTATGTATGAAGGATGATTTCATTTTTTGGATGATGGATTTAATGAATGGAAAATGATAATTCATCATTCCTAAAACATTATTATATCATATAAATCTTATGTATTTATAAAATCCATTATATAATACATCCATGTAAAATATGAATGAAAAATTAATCAAATCACTTTGTAAAAATGGTAGTCCACACCTACACATGAGAAACATTATAGTTTTCCATCATTTTAAAAGGAATGATTGTAGATATAACATTTTCATTTTAAAATAAAAAATAAGAAATAAGTGGAATATATAAACATTAAACCCATAATAGTTATAATATATGAATTATGGTTCTGGATAATCTATTATAGCTCTAAATGTAGATGGTTAGTCATGTATATGATTGAATGATACATTCACATCATATTTAATGGAAAGAGGGTGGATAATGTTATCTTAAATATAATAATAACATTTTATAAAATTGAGGATAATATATATATATGTTTTTTTCAAATACTATACATTTATAATATGTATAAGAATAAATAAATTATAAGTGTTTAGGTACCCCAACTACCTCACTTTTGGGAGACCTGATATAAATCTTTTCTTAAGTAGTATAATATTTTTTAAAATGAAAATGAACTAAAAAATAATGGTAATATTGTACAAAATAAAATTTCTTATGGGATAATTGAGAAAAATTTATCAATGAAGTTTAAATAAAATAATGAAGGGGAATCAATTATATGAAAGGGAGAGGATAGACTATGAATTTCATAAATGATTAAATTAAAATATAACCCCTAACATAAAAATTGGTTCCAAATGGACTATAAATGGAGATGGGGTGATGGTTTTTACCATATCCTATCTCATTTTTCTTCGTTATTTTTTTCGTTTTAATTAATTTAATCATAATTAAATTGATAAAATATCATTAATGTTATATTTTCCCAGTATTCATATAATTTGACAATGTAGTCTTCAAAACATTTTTTGAATTCAAATAAAATTATTTAATATAACTATAATAGGTAAAATAAATATAAAAATTTCATGTTTCACATTAAATCATAAAAATAAAGATAGATTTAATATTTTTAAAATCATTTGTTATATTTTGTAAATTTGAGATATAATACATTGCTGTTGCAAAAGAAATAAATTTCATTTAATTATTAAATAAAATTATAAATAAATATATATACTGAAGATATGTTCACTAGTAAATAAATATTAAGATAATTTAATAATTATTATTTTTAATATGAATACATAAATGCTATTAAAATCAAAGAGAATGTCAATTTTTTAACAATCTTTAATTAAAATATTATAAATGTAATTTTTATGGAAAAGATTCCATTAAAAATAAATTTAAAATCCTCAGAATAAAATTATCTACATCCAATCGTCCAATAATAATGAATATGAGAATTTAATGTCATTTCACTTGGTTTAAACCAATATTTAGCCAATTTACCCTTTATAGTGCCAAATTATACCATGATTGTTGTTCACATTGACTAACTATAAATGTGACATATTAAAAAATTTTAAAATAATAATTATAATCTTATAAATCATATAATGAAGAACTATACATATAATTGGAAGCAATTAATTTTATTTTATGTGAATTAAATGTGAAAAAGTACTAAATAAAAAAGTTTTTAATCATTAAACTATATTTTTTTCACATTCCTACTTGATAATTTTTTTAACATTTGATTTAATATGTATATGTTTTATAAAATCGTTCACTAGTAGTGATAAATTTTGTTTTTTAGGATAAAATTACATTGTCTGTATTAGAACTGTTTTTTAGAAAAAAATATAATTTTTTTCATAATTTTATTATTTTCATATTTAATTAATTAATGTATAATGAATTATTTATATAAATCCCTAATATATAATTATTCATATATTATTTATTATTAATAATATATTCTAATACAATGGTTGGGTGATGACATATAATAAGAAAAATTTAGAAGAATATCCTATTTGTTTAGACTTGATTTGTTGTGTAATGGAAGATATCGGAGAAATGAATTTATTCAAAATAACCATTTCCTAAAATCTCATGGTGTTACATTGTACCCACCCTAAACATTAATGTAACCCTTAAAATTAATCACTTTTAAATTATCAAATTATGATATATCCTCTTCATTATATCAACGGGTTCCCGTTTTACTTCCTATAATTTATTGTTTCTTCCCAAAACATTAAGAAGTTGAGTGGCCTAGTTTTGTAGATATCCATATCAACAATCCAGAATATCCATGAGTCATTCCTCATAAGATAGATCATAATCCAATTTTATGAACTATGATTAATGAAATTTTATTGGATTTTATATTTAATTCATCACGGTATATAGATGTAATTAATTTTTAGCATGAGAAAGATTCGGTGGAAGCTCTATTCGCTAAGCTACTATCTCGGAACTATAAATAATTTTAGAAATACTGATATTCAAAGGGATCAATATTCTATTATTTATAATGTTGATCACCCTATTCTATGGAGTTATTGGTAATAACACCATTACACTATACATAAACTCCAATCCATTACAACTATTATCAATTTAACCCTTCTTCCAATTATGAACTACACATATATACCACTGAATTGACCTAAAATTATATGATATTTTATTAGGTTAGTCATATCCAATTGGCCTCCAGTATCCAAATTTATTTTTTTACATTATAGCTATTCACATTAAACAATTTTAGGAGTTTTAATGGGCCACATAAATTCTTGGGTGAACGATATTATTTTATGTGAATTACACCAAAGGAATGTGATGATCCAAATAGACATTGAAATACCTTGAGTAATATCTCAAAATATCTCTTAGGGTTTGAATTTTTATATTGGACTGACCATCTATATGAGGATGACACACCATAATAAAACATTATTCTTTGTCCACAGATTTCTAAATAATTATCTAGAACTTCATGTTAAATCGTGGATCCCAATCTGATAAAATGGAATGTGATAGTCCATGAATCGTTACTACTTACTTAATATATATCATAGAAATCTTATCCAGGGAGAAATTTTCCCTATTTAAAATATTGTTTTCATTCATTATAATGGGATCTACTACATCATATACAAAATTTTACCACTATGTAAATTTTTTTTGTAAATGATAGAATCCAGGGTGGCCATTTCTTTGTTCCACTCTATATGATTAAGGGTTGTAACATCCCTTTTTTAATTTTTCAGTCATCCATAATTTCATCACAAACCATGTACTTAGGTAAAAACACACTTAAGAGACTTTTCATTCTAACCTGCACAAAAAATATTATATATATCTATACATCTTAGTACTCTCAAAATGAATAGAGAATGAATAACTATGATAAACATCCAACAGATTCTTCTACAAAACATCTCTGGATAATACACATACATTGTTCAAGAACATTATCACTCTATCAAAATATTAGGCGAATTCAAGAACATGTATAACCTTATTCTACAGTTCTACCTCTTCCAATTATTCCAATTTATTCATTAAAGGGAAATAAAGGTTAATAATGAATTAGGCCAGATAGGTATTTTCCCCTTCCAATAATATTTCTAACTCTATCATTGAAAATATAATAATATTGTATCTTCTAGGATCCTGATCACTGATAAGATAGGATGATCCTTTCTACTAAATACATTGTCCTCCTTGTTTACTTTCATAAGGTGTTAATTTATTGTGATGTTATGAATTTTAATTGTCTCAAAATATCTTTCCTATATATTATTAATATATTTTAAAATTAATATATACATTATACATTTGTTATTAGAATATATATCACACCTTTCCTTATAATGATAATTCCTCCATATCACTAATTAATCAATTAGTGTAGGTAAATAAAAATCATGAGTGGGGTAAATTGGATCCCAAGAATTATATTTTCATGAGTAATAAGAAATAACAATATTACTTTTTAGGAAGAAACATCTCAATCCCTTCTTTGATTCTTCACTATATATTACAAACAATATTCATTTAAATGGTAATGTAAGCACATGTGAACTAAAAATAATTCTCTTAAGTAACATTAAATATTTATCACAATTTTCTTCAAATTAAGCATGGATCAGTTCATAGATAACATGGTGAGTAGATTTGAAATCCATGAAAATTTTCCAAAGACCATCAATAATATCAATCTAAACCAAGGTACTATTTATATCATTAACATTGGACAATATGGGTTAATTTTAAATATCATTCTTAATTAATGGATCCATACAAATATGTTTTATTTATATTATATAACCCCTAAATAAAACATTTTATATCCAAAATTCAAACAGTGATAAATTTCAAAAATATAATCCTTCAATACATTCATTAGTATAATCCTCTGGTGATCATGATTATCATAATTTCTCATTGAATATATAATAATATCATCTATAAATACAACAAATAAAAAAAGTAATATCTAATGATATTATTAAATCCATGATGATATCATGTGTAATTTGAAAGAACATATGGAATTACAATATTCTCATAGTTTCCATATCCTTGATAGAATATTTTTGGTTATATCCACATTATTGACCTTAAATTTATGATATATATATTCATTTCCATCATGGTAAAATCATGAGAATTGTTTAATTGACTAAAAAATACATCAATATTAGGTATGTGATACTTGTTATTGATATTGATCAATTTATATTCATGGTAATCAATTTATAGTCTCAATGTTCTATTATTATTCAAAACTAAAATAATTGGTACACACAAAGGTGACACACAATGTTGGATGAATCATAGTCATGATTCGACATGAGTTTCTTTTTCAATTCATGTAAATCAATCATGTCCATTTGGTACATAGTCCTTGAAATTTCAGTTATATTATGTGGAATACCTGCAAACTCTTCCAAAAAGACTTCCCGAAACTTCCACACATTAGACATGTGATTGAATTTATGTTTATCCCCATCCATTTGAGATAAACTCCCCATACGAAAATGATATCTATCTCACATAATGGATGTTATTTTGATTTTATTTTCATAATTATCATCATACAGATTAAAAATCATAGGATATATCAGAATATCAAATGTAATATCACTTACCATGAAATTGATGTGGGATTTATGTAATGAAAGATAACAAATGCACTAAATAACATAAAACTCAATCCAATGTAGGATAACATGATTTTAAGAATGTAAATTCTTTTAATAATTAATAAATGAAAAATCCTAGACAAGATATGTGATCCTTTTACTTTTATGAGATTTCACTACTAATTCAACATGTAGCCATTGAGGTCATCATATAATACCAATATAAAATTCTTCAGAAAAAATATAATGGGTAGATCTAGAATCAAATAATGTATTAATTGTTTTAGAGTCGATGATATTTTTACCTTTCACCAAATAGTTTTCACATCCTTCATTATAAATCATTATCACATTAAATTTACATCTTTGTCTAGTATTAAGTCATTATATGTGAATATCATTATCATTATCCTTAAATTTTGTGTACTGTTTATCATAATTTTGGAACTCCTTGAATTTTAAACAGTGGATTGTTGATGGTGAATTAAATGTATATTTTTCATTACAAGCAGTAATAAATAACTTCTTAACATTACTTTTGTAGTAATAACTTGATGGAATCCCATTCCACACATGAAAAATTAATAATTAAATTTAAAAAATGTTCCTCTAGGTTTCATTCAAGACATTGAGTAACAACGAAATATCATATTTTTCTCTCTATGGTTTTATATATTCCTTTAAATTTCATCATTAATTTCATATCATAATAAAGAGATTGATGAGTCACACCAAAATTTATTTACACCATGATATCACAATGAATTATTACTTCATTCCTAATGGATCCTTATATGGAATTTACCCTTCATAGTCTTGTTTTATTAGGAAAGAATGATTTGATGAAACATTAAATTAAATTGGATAAAAAAACAATAAGCTTATAACAAAAATATTATAAAATATTATTCATTAGTACATACTGTTTCATCAATATTATATCTTTCTTCAAAGACCTTCATTTCAATTTTTATAAAATTATACAAGGAAATAACATAATAGTTTTTTATGTTATTGTTTTCCCATTCCAAGTATTAAACCCCATATTATTCCTCATGTTCTTGATATGAGTTCACCATTGAATTGTGTCAGCTTACTAATGATAAACAAAAAATATTAAATTTTAATGATCTAAACACTAGCGAATAGATAATACCTTTTATATGGTACAAATCCATTTTCATCAATTAATAAGTTAATGGACCTACTTAAATAAGCTGGTAGTGAAATCCCAAAGGAATCCAAAAAATATTTTACCCACCATTTCTCATCTGGAAGCTCTGTATGATTCATAGCTTGTGAATGTTTTATGAGAATATAAAATATATTCTTCATTAAGAATTACAATATATATGGTTTCCCAATTGGGAAATAATTATATTTCCCATTTTTTTTATTATGAAAATTATTATATTGACATTCTTATATCAACTAAAACCAAAAATAAATTTGTGAGAAATAATAATCATGGAGGGAAACAACTTAATAATGAATAATCATTTATTGTATGCATAAAACATTAAACATTCAATCCGATATGTTGAGCCTTAGTCTTATCAAATGTCATTGTTTATCATTAAAAACACTATATTGTTTTATATTACATCTAATCTTATCCTTATTATTTTGACTAAATTTTTATGTACCATGATTATTATTTATTTTTAGACCATTATCTAATTACAATTATAAGTCCCCATTCTTTTCATACACTAATTAAATATCTAAATAGAAAAATATTATTTACAATACATAAAGATAAACATTGAATCATATAGGTCTAGTGCCTTTGTAATCATGGATAATTAATCAATTGAAACATAAGAGAACTACATCATCTCCCACATAGTTCATCATAACTAGAACCAAATTAGATATATAATACATAATTCCAATATACATAACCTGGGAAAATAATACATAAATATGGTGAGGCATAAATATTATTATGTGTAACAAGTTGAGATATATAACATCAATTAAGCCTGACATACGCATAATGGCATGGGAATATGCACCCAGCATCTGATTTCAATGCCTTGCATTTTATATATCATAATAGTGTATCATCGGATTATGTTTAAAAATTTATAATAAATGAATCATAGAGGGATTAATGAAAATTCACCATGAGAGCATAACATTTTCATAAGAAATTTATTGATGGCACACAAAAACAAATATAAAACATTATATCAAGGATACTAAAAAATACATTAATAACATTACAGTTATGGGTTAACCACTTTTGTACCTACTTCAGTATTCGGTAAACCTCACATATACCATCATTTTGACATGGGATAAACACAATGGTATTCTTTGACATCATTAGAAATTAATCATTAACCAATGCATTAGAGGGAGATACAAGTCCCCCACATCTCAAAATAAAAATCATAAATATGTGTGACCCATAATAATAAAATATAATTTATATCAAAATAGAATAAATGTAATGGGTTTCATATCTATTTCATGATATCTTAACCAATCGAAAAGGAATCAGATTTGTAAATATATTATCATTGTAAAGAAAAACAATCCTATAAATGGATACAGTTGGTATTATTGGATCATAAAACCAATACATCTTATGTAATATAAATAGAAGTCATATTAGATGTAATATATTTTTTCAAGATCACTTCTAGCATATCATGTGGAAAACAAACATTCCAATAATGGGTCACTTATTTTAAATCATAAAATTTCTAAAAAAATATCCCTGTAAACATTTTTAAATATTTTCATTGAAACCATTAATAGATTCCACAATACATTAATATTTTATGATATCATAAAATTATGATTCTTTGGTATAATTTAAAAAATAATATTCCTTTAGGCTCTTGTAAAAAAATTATAAAATAATTCTCTCGTTAAAGAACAATGAGATTGTATTTTAATTTTTAAAATAAATTAAAAAGATTGTAATAATTACATTATAAAATAATTTTATATTATTAAAAACATTATTTTAATTTTTTTCTAAAAAAATATACCTAATGGAATTGTTTTTTTATTTAAGAGATGTGGTATGATGATTTTCCCTAAAAACATATTTCTGGTTATTATAAATAATTAGGTGAGGTAAATGAAATAAAACAATTATTTTATAGAAATAAAAATATCATGAGGAAATTAATATCTTCCATGTGAGTTATACCATAATATTTTATCATCTGAAATATTTTACTAAAAAACACTGATATTCAATGAGATAGTAACAAAAAATCATTAATACTTTTGAAACATTTTAATCAAAAGTCCTATTAAATAAATATAATTTTATGGGTATATAGATACCCATAATTATCAAATTTTTAACCTTAAAATAAATTCATTTGTACTATATACACCACTGAAAATAAAAAATTTATTTAAAAAAACATGTCATGCAGATAGAAAATTTATCCAAAAATCAAATACATTGAGATCAATGTGTGTTGAAAGTATTCTGACATATTTTATAATTAATTTTAAATTTATTATAAATATATACTATAATCAAATAAATCGATAATATATAGAATATATAAATTATTTAAATATATTTTGAGACATCCATAATGATTGATAGAAAAAATTAATTATATCTTTCCTGGAGAGAGTATGTTGTATATACGTATGAATGCTATTTTCATTTTTTGATGGATAAAATAAAATAAATGTAATTAATAAATCACTATTAAATAATTATTATTAAGTGATATCAATATCATGTATTCAACATATACATCCCAAATATAATCCAAAAAAACTCAATTGATAATGAATAATATCACTTCAAGGAGGTAGTAGTTGACACACATATATGAGCGAATTGTGGTTTTTCATTCATCTTGGAAGGTACGAAGATATATATGATATTATATTTCTGAAATGATAATTTATTTAGATATATAATATATGAATTTTAATCCCATCATAATAAGAATTCATCAAATATATTGATGGGAAATTAAATATATCACTATGTGGATATGATAACCCATACGTACGCCCGAGAAATACTTTACCTTATCCTTTAATGAAAGTAGGGTAGATAATGGATGTTTAAAAATAATAATTACATTTCAAAATATTTAAGATAATTAATTTATTATTATATGATAATTTAATCCTTTTAGAGGAATTATAAGAATATATAAATTGATAGAGGCCAAGTAAGAGAAATATGTCGCATTTAAGAGACCTCCTATATACCCGTTCATAATTAACTTATAGATTGTCTTGTGGGAATATAAGAACCATAAAACCTTTCAATATATTTATAAGATAATTTTTAATATGATGGTTGAGACAGAAGGCTTAATGTTGTGTGTAGAATAGAAATAAAGGTTGTCCTTTTATAAGGTAGCGAAAGGACACCTTTGGATTTTCATAAATAAATAAATTGTAATAATGTAATTCACAGTGAAAATTGTTACCCAATGAGAAATAAATTGAGAGTGTGGGAAATTTTCATCCATATCATATTCCCTTTGTACTCTTCTAATATTTTTTTTTGATATTTATCTATTTTAATAAAATAAATTATAAAATTCTTAAGCTCAATTTTTACAATATTCATTAAATTTGAAAAAAAAATACATAAACAGAAATTTGGAATTTGATTATAATAAATAAAAAAATAAAAATAACTCATATTAATCATAAAATACAATAAAACCCATTATATCATTCTTATAATATTAACATTATTGTTTTTAGATAATTTATTATTATTTCAATAATTTGACTAAAACCGAATCTGTGTTTCATAAGATAATATAAAAAACATAAATTAAAAAAAATTATTTCAATAAAATAGTTTAATTAAAATAACGATTAAAGTCATGAATGATTCAAAACTACCTTATTTCCTCTGTCGAAACATAATATATTCTTAAAACAAAGTGGTTGATTCTATGTAACATTCTTGGATTTAAATATTATAAATGTCTGTTTAATGGAAAGGTGTCTATTAAAAATAGTTATCCAAAGGTTATAGGGGTATATTTTTATTCACACAATAATAATAAATATTAAAAAAATATACACTAATGATTTAGATATGACCCCACTAAATGTAATATAAAATTTATTCAGGAGATAAATTTTACTATGGTTTCTATCCATATTTATTGAAAATTAAAGGGGGTTATTCACCAAATTTTAACATCTTGATTCTATGTATGGAATTCAATTTTCCATATTAAATTCCTATAATTTTATGAAATTAATTTTATTATATGTCTAAAAATAATGAAAATAAGACATTTTAGAAAAATAATGTTTTTATGCATATAATATGATTTATTTTTTTCTCATGCCTATAAGATGAATTAATAAGAGAATTGATTGAATATATTATATATATATTCTGTTAAAATCATTCAACATTTTTGATGAATTTAATTTATTTGGTTAAAAATGAAATGTTCAATTAAAAACCATTATTTATAAAATCATTTTTTTATTTGTAAATGAATTTTTTTTAATTAATGAACAACCAATGTATTAATTTCATAACATTATAAGACAGACATTTTAATTATTTAGTTATTCCTAATATTACATAGAAACCTAATGTCTAAGAGTTACCATATTATAATCATTTTATGATAGCATATCATATTTTGTTTTGAGTTTTAGTTCCCTGAAAGATAAGCTAAAAAAGAAAGAAATTTATTTGAAAACACTACATAATAAAATCTCAAGGGGTTAGAATTATAGTAGTATAGAGTTAAATTAGACATGACATAAATAGCTCACAACTATTTAATTTTAATTATGGTTAATTAAATAATGTTGCTGAATTCATTCTTATCATTTTCATTTGTTCGATGTAAGACATCTAATATGACGTTGACTACATTCTACAATGAAATATATTGTTACATACATTTCTATAAAAGAAATTATTCATTAATGAAATCATATACCCATTTATGTATACATCCAAATCATATATTATCCAGATAATATCACTTAAAAAACTATTTGAATCCCCAAGTAAACAAAAAATAAATGTTATATAATCCTCCAAAACATTAATAATATAATTTACTCTCAAATGGAATCAACCACTATTTTAAAATCTCCCACACCAGTCAATATATATCATAATGAAAAAATAAGATATAAATCAATAATTCATTATCATCAAATCCCAAGATATTAAAATATTATAAAAATTATTTTCAAAATCACCCACCCCTTTATTATTTCAAAGTTAATCATATAATATGAATAATACATATCCACCCCTAAAACAAGTGTTCTTAAATGATTATATCAAAAAATATTTCAATTATATAAAATTAATTCCCATTGTTATTGATATATTTTAATTTATTATTTAAAACCATTTACTCAATAATAATGAATAATGATCCTTATATGTTTCAAATAATCCAAAATAACATTTATAATATATAAAAATGTCTAGTATAAATATCACTATACTGAAAAATAATGATATTAGTATTATGAAATAATTAATATTAAAATACCAAACTCATTACAATATATATGACTAGGAAAATCTTCATTTTCAATAATAATAGTAAAATATTTAAATATTTATCCTCTTAAATATTCCCTCATAGTCAGTTAAAATATATAATGGTTTTTAAGTACATATAATTTTTAGCTTCATATTCATAATCATATCTCAAAAAAATACTAAAACAATTACCATTATAATATCCTCAACATGTATATGAAAACAATAATCTCAATATCTCATCCCCTATGAAATCATTTTCTATGACATATGATGTTTTTAATTAACCTATGAATCTCCATAATCAGTCATAGTATATCAATTGTCATTTTCCAATTATTTTTCCTAACCAAATTACATAAAATCATATGAAACTAAATAACAATTGTTGGTTATATAATATTTCCATACACCATAGTGTACCAACTATGTGGGTTATCAAATGTGTGTAACTAGTTATGTTCATCATGAAATAGTACATGATTGAGTAAATAATGAATCCTCTAATTTTAGAGTTATTATCAATTCACAGATGTTAACAATACTACATCTACTTTTTTAATTCTTATAGTGATGCTATAGCTTAGATAACCACACAGTATAATATTTATTAAGATTTTCAGATATTTTTATATACATATATTTCATAATTAGTATTTTCCATTAGATTTTCAGTAATGTTCACTTATCCTATTCCCCAAATAAAATTTATATTATAACCACAACTTAAAATAATATAATTTAATAACATTGTAATATATACTAATTATATTATTATAAAAATTAAATAATAAACCATTAAATTATCGAGAGAAAATATGTAATGTATAAAGATATCTAAAACTCCCGTTAATTCCAATTTTGGTTATCAATACTAGAACTCCCATATCTCATGACATAGACACGTAATTTAAATGCACACTTTGATACATTATAAAAAATACTTTACATAACCATCCCTAATTAAAAATAAACAATTTTTATTGTATTTATTATATCTCTATAGTCATTCAAAATTTAGAGATTTAGATATCCTTAAAAAAACAATAACTAGCAGTGCCCATATATATTATATCAAATATAAATCTTTTAATTAAATAAGTAACTAATTAGTCTTTTATATGTATTCCACATCCATCAAAAATTAAAATGTGTTAACTATCTAAATAAATCACATATACTAAATTTATTAAAAAAAATATAGAGTGAAAACATAAGATTTAGTGACTTCAATAATTAAATAATGGAAAATATTGACATGAGCTATCAAAAAAATAATCATGTAATACGTAATATAGTTGTAATAATTAATCTGAATAACCCCTTAATCATCTAAAACTATGTTCATTTTACATCCATGAAAATAAAAAAAATATGAATACAAATTATATTAATCTCATATTGATGGAATGAATAATATTTCACATCAAAAAAATATTTTTGATGCCTTGTTAAAAGAAACTATCTAATTATCGGAATAAGTATACACCAACATGAAACATGTATTTCATCCTAATACTGATTGATCTATTAAAGGGATATATAATTTCATATCCCACCGGTACCTTACTTATGTCAACTACAATCACAATAATAGTCAACAAGATATTTAATACCATTCCATGTGTTACCTATTTCTTTAAAAATACATTTTAATCTACATATTGAAATTTATAGTCCATTAATAAATAACCATCTTCAGTTAGTAATCAATAAACATAAAAATTTTCAATTAATTTCCCCATATAAATAAAAGTAAAATAATGATCACAACCAATACGAATGATGAAGTCTGATTACTAAAAAATACGAACTCATTTTTCCAATAATCAACCTTATTTAAATACTATCATAAAAAAAATTCAAAATTTTAATTGAGTAAAATTCATTATAAGGTAAACATTATCACCGCTAAATCATGGAAAATTTGATATTCAGACAATATGAAAACTGAAAATAAAACTATGTTAATAATGGAATCAAAAAATAATAATACATTCAGATTAGTATTATAAATGTTCTTAAAAAAACATATCACCATTTTATCAATGGATACATACAAATATATTGATATTGATCATAAATATCATCATAAAAAATTATTGATCAATAACACACATGAAAATATTGTGAATTGGATTGTTATGTACACATACATTTTTTTCCCAAATGAAAATTCTATATTACTGGGTAAATTGTAAAACATAACAGATATTAGGATAATTAATATTGAAAATAGAATAGAAAATCCTTGTGAAATCATAGTATATATTTTGGAAAAAAATATTAACATTTAGGTTGAACATAATGTCATCGGTACTATTAAAAACTAATTTTTCAAGGGGGAATATAATAATAAATTTAACTTCTACATTAAAAAATTATATCTGGAAATGGACTCCTGAAAATTGAATAATATTTTGTATATAAAATGTTGATATGAAAAATAAAACATTTGATTTTGAAAGGAAAGTTTTCAATTCCAGAAACTAAATTTATAGAATACCAACGTTATGAAATATAACTAAGCATTGTTTTATTAGAAAAAACATTTCCTAAATTGGTTTATAAAATACAATAAAATATTTGGGTGTGATAACCCTTGAATGGAAAAAAATGTTCATGTTAAAACATTATAACTCATTAAAATTTATTTGAGATACAAATTTACATCATAATAAACATATATCAGAAAATAATTAATATTAGACAGCGTTTTTATGATATAGTAAATTATTACCACAAAAAACAATATTATAATACTACATAATACATAAACAACTGGAATATTCCAAAAATATATGTAAATAAGAATGAATATAACTGAGTGAATGAAATTTTAGTTACCAAAAAACCTTAGTTCTAGGGAAACTAAAGAATCATTAGACACATGAATACGGGGACATGATTTGTCTAGTAAACCCCATGATATTCAAGGAGTGTGATAAAAATACTTAAATGTGATGAAATTACACCATCAAATGGAAGCTTGGAGAAAACGTTTTTAGGTATTAATGCATTATAATTTAGACCATTAAAAAAATTAAACTTTTGAAATAATTGATTCAAAACCTGATGTAAGATAGATAATGAAATTGTATATCAAATACTATGAATAAAATAATATTCAGGACTTTATATCTCAAATAGGAAGTTCATAATCATCAAAAATGAAATTGTGTTTATAACACAAAAAATTCCTCAAAGTGAAAATTTTATATGAAAATCCTACCTATGTTATCTTCTATTTTTAATGACTCTCTAACCACTTGGAAAACAAACATAGCATCCTCAATAACTTATTTCATAAAATTATTCTGAAAATATAACCTTTTTTCTACTCATTTATTATCATTATGAAAATATATATTCATATATATATATATTGGTATGATTTTATATATTTTCAACACTAGGTTTATGCTATCTTTATCAATTAATAGATGTTTAGTAAAAGTTGTGTTTCTATATATTACATTCAAAAATCATAGAATTATTACATTATATAATGTAGTTTATTTTATCTTCCATTATATTTCATAAATATTCAATCCCATTACATATTTTTTTCATTGTGACCCATGAGGTTATAATCTTCGACGATCATGTTTTAGTATTTTATAATTGGGAAATAATGACTTATCAGCTAATGAGTTAAATACAATTATATAATGACTAGAACCAATCAGATTTAATTTATTTATTTATTTTATTTTGTATCAATAAATAAGGTCTTATATTCATCCATTGTATGTAGGTATAATATTGATAATGTAGGGTATTAAAACTATCAAAACATGAAACAACCATGATTAATGGGAGATTATGAAGTGGTTTGGATATAATATATTTATATGATAAGAGTAATATTCTTATTTAGTATTTATTATTATAATAAATCAGAAGTGTAAATAGTTTCAAATGAAAAGATAATTTTCGTAATGAAATTACTTAGAAATAAGAGATCATTCTATTCATGGATCACTCATTTTAAAAGACCTAATTAATGATACTAATTATTTGAACATATAAACACTATTCTATATAATGTTTCAAAATTAAAATATAATGATTTCTTAAAGATAATAGTTTTCAGGTAATCACATCCTAATCATTATTCATTTACAGTGTTCATGAAATCAATAATGTGAATGAATCATTCTGTGGGGGAAACATTCCAATCACATACATGGATGGAAATTTAATTTTCCGTAGAACAAGAGAGGTTGTAAAATGGTTTATTATTTCAGAATCATAAAAATTACATTAATATAACATCTATATATTTAGACTTTTAAGGATGGTCTATTGAGTATAACTAAACGTTGTGAATGATACCAATAATTTGAATGTTATTATTTGAAGATTTTGGGTATATTTAATAGAATTATTATGTTAGGGGATTTTATTAGAGGTGTGTTGGGTTTATATCTAAAATGGGTAGATATTTGATTAAATACCCAGAAGCATTCAATATTGGGAATTCATTCTCAAGGAATCTGGCTCCAAAATTTATACATAATTTATTATATATATAAAGGTCGACTATGTTCTCAACCAAATATTCTATTACATTTTTTATATATTATTGGGTTATTTTAATCTAAGAATCATTGCCATTTCCCTAGTATATAATTTTTTACTATGATTTCTTACCCTTTATGAAAAAAATTTAATGGTTGATCTCATAGAATTTTGCCCCACTTATTCTTCATTTTATTATAAATACTATTTTATTATATTTATAAATTATATATTAATTTAATTTTTATGAAAAAGTATAATATCTTATAATTTTTGAAATATTAATGATATTCTAAAATATAAAATATGAATTTTTAAATTAAAAATAACATGTTTAAAATTATTAACTCACCAATTAAATAAATATTATATCTTATAAAAAAGTTTAATTTATTTCCAAGTAATTTTAAATAATAATATATATATAATTAATTTCAATTGCGGAAAAAAATATTTTCACTATTTACCTAAAAACCATTTTTTAGAGAAATCCGAAAACTTCCCCTTGGGAAAATATTTCTATTTGGATTGAAAAAACAATTTCTATTTCATAAAATTTAGATTTTTTATTTTATATTTTCATCTTTAAGAATAAAAATGATATATATAATTAGAAATAGAATTTTATAGAAATATATATTTTCATATAATATTAAACATTCTCATTTATATATCATATTATTAATTAATAACATTAGTATTTGAAAATTATTTATATAAAATATGTTTCATCATAATTATTAATAATAATATTTAACAAAAATTACATTTCACATCAAAAGAATATATTTAGAAAAATTCATTTCTAAAAAATAAATTATTTTATTAGTCATTTTAGGTACACTAATGGAATTTCATTAATATTTAAAGTACCATTTATTATCATTATGGTATTTTTTCATAATGAGTATACTCCCATATACTAAATATAATTAAATAAAATTTTTTCATTGATCATGATTATATATTCATATTTCATCTAAATATATCATTTTTTATTTAATTTTGGTGTATTGTTTTAGTAAGTAATAAATCACAATGGCTTATTTAAATGTAACCACATATTAATCTCATGATGACCTAAATATTATTTTTAAAATATCTCATAAAAACGTGGAAATATTATTTTATGATGATATTTAAACCATATCCTTTCTAATATATGATACTTTTTCATTTTGCGCCACATAAAGCTGAATATGGCTGTATTATATTTTAATTATATCAATATTTTCATGTTTTCACTCATCGAAATTGTAAATAGATGTATGATCCCCCTAAATTATTCAATTTATTTTATCTATCATGATCATCCATGAAGAACCAAATCTCAAAATAAAAAAAATCCCCCCACCCTATATCTATTGGAATTTAAATAAATCCTACATTTAACGACTTCTGACGTATTCCCATGGAGGTTTCTTATTGAAGAAGTAATTGTTTTTATAGAACTATTTTGAGCTTATATATTATTTAACTTATACAAAAATATTCTATACCAATATTAAAAATATTATATATATATATATATAATATGAAAACGTATATATATCAATTGTACAACCATTTTGTCTTTCATTTCAAATAAACAGAAAATTATTTCATTTTTCATGCACATGTACGGACTATCATGTCTAAGAAGAAATGAAATTCATTTTACATGTACTCCATATATGGATTCTCAAAATATGATGTTTATGAATTTATTCGTGATATTTAAGATTTGATAATTATTCATTAATGATACATAGTTATTAATAGTTCTCTATTCAATTCATTGAAAAAATGAAGACATTAGACATGTGTTGGTTCAAAATATAATTTCCACGAACTAATGTAATTAATTTATCATCCCCAATATTATTATAATACTATTTGTATTCAATATTTATGATATACATAATATAATAAATATTTTCAATATGATGAATGATTTTTTATTTGTTTAATGAATGTGATAGTCCTTATAAAACATGAATTGAAAAAATGACCATTACACCATCAAATATTTTTTTGTAAACAATTTTTATATATGGATAATTAGAAATTATTAAGGTTATATTATATGGAAATTATAATCTCTTTCAATAAAATTATTATAATAATTCATAAATTATTATACTACATCATTAAAATACATATCATAAATTATATAACAGAGGTAAGGATTAATGATATTATTTTAGTTCATTCAAGGACACTCATTGTTAAGTTTTCTTTTATTAAAAAAATAAGATCTCTATAGTTTACAATCCATTGATTTTAAAAATATATACTTACTACTTTCATTTTCATGCACTATAGAAATTTTATTTTATTAGAAACTTTATACAATCAATTTCTTAAAGAATATTTTTCATTATTTACTCTCTAGTGAATCATATTTTTCAAGATTATTCTTGTAATTTAAAATGTTTTCAACAATTTTCATTTTTATTATTATATTATTATTTAATTTTATTTTCAACATTACATTGATTTCTTTTAATTTTTATAAAATAAATCTCCTTTTCATTTTTAAAATGTAGGTTTTTAGAGTTTTAAAACAAGGGTGAAAGGAATAATTATTTTAAAATTTACCTTGTGAACTGATTTTCCAACTATGATAACTATTATTTTATTTATTTATTTGATTAAAATTATCTATATTTTGATTTAATGAATTAAATTCATTAAATACCTTTTGATGTTTTATTTAAAATTATTTAAAAAGAAGTATATTTTTCTAATGTTTTTGATGAAAATTTGAAGGCTTATATAAAATGTATCATTAATCTCTCTAAAATTACCTTAATGCTTATTTTTATTCATTGGAGTTATCATATTATTTTTCATCAGTGTTCTTTATCAATATTTCATGTGATCATGTATTGTTGAACTTTTCAGTATCTTTTCTATTTTCATAATGTTTTTAAAGATGGATGGATAAATGATTTTATGATCATATGGAACTCATATATATGGTTTCATTATGCGATATGTGGGTTCATTAAATACGTATAATTAATCTGAAAATTATTGATATATCATGTGATTATGTAGTCTGTAATAGAGAGTTATCCATGTTCAATAGTTGCCTTTTTCCAACTTTGTAGTCATGAGTGTGAACATTAACTCAAGAAAATATTAAATGGTGAGTGAACCCAAAGCGTTATATGTATTTTTCCACTATAATAATTATTGAAGTGTTCCCTGACTAATAAGATGATTTTGTAGGAAAATGGTTGTGCTAAAATTAATATGATTCATTCTTAAGCTAATTATATTCTATCGTTTCTCATGATTAATTAATGACAATTCATCCCTCTTATGTCAAATAAAATTTGAAATGATAACACATTATTCAATTTCAAAATATTTATTTTATATAACCTTTTGGTATAAAAATTATATTTTATAATCATGATTTCATAATTATATGCATATCTTTTATTTGAACATTGATTGATATATCCCATATTACCCTTATTGGTCATTTGAGGTCATGATATCTGATGTTTCCATTTTTCATAGGCTATCATGAAAACATATATGTTTAATATCATTATAGATAGTAAATTAATATAATAAAATTTTTAGAGATATTGAAGAAATTTTATGAAATATATTAATTATGAATTTATTCTCCAGATTCAAAAATAGTTTATGGTTATGGAATATGTATTATTGTTATATGTATTTAATTTTCATCTAAAATAATGAAATATTTTGTTATGTTATACTTTGGTCACATTATTTTCTTTATTAATATTGGAGGAGTCCCTTATATAATTGAAATTCATTCTTAAATTTTTTATTCCTCCTGTTATAAGGATTTAATTTTTGGGAATTATTGGGGTTTCTCATAATGTTATGATTTTTAATTATTATAATTATTGAAACTCCCATGTCATTCCATATTCTAATGTTAATTCTCACAAGTATTTTATTGTTTCAATTTTTTTTCAAGATATGGTAGTTCCTTTTTGATTCCATGATGGTACATTTATAATAATATGACATAATGAAATGATCTATGATGTTCCATAATTTCATCTAATAGCTCATATTATTCTATTAAAATATTAATTTGAAAATTCATCCAATATTAATAGTTTTCACTTGATTATGATCTAACACATCAATACTGGTTTCTATGTTTTCCAAACTCAACATTTGAGATAAACCCTTCTTTATAATTACATATGTAATTATACTCGTCATTATAATTATATGGATGATGAATATAGAAATATTTTTGATAGATAATAATGTAATAATATAAAATATGATGCTTTGGTAGAATATCTTCAATGAAATGAAATCATTTGGTTATAGGATTATGATATTACTTGTGATATGAAAGGATTAATTTAACGAAATAATTACACTTATATATAATATTCCTTTAAGTAATATAGATTTGATTCAAAGTATTAGTGTAGTTATTTACATTGATAAGGCTAGAAAATGTTGTTTAAACCTGTATTTATATTTCTAAAATTAGGAAAATACCCTAAACTTTTATTAATGTCGTATCTAAATATTTTCATAAGATGAAATAACTATTTTGATGTTAAATTTTGATGGAATCTCGAACCTAGATTCACATAATGGTGATATTAAAAAAATGTTTTTTTTGGTGTTAACTCGATCATTACTTTGCGAAAAACAAGTGAGAAAAACTATACAACTTGTTTGACATATATGAAGTTTAAACATGTGGTGATTATAATTAACTATAAAAATAAACAAAATAGATTTAAATATATCTATTATGATTTAGTTATATAATATATAAATCTATTGGATAAAATATAGAATAGGAAAATATCATCATATAACCTAAAATATATCGTATGGGATGAATGGGGTTAGCAGAGACTGTGATGTAAAATGAAATGGTTTTCCAAATGAGAAGTCAAAGGTTATTGGGGTGGATTGGAGAATATTATTTCCATGATCACCAAATATGTTCATGAAATAAATATTAATTAACATTGTATCGTTCTATCTAATTCATCAAGTATGGATCAACATCCAACAATGTCATTCACGTGATAATTTCCATCCTTATTGTGTTGTTCATCCAATCAATTTTGTTTCTCCACTTCATGAATAATGATAATGTTTGAATAGATAATTTTAATTTGGACTTGAAAGATCACTAATTATTTATCATCATTATGAATACAATGGAATGTGATAATTGTGACTCTATGATATCATACGATTTAAATAAACTATTATTCACAAAACATTTTTTCAAAATACCTCACATGAAAATGGGTGGATAATTCTTAAGGGATAACAAATTAATGATAAAACTATTGGAACCTATGAAGAATGAATAATGAGACTCACATCATATAACATTAGTTTTATTACTAAATTTAATATCAGGATCTATTGATTTTTTTTCCTAAATAAAAATTCATCTATTAGAATTAGGAAAATGAGTCTTCGATAACTATGCTGAAAATGAATGATGATCACTCGCTACTTCAAAACTCGCCTTTAACAGCACTAAAAATTAATAGAGCTATAACATAATGTTAATAAATGGAATATTAATTAGTACTAAATAATTTTATAATAAAAATATCGTTCTATCAATGCCTTGATTTAAGCACTAATAAAATAAAACCATTATCATCACTTTGTTTTTAGTGCTAATAACGGTATTCTAAATCAGCATATTATTTGTAGCACTGATAATCGATATCCTTTATCAGCACGTTATTTTGGGGATGATTTACGGTATCATTTGTCAGTTCATAAATGTTAGTACGGAATAAGGGTATCCTTAATCAGCGATTTATTTTTAGTGATTATTAATATTTATATGAATAACATAAAATAAATAAATAAAAAATTGAGTTTAAAAAACTATTACAATTTTATTAATTAAATTGTGATTGATAGAAATTAATAGATTAATTATAAATTTTTATTTATTAAACATTTCATTAATTGGATAATTATGATAATAATTTCATTAATTTTTTTTATTAAATATATAAATATATATTAATGTATATAAATATGATTTATATATTACAAAATATTAATGTGATATACATTAAATAGTTATATGTTTATTCAATAATGGTTTATAATTATATGAAAATATGAATTAAAAATATTTAGTATAATTACATAGTACATGACATATAATTGAATTTCGTTTGATATATCAATTATAAATAGATGAAATGTGGGTTATATTGATTTTACACATACGTTTTAATGCATTTTTTCTTACAATGCACAAACACTAAACATATTCTTTTTTTTTCAATATTAATAATGTCTACTTAATCTTATTTTAGTCAATTTCACTCAATTTTAAAATAGGTTCATGCACTTATAAGTATATATTCATTAATAACGTTCAAAATATTATTGTTCAAAAAAATTTCCAATAAATATATTTATAAATTCATAGTCCTAATATTAATACAATTATATATTTATAATTATAAATAAATGAATGTTTTTTTAAAAGTACTTATATAATAATAAATAACTAATTATGTATAATTAATTAATTATTTAATTTATATTAAATTTTAGTAAATAATGGATATATTTACTATATTTGTATTTATATATATTTAATATATATATATATATGTATAATTATATACATATATTTGATGATATAAATAATAAATTTTAAAAATATATCGATATTTTGAAGTAAATAATTATAATTAATATATTTAAAAAGGAATTTATTTACTATAATGATATTAAAAAATATATATTATGTATTAATAAATGTTTACAATATTTTTATATTTAGAATTATAAATCCAATAACAACTCTTTGTTAATAAGTGCTGATTAAAGATTATTTATTGTTGTGGAAAAATCACTGATAAAAATGGGGATTTATCATTGATAAATAAAGAGTTGATAAAATGATGATTTTTCAAAGATCTAAATTTACCATTGATAAATATTTTTTTATCGTCCATAGAAAGGCACATATAAATATTCTATTTTCAGATCATATGTTGTAAGTCCTGATAAATGGTCTATTTATCGATGCCTATTTATATGCACTGATAAATTTCATGACCCGTCCCCCGAGGCCCATTCACTGACTGAAAAAATCCCACCTGGTTTTGTCTTGTGCAGACGATGAGCAGGTTCACTATGATGTTAATCCTCACAGGGTCATACTTGAAAGATATCGAGTCAATGGATTTCCTCTCTTAGCATGATTTCTTCCAGGAGAACCATTCCTGAAGCCATCAGTCATATTTCATCCAGTAAGAAGTCTCGTAAAAAGCTTACCTAACAGACTGCCCCATTATAGGGGTCCCAACGTGACATACCTCGCGTCAATCGGATTCCCAGTCTTTGAAATATGGGAGCTTTTGTAAAAATGACCGATTTGAAATCTTGTTTGATCTAACCCATGTCACATTTAAAAATCCTTCAAATCTCACATTGAGTATCGCCAATGGACCACCTTGTCACAAGGGTCCTAAATCCATGGACAACATGCCAATCAGACGCATGGTCTGTTAGTTACATCCCTTTCCGTGAAATAGGGGTGATCACACCTCGGTCCGACCCAAATAAGTTGGGCCACCACAATATTCCAATGGGAATGCTTCCCAAAAGTTCTCCCAATTCCACTGACTGCATGTGAAATTAATACATGGTTCATTAGTTATGGGTGTTTATTATTCAGGGGTTGGTTGGGTCTAGATCTGGTCCGACTTGGTCTGATCAGCTCAACACAATGGTTCACTGGGTTTAGCTAACCCTGGCTGAGTTTGGACCCTTAAGTGTCGGCCCGGTTCACTGGGTCTAGCCCATCGAGGCGGCCCATTGGTTCGTGGGACCGGGTCACTATTGGAACGGCCCCCGGGTGGGGCTTAGCCCACTCGTGCTAGCCCGCAGGGCCGCACGTTTGAGATGACTCATTGGCAGGTCCAGCATGTGTCCAAGCCAGTCCCCCGGAAGTAGGACTTACTCCTCCATTGGTCTCACAGTTGTTGGTCTGTTACGCCGACCAGATTCCACAAATGTGGCATGGGGACGCCTCACGCCCTCCTATCGTGGCCTACTGGTCACGGCTTTTGCCCCCAATGGCTCCTGTGGGTGACACACTTGTCCAGCACTACCAGCTCGGGCTGACCACCTATACCCGCCGTGGCGTGTGACTATGCACTGCTTCCCACCATGCGTTGATGGTCGCCTTGGGTCTCCACAATCCACCGCTGGTCGCCGCTGACATGGCGCATTGGCAGTTTCATCCACAGGTAACTAGATGCCCTCTGGTGGTCCAATTTTGGTGTCTCCAGCGCTAATGAGGCTCTCGGTTTACCATCGCCAATGTGTGTCCTCTGGTTATTTTGAGCCCCTCCATTTGGAAAATCATCTCAGAAAAATGAGGCAAATACCAAAGAGTCGGAGGGTTCAGGCCTGGTTCATTCGACCCTCACCCTCCGAGTTAGCATCTTATCAAGAATTCAACATTCTATCTCATAAAGATAAAATTTATAATAATCCTTGTACCTGGATTAGACATCCATTGATGAAAATCGATATATCATCCTTTGTCATTTTCGTCGGTTAGTGATTCAGTGGTTCTTGACACCGCTTGCTAAAACCGGCCTCATCCTCCAGGTGGTTGTAGTCAAGGTACATTGCCAGAGATTCGTCTCATGATGGAGCTGTGCCAACACCCCTCCTCAAGCTTCATATAAATAGGAGGAGGAAGAGGTGGTTAACATTACCAGGAATTTATGAGGTTCATATATTTAATGAACCTCCAAAATTCCAATGGTACAATTACAAACAAGGAGGAATCAAGGAAATTAATGGCATGGCATGTCGTCGGACCTACCACCGCCTCTCATCCTTTGGAGGAATGGAAAAAAGATAAATAAAATAAAAATTTTATTTTATTATTCTTTTTAAATGTCTGAAAACTATCTTGTACTCCCGAACTTATTCAGTCAAAGTGAAGCCTCCCTTCGAAAAATCATGGCGGTGATATTTCAATGGTTCCCTCAAATGTATAATTTGATCACTGGTTCCAATGATAGAATACACTACCTGCACATTTACTAAACGTACCTAAAAAAGTTCATATATTTATTCTGGGAAAACCTGCCCTCAGAATCAAGAACCATCAATTTTATCAGATTTTTAATGATTATATATAATTAAAATAATTACATGGAAAAATTAGGTCTTTACAATAAAAGGGTCCTGATCTATTTTAAAAACCCATACCATTTGTGAAGTCATCTTGATATCAGGATATTTTCGCTGAATCCACCCACTTTCAGTGCTCCTCCTTAGTAAATATACTCTTCAATCACACCACATGACTAATTTTGGTGCTCCAGTTTCATAAACATCTAATCCTACATCAAATTTCCCATTGCGGTTGTGTTGCAGGTGGGGTTTTTCATCCCATGCAGGCCATTTCTACACCTAGGCATGTTGTTTCGTGCCCTAAAAATTATATATAATTTAATTTTCTCACGTGGTGACTTTTTTCATGATCCATATATTATTTTATTGGTTAAACATGTATTGTAAATACATTGACATGCATTTGTGAAGAAAATAAATTTTATATGGATAAATTATAATGATTCTATATAGGCCTTATTGTAAAAAATCAGTGGATGTGTTATATTAATTGTTTGAGTTGTGAGAAATGTGTTTTTTCAGGTGCTTAAGGTACACATGTGTTGAAAATCGATTCTTTATGGAAAATGTATCATTTTGGGCATGTTATTCTTGTTTGGAGATTTTGAGAATGAGTTGTAAAGTGTTAAAATAATGATGAATAAGTTTTCAAAATGAAATTTTTGATGTGGAAATGTATTATTAAATATTGTGAGTGAATTGAAATGTGTTTCCAAAGGGTTTGGCGTGATTTGTGTTGGGTTTGGGGTTTGTAATGGAAAATTTATTTGTTGATTGTGTGTTTTAATGTGGTATTTTATTGGAGGGTTTTATGGGTTGATTGAATGTGGAAAATTATTTTTTCAAGGAACATAAATTTAGATAGGTTGGGAACTATGTTATTAAATAAAATTGACATACTTTTCCATTTTTTACATGACATAGCTTTTTTTCTAATGTGAATTGTAAATTTTTGTAATTGATGGATGTTATGTTGTGAAAATGATTTGGCATTGTTTCCATTTTTTATAAAATGGGCTTGCTATGGAATTGGTTGTGGAGTTTTCTAAACACTTGTTTGTCATTATTTACTATTCTATGAATTACTCAATAGATTTATTAATTTATATATGTGTGGAAAATTATATTTTATGTGGTTATATGGTGTGTTTGATTTAAAAAGTATAATTTTCATATTATCAACTGTGTTTTTTTGATGTAAATCCCTTCGGTGCCCCCGTGGGTTATTTTAAGAAAATTTTAAAATGAATTATTAACATAAATAATAGGTGTGATACAAGTTTGTGAAATTATTTTGTGCGTGATTTTTTTCAAATTGGGATTGGGTGTACAGGTATTGGCACACTATGTGTACATTGTTTAGCATGACTTTTATTTCTAAATGTGGTGTGTTTGTGACATATTAATGTGAAACATGATTTAACAAAAATAATTTGTAATACAATGTAACTGGGTAACATTATTATGATATGTTATTAAATATTGATGTTTGTATAGGAAAATCATTATCCATAGATTTAATGTATTGTTTCACATTTATGTTCTCTACATTTCTTTTTAGTATTACTCACATAATAATTTTTTTTCTTGTAATTGTGGATTCTATTGTTCGAGTTGGGGGTTCTCTTTCTAACTTTTAGGCTTCTTATACAATAACATTTTTTCATCCATACAACAGTTAATTTATCAGTTTCATTCACGTTACCTATGCGTCTTTTGTAGGAAGAGAAATAACACTGCCTCTGCTCAATCACAGAGGTAATCTTGATGTCTTCACAGTAAAATCATCACCCATATAATTAATTTAATTTTTCATATTTATGATTATTTAATTTCTTTTGTAGTATTACATAAATAATAATTTGTTTCTTATTCTAGTGGAATATTTAGTTCATGTTGGGGTTCCAGGTCCATATTTTAGGCTTCTTATCCCATAAAATAATTTCACCCATAGAGTGGTGCATTTATAACTTTCTTTCATGTTACATCCACTACCTTTAAAATAATAGAAACAATGCTTCCTCCTCTCAATCATATATTTAATCATGACTTTTACACAGTAAAATCATTTTCTGTCGAATTAATGTATTGTATCATATTTATGTTAAATTCCTTATTTTTTTAGTACTCAAATAATAATAAATTTTTAAATATGTGGATTCTTTTTTTCGACTTGGGGTGGACTATCCAACTGTCATGCTTTTTATACCATAATATCTATTCAACCATCCATTAGTGCATTAATCAAAATCATTCAAGTAAAATTCACTTCCTTTTCAGGAAGATCAAAAACACTACCTATGCTCAATCACATAGGTAATCATGATGTTTCCACAGTAAAATTATTTTCTACATAATTTATGTATTGTTTCATATTTATTTTTAATTTATTTCTACAATGTATTAGTCAAATAATATTTTTTTTCTTATATAGGTGGAATTTTTTTTGAGTTCATGTGGATTGTTCGAAGCTACTAATGCAGTGTTTTTAGTTCGACAAATATAGTCACTGTAAATCATGGTAACATTGACAGTTCGTGTTGTTTTTATATTAATGTAATAATTTTTTTTCTGTAATATTATAATAAAATGTTTGAAATTAATATAATATAATATTTTTTGGGTATTTATGTTATAAATTTCATTTCATTTTAATTCTATATTACTACTTTTTTTATTGATATATATGGTTGGTTTCTTGTTCTTCTGGTGTTGTAGTGTGTTGTTACAGAATACTAATTTATAGCCATTTATCAACCCTTTTGAAAGAATTGATAATGATATTCTATATTGTTTCTATTTGAAGTACTCATAAAGGATACATTTATCAATTTATTTTTTAGCACTGAAAAATCGAAACTTTATCAGTGCTTTTTTAGCGTAGATAACTATCCTAGGATTTTAACATCGGTAATTTTGTCAGTGCATTTCTAACACTGATAAAGAAAATTTCTATAATTGTTAAAAGAATATTTTTTAATTGTGACTTATGGTGTAAATTGAAACTAAAGACTCTCATAATTCTAATCAATCTATTTAGACGATGTTTAATGTGGAGTTTCATAGAAACTAGAAGGAAATATCACATAGAGAGAATAAAATACAACCCCTTAAATGGTAAAAATTTGTGATAAATGGAAACGTATATTTTCTCCAAGGATAAAGAAAATGATTTACATTTGGAAAAATGTAAACAAAAAAATTACCATAGAAATGTGATAAAAAAACTAACACAACTTAGAAAAAAATGTCCCAAACTAATGAACCACCCACACTACAATACCTAAAATTCGAGGAGTTTAGTAATTACACAAATGAATGCCTCGATCCAAGGGCTCAAGTGGATAATATTCATCAAATATCTCCTAGACTTGTAGAAAATGGTTGAACATATTTAACCTGTATTGCTGAATTAGTCCATGATAATAACATGATTAAATGTACCCCTACTATCCACTATATATCCAGTAATGTCTTATTTTATTCTGAGATGTAATATTAATTCATATAATAATTTACCAATAACCATATTGATCCACTAATTAAAACATTTTATATTTTTTTGTAGAAACACCCCTAATTTGGATGATTTTATACATGGAATTGAACTATTATCTAGTTGAGGTTACTTTAAAGATATATCATTCTGATCATTTTCTTCATCACTTGATAGATTTTATGTTATATTTGGAATGGATTTTCTCTATCTATGTAGATAACATACCAATGATTGTGGTAATGGAATCCCATTTTTTATCCAAAACAATACCATTATAAATTATCAGTGTTATGATGATTATGACATCCATTTTTAAGTGAATTCTATTACTTGGGTCAAGATACACATAATGAAGTATTCTTATGTTAAATTGATATGGGGAACTCAACATAGATTTATTAGTTAATTTTATGAGATAATATTGATGTTATTCTTGAAGAACTATGAAGTATTACATAGAACATGAGTATATGTTTTCAATTGAACTCATTTGGGGTTATATTACAACACCAATGTTTCCTTATATAATCATCCCCTAGAAATTAAAATAATATATTAGGGAGCATTTTTAAAATATGTTAAAATGTTTTATAGGACCATGTACTTTACCATGGAGTGTACCAGTAAGCTTTTTAAAAAATAATGATGTAATATTTTTTCTTTTCTTTTATTATCATCCTCATAACAAAATCAAGATAAATAAACAATATCATCTAACACTTTTTGATGATTTATTTGATGAACCTAGTGGGGATATATCCTTTTAATTTTTGGATCATCAATCTATAATAAATAATTTTTTTGAAAATTGGCTATATACCTAAGACATAATTTATTAAAATACAAGAAAATTATCAATACATAGTTTTAATTTTTTATAAAAAAATCTCATTCAAACAACGTTGATACGATAAATGAATTCATTATATATTTACATCGAAAGTTGATGGAAATATATATTTACAAAATTATAATATATTATATTATCATGTATAGAGAATAATATATTTTAATGAATTTTTTATAGGCCTTAATAAATGTTAAATTTTATTCCAACATCAGAAATTTGGAATTATAAAAACAAAAAGTGTCCAACCAAGGTAATGTTTTAAAGTAATTGGTTTTTTTAGTGATCCATCAAATAATAGAGTTGATTAAAGATTTTTTTATAGTATCTTTTATGATATTGAACTATATATAAGTGGTTTATCATTACACATATACACAGATTATCCTATTGTGGAAAAGGGTTTTTCATATATTTTGGTTCTTCAATAAAGGGTTCGGCCAATTTCCTAAAGACTGTTGTTAAAGTTAGTTTTTATGAAACACATCATATAAAATCAAAGGATAAAATTTATCTAACGCCTTACTAGGATTAGGATATCACTATCTTTTCATTAATAATTCAAACGAATTCACTTTATGGTTATTTTTTTTATAAATACCATTGATAATATATTAAACTATATATTCACTTAAAAGGAATTGAGAAGTTTCCAAGGGAGATGGTAATTTTTAATTAATACCCATGTTTTTTTAGAAAAAAAAATATTTTAAACATGTGAATGATGAAATAAGATCTATTTATAATGTATCATTTTACTCTATTAATAAAGTGTATTGAAAAAGACCCAATATTCCAATATATTCAAAAAGAGAATTATAATTGAATAAAAGAGTTGGATGATAACCTACCATCCAGTTAATATTTTGTAACAATCCATATTTGTGGATATCGTAGATTCTATTGAAAAAATATAGTTACAGATGAAGAAAAAATGTATTATGTTGTTCCAAATTTTTAGTGGTGGAGGTCTAGTATATGGGAAAATATTATACCTCTATTTACTGGAAAAATTAAATATGGAGCTTCTATATGATTCAAATATCTCATCCATCACTATATACCCATGATGCAAGAATATATAAAGATACGTTATGTAACACTTCTAATGAGACCACATGAAAAGGATGGTGTAGGGTATGTTTTATGTTTCGTATTTTTTCAGCATGTTAATGTAGAGAAAAAATGTATAATGGGATGATGCAAGAATTTATTAGACTAGAATTTCAATTAGTGAATGTATACATGGATTTCGTTAATAGTCATTAAAATACATTTTAATTATATAATGTATTTTGTGTGGTTTTTTATAATCAATGAAATTGGTCACACACCATTTGTATTTGAGATGATTTATCACTCAATAAACATGCCATGTTTTAAATAAATGATGTTATAAGGGTGCATGGTGAACCAAATTCATTTATATCTGATCAAGATCATAGGCTTAGATTAAAATTTTAAAGGAGTCATTATGATGGTTTTGATGAAAATTTGAGGATTAATTGGACATAAGGTCATCAAATTGAGGGTCATATTAAAATAAATTTTTAGACATTTGATGACATAAAAATATCATTCTAAATTAATTTCAATGAATCTTCACATCGATATCCTTCTATTAATGGATTATCATATAATTAAAAGTTCTACTCTAGTATTAAAATGGATGAAAAGGAAGAAATATGTGTGAATAGATACACAAGTAAAACATTTTGAATTTATTTATAGAGACATGGATTTATTAGGTAATAGTCATATTTGGAAATAATAAAGATGGTTTAGTAAATTATGTAATATATGAATTTTGTGAGAAGGCGACTAAAGTGATATACATATAATGTTATGTTTTATTTTATGCCAGATGTTTGGGATAATATATCACTTAAAATATATATTATTAGTATGTTTATGATTTTCATGAAGAAATGGATGTCAATATATAGATTCATAGGTAATTTCAAGAATTTCACATTCAAATAATATTATATTTTCATTTTTACAATCTATACATTATTTTTGGATTCGTAATGCAATATTTGGCATTGGGAAAATGATAATTTTTTTCAACTAATTTGTATTTCCAAGTGAATAATTAAAATATTGTTATAAAAAAAGAAAAAAATTTATGAAAAAACAATAAAATAATAATTACATAAAAAATTATTAGTCCTTCAACATTATAATGGATAAAATTTTCATGTGGAACTTAGTAGTATGACATGGTGGTTGTTTATTCTCCAAAGAGTGTATAATAGTGAAATTTTTAGAAAAATATACATTAGAGGTCGACTGTGATGGATGTGGAAATATTTTTATAGTTTTGATATAGATACTAGGTAGCAGTGTAGAGACCTAAAGGAAATGATTTATGGTTATCCGAATTTTCAAGGCCACTATTTAAAGAGTGGGGGATTCATCATTGTATCCATCTATGATATTAGAGGGTATAGTGTTGTGATATCCATTATATTTTATTAATTTGTTTTATTTTATAGGTTCTCAATGTTGTTAATGGTGTAGATTCATGATGCATGTTTCACTAGGTATAACATGGTTTTTCCAACACCATTATTAATTTTCTCATCTTCTTTTTTAATGATTTTCAGTGTAGCACTATGTCACGGGACCTGATTATAGGATTTCAAGAATCCCATTAAATTACCAAAGATCTCAAAATATAATCCTATAAAATAAATTCCCATTGAACATTTGGATACTCTATAGAATCATATAGATCTATACTATCCCAAATTCTCTTGGATTTGTTCCGAGCAATGGAAGATCAAAAATAGACGTCTCTTGGTCATTTTCACTACAATTATTTTTTGTTCTACCTTCATTATATTATTATTAAAAAGTTTTTCAAACGTTTTTAATATGGTTTTATTAATATTTATCATGCGGTAATGACACATTTAGAGATTGAGTATGACATGGGTGTTGCACCTTAGTGGATCTATGATAATTTCATAATTACTATTAACATCAAATATTCATTACCAAATAGGTCCATAGTCAACTATAATTTCCATGATGAGATTTTTTATTGTTATATATTATATAATAATGTTTTATTATGTTCAAATTAGTGATTTTATCCCATTAGACTAATATATATTAAATTATTCAGTGATTATTGATAGGTTAATGGTCAAAATGTTTGATGTTGACCACAAGAATATGATTGTTTTTAACTATTATAATGTTGACATGATATGTTATAGATATATGTTATTCCCGATTAGTTGATGTTTCTAATCATATAGATATTTCTATAGTTACACATAAAAGGTGGAATTATGTGGTTTGGTTATCCCATTAATGGATAAACTACAACGCAAGTGACGATGGGGATGATGGTCTTAAATGCATGGAAAGGGCATGATGGACATGGGGCTATACACAAGTATGTCGAATTTCAAGTAATAAATACTTAGATAAGTAGCTACATTATTGAATGTAAATTATGATATTGAGGCCTAACTAATGACTGATATGGGTTTTTATAGTCTTGAGGCCTGGCCTATGATAGAGGCGGGAAGTGATGGCCTTGTAACATGAAAAGACCTTCATTTCATTGATTATAGAGATGCATGTCCAACATCCTCAGGGATATATCTTGGAATATACTGAAAAAAATTTCATTTTCACTTATGGTATGGAGCCTATGAATTTACAATAATATCATTGGTACCATAGTTAAAAAATGATTTCTTAGTAAACAATATTTTATGTTTTTCTATGAATACACATTATCATAGAATATAAATATTATAAATATTCCCCGATGTAAAGGATTCACTTGTAATGTATTAGTGGGTTTTATAACTCACACATTACAAGTTAATCACAATGTAAAATCATTCCAAATGTTTTAGGATCTTGGTAGTTTTAATTGGACAGTAATACATTATTGAGTATATTATAGAGGAGCATATAGAAAAACATGAATATACAACGAGGGATTCCCTGATGTTTCCACTACTTTCTATTTTCAAATTATATTAATCAATGTTTCTTGTATTTTGGGATCTATATTTAATTATTTTTACATAATAAGAGATATTTTGTTATTAAAATTTGTTACATTATTTTTTTCTTAACAGTATAAAATGTAATTTTATTTTACATTTTTCATGTGAAAAAATTGATTATTGAAGTTATTTCCTACCCAATAAATTATTTTTCCCCCACTAGAAGTCGATATGATATAATGTATGATTAATCACACATGAGGTATTGTGGAAATTCATCATGGATTGGGTGTTTTAGGTTAGTGAGCTACCACATGGTACTATATTTTTTATTTACCTATCTTATTAGATATTCAAGGGCATGATAGAAAGTATATATATAGTTTTGAATTAATGAAGTGTAGTTTCAATATGTCTATCTAACTCATGTATATTTGAAATATTTTTTACTAGTGACAAAATTTATAATACAATTTTAGTTGAGTTGGGTGTATTCAATAATAACAAGTAGACACTTAGGAAAACATTTCATATATATATATATATTGTGTTATATATAGTTGTTATATAATAAATACCCGCACATTATGATATATGTTTATAATAGATCTTTTTTCTCTCCTATTGTGATATATCTATTCAATTTGTTTATTATATATATTCATATTTGTATTAAATTTTTATTGTAAATTGTTAATGGTCTTATGATATGTTTATATTTTATTGTGACTAACATGTTGGTGTGGAGACCCTGAGTAGTAAGAAGTGGGTTTTCATTCATGTTGTGAGTATACATATATAAAATGATGCTATATAAATACATAATGTATACTTTAGTTACATAGTGTTTTTAATAACAATGTTGTGGTAGGTTCCATAGTAACACATTAGGAATTTAATGAAAATGATCCCATATAAATGCTTTAATTCTCCCTATTGAGAGGTCATTCTATATCCCTAATAGGATATACAAAACTATATTCCAATAAATTCTCCCCTGCATATTTTAGTGGTTAATTCATTAAATCCACTCCATTTTATAGTCTTTCTATTTAACCTTCCTATAGAGGAGGAGTATAATGTATCATAGTTTACTATGCCTATAACTTCCAGATCCAACATCAATTAGACTTCTTGGGAATGAGGGAACAATTTTATACAATGGAATGATTATAAATATTTATGGGTGTGTTTTACATGGTCAATACACTAAATGAATGAGTACTCAAGCTAGTCTCATTTATCCTTCAAGGACCATACTGGATATTGTGTGGTGTTATGGGACATGTAAAAAGTCCTGATAATCATTTTTTGGTGACAATATTGAACATATTCATTAGAAAATTGTCTCCCAATATGTTGAAGTTGGATCATGACATAGAATTCCGAGAGCATTTGGAGGGATAAATGTAAATATTTTCATATTCCCCACTTTCTACCTCACTGTATCATTTTTCACCCATATTTTATGAAGTTGATGTATATAAGGATAGTAAATTCTAGGTATGACTTCATAAAAATTTAAAATTTTGGTATTGGAGTGTTATTTTAATTACATAATAATATGTCTTGAATAGCACCCAATCTATTGGGATGGTCCTGAAAGAGGAATGAAAATTTTTTATTCTTTCACCCTTTAGTAATTAAAAGGATGGAACTCGTAATGCTACATCAAGCTCTATTGATTATGGGATAAAGAAGAAATTTGAAGTGTATTGGGGTAGTAAATAGAATTAGGAGAATTTAATGGGTTATTTGTCACCAACATGATGTGTTCGAGAGTTAATTTCCTTGGGGAATGTCTAAGATTACTTCATGTTCTTCCCCACCCCTTAGAAAAGTGTCATAAATATAGAAAGATAGGGAATATCTAATAGTAAATATACAAATATTTGATTTTAGATTTTTATTTCTATAGAATTGAAATAATATATAACCCATGCATCTGGAAAAAAACATATGCTTCATGATAATACCCCTCAAATGATATTGACTTGGAAGATTCGTGCACCTCAGGGTTAAGTCTATAGACCTTATGTAAGCCAATTGTTAACTTTTTACCAAGATATAATTGATTATAGAGGTATAACATCCGGAGTTATTGATACAATATTTATCGTATCATCCCATACAACCCCTCCTATCGATAATAGTGCCTCCTATTAATTTATTTATTGTAAATTTTTTATTCAAATATACATATAGAGATATTGGTTTTAATATATTGTTTTAATTGATACATCATTGGTGAAGAATGTTGATCAATTTTATAGATTCCAAGAGTGACTAGAATTTGTTTCCTATGTGATTTTAGGATTTAATGATCCTTTATATTACTAGCATTGTTTTAATCCTTGTAATAGAATTTTAACTTGACTATTTCTCACATCCACAACTATCAGAGAACTGTACCCTACATTTCACTAAATGGATGAAATTTTATAATTATAGATTAGTGGGATGTATATTATAGTATAATGGGATATGATTTAAGACACATTAGAGAAATCACCACCCAGGCAGTGGGCATAGATATCAATATAGAACATTTTGTATTGTTCGGTTTGATTTCCTCATATTATCAATCCCTTTTACGATATCTATATATATGAATTATCAGGTAATCCTACAAATCAAGAGATATTTATCAAGATATAGATCATTACTAGTGAATTTATTATTTTTATTCATCCCATTTGTATTGTGCTAGTTCACATTAGATGACATGATATTCAACTAGATTATTTCGAAATTATTTGTTTTTTATTAAACTGAGAACACTGCCTCTGGGTTCTTGATTATTGTTTTCTATGATATAATACATTATTCTCTATATAGTTTTTTGTATAAATGTAATTCAATAATGAGAATTTAAATAAATGTTATATTTTAAATGACAAATATAATCTATTTAATCAGTTATGGGGAAACTGGTGGTTCTTTATGAATGATCTCTATGCAGGATACCATCAATTGCAGATCAGTGAGGAGGATAATCCTTATACAGGTTTTAGGAGTACATATGTCATGTATTTTTACCTTCTCATTTAGTTAAAATATATTAATTCCCTATATGTGTAAATGTATTTAAAGAATAAGAACAGTCACCCATATCACAACTCTTTTGATCTTGTCTCTATTGAATATAATTTTATATAATAACTATTTATTGAGTTTCATTCAACAAATCATAAGATGATGTTATGTACATACATGAAGAATTGTTTTATACCATATTTTAAACAATTTTCTTCTAGATATAAGTGGTACATTTCAATGTTCATGTGATCTCTGATTAGGATAGTTTTTATTTTATGTTAAGGTATAAGTTTTGATTCCTTGGAATCACTAATACAATGTTTTTATATAGATTTTCTCAGTGTTAATAGTATTCTATTAGTGTATTATCCAAGACTTCCCTCTCATAGAAACACATATCATATGGATGATCAAGAATGATGAGATTTTTTGATGGACTGGTCTGCGTAAGGATTCTAATCATACTCAGAATAGGTGGTTGATGATATCCCAAATTTTGATTCTTCCAGATCCTAATATCAGATACGTAGTGTAGTGTGATTCCACTAGAGTTAGTATAGGAGAGATAAATATTGAATTAAAATTTTTAGTTCTTTATTGTTCATATCACCTGTGACCTCAGGAACAATACTTATATTTATGAAATGATTAAGATTATATTTTGAGAAACATTTAATAATGATACTATTTTAAAAATTAAATTCCTATTGTAATTTTGGGTTCCCAAAAAAGGTTTATATAAATATATTATTAATTATAAAGAACTCAAATTTAGCCCAATTAAAATTTTAAAAACATGAATATTTTTGATTTTTCAATTATAAACAGAATAAAAATCTATATGGTAGTGAACCATGAACATAAAAAATAATTATGTAATTTCTATTGAAAAAAATGATCATATAAATATAATGAACTTATTTTCACATAATGATAACTAAAATAATTATTCTAAAGTAGTTAAATAATGGATAAAATTAATATCCCTAATGATCAATATTAACAGAAACATTTATTATATTTATTATAAATTAAATTAAAAAATAACAAAAAATTCTGATAAATATGAATAAATTTATAATATAATTAATAAAATTGACCTTTATATTTATTATAATATATGTTAATTTGAATTCCATCATGTAATAATTCAAGGTAACCTTTTTTTCTCAACTCAATTTCTTATTTATTGGGCCTTAAACTGTCTTTCTTCATTATGTATTTCATTTTTTTTAATATTTTCATACCCAATATATTGTACAGTCTATATTTTTATGGAATTTATATTTTTACATAAAAATTATCATATTTTATATATCCATTCACCTATAATAATTATAATTTTTTTAACATTTATCCACATCCTTATTAATGGATCTTTCTCCCATAGGTTAATATTCAAATAACTAATGATGCTTAATTTTTTAATTTAGAATATTTTTATATATATTATTCCTAATTATTCATGTATCTCTTTATGATTTTATATATGATAAATGTTTCAATATATTCACTGGTGTGGGTATATTTTCAAAACTGTGTACATGCTGAAATGAAATTCATTTTAATACTTATTCATTTTTATCTTCCTCCCAAATTTAATTATTATACATGTTTTTTTTCAAAAGTCCATTAGTAGATATTATTTTATAGGTTTATTTAAAAATTCTCATTTTAACATTCATAGAAGGTAAATGAAATAATTTTATTTCCATGGGGTTCATTCATATAGGATGTATAATCTGTTTCATGTGATATACATATGTATGGGTTATCATTTATTTATGGGTGAGTTGATATATAGCCCTCCAATTCATTTTTATAAATTGACGTATAATGAGATATGGATATAATTAATGGTAAGGATTTGGTTTCCCAACAACATAATTAATTGATTTTATTTTATTTTTACATAACTCATTGCATGGGAATGATCCGGTTTTCTCAAAATGTTTGCAATTATATTCATATGATTATTGAGCATTTAGATGATAAGATAAATTATAATGTTAAATTTCAATGGTAATTTTTTTTGTTTTTCTATTCCACTGTATATGTTTTATATTTCCAATATTATCCTTTTATAATTCTACAATGTCTTTTGGTGATCAGTTATCTAATATATTTTCTCTTAATTAACTATTATGATTCTATAATCCATTTAATATAATATTTTCCCCTTGATTAATGTTTTTACACATGTTTATAATAAAAGATATTATGAACCATTTATATGTTCTATTAATATGTTTATAATCCCCCAATTAATTTGATTCACAATCCCTGCTGAATTATTTGTAGAATTATGTCTTTATGGATTACTTATTTAAATATGCTAATGGGAGTTGATATAGAAATAACCTGAAATAATACCCTATGAAACATGTATGTATATAGACAAGATATATGGATTCTTGGATTCTGATAATACATGTGGTATGTAATTCATCAATTATGAAATTAATTTAACATATGTATATACTGACCATGGGTCAACTCATGAAATGATATTTTATACAAATATTTGGGCTACATTCCTATATTTTTCTTCAAGGATAAATATTATTGTACATTATTTCAAAATTAATATGTAATGATACATGTTTTTCTTTTATGGATATCCTTTTTAGGATATACGACCATATTACATTATCATCATTATAATATCTTGACCTATGAATAGTTCGTATTATTAAATTTTTATTTTATCTTATATTTTACATATTTTTATGATTTCGAACACCATTATGATCTAATCCAATATACCACATTGATATGTTTTTACCTAATTGTTAATTTCATTTCATGCTCCATATAATCCTAAATTAATGAAATATTATATAAAAAATTTATATAAAAGGATGTTCTGTGTGGATAACATTTTGGGTGATATTGATTTAATAATGTGAAATAAAACAATTATGTACCTTGAATTAAAATACACAAGACCGTTTGGATGATGGATTTATTCTCGTATTAAGAGATGTAATGATTAAAAATATAAAATATTTTATGATTGATGTATTTTAATCATTAGGGGTCTCAAAAAACATGTTTTTGACACCAAAATGATTCATTTTTTGGGATATATTATTAACAATGACTATCTCTATTTGAACTTGATTATTTATTTGGATATTCTTAGTAAATATTAAATAAGGTATGAGGTGTACAATGTAAAAATATTTAAATACTTTGATACATTTCTATCAGATTTTATATATTAATATTAAAGGAGTATATTTTAAAAGATTTAATGAATGAGTGGATAGATGTATTTTTGTAGGTGATACCTTTTATGGAAGAAGAAATATCTATTATAAAATGAACCAAATGATTATAATTAATATATTTGATTTTATATTTATTTAATATCATGTTAATTCATGAATATAATTTCGATTTTCTGATGATATTAATGATGATTAAAGATTAAACTAAAATTAGGGGGTAAAGAATTTATTGTTTTAGTAGGATGTTTCGGTTTTTAATATGATATTTAAATTTTTTACTTATTAAGAAGGTAATGAATTTGATTGATCTATGATTTCAAGGTATATAAAATATTTTATTCCAACAAATATATTAATTGAGAAAATATGTAGTTAGTACTAATAGAAATATTTGGATTTAAATTTAAAAATAATTAATTTAAAAATAAAGACATATTGATGATACAATACAACATATGGATTCTTCTAATGATATGGAGGTTGAGATAAAATTAAGATACAATAATGAATTATTATAGTGAGGGTTATTTATAATAGATTCAAGTGTTTTATTTATTAAATGAGTATTGAAAAAACATATAAATGTGAGAGGTAATGTAATTTCATGATCCCCTCCCTCCAAAGATACTACAATGAAGGGAGAGAGGTAATTACCCTTGAGTCCCCCTATAGTAGTTCCAGAGTCTACCATTATCACCAAGGGTATAATAATATCAGGTTTGAGAGGCATTACAATCTATAATATAAATTGGGTCGACCGATAATATGGAACATAAACAAACAACTACAAGATATAATATAAAAGGAAACCCAAAAACTATCGCACGAGAATGTATAAATAGAACTGATATAGGTAGAAGCTGCCAAAGTAAATACACAAAAGTAATGCTAATGTAGTGATAGTGTAGTTATCGGAAGGTCATATCTAGTAATTCTAACCATGGAAAACATAGTCATCCAAGACGTCTGAAAATAGTTTTATATACATAGGGTGAGAATACAAGTATACTAAGTAGTAAAAGAAAAGTCTCTAATGAACATGTCAATGAAGCATTCTAATTCCCCTCCCAGAAAAATACAGAACAACACATCATCTATCAATTTATACAAACCATCACATACTCACCAAGGCAAGCTATCCATGTGACACAAGTAAGTTAATATAATATAAAGTAGAACACACCAATGATACAGTACCCCACACAACATTCCCACTAGTATTCATCTCTCTCAGCTAATATCGTATTTCCTCGAACTCCTAAATAATATTGTATACCACACCACCCCGTAGGCATGGTCACAACACACCTCAACTATAGACACCTTGCCTCACCACCCCACAAAAAAATCCACAACACCTCTTTCCAAAAAACACCTAGGTCATCTCCCCACAAGAATGATCATATCTCGCCCAAAAATAACTGGGTCAGCACACCTCACCAGTAAACACCTATTATATAACAACAATTATCTAAATCACTAAAAAAACACATTTCATCATAGGATGTATAATACCTACTTCTCTTAGATGATAGAGTGGGAAATATTTGGAACCCAGTAATTTGTACTCCTCACCAGATGTTGGTAAACACCCCGAACTATGTGGGTCTCGATACATAGTTATCAATGTGGGTGGGGTTTGTATTGAAATCATTAGAATATTCAAGTATATATATAATATCAAAAACTCAAGACTAACCCACGAGTTTAAAAACATTCATAATAGCTCAAAACACCATAACTTTTTCATCCACCTCTAAATGAATTACACAGCACATCAAGAGAAAATCCTTATTTCACTTTCCAAAACATTTCCCACTTAAATCACCCCAATTTTTTTATTTATCATCAACCAAATTTAACCACAGAACCCACAATTTAATTACTCATTAACTATTTCCATCCCATTATCCAAACCTACCCATGTTATTTCAAAAATTATTAAGCATTTATTCCATCACTACTAAAGAAACTATCATATTGAAATAATCACCTCGTAATCCAAAATGCACATCCAACCGAAAACCCTCCTCGCCACCCCAAAAGCACAACCAAACTAACACTCCTCTTTCTACCTAAATAGAATGGCCAAACAAACCAAATATCACCCCATTCCCCATTGAGACCACACATTGTCATCCCACAAGCACAACCACACATCACAACACATCATGATCATTTACATAGGTTTAAATAGGATATTTTAACACATTAGACTTATTCTTTTGGGGATTTATCATCCAAATCAAAATCCATGGGAAACCATTTCATTATCCATGTTCTAGTAAATAACCAATTTCCATTTAGTATGATATCACAACAACCAAAATCGTGAAAACAGTCGCAATTAATATTTCCAGCGCAAACAAAGCATCCAATAGTCACAATTTTTAGTGGGGCATCAATCATGTACAAACCAAAATATCACAATAACATATAAAGCTATAAAAACATGTGAATCAAACCCCATTTTCCCTTTTAAATTAAATTAACAAATAATACATCATTAACTAAGATGACAGAACCATAAAATGTAGATAAAAAATTTAGCCCCCCCGTATGACACAGAATGTGAAATGAGATATTATCTACATTAAAGTAGCTTTGTGGTCATGTTGCACACCAAAGTTTGATGACGAACCCCCGCACAGCAAACAACAACATGAGAGAACACGTATCATCCTATGAAACAACCAAATACCACTAAAACCCAACCAAAAACACACCCAAAACCATAATAATGTCATCACATAAAATCCATTAGAGAAGAATGGAAGAAAACCAACTAAGAAGGAGGAAGGGATTACAATGAATTAATAATGAATGCCCACCAGAACCAATTGATCAAAGCTAGAGGAATAGGGGTTGAATAAATACCTATACAAAATGAGGATCACCAATAATAGGAGGATGAAGAGGATAAAAGTGAATTAATTAAAATTCATCCACAATGAAAATTTACAACAACACTAAGTTTGGGGTTTTAATGACATGTAATGACCATTCACAGCTTATAGTCCTTTGTGTTCATTTTCCCTGAGAAAAGAGTTGCTTTTTATTATTTAACCTTAAAAATATTTTTTTTCTGATCCGGCATTTTAAAATATGTGAATCCAAAATTAATGTAGTGTAATACACATACACGAAGTGTATTTCTTTCAATTTCTCTATTGCACCACCAACTCCCATGATGAGACACAAAACCTCCCCCAAAAACCACCTACAATAAAAACTATCAATGTAACGGATGGAGAGGGAATGTACCATTACATATGTTACCTCTCCAATGTTACTCTGCATTGAAAAACCAAAACCATGAACATATGAATAGGTGTCTTAATAACCACTTTGTGAGATACTTCTCAAGGATATCATCAAACCTCACACGCTACAACCCACCAAAAACTCCCACCCGAATATCCAAAAACACACTTAACTTCCATATTACTATAACCACAATAATCCTCCTCTTACATAACCAAACTACCACATAGACATTTCATAAAAATCTGAACCTTCATTTATCCCAACTAGAAAATCCTACAACCAAAAAATCACACTATTCAGAACAAATGAATCGGGGAATTCCATCTTCCATGTAATGATACTATCCACTATGGGTTTCCCTGATACATCCACACTATAATAATCGCCTCATAGTTACTGCATCTCGATTAGGAATTTAGTAAACCTTGTTTCATATGTAAGTACATTATCACACATCGCAATACAAACATCAGAAACCAAGGAAAATAGTTAATCTAATAAAAAAAAAGGCTCCAAACATCACATCATAAGCGAAAAAGTGCAATGAAATACTAAAAAAACACATGGTATTGGGGATTCTAATACACTTGTTTTTCCCATGTACTCTCCTCCAAGCCACCATTCCTCCACATCTAACAATAAAACCAAATGGTATGTCCATATAGTGCCATCTCCTGTTGATCCTATATCTCTACTAGTCATTCCACATTTTTCAATTCATACTCAATATCTGACTCTCCCTGTAAATTACATGGAATTCTTCACTAAGATTCTAATGAAGCTGAGAGATGTGGATAAATTCATCAATCCTCTCCAACTGATGTGGAAGCACCAACTGATACGCCACCTCACCAACTCTACCCAACAACTCAAATAGAACAAAATACTTAGTGAAATATTACCCTTTATTCTAAACCAATTCTTCCTATGTAGATGGGAATCCTTAAAGAACACAACGACCCCACTGTTGAACTCCATGGGCCTACTTATTCATTTATCCTAATACTTTTGTAGGTGGTGTAGTGCGTTCGTCCTCTGGTTAACAAAATGAACTTTCTTTATTGTGCTCTGCACCACAACGTGACTAACAATGACTATCTCCCAACCTATGTCTAGCATAATAGTGAACAACATATTATTTTATTCAAAACCTCAAATGGATCCATAATAATAGAATTGTTAAAGCTATTATTATATGGAAACTCAAAAAAGATTGGTGTTGTACTAATGATAAACCAACGTCTAAGACACATTCCTCAGCATTTCTTATAATATCTGCAATGTATATTTGAACGACCCATCATTCCAAGGGTTTAATGAAATACCGAGTCATACAAATGTTGCAAAAGTATGTTGCAAGAAATCTCCTCTATACTCAGGAGGTAAAATGTGAGTCCCAGACTATGGAAATTGAACATATAACTCCATGAAACAACACCACCTCTTCCACATACCTCTTAGCAAATGTATCCACAGTGTATGATTCCATGATCACTAAGTAGTGGAATTATTTCATCAACTAATCAATGAACACCTATCTAGGATCACAACCTTCTTAAAATATTTCTTTCCCAATGATGAAACCTATTAAAATTTCATCCTATTTCCCCCCAGGAACATCCAAGGGCTGCAAAAAACCACTGAAGAACACGATGATCAGTGTTTACTTACTGGAAAACCAAGAACCTTCCCATAAACGCTTCCATGGAATGTTTATTCAACTCCACCAAAATGGATTACTCATCCCATGATACATTATGTAGATTCATTGGTGTACCACCAAAGTAGAACAATGGAACTCACAATGGAATCCATTATTCATTGAAATTGAAACATGAATCCTCCCACAAAACAACCTATGGTTTTAGAAATAATCTGACCATCCCTATAGACCATCACTATTGCCAACACTATTTCCCATCATCTCTGCATATAATTATCATTAATGAGACCCCTCCACCATCAGAATTATAGATGATTTAATATTCATATGAAACAAAAAACCTCTACCCCCATCAACTCTAGAATCTATGTGCAAGGCTTCCAACTAATCCATTTTTCTCCAAGAATCCCTGGAATCCTGAACAACACCCTACCACAACTCCCTACTCAATGTGCCAGCCATAAAATTCCCTTTTCCGGAGGAGTAAGAGATCTCAAAATCATAATTTTCATTCAAATCTACCCACATATTCTACCGTATGTTCAAATCATGTTGTGAAAAGACCTAACTCAATGTCTTGTGATATGTGAATACCACAAAGTGCTCCCCAATAATGTAATATCACAAAATAATTATCACAAACACAACTACCTATAGATCTAGATCTTGGTTTCCATTGTTACAATCATGAAGTTGTAGGTACCAAAACCCATAATAGTTCAATTCACACTGCTGCTTCAGCATGCATCCTTAGCCCAAAGGGGAAGCGTAACAAAACACATTATACAACACACCCTCCTCCAGCAATAGAAGCACTAGAGTAATGACCAATATTCCATTCTAATAAATGAACAATGATTTTTAAATGATCTATCAACATAAAATAATAGTCTTTCTTAGTCAATGCTACCAATGGGGATACAACTGAAGGTATTATGGGTCCACACCTCCAATAATAGCCCGAGAGACACAAGAATATTTGAACCTCTGCCATGTTCTTTGGTGCTTCCCCTGAAAAAACTATTTAAACCATATACGATTCTACTTCCAAACACTACTGAGAACCCCCATACACGAGGAAATGAACATCTCATTTCCATAACCTATACATGGAAAAAATTACACAGAGCTAGTGGTGTTGAAGAATACTTTGGGTAGTTCTAGGATTCTCATATTTCTCTTCCCCTTACATCATGTTTGTGAAGATATCATCGATTAATACGATGAAAAATTGATATATTAACTCATCGAACCAATATTTCATAGGCCCCATATACAAAGCTGGTTGATTTGTAAATGAAAATGGAATGAATAAAAAATAATTGTTACCATACATGCATCTTAATGTAGTATTATTGATATTTTCATCATTCAACCTCAACTGGTGATACCCGATAAACATATTAATAATTGAAAACCAACTCACCCCTATAAGTTGTTTGAAAATATCATATATTCATTTAATAGTGGAAACATTCTTAACCATCACATGATTGAACCTCTAGTAATCTATACACATCCATAGACTACCATCTTCCTTCCCTGCGAACAACACCAGAGCACCTCACAGTGACACACTAGGATAGATAAACACCTTATGTATCAGATCATCTACAAAAACCCTTAACTCATGTAGCTTATAAAATTCATTAAGATTAAGATCCATCAAAATTAAAGAATCATTCTGATGTAAGTATTTCTCAAACATGAAATCACATCAAGGGGGTAGCATCACAACCACCTCAGGGAAAACATCTTGGAAATCCTCAATAACCCTTGGAATTTCTATCACTATAGTATCTGCTAATTCTATGTAAAATTCAAACCAAAAAGAAAAAAGGGGATCTAAACACGGACAAACCACCTAAAAACCCCAACCACCAAGGAAAACCACACGCTGGCCATCCACTTCTGAAAACACGACTGTCCTACAAAGTTATCTGATAAAAACATTTATAGAATACTTCTATTCAATGCTGAGAATAAAACTACAGTGTTGTATCTGTAAAAATAAATATTCCCCATAGTTGGCAGAGTTTGTCTACTTTGGAAGAAACTTCTCCTCTACCAGGAAGAATGATGTTATCAGAGAGCTGGGCATTCGCAATGGATCTCTCCCATTCATTTATTTGGGGGTTCCTATGTTTTGGGGGAGACCAAAAGCATGCTATTTCTCTATCATTGTTGGCATGATTTGTAGACAACTCTCCTCCTGGAAGGGGAAGTCTCTCTCTATGGCTGGAAGAGTTTGTCTTGTGAAGTCTGTCATCATTTCAAAATTTTTCTATTATTTCATGGTCTACAAGTGGAATATTTCTTTACTCAAGAACATCAACACATCCATCAGAAATTTCATTTAGAGCGGAATCATTTCTGAAAAAAAGCATTCCAATATTTCTTGGAACCCAGTCTTCAAACTGTATGAAGATGGGGGTCTGAGCATTAAAAACCTGACATTCTTCAATGATTCCCTGCAATCTGGTTTTATTTAGAAGCTTGTTAACACTCAATCTGAGTCCTTAGCCTTCCTTAGGGCCATATTCATTCACAAGTTAAAATATGGCACAATTAATTATCTTAATTCATCATTCTGGCCTGTTTTAGGAAAAGTTTTTCTAGAATTTATGTTGATTCCAAGTGTCTTGTTTCAAAGGACTCCTCTTTACCTTTCTATAAATGCAACTAGACTGGAAGACACCTAGAAGACTTGGTTACTAACAATAATTCTAATCAGAATTTGGATCTTTCAATCAAGGAGCAACTGGGCTGTATGGAGGGTATTCCGAACCATATTATTTCTACTGTGGGGAAGTATTGCCTCTCCTCCAGGGGGGACTTCTGGGCTTCGGAGGCAGAACCATATGGAATACACTCCTTAAAATATTTTTACAAGAATACTATTGGAAATGATTCGGACTCTCAGTGGATGGGTAAGTTGAATAAGGGATTTTTAAAACCTTCGCATGCCACTTTTTCTTGGAGAATAACACACAAGAAACTTTCCCTTGATGAATTTCTCCAAATATAGAGCATTTCCCTCTTCTCCAGATGTTCTTTATTTCATCAACACAGAGAGTACCTGGATCACCTCATCCTCAGCTGTGTGGTTGCTGCAGCAATGTGGCAGGCCATCTCCAGCTTATTTGAAGTGCCACTACCTCGGGGAAACTCAATAGTGGACTTCATGTGAAGCTGGACTTCGATTAATTTATCTCCAAAACTCATGTATCTATTATTATCTACTGCGGAAGAATTACTTCTTATTTTATGGAAATCCAGAAACGAGGCCATTCATGAGCAGTAGAAATTCAGCACTGGTACTGCAATTTATGGGTTGCTCCCTGCTGTCCGTGAGGCTGTTCTGCCGAGAACCGGCTTTTGTGATAATTCCTGCCATTATCTCTCTATTATGAAAAGGCTAGGAGTTTGGGGATACTTCCCTCCACCTCATGGAATTATTGAAGTGCTTTGTCAACCTCCCTTCCAAGGCTGGATCAAGATCAACATGGATGGAACCTCGCGAGGTAACCCGGGTAACTCTGGCTTTGGGGCGGTTTTCCAGGATCTTGCAGGGTGTGTTGTTGGTTATATTTATGGATCATGTGGCTTTTCCACTTCTCTTGAAGTATAGATAATAACTGTTATTGAAGTGGTTGAGCAAGCTGCGATAAGGGGATGGGACAAACTATGGTTTGAATGTGATTCCACACAAGTGGTGATTGCTATTAGGACAGGTGATCTTCATCTTTCTTGGAAGCTGACCAATTAACGGTCAAGATGCTTCGATCTTCTCTACTCTAAGCAGAGAATTGTTACACATGTCTATAGAGAAGAAAATGTGGTGGATGATGGTCTTGCGAACAAAGGTGTGAATAGATATGGTTTTCATTGGGAGGATCAGGCTCTGGGTGATCTTCTTTCCTTTCTAAGGAAGGATAAATGTAAGGAACCTACTTTTAGACTGGTGTAAGTGCTTTTTTTCTGATCAATAAAGGGATCTTTCTTTTCTGGGCAGGATCTCAGTCTTTCAAAAAAAAATCCTAGTGCATGCATGATAGAGAGTGCAGAAAATGAGCTTGAATCTCTTAAATCAAGTAATTCACACAAAATGGGTACTAAACGAACCTATCAAACTGCTGATGTCATATGGACCCTCTTGAAATTATTCCTCCATTTCATGAAACAAACCATTAATAGAATATCTACCACTATTCCAATGAACACCTCCATAAAAATTCTCGGTTCAAGGTCCCTAAACATGTGGAACATCGTGAGGTCATTCTCTACATGCTCCATCTCCCCTTGTCATAGTGAAAACCTGATGTCGCATCTACTAAAACAACCTCAGGGGAAATTTCTGTTGAGGATGGTGTTAATCATATCCTTCTCTACCAAATTAAGCATCAGAAACCATTGGGAACTAGTTATGGTGATGGACAAGAACCCCACAACCTAAACACATTGGAACAATTCTCCTAGGAAAGGAAAATAAACCAATCACCCTATATGGTCGGGGCATAAGATACTATTGTTGACTCCCAATCATTAGAAACCTCGATGGTCCTGGTGCCTGCTACCTTACACTAAAAACTCTACCGCTTAATGAACCCTACTAATTCTCATCCCATTTAAAGAAACATTTTGAGAGCATCTACTATATAACCACTGCTTTTTTTTGTTCCTCTATTTACATTTTAATTGTAAAATTAGTTACTTAATACTATATAGAAAGACCGAGTTCCCCCTCAAGATGTATTACATGAGATTCATCTTCTAAAAAATGATTTGGAAAAAATTTCTAAGTTCCTTTAAATTTACTCCCAGCTCTCGCACAGAGAAAATCTCATACTAATGTGAATGAAGGTCATGCCTCTTTACTACATTCATGATTGATGCAATGAAATTTTTCTGAGACTACTTTTGGAGGTCAACCCAAAAAACATATTCCTCTTTCTTCCCTCATAGATACAACATCCACTACTGAACCACAATACCCAACACCTATCTGATTACCAAAAAGACATATTTCTCTACTGGGGAAAGGATCAAACTAAAAGTGATCCTGATCTACTCTAGAATGCCCTCTTTCTCCTCTTCTGAAAGTGATCCTGATCTTCTCTAGAAATCTCTCTACCATTGGACATCATCCTCAACCAGGTCAAACGTACAATGATCAACCAGGTCTTCCGGGTGAACATCCACATCAGGAGCCACACATAGATGATAACTATGATCCACAACTGAAAGGCAAGCAATGAACATTTTTTGGCCATTATTGTGGAATTTGATTAAGATTTGTTTTATATAATTTAATTCATCTTATTATTCATTCCACCATTCCCCAAACAACCCCACTCAAATTAGAACAAATGTCATTTTGATCCATATAGCTATCCTTTTCCTCCACCATTCAATTAGGTCCATAACAATTGTCATTTAAATAATCATAGAGTTCATGAATGGATCATAGGGGGAAATAAATCGTATGTCCTAGATAGTATCCCTATCATGACAATGTTTGACAAAATTTTTATCCAAACTAACCAAGGATATCCTCAATGTACGTAACTCCAATCTCTATCATATCTCTCAACCATCACCATTGATAACACATTGTCATTACCCCTCCCTCCAAATATAACACAATGAAGGCAGTGAGATAATAACCTATGAGGCTTGCCTCCAATATGCCCTGAATTAGGGACTAGCACTAAGAGAATAAAAATATCATGTATGGGTAGCAATACCATGTATAATAATAATTGAATGGGATATAAGATGGATCAATCCAAAAACACTTAATGAAATAATATAAAAATCAATAAAAAATCATCCCACATGCATTTATAAATTGAACTATTATAGAAAAATACTACAATGTTAGTACCCAAATGTAATGGCAAGGCATAGACACAACATATATCCAAATGTTCGAGCTAGTAATGCCTAGAATAGTCTATGTAGTCCTCATCAAAACCAGAAAATATATTTATATATGTAGAGTGATCATACAAGTATACTCAGTAGGAAATCCAAAGTCTATCTATAAACAAGTGAAAGAAGAATAATAATTCCACTATAAGAAAAAAATCGGAACCAAACAACAACTATAAACTTATACTAACCACCCCAAGATCACCAAGGAACACTCTCCAAGAAACATAAGTCATGTCAGATAATATAATGTAAATCTCATTGATGATTGGGTACCGTGCACCACTAACCATATGGTATTTCACTCTCACATCCAACGTCTCACATCCTAGTTCTCCTTATATTAGTTATAAGACACCTCCCCACATGCACAGTTACAAAACACCTCACTAGCAAACACTGGGGCTCACTTCCCCACAACCACATACACAAAACAACTTTGAAAAAAACACTCTGGCCATCGCCACATAAGAATGGTCACATCTCTTCCGAAAACACCTATGTCCTCACACCTCACCTAAAAATACATGTGCCTTCAAAAAAACCATCTATTGTACTTATAGACGTCCAACCATCACATCATGTGTATTACCTACTTCCCTATAATATTTTGAGGGAAAGAGCGGGTACCCATCCATTCATACTCCTCACCGAATGTTGGTAAAAACACCCCTGTGTGACTATGCGGGAATCGTCACACAGTGCTCGATCTGGGTGGGGTGAATACAGAAATCACTAGAATATAAATGGTATATATATATATAATATCAAACACTCAAGACCAACCTATGGGTTTATAAAAAACCCAACAAACTCTAAACGCCATCACTTTTACTACGACCTCTAAATTCATAACACCACAAATCAATCCACAAACATCATTCCACATTCCCAATAAATATCCATTTAAATCATCACATTCATTGCCTTATTAAGCATTAACCACATATAACTGCACAAATCACCATTTAATTACATCATAACCATTTTTATAACACTAACCAAACCAACACGTTTATTTTAAAACTTTGTTAATCATTTATTACATCACTACATAGGCATATAGAACCAAGAAACCACCAACTCATCATCCCAAAAGCATTTCTAGAAAAACCACCTCCTCACCACCCCAAAATCACGACCAAACTAACAACCTCCTCACCACCCTAAAGGAATGACCAATCAAACCACATATCACCCCACAACCCATTTAAAACACAAAACATTTCTGCACATGTATGAACACATGTAAAAACACATTTAGATAATTTAAACAGGTTTATAAAAGTTATTTTATACAATTCCACATTATTAGAGGGGTGTTGACACACTAACCAAAATTTTGGGGAAGCCTTTTCATTAACCAGTTATAAATAAATACCTATGTTCCATTTATTATGATATCAAAACAACAAAAAAAGTCACAAAAGTAACAACTGTCATAGTAATTATATATTTACAAATAGAACCCCCATTGGAGGTAATGTACCATTACATGTATCATATAAAAATGTTGTAATATCCAATATATTTTTATAAAAATTACTTCATTAAAAAATAAGAGTTTCATAATAAAATAATTTCACATAAATAAAATTCCATAATATGTATAAATTGAATTCCCCATGTAATAAAAAACACATTTAAATATTATTAAATTAAATAATATGTTCAATACATTGTATGAAAAAAAATGTATAATAGGTATAATCCTTATTTTTATTACCCAATTCATTAATTCATTAGGAGACTACATATAAAAAATCCACATCCCAATATAACAATAGTTATGAACTAGATGCAAGGGATGGTGTAACGAGTTAGGATACTATACCTTCTTTAGTATAGATATCAATAAAACATTGAGTATGTGTATAAGGTCATTGGTTTCCCAAAATAATGAAAATAAAAGCATTCATCTCAATTAATGTTTATTTAGAAATTAATAATAACTCATACTCTATAATAGAATGAGAAGTAATAATTTAATATGGTCATACATATGATAATGATGTCTCATGGAAAGATCATATACCATATAGGCACAAATTAATGAAAAGTGTAGATTAAAATATAAATAGATCTTGAGTTTCTGTAAGGGAACATCCTCTACCTCATATGAAGCATTATAAATCATATATCAAATGTAGGGGAATTTTCCCTTCATGTTTCATGGACCATAATTTCTAATCTTATTCCACACCCCTTAAAAAATTTGTGAGTAAAACATAGTAACCCACCATCATGAGAGCTCCAAGAATTTTTCAAATAAAAATAGATGCTAGTATTGTGATATTTTATTTTATATAATAGAAAATATTTAAAATAGTAATAACAAATATGTCACAACAACTATGACTAAACATAATCCAAGGACTAACCATACCTACTTCTACTAGTGACTATGAAATAATGCAGATATCACAGAAAAACAAAAATAGAGTCACATCCAATGTGACACCAAATATATCAAATCAATATATATTAATTTTTTTAAAATTACATTGATTATTTTTAAACTCATTTCATTGTAATTTTTAATAATATTAACCATCTATTATTGTATATATTTATATTTATCACAAAAAATGTTTCTGTTACATATTTTTAAAATATTATTTTATTTCTTTAGAATAATTTTTTTTTTAATTTTTTACCGTATTAATTATTCATTTGACATATATAGTTTAATTATATAACTATAAAAATTTTCAAAATAGTTTCCATGGTAATTAAATTACTATAATATTGTGGTTAAAAATGTTTGCCACATGTTTTAATAGTCACATAATTGAAACACATTATAATTACAAATAAATAGCTTATAATATTATGTATAGAATATAATAAATTATTTGATATCATTGATTCAATTGTCTAATAATTTATCATAATTTTAAAATTTATATTTCTTTCTAGAATGGTTGTTATCATGTTTTTTTATATAGTAAATAATCTTAAATATTTTTTTAATACGTTAAAAATCAATTTTTCTAATAAAATTACATCATGAAATATTTATTATTATTATTTTAGAATATTATTCTTATTATGTAGTTTCTTATATTCAAACATTTTTATAATTATTTAAAAAAATAATTAGAATAATCATATGATCATTGTTGATATTTTTTTTATTATTGTGTATAAAATTTGATTCTGTAAAATATTTCATGATTATATGTCATAAAACAGTGTTTCTATTAATTAATAGGATACTATTTAAAAAATAATGTCTATTTTAAAAAAATTAATAATTCATTATTATATGAAAATTAATATATATTAAAAAAATTAATGTAATTTCAAAAAAAAAATCTTTTTATTATAAATTATTTATATTCCATATAATGTGTGTTCTTATTTAAATAATCAGTTTTTCCTTTTATAAAATGAAATTTTATAAAATAACATTATTACACAACTATTAAAATTATATTTTCAATGTATTAATTTGTCATATTTTAAAAAATCTGTTAATTTTATCAGAATAATACAATATGGTAAATAATGGTATCTTAAATTACAAGATAATTACATTATTTTATTAAAATATAATTATATAAGAAATAATTTACTACCCCACTCATGCATCAAGTACTCTATACATCCAAAAATATTTTTCCATTATGAATTAACTTCAAATATTAATAAAAAAATTATAAATATATTCAGACAGACCCATCTACTCCTTTAATAAATGGAAATATAATCTGCCTATTTAGTTAGTTTTTAACCATCATACTTTAATGAACCATCCCAGATATCCTGGTACATTGGTACCAAATATTTCCTTGTCATCGCCCAAAGGGAGTTCCCAATCCCCAAGGGATAATTACTATCTCCAAATGACAATAAAAAGACATAGTTAATGAATTATTCATCATACATAATGAATGAAGATTCAAATGTGGATGATAAATCATGGAAGAGTAGATATTCCAAAATAATATCAAGGATAAACATACCACTACCGGTAAGATAAATATATCTATGATATATATCAGCCAAATGAAATTTCATAAAATAATCATAAAAATGTTTCACAACACAATGCAATGAGTGGATCATTCCTCCACTAGTCACCCCTATCCTTCAAGGTCCCCCAAATGAAGCACGACCACCAAATCAAAGTAGTTCATTCCCTTTTCATGGAACCCATATAAGAATATCTACATGCTTTCTTGGGAGACATAGGATATAATAAGAATATCCTATCGGGATTTCCAAAAATGATAAATAATATGTTCAGAAAAAAATAAACAACTTTACACTTCAAATTTTTAAAGAAAAATTTCATCAAATAATAAATCATATGATCCTCTATCCTACATATTGTTTAAAAACCAAATATTGATATATTTTTTGATACATATAATAGGAACCAATTTTATTATATCCAATAATTAAGGAATACAAATGAAATATTAGATCACTTACATTCCAAGTGACATATTTGGTTTACAATTTTAATGAATTTTGAAAAACACTTATGTTACGATACAAATGTTTCAAGTGAGTAATTTTATCACTATACAGAACTATTTCTATTAAAAAATATGTTTTCATCATATCCTGTAGCATTTTCCATATTTGAAAAAAAATCTAGACACAGTTAATTTAACATCATTATACACAAATTAAGGAGTAGAAATCAGAAGTTGGGTGAGTTGAAATTATCAGTAAGGGTAAATATAATAATTATAAATTCAATGTAATCTATGTGTGTAATATGTACATTGGGGTATGATAACATAATCAGGATTAATAATAAATATAGAATACAAATAATACCCATAAAAATTGGATTATAAAACATTAATAATTGTATAAAAATTTATAAATGTATAATATACATATAATAATCAATAATTTTGAGCCATAAGAGATCAATATTGATCATATGAAACATGAAAAAAACATAGCCACCATAATGAAAAAAAATTGATATCATAAAACCATATCTGTGTAACCCATGATAAAATGTTATCAAGAATATCTAGAGATGAATTAAATCCACAAATAATCCCCACTTGTGAACTCCATCCCTTTTCATTGAATAAATATATTAATTTCAAAATGCATTTGAGATATATCTAGGAACACCCTTCATATATTCTATATTCAGATCACCCTTTGAATATGTTTAATCATACATGACTATTATGATGAATTCTATCAGTCTCAACCATTTTTATCAACAATTTCAAAGTACCATTCATAAATAAGACACTCAGAATCTATCATTATCATTATTAATATTTATGAATACCATTAATTTCTTTATATCTTGATTTTCCCATTGAAAAGAAACATGGATCACGAAAATATAATTACACAAATAACCAAAAACTATTTAGAGAAATAATATAGTTAAAATCATAATATCATATTTATAGTGATGTAGAGAAATCAATATAGTAAATTGAAATATATGAATATACCAATAAAATTACATCTAAAATATATTTTTTGAAAATAGCATGTAATAATATATTCATTAAATTCCTTTTAAATATAAAAATACAAAAAATATTGATAAAATCATTTTATCAAAAAATAACTATGTAATCCAACAACATTAAAATGTGTGAAAATAACAATCATGATTGAAGTAAAATTGGTTCATTTCATATATTTTAAAAATAGTTATTATTCTCAATAATTTAAAAGGAGATTCCAAAGTGACAGTTGAGGAAAATGTTATTATATATATTTTCAATAAATATTAAAAAAATGAAAATATGAATTTAAAATTACATTATAAAATTAATTATGTCTAGAAAATATGAATCATGAAATTTTTTTAGAAAACCGGGATATTTAGGAGAATAATTATTGATATAAAATATGATTCATTTTTAGTATCATAGGAACTCAATATTCATGATGATAATTTAAGAAAAATGGGAGCAAATGGAATCATAAAATTAATTCCACATTAATAAAATGAAAATAATGGGATATTATTTGTTTAATAAAATAATACCATATTATTTCTATAAGGCCCCAGCCTTAAACCTTACTTAATATTGAGTTAATACAAGATTACAAATTGGGGAACTTTTCAGGTTTAGAGTTTTAGAGAATTAGATCATAAAACTTCCATTACATTCCACATTTAAACAAAATGGTTACATAAAGATAGTATTCATTTTTTCCCATCAACAGAAACATATTTAAAATAAAACATGGATTCTTTCTTGACACTTCCTTGACACTATCATCATATCATGTACCTTTCCCTTGACCTATGAAAAACATTTCAAAAAAACTTGGGATGAGCATAAAAATCTCAGTAAGGGATATAAAAATATGGAAAGGAAACATGAGTTCATATATACATAAGAATGAAATCATACATTACCCATAAAACATAGGCACTTTAACATACCTCATCAAATCATGAATAAATCATAGAAATCATAAGACATAAAAGGTAACATGAGGCATTCATAAAATTATTAAGTAGGGGGTAACCCTCTTGGTTACGTTTGGAATACCCATCACAGTATATTCCCAAAATCTCTTCAATGAAACCTTAACGTTTCACTCCTTCGCGTTACCCAATGCATTGGAGAGCTATATTGGGCTCACCCGCCCTTAGTTTATCACGAAACCACCCGTCTTCATAACAATTCCAAGAACCATAAAAAAATCATAACACATAACATAAGAATAAAGGAAATATACATTCCCACATTTCAATAACAAAATAACAGTTTAAGATATTGAAATAATGAATCCATTTTAAAAAAACATTTTCAAAACCATTAAAAACATTTAATAAAGAGATTTTTGAATCAAAGTGTCCCATACCACTTTGAATATTTTAACATTTTAAACCATTAATATCCATATAAATAAATCCTCAAACCATTCTGAAAACATGGATATTAATGAGAAATATTTATAAGATTAAATCATTAAAACATTTAAAACGATATTTTAGTTAAAGGGTTTTTAACAAAATTAGAGACACATGAAAACAATAATTGAGAGATAAAATTTAATAAAAACTTTATAATATAATGAGAATAAAGGTATTCATGATATAATATTCCAAATTATAGTATATACACCATATACGAGTGAATTGGTGCATAACAACAACGAAATCTCAATGGGAATGCAAATTGAGATGAAGTCCATTATAAAGATGATATCCTTAAATTAAGGATAAATCAATCTCATAATTATGTGCGACAAATATATATACACCCAATATAAGTGGATATTAAGTGTAAAATAATCAAAGGTCATTGACACATATTCAATGGATGGCATATTCAATAACTACATGTTGAACCCAAAGAAATCGAAATTGGGTTAAGAAGTTCACTGGACAGCCTAACGACGTCACATCAAAATGAGTTGATCAGAGATAAAACATGTATCTCATCACTTGGACATACAATTTACATCAATAAGAATATATGAGAACATATCCCAACATAATAATATGTAAATTAAATGACCCATCAAAAGAAGTCTTTTAAAAAGAGGAGGGTGAAAGGTTCCCTTACCGACTTGAGTATCTTTCAAAACATACACCCCATAAAAGAAGGACAATACATCATTTATGTAAATACTCATGAACGAAATTATATTACACAAAGAGTAAAATAATGGGCAGTACATACACCACTCAATGGAAATTGGGGAAAATGTATCATAAGTCTCACGGGAATAAAAGTGACATGAAAAATCCATTGCGAAAACCCGGCAGCCTAACAGCGCCACTGAAAACTTCCCAATGGATTGATGAGAGAAAATAGGGTCTCTCATCATATTAACATAATTTTTACAGAAATAATAATAAAAAATAACATTACCCAACATAACAATGATGATCTTAAAAGAAGTGACATAAAGGAGAGTACTTAAAGAGAAAGAGAGAGGTTAGATCTCTTACGAAAATTCAGCAGCCTAACATCACCACTCAAAACTTCCAAAATGGATTGATGAGAGAGAATAGGGTCTCTAATCATATGAACATAAAAATTACAGTAAGAGTAATATAAAATAACATCCCAATAACCAGAAAGATGAGCTTTAAAAAGAATGACATAAAAGAGTGTACTTAAAAAGAAAGAGAGGAGTAGGATCCCTTACCTCAAGTCCAACTTATCTTGTTCGTGTCCTTATATTCCTGAATAATAAACATTGGTCAATTTATAATTGCTTATGGAACTCCTATAAAGATTATTATTCAGTTAATATAACATATTTTAATGTTATAATAATTGGTTAATAATATGAGTTCATATCAGACGTTTTTGTCGATGTTTGGTACATGAGTCAAAAATTGAACTTGTCGGAAAATAATTTTCCATGTAGTTATAGGTACATCATATCCAGAATAGTATTGATGTTTTAAAAATCATATAAATACAGTATATATTCATTTTATACTATTCCTTAGCATTTGGAGATAAAAATTAAAAGCACCGTTCATGGAGACGGTAGGCCGTACGTACGCATGAACGCTACTTTCATTTTCTGTCATATTAATGGAATTAAAACAAAATGAGATATATATATATATATATAAATATATATGTTATAATTCCATAATGATATCCATAATTTATATGTAATATATTACATATATATCCATTATATATATGTACTTATAATAGTACATAACATTTTGAGATAAGAAATAAAATGTACCGTTCATGGAGATGGTAAGCCGTACGTACGCATGAACGCTACTTCCATTTATATTTCATATTTAATGGAATTAAAAAAATAATGATACATAATATTATTTTAATTCCAGTATGGTATCATATATAATATCATTAAATATATCCTTTATACATACCACATATGGTTTTAACGAATCAAATCACTTTGAGGGGGCGGTAGTCCGTACTTCCTTAAATGAAGATATCATGATTACCCATAATGGAAACCATAAATGTATGCCATAAATGAAAAATACAGAAGATTAAGTAAAACATAAACATATTATATATCATATATAAATATGGTGACATCTTAATGGCCACCTTTTAAGGTTTTAGAAGAATGTTGAACAATCATCGTTTCGTGAGGCAGAAATTCGCCATCAACAGAAACAGTATGTTCTTTAACCATTATATGTAGGTGTGTGTAAGTGTATCTTGAATAATTCTTATAAAAACATCATAGTATATTTAATATACAGTATTTTTTAATAAAAAAATAAATAAAAAGAGTTTAGGGGGTTGGAGAAGCAAAATAAAACAAAAGGACTCAAGTGAAAACATTACCTTGAAATCGGGTAACTCCCTTTGGTTTGAGCTCAAAGGTTTCCTTGGGAAGACTTCTGCCCAATGTGAGGCCTCAAGGAGTTAGAAAGGTATGTGGAGATAAAAAATGGGCAGGGTTTGGCCGATCCAAATGCTTTGGAAGTGTGGGTAAGGAGGTAGAGGTGGGGGCCTTTTATAAGAGGAGAGGAGGGGCACCCTTTGAAAGTAAAGAAATGTTCCGTTAATTTTAAATGCGTTTAGGATTTAAAAGGTCCCATATTGATATAATTAAAGGATAAGGTGATAAGGGTTAGAAATACATCCATCCAATTGGTTTTGGACATGTTTAGGTCTTAGAATATACATTATCTTTCCATTTTATTTAAATCGTTGAATAATGAGGTCATCGCTTCATCATCATGATGTCATAAATAATTTAATTTATTTAATGTCTAAAATTATAAAAAATTACTATGATATAGAATTTATTTTTAGCTTCCTAATGACTATTTATAGTCTAAAAGATAATTTATTTAGACAAAACTAAAAATATTTTACATAGGTGATACATTCTTTGTTACATTAAACATTCTTTAAATATAAAAAGATAAGAAGTCACTTTATCACAAAAGTGATTCCATGGGGCCCCCAAATTTGGCACAAGGTATCCCATGGTCTCCCATGAGACAACCAGTAGCCTTAGGACACATTTTATTGTAATTATTTATTATTATGATATTATCTTATTATCTTTAACTACCTGATTACTCATTAATCAAGATAATTAAAGATAATTACCGTCGTTACTATTTATAATGCCCAAAAACAAAAGAGTCTTAATTAAATAATTTGTACCTTATGATTCCAAATATGTAATTCATTTTACCAAATTCCAAACACATAAATTTCAATTATTAATTTAAAAAAAACTTCTTGTTGTCAAAACAAATAGCGGGTTTTTAAGATACAATATTTATGAAAAGTTTGGCACTTGTTTATGCCTAATTCCAAAGTGAAATTAATCCCAATGACCATAATTGAATTACATGGTAACAATATAGTCTAATTACACTTTAAAAGAAATTAAAAAGATAATATAACCATATAATTATATTATATGAAAAAGCAGTTTTGATGTAAAATGCAGTATTTTTCACTATTCATTGAAAAATGAACATTGTCAGAAAAATACCAAAAATTAACCCAAGGTAAATTTCAATGTCCCAATCATAAATAATATGTTCATTTCGAAAAATAGAGCTTATAAAATTGTAAAAAAGTGGATTTAAAATGGGTTCTCCATCAAAAGGAGGTTAATCGACCTTTTAAAGAATATTAGAATGTTTACGCTTAAAAACTGGATTCATTTTCATTTTTAATCCTCTAACATTTATTGTAAAGAGTAAAAATATTTGACAAACAATTATAATCATTTTTTAGTTAGTTCTATTCATTCACGCCATTAAAACAGCTAGGCGTTAACTACCGTTTAAAATACTATTATTTTATTATTAAAGTGCAACGTAAGATTCCCAAGAAACTCATTGTTGCGTATTGGGTACTCCATCGAGCATAACATCCCCTTTAAAGTAATATTAATATTTTATTAACAAAAATGGATAAATATAACGATGTCATATTTTTTGTTTACCTGGGGTGTTACATCCTTCCCCCCTTTTGGGAATTGCATCCTCGCAATTTTAAAATTGGGCTTGGAAACATCCTTGAAAGTCCCACATCAGAACAAGAGTCGGTAAAACAAGCACTTTAAAATACTGAAAGATAAGTAAAAATGACACCCAAGTTAACCCATACTAGGATTCCAAGTATGAAAATATGGACATGTAGGAAAAAAACAAAGGTTCATGTTCTGATGGAGAGTGATAGAAAACATGTTTAGGAGAAAGTTAACCACAATAAAATCACAAAGTTGTGATGGGTTAAACAGTATTCGATTCCCCAGAAGGAAAAGTTAATAGACAAAATTTTTGTTTTAATTTAATTTTTATTGATGAATTTATTCATAAGGAAACATAATCACTTATCATGTTGCCTTTCAACATTTATTAGATTCCTTACACAAACTCATATTTTCTCCAAAAGACGAGTATTTAGGAAGACTTGTTCACATTAATAGAACTATAATCAACTTCTAGAGAATCACCTTGAAACACCTGAGACTTTTATGTTATATAAATCAGCAATGGAATCTTTTTCTACACAACACTTTCTTGGCTTGCTTTACATGAAATCGCGACCTTCCTCGATAGCTTGTGTCGTACGCAATACTGAGTTTCACTAAACAACGATATGCATTTAAAATATTATTAAAATTAGCCGTTATGAATAGTAATAACCACTTTTTGAAATTTTATAAATTTTATTTTTCAAAATGGACTTCATTTTTTGATTCGGAATATCGAAATTATCCTAGGGTTAAATTTTGGTATTTTTCTGAAAACATTCAATTTTTGATGAATAGTGAAACCAATAAGTGGTTGTTAACAAAACTGAATTTTTCATAAAACATAATTTTACCGCTTCTGTGAGTGGAATTTCAAAAATCTGAGAAACACGGTTGATGTCAGTAAGTAAAATGTGGTTCAATGAGATAAAAATAATTTTTTGGTGAATAGTAACTTTTTACTTTTTTTTACCACGGTTAAAAGTAAATAAGGTACTTAAGGGTAAATATGATATTATTATTACCCTAACACATGTCCTAATTCTATTGGATAAGTGTAATTCGACCAAAAACAAACTTAGGAATAAAATATGACCATTTAGGCCCACTTAGATTAGATTATGACATTTATTATTAATTTACTTAAAGAAGGGTTAAAATAGTTAAAATCAAAGTTTAATAAGTAAATAATTTTTAATATGGGGTTATACATAAGATAAATTCCACTATAAATATTCATTAGAAAGATAAAACGATTTCCTACATAATGGTATTTTATTTTTAATTTTTAGACATTAAATATATTAACTTATTTATGACACAATGATGATACAGTAATTATCTTATTAATGAAATATTGACATAATTGATATTATAAGTACCCAAATAAATATAATTTGAGCCTTTTTAGGAATTAAACTAATTTTCTAAGTTAATATGACATGTTAGTATGGATTTAAGTAACTTGGTTCGAACTAATCATTCAGTTATGATTTTCAAAAAAATCAATTACTAAATAGTGTCAAAATTGACATAAAATAGTTATTAAAGCAAATATTATATTGGTAATTGTTATTTTATTCCTAAAAATCTATGTTTCGGACAAATGAATTAGATAAGGTTATATATATTAATAATAAAAAACTTGGGGTTCGTTTGGCTTCTTATAGTAAGTTTATTAACCTTATAGTATAAGAACACAAGAAGACATGGTAAAAGTAAAATTATTTAACTTAATGTTAAATCTAAATGATAAGGTTAATATAAGAACCTAAACTTTTCTAAATTCTATTGGATGAGATTATTTCGACCCATAACCAACTTTGAATAGAAATAAATCAATTTGGAGCTATTTAAAACCGAAATTGACTTTATAATAAAATAATATTTTTAGTTATTCCAAAGGTGCCTCTCTCCTCCCTTATAAAAGGGAACCTCCTCCCTCTCTTCCTCACACCACTATGAGCCTTCAAGATCGGCCAACCCCTGCCACATTCTCCTCTCAACTTTTCGAGAGAAATCCTAGAGGTCCTGGTCTTCTTCAAAGACCAATTTTAGTGCCCTAAAAGAAGGTCTCAAAAAAGCACTTCAAAGAAGAGGTAATGTCCGTTACCGATTCTTTCATTTTATTTCTTCTTCCACTTCTTCTTCTTAGGATTTTTCATTATGAAGTAATAACATCAGTATCACTCATATACTTATATGTTATTATAAGTATGAAACAACCCTATTTCACCATCTATCTATCCTACAGAAAAAGAAATCACCGCGCGTGCGTACGTACGGAATACCGTCTCCACACCGTGGTGTAATCTATTTTCCACCACCACCTTACTTGGATGGGTATAATGGTGTAAATAATGAATTTATATGACTGTTATAAAGTTATATTGATTCTTAAATAGTATAAATATACTCCAATACAATTCCACGATCATAGGAATGATATCGTCACTCGTGCGTACGTACAGAATACCGTCTCCACGATGTGATGCGACTCATTATACATGATCTTCATTTCATAATGATTATATAAATGAATTGAATGAATTAATATGATATATATTACACTAATACCATTCTTGAAATGAGGTATCTATAACCTAAAGAAAAAGAATAAGAATTTATTCGACAAAACACACATAAGAACAAAAAGTTATAAACACCCAAATAACAAGTAGCAATGAAATATTACTACTAAGAAGCTAAGAATATGAACATATATGATATCATAAAAATAAGTATGATTCTGGAATAAGTCAATAACATTATTTAAATCATTATACAGGAGTTTCGGACACTTACAAAGCAAGTCGGACCTAAGGTAATGGAAATATCACAAACTCATTTTTATCCGAGATTGTTTATACTTTGGTATTTACTAGGGTGTATTTTATCATCCACATCCATGTTTCCTCAATATGTAATATTATTTCCATCCACCCACAACTTTTTAAATCCAATTTTACCCTTCGGTGATTTTTTGGTAAAATATATGAAAGGAATCTTTTGTCGTTTTTCGTACGAGGTTGTTTTTGACTTTTCCGACAAAAGTACGAAGAATGTATTTTTTTAACTTATACGGCATGAATGGATTTTTAAAACATTATTTACACAAATATTTCTTTACAAGTTTTCAAGTTTATTTTTAATCAACTTCTTTTAGTTTAAAGTTGTATGACATGTTAAGAAAGGAAAAATGTTTTTGAAGAAGAATGGATATTTTCCTCAAGAATGGAGTTCAAGTGTTTTATCAAAATTATTTTCCAACTAAGATAATAAAGGGTTTTACTTTTATCCCTATTATTACATTGATTTGATTATGTTGTGATGGAATTATTTTTATGAATTCCTTTATCATATATGAATTGTTTTATGATGTCATGATGTTTAAGATTCCCATTTGTATTACATGGGTTATGCAATGATGTATGATTTATGATTTTGTGGAACACATAAGAATTGTATCATTATGAGATGGGTGGGACCTATATCTCCCTCCAATGCATTGGGTAAAGATTTTATATCTCATGAGATAGACATGGATGGAACGGTAGGTTATACCGATTCAGTGAAAAAGGATTGAAAAGAGGGTGACTCGGTTCAGAAAGGGACTTTGTCCACTATGATAGTCTTGGAAATGAGTATTGACTAACAAGAAATGATTCTCTATGATTATGTGTGTATTCCCCAAAGTTTCATGTTTTAAGTTATGATTATTGTGATTACCATTCACTGCAATGATTTATCACATGTTATGAAATTATGATCTCTTTTTCAGGTCAAGGTTTCCAAATGTAATCTGCTTGTGTATACGATGTGATTGATATTTCTTTCGTTTACCTTTACTGAGCATTTGAGCTCACCCTTTTGTATGTTTTCATTCCCCAGGTCAGGAAGAAGGTTATTAAGTAGTATATTCCAAAAAGGGAATATAGATATGATGAAATAAGTGGGAGGCAAAGTTGATGCTTTATGAACCAGTTGTTTATGTTTCCCAGTTTCTAAAGACACTATACATATACGGTCCTTTCGTGGTTTTTGTTATATGTTGTAATACTTATGCTTCAATTTTGAAGTATTAACAATGTATGAAAATTATGGGTCGTTATACACCTAATCCACAAAAGAGAACTATATACTTCCCATGTCTTTAGACATTAACCAAAACGAAAACCAAAATGGTTAGTACAAGATCAGATAATCCATAAAAGGATAACCCTTTATAAAAAGAAAATCTATTCTTAATTTCCAAAATTTTTCCAACAAAACCCAAAGTTCAACGAGGACCATTCGATAATAAATTTGTCTATAAAATTCTTCAATGTAAACCAAACTAAGATTGAAACCAAAATATTTGAAGGATTTAGTCACATAGTCTTCCAAGTTAAATCATTACATTTATCTCCAAACAACATCAGTTGCTCTTAAAGTCTCGTATTGAAAAGTAATTAATCTAATCACATATCATCCATGATAGGTTAATATATATCCATAGATAACCCAAAATAAACTTACTCTTAATTAATAAAATCATCTAATTAAAATGAATCAGTCAAACTAATCAGGGACTTCACGTAGTCCAGTGGTAGGCGATAAATACCAGTTGCACTTGGTTGTGGGTTCGATTCCCGCAGCTTTGTCCGACGCGACGGGTTTTCACACGGTCTGCGTGTTGTCCTTTTTCCAAAACTATATAATTCTCAAATCATTCCCAAAAAAATATATAAAATCATCAAAAATAACCATAACTTAATTTAACCTCAATTTTATCTCATGCCTTTCACTTTCATCATAACATATACTAACCCATAATTACCTCAAAAGTTAGGATCATATAAAACCAAATGGTTCATTATAACTATGTCCACAAAAGAACATATAACTATTTCTTGAATGAAATTTTCATATATTAAACATCAGGGTTATACATACTATAAAAAGTCTTCTAATGTAACCCCATCATCAAAAGATAATTAATACTCTTAAGAATTTAACCATAACTCTTGAACCCCTTATATGTTGACATCTTACTCATTCAACATTCTTCATGACCCATTAACCATTCCTTTCCAACTTATTCTGAAATAATTCTTTCCTAAAAATCATGAATCATATCCTAAGATTCCAAAATAGGAAAACAATAGTTATTAAATAATCCATACCTTTGATTGGTCATTTTCAGTTTCTTCATCCTCAATCAGAATGGCATTAGGTATTGGTAAACGAACATTTGTATGATCTTGGTGATCCCATTCACGAAACATCTTCATAGGACATGTGTTTTCATAATGACCATGCACACCACATTTAAAACATTCAATTGATCCCTCAGAAAGAACTTCTTTCCCTTTCCTCGAGTCAACTGGATACTTCCTTTTTCCATGGCAGGTTCTTGCTTTATGACCTTCATTTCCACATCTATAGCATATTTCTGTCCCTTCGAAACATTTTCCTAGGTGTTTCTTTCCACATTTTTGACACATAGGTTTTTGAACACACTTACCTTTATGATTATTACATGTAGTTCCGTAGGGATTTGTTTCTCTCATATATGACGCTTTAGAGAAATCACCAAGGTTTAGGTGGTCAATCATGACTCCAGATAGTTGGTTGAGGATAATCACAAGAGTTCTCATTGCATCTCCCATATCATTCAGTTGATTACTCAAAAAACTGTCACAGTTTCCTTCAAATCCACTGTTACTTTGGTGCCTGCTAGATCCAGCCATTTACTAAAACCAAAAAGGTCAGTGTGAGTATATCAACAAAACCATCATGTACTAATGGGTAAGATAAACACTAAGACATACTTACTCATTCACCTTATCTAAAACTATGAATCTTTCTGAAATCCTAACCATTAAGGTAATGTCACTTATGCCTAAAGAATACCCTAACCTCTAAAGTTATCTAAACCGTCCTTTGATACCATCTATAAGGCCCCAGCCATAAACCTTACTTAATCTTGAGTTAATACAATATTACAAATTGATTATCTTTTCAGGTTTAGAGTTTTAGAGAATTAGATCATAAAACTTGCATTACATTCCACATTTAAACAATGTGGTTACATAAATATAGTATTCATTTTTTCCCATCAACAGAAACATATTTAAAATAAAACATGGATTCTTTCTTGACACTTCATTGACACTATCATCATATCATGTAACTTTCCCTTGACCTGTGAAAAACATTTCAAAAAAACTTGGTATGAGCATAAAAATCTCAGAAAGGGATATAAAAATATGGAAATGAAACATGAGTTCATATATACATAAGAATTAAATCATACTTTACCCATAAAACATAGGCACTTTAACATACCTCATCAAATCATGAATAAATCATAGAAATCACAAGACATAAAAGGTAACTAGAGGCATTCATAAAATTATTACATAGGGAGTAACCCTCTTGGTTACGTTTGAAATACCCATCACAGTATATTCCATAAATCTCTTCGGAGAAACCTTAACATCTCACTCCTTCGCGTTACCCAATGCATTGGAGAGCTATATCGGGCTCACCCGCCCTTAGTTTATCACGGAACCACCCGTCTTCATAAAAATTCCGAAGAACCATAACATAATCATAGAACATAACTTAAGCATAAAGGAAAGATACATTTCCACATTTCAATAACAAAATAACATTTTAAGATATTGAAATAATGAATCCATTCTAAAAACCATTTTCAAAACCATTAAAAACATTTAATAAAGATATTTTTGAATCAAAGTGTCCCATACCACGTTGAAGATTTTAATATTTTAAACCACTAATATCCATATAAATAAATCCATAAAACCATTTTGAAAGAAGGGATATTAATGAGAAATATTTATAAGATTAAATCATTAAAACATTTAAAACTATATTTTAGTTAAAGGGTTTTTAACAAAATGAGAGACACTTGAATACAATAACTGAGAAATAACATTTAATCAAAACATTATAAAATCATTAGAATAAAGGGATTCATGATATAATATTCCAAATGACAATATATACACCATATAAGAGTGAATTGGTGCATAACAACAACGAAGTCTCAATGGGAATGTAAATTGAGATGAAATCCATTATAAAGATGATATCCTTAAATTAAGGATAAATAAATCTCATAATTATGTGAGAAAAATATATATAAACCCAATATAAGTGGATATTACGTGTAAAATAATCAAATTTCATTCACACATATTCAAAGGATGACATATTCAATAACTACATGTTGAACCCACAGAAATCGAAATTGGGTTAAGAAGTTCCCTCGAAAGCCTAACGACGTCACATCAAAATGATTTGATGAGAGATAAAAAGTGTATATAATCACTTGGACATAAAATTTACATCAATAAGGATATATGAGAACATATCCCAACATAAGAATATGTAAATTAAAAGACCCAACAAAAGAAGTATTTTAAAAATAGGAGGGTGAAAGGTTCCCTTACCGACTTGGGTATCTTTCAAAACATACAGCCCATGAAAGAAGGAAAATACATCATTAATGTAAATACTCATAAACGAATCCACTCAAAGGAAATTGTGGAAAACGTATCATAAATCTCACGTGAATAAATGTGACATGAAAAATCCTTTGCGAAAACTCGACAGCCTAACGGAGCCACTGAAAACTTCCAAAATGGATTGATGAGAGAAAATAGGGTCTCTCATAATATTAACATAAAGTTTACAGAAACAGAAATATAAAAGAACATCCCCCAACATAACGAAGATGAGCTTAAAAGAAGTTACATAAAAGAGAGTACTTAAAGAGAATGAGAGAGGTTAGATCTCTTACGAAAATTCGACAGCCTAACATCACCACTCAAAACATCCAAAATGGATTGATGAGAGAGAATAGGGTCTCTCATCAAATGAACATAAAAACTAAAGTAAGAGTAATATAAAATAACATCGAAATAACCAGAAAGATGATCTTTAAAAGAAATGACATAAAAGAGTGTACTTAAAAAGAAAGAGAGGAGTAGGATCCCTTACCTCAAGTCCAACTTGTCTTGTTCGTTTATTTATATTCCTGAATAATAAACTTTGGTAAATTTATAATTTCTTAAGGACCTCCTATAAAGATTATTATTCAGTTCATATCAAATATTTTAATGTTATAATAATTGGTTAATAATATGAGTTCATATCAGACGTTTTTTTCGATGTTTGGTACTTGAGTCAAAAATTGAACTTGTTGGAAAATAATTTTCCATGTAGTTATAGGTACATCATATACAGAATAGTATTGATGTTTTAAATATCATATATATCCAGTATATATTCATTTTATACTATTCAATAGCATTTGGAGATAAAAATTAAAAGCACCGTTCATGGAGACGGTAGGTCATACGTACGCATGAACACTACATTCATTTTTTGTCATATTAATGGAATTAAAACAAAATGAGATATATATATATATATGTTATAATTCCATAATGATATCCATAATTTATATGTAATATATTACATATATATACATTATATATATGTACTTATAATAGTACATAACATTTTGAGATAAGAAATGAAACGTACCGTTCATGGAAACGGTAAGCTATACGTACGCATGAATGCTACTTTCATTTCTATTTCATATTTAATGGAATTAAAAAAACAATGATACATAACAATATTTTAATTCCAGTATGGTATCGTATATAATATCATTAAATATATCATTTATACGTACCACATATGGTATTAATGAATCAAATCACTTTGAGGGGGCGGTAGTCCGCACTTCCTTAAATGAAGATATCGCGTTTACCCATAATGGAAACCATAAAGGTATGCCATAAATGAAAAATACAGAATCTTAAGTAGAAAATAATCATATTATATATCATATATAAATATTGTGACATCTTAATGGCAACCATTGAAGGTGTTAGAAGAATGTTGAACAATCATCGTTTCGTGAGGCAGAAATTCGCCATCCACAGAAACAGTATGTTCTTTAACCATTAGATGTAGGTGCGTGTAAGTGTAGCATGAATAATTCTTATAAAAACATACTAGTATATTGAAGATACTGTATTTGTTACAAAATAAATGAATAAAAAGAGTTTAGGGTGTAGGAGAAGCAAAATAAAACAAAAGGACTCAAGTGAAAACATTCCCTTGAAATCGGGTAACTCCCTATGGTTTGAGCTCAAAGGCTTCCTTGGGAAGACTTCTGCCAAATGTGAGGCCTGAAGGAGTTATAGAGGGATGTGGAGATACAAAATGGGTGGAGTTTGTCTGAGCCAAAAGCTTTGGAAGTTTGGGTAAGGAGGTAGAGGTGGGGGCCTTTTATAAGTGGAGAGGAGGGGCACCCTTGGAAAGTAAAGAAATGTTCCTTTATTTTAAAATGAGTTTCGGATTTAAAAATTCCCATATTGAAATAATTCGAGGATAAGGTGATAAGGGTTCTAAATTCACCCATCCAATAGGTTTTGGACATGTTTAGGTCTTAAAATTTACATTATCTTTCCATTTTCTTTAAATCGTTGAATAATGAGGTCATCGCTGCATCATCATGATGTCATAAATAATTTAATTTATTTAATGTCTAAAAATTATAAAAAAATACTATGATGTAGGAAATATTTTTAGCATTCCAATTAATATTTATAGTTTAAAAGATCATTTATTTAGACAAAATTAAAAATATTTTACTCAGGTGATACATTCTTTGTTACATTTAACATTCATTAAAAATAAAAAGATAAAAAGTCACTTTCTCACAAAAGTGATTCCATGGGGCCCCCAAGTTTGGCACAAGGCATCCCATGGTCGGCCATGACACAACCATTATCCTTATGACACATTTTTTGGTAATTTTGTATTATTATGATATTATCTTATTATCTTTAACTACCCGATTACTCATTAATCAAGATAATTAAAGATAATTACCGTCGTTACTATTCATAATGCCCAAAAACGAAAGAGTCATAATTACATAAATTGGACCTTCTGATTCCAAATATTTAATTCATTTTACCAAATTACAAACACATAAATTTGAATAATTAATTTAAAAAAAACTTCCCGTTGTCAAAACAAATAGCGGGTTTTTTAGAAACAATATTTATGAAAATTTTGGCACTTGTTTATGACTAATTATAAAGTGAAATTAATCCCAATGACCATCATTGAATTAAATGGTAAAAATATATTATAATTACACTTTAAAATAAATTAAAAACATAATGTAACCATATAATTAAATTATATGAAAAGCCAGTATTGATGTAAAATGCAGTGTTTTTCACTATTCATTGAAAAATGAACATTGTCAGAAAAATACCAAAAATTAACCCAAGGTAAATTTCAATGTCCCAATAATAAGTAATATGTTTATTTTGAAAAATATAGCTTATAAAATTTTCAAAAAATGGATTTAAAAGGGGTTCTCCATCAAAAGGCGGTTAATCGACCTTTTAAAGAATATTAGATTGTTTACGCTTAAAAACTGGATTCATTTGCATTTTTAATCCTCTAAAATTTATTGTAAAGAGTAAAAATATTTTACAAACATATATAATCATTTTGTAGTTAGTTATGTTCATTCCCGCCATTACAACGGCTAAGCATTGACTACCATTTAAAATAATATTATTTTATTATTAAAGAGCAATGTATGATTCCCAAGAAACTCATTGTTGCGTATTGGGTACGCCATCAAGCATATCATCCCCTTTAAAGTAATATTAATATTTTATTCACAAAAATGGATAAATATAAATATGTCATATTCTTTGTATACCTGGGGTGTTAAAATTTCCCCTAAAGGAACCATTAACATAAACAATCAGCAGATTAAAAGGGGTTGTAACATAAATTCCTTACTAATATAGAACGATTTGAATAAAAATTATTTGAAATAAAGAGTTTCATATGAAATTATAAATTCCATTAATTTCATCAAATTAAAAATTAAAAATTAATTCATATGTCATTAATGATTTAATAAAAGTAAATTGCAGTTCATGACATAAATTATTTCGTTAAAATGTGATACTGAGTAAATGTTAATCCTTTCACATATCATATAATTTTATTGATAATTAATTGGTGAAGTTATTATGTGAATCCATGTAGATACACTTAATAAAATATTTAATTGAGAATAATAATATATAGATATCAATTCAAATGAAATGTGTGGAATAAAAATTTCATTATTTTATATGTATAACCCAATTAATTTAAATTTAATTATTAAACCACTCACCACCAAGTAACATTAAATTGATGTACCCTTGTGGATAATAATTTGAATTTGAATATAATATACCATTAATTATGAAATATACATGGTATGACAAGTAAAATGGGATATATATACACTATTGATGAAATTTGATGCATAACATTAAAATATGCATCAGTTAATGGTAATTGAGATGAAATATAATTCCATGAGTCCATACTTCCCTTGCATGTCATTTAACACATGTATAATAAATATATATAAATTATTTAATTATTTAGTAACCATTTCTATTTTATATTAATCAACAATAAATTTTTTCCGTTTATCTATATGAAATATTTAATTTCATAATTAGTTATGTCCGCATTGCATATTTTGATTAATTTTTTTCACAATTTTATAATGATCTCGAAATGATGACCCTTAGAAAATTTATTATTGTTCAATCATCTCTACAATGAGTATAATTCAACAATTACCATATATATACCTAAATTATACAATTTTAACAAGTCATTATATATGGTGATGAATAAGGAACTATATTGAAAACAAAGAGGTGGTAGATAATTCAAATGCATGAGAAACTGCTCCATTTATCAACGATCATTAAGAAAAGATATAAATTATTTTTTTAAATTTTAGTAATGATATTTATATAATGAATAAAATCTTATTTATTTAATTATTCCTATATATATATATTCTATGTTATATAGTGGCAAAAAAGGAGTCACAACGCTTTGTGGAGGTGCTAGTCCACATGCACACACAAATGACAATATCAATTTTTATGTAATGAAATGTTTCGAAAATATATAATATAAATTAACTAAATTATGATAAATATTTCATGGATATAATATTTATACATTAAATCTATTATTATAACTATATGTGAGAGGTAGTGGTAGATATAGAATTACATCGGTTCATTACCTGATAGTCCACCATACCCATCAACGATGACATTGCTTTACATTTAATGGAATGGGAGATTTATAGAGGGAATAACATTAACATGAGAACATAAAAGTATTTTTTCGATAATATTGTGGTTATTAATGCATTTTTATGTTTATTTAATGAATTTAAAATAAGAAATTATATGAAAAATCATGGTTATGAACTATACCTCATATTTAGAAAACCCCTCTTTGATTACATCTTAATCCCTATAAGGTAGATATTAAAAAAAAATCGACCTAGATAAAATGGATAGGGTTCTTAATATGGGATTTTAGTAGGTTTTGGAAAAATAAAAAGTCTTTAGATGTGTATTCAAAAGTACAGAGTTGGTTTCCTTTTATAATCTATATTGGGGCATTCATAGAATTTCCAAAAGTATAAAATAAATATATAAATTTATTTTCATATTAAAATTTGTGAAAATTTCAATTATTTCAATATAACATGATAATGTTTCTATATTATATCATCCAATATAAATTTTTTGGGTTATGGTTATGTTTTCACACTTATCCACTTGTTATAACCATATGTTTACCTTATTGATGATTATCATGATAACAATGATTTCACATATTTGAGATTAATGATAGATAATATATTAGTAAAACTGTATGAAAAATGGAAATTTTTTATATTTTCAAACATATCTAAATAATTTAGAAGAATATATGATTTTAATGAATTTTAAATCATTTAATAAATAATTATTTTTTTTAAAAATGTCAAATAAGTCATTATCAGAATTACATGAAATAATAATATATAATATGTGTCAAAATACATCAAAATGGTTAATTAACAACATTAACTCGATTACAAGGAAAATATATTATTAATATATTCATAAAATATTATTTATTGAAGGTCAATATAAATTATGTCATTAAATTTTTTGGATTAACCCCATGGATATCCAATTTTTACCTTACCTAATTAAATGAATTTTTAATAATAATAAAGGGTTATAATTTACTTATGTGTCCAAAATTGACCCTTAAATATACAATTATTGATTATTTAAACCATTTTAAATTATATATTTTATTATATCATTATTTTTATGTCATTCAATTATTTTAAAAAAATATTTTTGAACATAAAATTTAATAAATATCAATTTTGACACTATTAAATTTTTTTCCATCTGAAAACAATTATATATTAAACGAATAAGAATATAATCACATAAAAAAATATAATATGAGATTATTGTCAATAAAATTTGTATGATACTCTAAATTATACTTATACTATTATATTTTTATTTTTTAAATTTATCTACAAGTTTTTTACATCTTGCAAAAGCACTGAGTATGCGTTATGTAAGAATTTATGTTAATTATTTTATAAATAAAATTGAAATAAATATCTATAATAAGAAATTTATTTACATTAAAATATATTTTTTATAGATCATATATACTTTTTATCACTATGTTAAAATATATTGATAATAAGACAAAGTGAATGGAATTTTTGGGATTCCATTACATAATATATAATAAATTTGAAAATCACATTATAATAGCCATAAAAGTTCATATATTATAATTTATGATGATTATGGATTACATGTACTCATCCAATAAAATTAAGTCATTTTATATGGATATATGATATTCCTTATCACATTATTTTTACCGTTAATTATATGATTCACTCTCGTTGAGGTGATTAGGAAATTACGACAATTACAATTCATAATAAAAAAACTAAAAAGGATGAATTTAAAAACTATTCACCACATAATTAAAAATATAGTGTCCATTTTGTGTAATTTTATTCAAAAAATAGGCATTAAGACAACTCAATGTGAAGAAAATCATTTTTTTGACAAATGCCTTTTTATGATTATAATTTTTTTTATTCCATATTCAATTATAAAATAAATTATAGACTCTAATTAGAATATCATTAATCAAAATAATATTATTTAATTTTTAATCTGATCAAACATATAACTTTACTTAGTAAATAATTTATTTGATTTTTTAATATAAAATATTATTTTCACTATTCAGTGAAAAATAAATTAGTTTGGAAAATTCACAAAAATAAACCAAATATAGAAAAAATTCAGATTCAATAAATGAATCATTTTTTATTATAATTATTTTCAAATACTTTTAGGATTTAATTATAAAAATCTCTCATAAATGTTTAAGAAACTTCCTTTCTATGAAAAAAATATTTTTGAATTGTATAATGAAATTACTATAAATATTGTTATTATTTAGTATGTAATTATCAATATATTTTTATTGAATATGTTTTTTATATATATTTCATACATCATTTAAATTTATTGAAACCCATTTATTTAATATCTAATTTATAATGAATGAAATAGAATTATAATATTTCATGGTTAATTTACAGATGTTGTTGCATTTCATATACATTTAAAACATTAAACATTTCTTAATGGATAGGGGTGTCATATAAAAAACATCCAAACATTTAGTGAAAATTATCATTGAAATAAAAAATATGACCGTGCAGAAAAATAGAGGTAAATGAACACTTTTCATAATATGGGGAAGGGCATGAATAAAATTATTCTATAATAATTATCATGTAATAATAAAATATTAATGAAGAATCATAGTTATAATCTCTGGGGTTAGTTAGTTCTTAACTATTTGATCCTCACACTACTCACAAAATCATCATGGAACAATGTGTGTGCGTACATCTTAAATTTTTTTTGTCATTGAGATAAAATTAATCAATCTCCTCCTCACACACACAAGGAAAATAATTAGGAACATGGATTAGTTTTCTTTTTAATCACTAATAAACTAATAAAATGTTATAATCGTAGAATTCATGCCCAAATCTACCACTAAAAACATAAAAACACATTATCGTTCAATGTATATATTAATCAATAGAAAACATTTTAATTAAAATCATCATTACCAATTTAAATTCATGTCATCGTGTTCAACATTCCATTTCAATTTCAAAACCCAAAAAATGGTTTTGATCATGTTTATTCTTTTTAGAAGAATCTTTTATGTAAATATTTTTTTATCAAGATTTATCCTAAAATCATTTTAAGAATTTATATGTCAAATTATATCATATTTTCAAAAACTTTGAGAGTTTTTTTAATTTTATAAATCTCATGGCCTTGAAATAAATTATTGAATCAATATAAACAATGTTTATAAAATAATTGAAAGAAAATCAATTCAAACAAGTAGTCAATTTTTCAATAAGATAGAACACCTTTTGGGAAAACCTACATTTATTAACATTATTTATTAATAATTCATACTTGGAAATTCTTATATAGATTTTATGGTGTGTTTGATCATAGATAAATCCATATAATCACAAAAAGAATCAAAAAAAAATCTATTCCAGAGAAAATATGTGGATTTATCAACATCATACTTAGTGGGAAATTAATAAATAAGGATTCCATAATTTAGAGAGATACATTCACTACAGGGAGATCAATAACATCCACCAGTACATCGATACATGAAGAGGATAATTTTGAGCGGTCAACATCCCCTCAAAAGTAATTAAAAAGGGTTTAATGGGAGAATTTTCAAATATTAAATAGCGGTTCAAGATTCTCATGTCTATAAAGATAGTGATCACACCATATACCATCGGGCCACAGTGCAGAAAAGATGAAAAAGATGCAGAGTAAGGCATTTTTCATGAGACAACATCACAGTCACTACTGGTCAACAGATCTCATGGATCCACGTTGAAGAACTCAGAAAAATAATATTTACCTTGGGTAATGATATTACACAACACAAACCACATATCTTCTAACCAAAAAATACAATGACACTAAGAACACATAATATGTCATAGCTCTCTGAACCCCATGTCCTTAAAAAAATTTGGTGCGGATCCAAAACCCATTACGCCTTATACATCCTTCCACACTATTGTTTTTAAAAATATTCTAGTGGTATAAATGACTCTATCATAGGGTTCTACATTATTTCATAATCCATACACAATTTAATTGAATGAATTCGATGAGGCATCAAAATTTCATACCCCATGGAGTTATCACCCATGTCATTATCAACATCTCTATTATTTATTCACAATCATCCAGGATGAACCCCTTCTAAAACACAAAAAAAATTAATTATCCAAAAAATAATTGAATAAAAAGGGAAAAACCGATCGTAATATTAATCAAACAGAATTTTCAAATATTTCTAAAATCTGGTATTGAGATATTATAATTTCTCCACCATAAACATGTTTTATTTTAAAAAACATGCAGAAATGAATTCATTATGAGGATATAATTCCATTACCCTCTCACTAATGAATAACACTCAAATGTCCCATGTGAATTAGAGAAATGATAACATAACACCCATGAAAAGGGAATTATATTTGTATAATGAACCATTTTCTAGGAATAAATGATCATAACTACCCATAAAAAATTCTCATTCATTATCATGGAACCCATCAGAATACATGAGATTGTTTGAATAGTTATGTTCAAATCTATAACATGTGGAAGAAATAATGAAAAGAGGTTAATTGTGTTAGTAAATTCATAAATTAATCATCCTTTACAATTTAATAAATATTATCAAAATTTCCCAAATGAAATGGTTTATTATTTCACTATTTTCCATATTTGGTGAGCCAACCATGGTGAATCTCCCAAAACAATTCACCAAATTAAATCACTAATTGGAATGGAAAATGATCAATATAAGATTTATACCAGCTCTATTTAATCATCATTATTTGAGGAATCAATTTTATCATCCATATTAATTTTAGAAAAAACATAGACCCACTTAGAACAATAACTAACCTTAGACCAACACTACCTAGATATACATGGTCATCAATATAATTCTATAATGGGTGCCTTCCTAATGGATAAATGGAAACTTTTATTATAGGAATTATCAATTATTAATAATTTTTTATCATAAGAACCGATAATGTATGGAATTAAAGCATGAATCATATCTTCCATGGTCTATAATTATCATTATATAATACAATCCATATGCATATAATGAAATATTCTCAAATTTAACTAATATTCCATTTCTGACTTGTAACCTCTCGAAAAATTTAGAAATGTAAAGGGAATCTATATCAGAAATGAAGACCAATAGAACCCTACAAAATATAAAAATATCGTACACATATTGGATTCCCAAGACCTGAACATTTGTCATATTTTGACTAATTATAATGTGAGCCTATTTAGATAGTTGATATTACACTACCCACATCGCATTTTTTCCTTAAGGGGTACAAGGAAAAAACAACAAAATTCATAGTAATAACATCCCAATTCAATGACGGAATAATTAGTAGAGAAATAAACACCGATGGTATTTATTTATCATCATTAACCAGTAGTTACTTATAAGTATTATATACCAAATACACAATGTATCATTTCATACTAGGCCTTAATAATCAACCCAGAATATCATAAAACATCAACATGTTTTCAGGCTGTCTAGGAAATATAGAAAATCCATAAAAAATATTTTCTCATGGGATAAGATATGATGAGTCACTTTTAGGAAAATATGATTCCTTTAGAAGAGAATGAAGAATCGCTAATGGTCTCCACACCATAAAGAGAGTCTATAAATATATAAAATTTATAATCAATCTAATGGACTTGATGAATCACCTTATGATGAGAAGAGGTCAACTATAAGATTTATTGAAAAATATCATATTCATCCACATTAAATCCCAAATTCATATAGGAATACACTTTCATCATATTCGAATCATCTAATCATTCTCACATAGATATAGTTAATAAGTTTATTTTCCATCGAATCATCAACAACATTCCTTTTTCCAAATTTGGAAATAACCAAAACAATGTTTAATAGTTTCTGAAACTAAATCCTATATCATAGACTCAATTCATTCTATGATAAGCTATAACAAATAATAATGTGATAAAACATAAATGGTAAAACTTTATATGAATATTTATTGATGCCAGCTCTATTTATCCATTTGTACGTCTATGGGCACATGATCGTAGGTTGTGTTGTTCTTATCACGTGGCTTAAGTTTTTGGGAACCATAAGCCATGAAATTGTCACCATACATGGTAACACAACCGAAACATGATCCTAATGCATCATAAAAATCACATATATCAATACTTATCCTCTGGATGATTCAAGAATATCAAAAATGAAAAATTGTATTTCTACTCAAAAAATAAATTATTATATTTAGAATCACGTAATTATATTAATCCTTCCTAAGTGAGAATATTTTTAGTAAATAAATCAGTGATAATTATTTAATAAAATGGTGGTTATACCATAATAAACCCATGAATCGTGGAATCTTGATGAAATTTCAAATATTATCCCATGTCATAACAACTTTCACCAGCTCTAAATCAACTGAAATATAATATCATGATAAAATATTTCATTATAACCTTACTCCCTATATATAAAAATTAAATTTCAAAATCATTGCTTAAAATTTTGGATAACAAAAATATTAAAAACTACTCTCATATTTCACACATGATCCTCCTTAGTATTATAAATATAAATTTCATTAAAAATAACAATAAGAATGAATCTATTTAAAGTTGTAATTTAATATTAATCTGTTCCATAATTGATATAATAGAAATTCTTACACAGAATTTCTTATAAAATTAATCATAAGTGGAATACTACCTATGTCAGAAGGTGGTGTTCAGGATATCATATTCATTGACTCTTAAATAGTGATATAAAAAATGATGATAAATAGTTTAGAACAACTTATCCCCATTCTTGTAGACAAAGAAATCCTGAATATAAGGAAATGGATACTTGTTGGATAATGTAACAAGATATATTTATCATTAATCAACTAAATGGTGATATTCCTCTATAGTTTTCATTAGAAAATATTTAGTATCAACTAATGTGACACACACATGTGTACAAGGCCTATATCTCACAAATAAACCATATTGATATGAAAATCATTCAATTCTGCTGGAGGAATACTCTAAGAAAGAATATAGATGTGCATGGTAACTAGTACCAAATAAACATAAGGAACAACATATCTTCTTAGTTGAAACTATAAAATTCATATTGAAACATATTATGAAAATCAAGAACCTATTTAAGAAGATCAATAACTTTTTATTCTCACTATTAGAAAAAAACGATAGATAGTACCCTACCAAACATCCAAAAATATTTTACAGATCTTTTCAATGTCGTGTCCCATTTTCCAGAAAAAACAAGTCGCACCCAATAGATGGATGTAAAAAAGAAATTTTAATGATAAAAATAAATATAGGATTTATGAGAAGTTAGAAAAACTACCCTATGAATTTCATCTAGAGGATTCATGTGGAGGAATAAAAAAGAAAAAGTTATATTGATCTTTGATACACAGAATGCACAAGATGAGTATTGTATACCATGATCTCTATTCATTCCAAGGGGCATAGATAATGCATGAAATAATACATAACCTCAATTTAAATCTTTATAAAATACATAACATGATTTTATACCAATGAATGATTTCGACTAATACCAAAAAATAAGTCTCTAATGATGGGGTTATAGTGATGGTACCTCTCACTATTATATGTCTTACAAAGGAATCCTCTGAAGACACTTCAACTATGTGATGGAGATTCCATCCAAAATTTCTTTGTTGAAACAAATTACATAATGAAGAATCTAATTTCAAAATATTTTAGTTATGAGATAATGATACCATGATCATACACGAGGATTAGAAGATGTGACATAACATCAATATGTGTCTAGAGAAATGTATCAAAAAAATCATCATTGGCTATGTAAAAAAAATATTGAATGAAAACCTTATCCAATTGGGAAAAAAGAAAAAAAGGATTCTCTCATACACCATAGATGGTCCAAATTAAACCTAACATCATTTTCCATCACTAGAATCAGCACACACTCTCTTTATATTAATGTTACTTTTAGAACTTAAACTAGTATTAGGTGGAACTCAGATTAACTCAGATATATCATCAAGGTCATACTCAATTATCAATGCTCTACCCATTATCTAATCATTAGTTGTGATGATCATAATTAAAAAATAAAATAAGATATCTTATCAATGAACTATATCCAATTTGTGATCATTTAGTTTCAAATTTGATAATACATTAGGAGAAAACTAACGAGACCAAAAAAATTTAATATCACATTGTGTCATAGTTCATATTCCTTGTGGGAGTATGCGAAAAATCATATATTTGGATAAAAACTTCCAATATGGATAGAAAAGTTATATGATAACCAATCTTGTGTCTTTCCCAACCAAAATTCCATGTTTCTTCACTATAACCATTGAATCTAATAATCTTATTCTTGGTCCTTCAAATGGAAGGGATCTCGCTTTTCCAAATCCAAAACAATTTGTTTCATAACCATTCACATAGGATCAATAATTTTCATGAAATAATATACATATTTAGGATAATTCAAACTTTCAAATATCATATTTTCTCTAATGAAACTATTGAAAATGATCTCTACTTTCATACATTCAACATTCCATAACTAGATCAAAAAATGAGAACAAGTTTATTAACATTTCCTAGAGCTTAGATAACACGAACATCTATATCAATGAAATTCTAATCCACATTACTGTTAGGTTTCAATGGTTCATCATCTCCTCCCTATTGAATCCTACTCAAAATTATTCTTAGGGGTATGGTTCTACACAATATCAAAAATTAAAAAACATCAAAAAAATATAATCATCACATGCATAAAATCAATTTATAAAATAATAACAATCGTATCAAATAAAATTCAAATAATCTGGAAGTTATTTTAATCAGATGAAATTTGGAAACAAAACACAATAATAATAATATATTCATGACAGATAATTATAAAAAACATCCATGTTTACATAAGTATCCCAACAATGAGAGATATATATGAAGTCGCTCTTAATTTCACCATATGTGTTGATAATCATACTTCCTATTGACCAAGTGATCACATAATATATATAAATAGTATGTAATGACACTTGAACTATATGAGATATAATCTTTTCATAATCCAACCTAGATACTAAGGTACACTAATACCTGTACAATTTATGACAATTTTTGAAGGTGTAAAAAATGAACACAACTTGGATACATGCACTCTTAAAAAATAATATTTTACCAAGAATTATTTTTCCACAAATATACATAAAAAAAGATAAAATATTAGATAATAAATCAGTAAAAATGCAATATTACAAAAACTCCTCAAGGTAAAATGTACCACAATTAGTTTGATAATGATATCAATGAAAAAAACATCCAAAATAAATTAAATATCATCATCAAGAAAAGGAATAAACAATCGATGAAATAAGTGGATTACAACTGTACTAATCCCCATTATCCCCCATGGTCCCATGAATGAAGTAAACCTTCCAACAGAAAGTGTCACATTCCACATTCCTAGAACCAGTATACAAATATTTGTAAATTCCATGGGAAAATTTAGTACGTCTGAGAAAAATCCTAGTAGTATTTCCAAAAATGTTTCATTAGTATTTCTATAAAAATAAACTACGTTATGGTTCATTTTTTTAAATAAAAAATAATTAATATCAATATTTATATTTTCATTCAAAAATATCATTCATTAGAAGAAGATATAGTTATATAAAAATATTTTTCAATGAAAACTTTTCATAAAACACAAATCACATGAATATAATTGTTCTATGACCCCTATAATGTACTAATCATATAGAAAATAAGAAACATTTCCATAAACCCGTTAGATCATTAGTTCATAGAAATAGGATCCTCCCACCACTCAATCAATCGTCATAACTCAAGGGGTGAGGATACATACACAGATCATAAGTAATTGAGATAATATCAATGAAAACCCCATCGAGGGAAAAGCATGTCGAAAATAGTATAGTTCGAGTTATGATCATCAGTTCATTTTATGGGAGTTAGAGTCCTATTATGTTTTTAATTATCATCAACTAACTACTCATGTTCACATATTATTTCAATAAATCAATCAATAATAGGAAATAATATATATTTTAATTATCTTTTATTGTTCAAATTTCAAATTTTAGTTCCAAAATTCAAATATGATTTTAAAACTAAAACATAGGTTTTCATCATGTTCATTAATTTAAAAGTAAAAATTCAATTGAAACAACTTTTATCAATAATCAATATCATATCATTTCAGGAAATCTTTTCACAAATAATTTCTTATTTCCAAATCAATTGAGGATAGATTTAACTTTAAAAATATATTGTAATTGAAAACAATCATTAAATAATTTTGATTCATGGTTTTGACAAAAAATGGATATAAATTTTAAATCAAAAAATAGAAATAAAGGATTCTCTTTTAAGAAAAATCCTTACGAGCCCCGAACCATATATAACATGATTAATCAATCACCCAATCCATGAACGACTAGTAGAGGTTGGGGAAGAAGAAATACCTAGAACAAGAATACATAAAAATAAGGATCCCTTCCAAAATGTAGTTGAATTTATCACACATAAATAGGTAGAGTATAGAAGAATGCATTATTCAATAATATGAAGATTCATAGTATTTTATGTGATAATAAGAGAATCCATTAACACATTAATATTTGAATAGGAGAGATTGGTGGAGAAAAAATTCATAATTGAGAGCCTCTAAAATCTGAGTGCTTGAATGGGTTAAAATTAGAGTTGTTTGGAACATAAAATTGATGTATAATATTTTTAATTATAGATAACATAATTCTCCATCACATCCCATTATACCATGACATTGAAAAGGTGAAAGAGGTATGATCAAAATTGTATTTTCTGTGACCACTTCGCTATTTCCACTAGTCAACAAAACACCTAGATCAAAGAGATAAAACTCAACTTAATTATATTTAACTTCCAATTGACATTTTTATTTATCAAAAAACTTTTAAGGGGTAAAGTGAGAACCCTAACATAAAAATAGTTTAACCACCAAAAGATACTACATTTTTGTTGAAGAAAATATTGAGCCGATTGGAATCAATTTCCCTGAACATTATTCAGTGAATAGAATTTACCTGGGACTCTGGATCGTCCTTCGATATATCTTCATAATGTTCAGCCAAGATGTCCCAGGATTTCATGAATTCCTCCATGTTTATCTTTCTCATGTTGAAGCCACTCTTCAAAATACGGTTCTGCCTATCAATCAATTTACCTTTCCCCTTTTAAGTTTCCACACGAAGTGATCTTCCTAATACTATATTGATCACTTCCTTCGGTGCGTTGATATCCACCACTTGATCCACCATATCTTCATCCGACTACAAAAGAAGGTCTATGTGATGCAGCAATGATGCTATCTGATGTTGAGGGTCAGCATGGAAGCCCACCTCGTGTTGCTTCCTCGTAGAAAGTTAAGCCTTCTCCCGACTAACTTCCTCAGAATTTATAAGCCCTTCTTCTTGCTGGTCCTTAGACTTCTCTTCTTCATCCACTTGAAGAGATGTTTCCTCTTCCGAAAGTATGGTGCAGCACCCCCAGAGGTAGCCAACTCCGGATCTCCACAGACCTGAGCTCTAGCCTCCTTAGAGGTAACCCCCACCTGCTTGCCAGCACCTTCACAAACCTTCGAGAGAAGGTTGGATTTACAAGAGGACCTAGTCACATGGGCTTAATCATATTTACCTATGTTATGATTATGTGAAAACCCAAAAACCAAGCCAAAACTACCCCAAGAGGGAATAGGAACCCTAATGACACCCGACATTTGATCCTGGGTGATTATATTATTTATAATGATATATAATATGTGTATATATTTTTCACTAGATCTAGATATGTGGGAAATATGAATATGATTTTTTATCATGGATAAGTTTATTTATTATTGGGATTAAGGATTTTGAATAATTTTTTAACGATCCTTCGAAATGTAACCACTTACTATAACTTACTAGGTTATGTACAAATATTTTAGAAATTGATGATTAACACTTCCTAGGTATCTAAATGCATATATTTTACCATTTATAGTGTTCATGACTACATTTTCAATAGTTTCAAGAATAAAAAAATGATATTTGACAAATAAGAGTTAATCAATGAGATAATAATATAGATACATAGATTCTTTAAATTTATTAGCTGTAACATACATTATTTTTAATGAACTTATTTCATATGCATTTTTATTCTAAAATTACTTATTCATACAATATAATATAATATATATATTTATTTATTTAATTTTGTTATAATAATAACAATTAATTTATTATTATAATTACCACATATATTATTTCTTTTATTATTTTTCATATATTTGGTGTCCTTATTAAAAATAATTTAATAAATATTTTTTTTTCTATATACAGGATTTGTTATCCACATATAGTTTAATTTGATAACTACATTACATTAATACATAGAATAATTATTAATAAATTTATTATAATCTAATAGTTAACAATGGATCAAACGTGAATTCATTATTATAAACCAATAACCTATAACTAGAAAAAATTGTTTAATTCATCATTTTATGTTAATCAAATAGTAAATGATTTCATAAAATATCTTTTAAAATAATATAACACCATATAATAAAGTATTAATTGAATTTAATAAATATATATTTATTATCTAATTACATGTAAATGTTTTATTACACAAAAATTTTCCTTCTAAAATTATAATTAACATGTTTTATAATAAAATTACTTAACAAATCTATATTATGTTTAATTGAAAATATTATTTGTGTTATGTTTAGTATGTTTTTATCTAGAAATTGTAATATTTTCTCATATTAAAATTACTAGAATAATAACATGTTTATTGATATATATATTTTATCATAATGTATAATATTTTTAATATAAAATCATTTTCGTGATTATGTTTTAAAAATATAAACTACTCTTTAATATAATAAAAATTTCATGACATATTTATTTTTTAAAAATAAAAATATTTTTTTCCAAAAATATTATTTATAATAGATAAAAATAAATTTAAATGCAATCCCTCATAACAAATGAATTATTTTTTTTCCAAAATATATATTTTTTCCTTGTAATATTATTTGTTTATTTTTTATTTTTATACAATATAAAAAATTAACCTTCTAAAAAGGAAATCAATATATAAATAATAATGTTATAAATATCCTATGTTGATTTTGTTTATTAATTAATTTTTCTTATGTTTTGTAAAAAAATTAAAATTCATTAACATAAATTATATCATTAATAAAAGATTTATTATTTTTTGGATTATAAATGAAACCATTGTCTTATCCACAATTGTGAAACTTTTTATATATATTAAAATAAATTATCAAATTTTTATTTTTTATCAATAATAATAAAATAATGAATATTAAATTAAAAAAACCTCCATCACATATAAATAACACTCCCCTTCACCATTTATACTTATATTTCAATGAATCTGGCCATTTTAAAGTAGTTACAAAATTTGTAACGAACTCTCTCACCAAGTGTACAATTTTTTTTTGATAAAACAGGCTCTACCATAGGTGTTACTCTCAAATCTAATGTTTTAGAATCAAGATCATTATATTGAGTCTTATTCATTGGGCTTACCCTTTGTATTGAGATTATTTTATCTTGATCAATTATAAAAACACTTACCCTACAATTCTATAAGTTTTTATTATTTTGTGACATAGTATTTTCAAGAACGATGTCTTTTCACTCCATTCAAACTAAAATTTTAAATAAAATAGTATATCTTGATAAGTGACATCTGAAATGAATTTTCAATTTTATATAAATACATATTTAAAAACTAGTAATATTTATTTGGTTTTCTATTCATTAAATATTTTATACAATATTTATAACTATAGTAATTTTTCATTACCAATGTGACTGATATTGGTTATATAATCTACTTTTTTCCATTAAAATTATTAGAAAATTATTTCGTTGTTAAATATAATATTTACATATATGTAATTTTATATGTATTCTTCTATTGTATTAAAAAATTTATACTATCATGGAAACTAAATATCTACAAACAAATATATTATTTAACATTAATCAATAATTATATTAGAGATTACTCATATTATATTTATTTCAATATCTATTGAATCCCATCAATTTTTTATTTTTATGGAAGTATTATATTTTTTTATATTGAGATTATGGAACATTTTTAAAATGACCATTTAATAATAAAAATATTCTATAATGGTATTGGATACTATCAACCATGAATCATTAAATTTATTGACAAGAACAGTATTTGAATATTAAATGAATTAAAAATTATATTAAATGATTTTAGAGGAATGATGAATGTCAAATGAACTATTAAAATGATTTTATGGTTGAAATGAATAAATATAGTATTATTATTAATTATGTTAGTGAAAATGAAAAATGAGATGGGATTTTAGGTAAGTGTTATTTGTCTCAATTACCATTTCATGATTCATATTTATTATTATTAACCTATTGTTCGTTATAATGGTGTAATTTGAATCCATTAAAATGTGTTATCAGAAATCAATTTTTTTTCATATTTTCTAAAACATTAGTTAAAAACTACTCTACATGTTCTTTTTATTACATTCAAAACCGAAAATTTGTAATCTCAAATCCTTCTCTATCCTTTTAGATTCATTGCCTATTTCTCTATCACATCGTAACGTACTGAATTACAACTTCCAGACTACTAATGTGGAACTTGTATTATCCTAATAATTCATTTCATCTTTTTAGTATATACATTTCATTATCGATACTTCAATAATAGTTATCAAATTCAATTATAATAATGATTATAGATGAGGAAATTTAGAATTTCCATTTATAAGAATTATCATTAATTAAATCTCATTACATTAATTTAACAATTATTTGTACACATTATTATTAAAATTATGTTTTGAAATTTTTTTATGCACCCATATTAAAATGGATTTCATAATTTTTTATTTTTAAAAATTATATAAAAATATCAAAAAATATATTATAATTATATTATTATTATTTTATAAATTTTATTCACAATATTTCAGAATATTTATTTCAAATTAATTATTATTATAAAAAAAATTAAATAATTTTTTTTAAATTGATATTTCATAAATTTAAAATCTTATATGATGGAATCATTTTCCTATTTTTTCAATGTTGCATAAAATATTTTATTTTATTTATTAAAACATATCCAATTTTATGCCTTCCTCCAAATAGTTTTCTTATTTTTAAAAAAACTTTTCAGTGTTCACTCTTTTTACAGATGTATTTCCATGAATAATTTATTTCAAAAACAATTGATATTAATTCAAAATAATTGTTTTATTAATTATAAATAATTCTATATATATATATATGAATTTTATTTAAATAACATATATATAAGGAAAATAATTCATCATTACATTTGACTGTTCTAATAATAAATTATTAATAAAAACAATCAGTCATCAAAAGTCATTCCTTTATGAAAAAAGATTATTTATTTATTTTGATTCGATTTATTTAACAAAGATTACCACAAATAGATTGAAATATTAAATTAATTACTAAAACTTATAAACATTATATATATAGTGGATATACCATATACATCATTAAATATATTGAATTGTATTTAACATGTGACTTAGTTATCTTCGTATGATATCAATCAAATGTAAAATTTTTTATCATACTATATTTATTAATCCATTTATGTACTTTTTAAATTTGATAGGGATAGATATTCATGTAAAGTTTTTAATGTTATAGGTGGTAATGGAATTATACATCCATATAATACATTCAATGATGTTTTAAATAACTGGATATGATATTTATGAGACTTGAGAGTCAACCAAGTAAACAATCGGAGATTGTCTATTATGTTATGTTGTCTTAGTAGTGAAAATCTATTTAGACTAATAATTTCATTATTTATATTGATTCCACATTCATATGATTATTAAAACCTATGTGGTATTCTTCATTATTTCATAGGCCTTATGTTTTTATTCATGATTAATTATATATATTTTATAGGAATCAATTCCAAATAATTTATTTTTTATGTTTATTAGGTTCTTGTACCCACCTGTTTATCTTATTATCATTTATGATATTCAATTATTTTCACATATGTTGAATATTATTATTTTATTTTATATCACACAAAATAATATTTCCATATTTCACCGATAATTTAAATGGAAGCTTATAAAAATGATATTTGTATTTGTGGATAATTTTTGTGGATATATTGTATATTTAAACAATATTTGATATAAATATGTACCATGTTCCCAAATAAATGGGGTATTTGATATAAATTTTTAGTTGTAATATATGTGATGTAAAAAATATCCATATGTTTAGAACAACACTATGATGTTCTGGATTGAGGCATCCTATCCCAATTCATCGGGAAAAGGAATAATGTTTCATCACAGAATAGTGAAGAGAAAAATTGTAAATGTTTCTCTATAACAGTAAACAAATATTTAGAATAATATACTTTTGTTGTCATAAATATATATATAGGTTTCACATCCAGAATATGACATTGGTAAAGGGAAGAGATTCCCTACACCACAAAAAAAATTATAAGAGGGAAATGGTCTCTTATCTACTACCACAACAGAATATTGGGAATCATGTTCCACAATTACTATTATTATTTGGGAATATCATCCCCTTACATTTAAAAATCATATATTGGGTTGTGAATATCATTCCAAAATAAATTATAAGTCTTAAAATCCCATTTCATCCATCATCAAGAGCACATGGGAATTTTATTAGATGGCCTGTAGGGTGTCACATCATAATTCAATAGGTATAGATTCATGTTATCAATCATATGATGTAATATTAAATATATCCCTCATCAATAATAATATAATACATTTTATACAATCATATAAACTATGCCCATCCTAAGTCAAATGGTCATATCAAAAAAAAAAACATTTCTAGCATCATATTATGCAATAATAAACAATATAGGCAACATAATTAACATAATTCACATTAAGCGTGAAATGTTATCCAACCCTTTCATAAATTTATTGTTGGGAAAAAATCCCCCATGGTATCATTGAATCATTTTTTAGGTGATTGTGCTTGTTGACAAAGTGGACATATGTGTTGTGAATGTTGACAAAGCAGACCATGACATACAAATTTGTTGACAAAGGGAATTTCGTGGTGGCATGTCGAGTTCAACAGCTATAGTTAACGATCAATGTTTGATTCAAGAACTTCGACATTAGAATTAATGATCTGGAGGTGGTACAAAAAGAGCAGATACAAGGTGGCACCATTTTCCAGTGTTTGCCAAATTTTTGGGTAGAAAATAAAAAAATAGAGAAAAGTGGTTTTCGCAATGAGACTTGGGCGTCATTGTCTTGAAGGAGAGGAAACTTGAGCTCCATATTTTTTTCATGACCAGAACATCAAAATATGGAAAATGGAAAAGGGGTTCTCATGTTTTAAGGTTGGTCACGCAATTGACTTTCCCAGTAGATACTTGCGCGCCAAAACAAGCATTCTAATGGGAGATATGTGCACCATCTCACGGGGTTTCCAAATGCCTATAAACAGAGGTTGACCCCTCCCCATTCGGTACGAGTTCAACAATTAGAGAAAATCAGAGCTCCTATCGTGCAACTCTAGTCGTCGCGCAAGTGTGGTGGTGTCGCACAAGTAGAAGTTGTGCGCCCGTTGATTGATGTGTGGCTAGAGTGGTTTGGGTGAGAAAGGAAGGGTGTAACCCAAGTATTGAGGTGAAGAAGGGGTTGTCGCACAAGTGGTTTGGTGAAACTTGTGCGCAATGTTTTAAAGAAGCGCGATAGATGGTGGTTGCGTGCCGATATTGGTTTGGCTGTATAGGGTGTGAGTCACGCAAGATTGGATTTGCAGAAGATTATGTCATGCATGTGGTTGAGGGGGACATGAATGCCAGTTGTAAATTTCACGCCGATACTTGCATCCTACCTTAAAGATGGGAGCGAGGTATGGTGGATTCACGGAAGTGATTCAGGGCTGCGTGAAAACTGGAAGATTACACGATACCTTTGGTGCAAAGTGAGATTCATCTACGGGTGAATGTTAGACATTAATAGTGCATCCACATACAGCATAGGATGTATTCATTTGTGATAATGAATAGACTTACAGTTCTATAAATTATGAGTGGATCCTTTCTAGAGCAGTGATCAAAGGAAGAGGAAGATGGTTATCCTCTCCACTGGTAGTGATCCAGAGAGAGAGAAACAGGAAGTGACCCTTGTGAAAGCAGTGATCTAACCCTAAAACATGTAAAGGAAGTGTGCCTGGGAATAGAAGTGATCTAGCCCAAAACATGTATATAACAGTGTACATATAGTGGATTTGGTACATCGGCACATTTCCGGTGTATGATCCTTGGACGTACCCTAGTGAGGGTGAACCAAGTAAAAATAATTGTGTCTTGTGCATGATTTAGCTTCTATTTATACTTTGCTACATGAAAGAGAGAGAAGAGAGTCTTGCATAATAGCGGGACAAGATCATTAGGGGCAGTTGTTTTAATCTTTCTTACCCTGATTCACCCCCTCTCAGAGTATCTAACCTAGTGGACCTAACAATTGGTATCAGAGGGAAAGGATTATATATGTAATTCCCTCTCAAATAGAGGTCACTAATCATAATGGGATTCCGATCTTCTATGGGAACAATTTTCATCTCTTGAAGAATCAGATGCAACAATACTTCCGATCATTGGTAATGGATGTGTTCATAGCAGCAATTCGTGGCATAACAACTCATATTAATAGTGGTTCATTATCAGAAGCTGAGCGTAGAGAGTTGGATGCTGATGCCAAAGCAATCAATGCCTTAGTGGGAGCCCTATCCAATCCTATATATTCAAAAGTGATGTCTTGCAAAACGTCACATGCCATGTGAGAAAATTTATTGAATATATATGAAGGGGATACAATGGACAGAGAGGCAAAGATGCAAGTGTTGTGGAACAAGTATGAAGATATAATGATGAACCCAAAAGAGTCTTTTGATGCATTATTCGACAGGTAAATTTTTTAGTGGAAGACATGTGATGTCTTAGAGTAGTTATTTAATTCATTAAAATTGTAAATCACATCTTGAGGAAACATCCACCATGGTTCAACAAAAGTGTTTCAGTTTTGGAAGATAATGATCTAAAAGAGCTGACAATGGATAACCTACACAACACCCTTGTAGCAAGTTAAATGAGAAATGATTATAACGATGCTGTGGAAAAGGGGAAATCCAAAGATGTGTCATTCAAGGCCATGAAAAATCTCACAGTTGATGACTCTTAGTAAGAAGAAGAGATAGATGAGGTGATGTAATTTCTCTCCTCAAGCATTCAAATAGGAGAAGGAAAGTTTAAAGGGAAGCTTCCACTTGCTTGTTTTTGATGTGGAAAGGCTGGAAATCTTGCGGAAAGGTGCCCCAAAATGTTTCAAGAAGAAGATGATGTCGATGACATCAAAATTACCAAGAAGAAGTATCCAGTCTATGGGAAAGGAAATAAACAGTTCAAGAGAAATTTTATTTATAAGAAGAACCTTATTTCAAAAGAATAGGACAGTTAAGATGAGTCTGAGGTTGAGGTTGTTGAAGAGATAGAGAACAGTAGAGATCATGGAGAAAATGTTGTGGTGGAAGTTGTCCGTAGTTCTCAGAATAAGAATGAAACTGAATCTGATGAAGAATAATAAGATGATGAGGGAAGAGTTGATATGCAAGCTGAGTTAGAGGCTGTTCTTGAAGAGATAGATGTTTTTAGAGCCAAAAAAAAGAAATCCAACACAGGTTTTTGCGACACCAAACTCTATATGCAGCAGCAGGAATAAGAGAAGTCTGAGTTGATCGACAAAATTGAGAAACTCAAGTCATCAACACTAGAGGACTCAGAATCAGTTAGTGTGTATACAAAAATTTAAGAACAGATAAGGGAGAACAATATCTTGAACAACACAATAAATGATCAAATCAAGCGTATTGAAGAACTTGAAGGAGAATTTGTCAGTTTTCTGAAATAAGGTCAATGATCAAGAAAAACACTTGACTTATACTAGATCATCATGAAATTAGATTAATCAGGAAACCGAGAAGCTGAATATGGAGAATAGTGGTTCATCAAAAAATAAGTATCAACTTTGTTAAGATGATAAGACAGATGGGGGGCTAGACCAAAAACAAAAAACAATGAAAATTGAGGTCAGACCGCAACACCCACTCCGAGATTGAAGGTTTATTTGGGCACAAGGCAAAATCATAACATTTATAGATCCCAAGGGGAAAATTTTAGTGCAGAATTCAAGGAAAGGAATGCACCTCATATCTGGTGTTATTGCTGTGGAATGGTGGGACATTCACAGTGGAAGCTAAACAGAGAACGATTCTGCAGAACAAATTTCGAAGGACACTGTTTTTGGTGTTGAGGATTCGGGCATGTGGCTTGGTACTGCACTTCGACCATACAGAGGAATGTGCCAAAGCAGAACCGAAATGTTGAAAAATAGTAGGTCAATGAACCAACAGGAGAGTTGAAAATTCAAAATATATTTTCACCATTCCAGGATGAAGCTGGTCCATCATACTCTTTGAAAGAACAAAAGTCTCAATCCATGCCAAGTGTGAAGGAAAAAATATGGACCAAGAAGAAGAAGGTTGAGAAGGTCGTGGTGGTAGAAATTTCTCTTAAAGCATCAAATCGCTCTGGTGTGTGGATCCTTGATAGTGGTTTCACATCTCACATGACAGGAAATAAGGATATTGTAACAGGCATAAAATATAACAAAGAATGAGTTGTCATGTTTTGAAATAATGAAGTCCTAAAGATTATTGGCTCAAAAAAGCCCATGTTTGGCGGCAAAGAGATGTGATGTGCTGATTTCTTAGTAGTAGAAGGCCTCATCCACAATGTGCTCATCGTCAGTCAACTATGTGACTCGGGATATTCTATAAGGTTTACAAAGAAGATGTGTGTCATCAAAGGATGAGACGGGGAAATTGTCCTATAGGGAAAAAGAACAAAGGGAAATATCTACCAGGTAAGTGGAGAAGAAGATGTGTGTTTTATGTCTAGAGAGGAAGAAAACAAGTTGTGTAATAAACGACTTGGTCATCCTTTCCATCCATCCCTGGAAGATCTGGTGAAGTGTGATGTAGAAAGAGACCTAACTATGAATTCATGTGATTTTACTCACACATGAGATGCATGCCAACAAGGGAAGCTCGTCAGAAAGACATATAAAGAAATGGAAAAGAAGTCAACAAGAGTGATCGAATTGGTGCATGCTGATGTTTGTTGTCCGATCACACCAAGAGAAATTGATGGAAAGAGGTACTGTGTTATTTTCATTAATGACTATAGCAGAATGGTATTGGTATTTTTTATTTCCCATAAGTCAGATGTGTTCATCTACTTAAAACAGTACCGGAGGGAGTGTGAAAGGATGCTTGGAAAAAAGATTATGAATTTTTGTACTGATAACGGTACAGAATACACAAATAGTCAGGTGGAATAATATCTTGAGAAACAAAGGATATGGGATCATGTTTCCTCATTGGGAAGTCCACAATAGAATATAGTGGATGAAAGGAGAAATCGGATCATCAACAACATGGCCAGAACAATGCTTATCGCAAAAGACCTACCAGAGAAGATTTGGAAGGAAGTAGTGTTGACATCAGTCTACATTTCTAACAGGGCTCTGTTGAGTCCGAATGAAGGAAATACATTATATAAAATGTCATATGGGAAGAATCCAATAGTGAAATACTTTATAATATTTGGATGTACGTGCTTTATTATAACTAAATAAAAGCATAAGATGTTTGAATCACGTGGAGATGATGGAATATTTTTGGGCTACTCGGGAAAAAGTAAAGAATATAAATTCATTAACAAGAGGCTGGGTGAAGTTGTTGAGATCAATGATGTAAATATTGTGGAAAATGAAGATAATATTCAATAGCATAGTGAAAAATTTCTTGATGAAAGTGATGAAGAGACAAGAAACACAACATGAGCAGAAGTGGCAGATGCTGACTCAGAAGAAGACACTGATGATGAACAAGAATGTGTCATGTCTGTGTCTGTATGGAAGCCAAAGAGTTGAGCTAAATTTGATAGGCAGAATATCATTGGTGATCAGATATCTCCAGTTCAGAAAAGAAGAATTAAGTCACTACAATATACATATTTCCAATCTTAACTAGAGCCAAAATGCTTTGCTGATGCAGCTGAAGATGAAAACTAGGTTTAGGATAGGAATGAAGAGCTTCATCAGATTGAGAAGAACCAGACCTGTGAGATTTTTCCGAGACCAGCTGATAATAATGTCATCGGTACTAAATGGGTCTACCGTATCAAGATGAATGAATATGGAACAGTGGTTCGAAAGAAAGCTCGACTGGTGTGCAAATGATACTCCCAGATAGAGGGAATAGATGTTGATGAGGCATTTTCGCCAATTGTATGGTTTGAGACAATCATAGTATTCCTAGTCGTTGTAGTGGAAAGGAAATTCAATGTGTTCTAGATGGATTTCAAATCCACATTCTTGAATGGGGTTCTAGAGGAGGATGTTTATACTGAGAAACCAGATGGTTTTCTCATTCATGAGGATGAGAACAAGGTTTGCAGACTGAAGAAGGCGTTGTATGGGCTGAAACAAGCACCAAGAGCACGGTACTCAAGGATTGATCAGTACTTGAAGAAGCATGGTTTCCAGTGTGGGGGGGATGATTACATTCTCTATTTCAGAAATGAAAATAATCAATGAATGATGGTGTTGGTTTATGACGATGACATAATATTTGGCGGATCAGATGAAGATCAGTGCATACAATTTTCCGAATTCATGAAAAGTGAGATCAAAATGTCAATTATTGGGGATCTAACATTTTTCCTTGGTCAATAGGTGACACAAGGAAGGAATGGAACATTAATTTCACAATTTAAATATGCCAAAGAATTTTTGAAAAGATTTGGAATGGAAAATTCCAAGGAGATGAAGACTCTGGTAGCTACCCAGATGAAATTGTCCCAAGATGAGGATGACAAGGTAGTTAATATCACAGAATATAGGAAATCATTGGATGTTTGCTATAAATGACTGCAAAAAGGCCTGAAATTGTATTCTCCAGATGCCAAGATGTGAGATATCAGTGTAATCCCAAGGGAACTCTCATGCTTGCAGTGAAACGAATACTTCAGTATATTAAGGTAATAGTGGATTTTGGCCTGATGTATAAAGGAAAATATCAGACAAATTTATTGGGATATACTAATGTACATTGGGCCGGTTTAGCAGATGATAGAAAATCAACTTTAGGTGGTGCATTCTATCATGGTGGATTGTGTATTTCATGGCTAAGCAAGAAGCAATATTGCATTTCATTTAGCACCACTGAGGCTGAGTATATTGCGACCAATCAAGCATGCGAACAGTTATTGAGGATGAAGCAGAAGCATAAAGATATGGGATTTTAAGTGAAGTCTTCGATCAGAATCCAGTGTGATAACTCAATGGATATCAATCTTAGAGAAAATCCAATTCATCACTCAAGAACAAAGAACATTGATGTCAAATATCATTTCATCAATAAGAAGGTAATGAAAGGGCTTGTGAAGTTGGAGTATATGCCTACAAGGCTAGAGATTGTGGATATTCTGATAGAGTCCATACCCAAGGAAGCGTTTGAATGGAATCAACTGGCTTTGGTAGTTTAGTCGTCTCCATGCACTTAAAACGTGTGGATATGGAACCTACCCACCCTCTCCCTGAGGTACGATGTGTTTTCTCCAAAAGTGATGATATGTATTCTCTACACTTTTAGAGACTGCAAAGGGGTGACCATTGGGTTTGTTGTCAAAGGGGTAGAAATAGTGATTGTTCAAGGGGAGACAATGTGGAAATTTGATAAATCATAATTGATATGCGGAGAAGCTGACAGGTGGAGCAGCGCGATAGGGGGAGAGAAACGAGACCAGGGGAGAGTATTAAATATAACAATGCTACAAGTGATCGATCAAAGAATAGATATCACGACACCTGAGGATTGTGATACAAGAAGAAGAGTGGTGTTGGAATGCGGTTTGAATATTTCAAAAAAAATTTATCAGTTTGGTGTCAACGTTGGGTGTCAGAGTTGAAGTGATTCATTGATGAACTTTTTATTTACTCTTGTTTTCTCACACCGAGCATTGCTCAAGTGGGCATAAAGTATGTGTTGAGTAAATTATTGATCACTATTAGAATCGTAATAGGTGAATTATGGCTGAAGAATTAACAATGTATCTTTTTATTGAAGAGTTCTCAAAAAACCCAAAGGGGGAGATTGCTGGGAAAAAATCCCCCAAGGTATCATTGAATCATTTTTAGGTGATTGTGTTTGTTGACAAAGTGGACATCTATGTTGTGATTGTTGACAAAGAAAACCATGACCTAATTTTTATTTGAAAAATAGAATTTCATGGTGGAATGTCGAGTTCAAGAGCTATGGTTAATGATCAATGTTCGACTCAAGAATTTCGACAAAGGAATGGATGATTTGAAGGTGGAACAAAAAGAGCAGATACTGGATGGCACTGTTTTCCCGTGTTTGCCAATTTTTTGGACCAAAAATTGACAAATTGAGAAAAGTTGTTTTGGAAAAAGAACTTTCACATCGTTTTCTTGAAGGAGAGTAAACTTCTGGTCCATATGTTTTTCAATATCATAATATCAAAATATAGAAAAGGGAAAACACGTGCTAATGTTTTATGGTTCGGCGCACAAGGGACTTGTGCGGTAGAGACTTGCACACCAAAACATCTGTGTCGAGGGGATACATGCGCGTCGTTGCATAGGGTATCCAAATTCCTATAAATATAGGTTGATACCTCCTCATTTTTTATGAGTTCAACACATAGAGAAAATCATTTCTCCCATCATGCAGGATTGGTGATCCCGCAAGTGGTGTGGTGTCGCGCAAGTAGAAGTTGCACGCCCGTTAATTGATGCGCGACTAGAGTGGTTTGGGAGAGAAAGGAAGGGCGTCAACCATGTATTGAGGAGAAGAAGGGGCTGTCATGCAAGTGGTTTGGTGACTCTTGTGTTCCATGATTTGAAAAAGTAGGATAACTAGTAGTTGGGTGCCAATATTGGTTTGGGCGTAAAAGGGTGTGATTCGTGCAAGTTTGGAGTTGCATAAGCTTGTGTCATGAAAGTGGTTGAGGTGGACTTGCACGCCAGTTGTAACATGCATGACGATACTTGTGCACTATCTTAGAGAAGGGTGCTAGGTAAGGTTGATACATGGCAGTGATTCAGGGCTGCGTGAAAGTTGGAAGATTGCTCGATACCTTTAGTGCAAAGTGAGATTCATCTATGGGTGAAAGTTGGACTTCAACAGAGCATCCACATAGAACAGAGGATGTATTCATTAGTGATAATGAAGAGACCTACATGTCTATAAACTGTGAGTGGATCCTTTCTAGAGCAGTGAGGAAAGGAAGAGGAAGAAGGTGATCATCTCCACCGGTAGTGAACCAGAGAGAGATAAATAGGTAGTGACCCTTGGGAAAGCAGTGAGTTGACCCTAAACCTTGTAAAGGAAGTGAGGTTGGGCATCTAAGTAATCTAGCCCGAACCTTGTAAATAGTAGTGTGCTTATAGTGGATTTGGTACACTAACACATCATCGGTGTATGATTCTTCGATGTTTCCCAGTGAGGGTGAACCAATAAAAAATCATTGTGCCTTATGCATGCTTTAGCTTCTGTTTATACATTGTTGCATGAAAGAGAGAGAAGAGAGTCTTGCTTAACAGTGAGACAAGATCATTAGGGGGAGTTGTTTTTATCTGTCATACCCTGATTCACCCCCCTCTTAGGGTATAAAACCTACTGGACCTAAAAATGGTTAGTTACAACTTGTTTTATCTATACTCTGACCAAAACCGAAGTAATAGCATGCAATGTGTCCAATGGATTATTGGGGAGACCAAATACAACTTTTATTCTACTCATAAAAACCAAAAATGGTTCTTGGAATATTGAATTCTTCTGAGGGGAAAATCCTCAATAATTAAATACCAAGCCAAACATCCCCAATAGAATAGATTCTAAAGGAAAAAAAATTAGATTCAGTTAACTAAACATAAAAATCAATTAATCCATAAGGTTTTCCAGATTATTTTGACTAACTCACGTTATATTTACCATAATATCATAATTGTTCAATTCATTAAGGTAAATTAACCCAAATTCCTATCATGGAACCAAATATATATTCCAATGTTGAAACAACCTAAACATTCATTAATGAAAATCCATATTTAACTAATTAAATGTCTTATTATGGTTATATAAAATGAGACCATCATTGGTTTTAGGTTTCAGGATTTTAAAACGCCATTGTGAATTGTGACCGTTGTTAATATAGTCATTGACCAATGATAACATGATTTATATAAATATAGGGATTTATCAAATCCAATTTACACAGAAAAAGGAATTGATGGACTCATCTAGTAGACTTTCCCTATAGGAAGCCCATTTTTCAGAGCATTGAAATAAGGTGGCGTCATTGTGCTTCGCTCTTGACCAAGGCTAAGCCATGCTAGAACATATTAAGCTTGAGGGGAACCAAATACAGGATAAGTGTAAGTTAATCGAGATTACCACCTGAGTGATTCTATCTAAGCCACCCCAATAGTCTGTCACCATCTCACATCATACTCTTCAGTCTTATGCTAGTGTTATAAGGAGTTTTGGATCAAGACCCTATCACTATGAGTATATACATTATTTTGTTATAAATAATGTGCATTGATTTTATTATTGTTACATTGTAAATAGTTTTTAAAGTGCAAATATGATTTTAAGTTAATAATCATCTAGGAAATTTATCGAGATAAATTAATGGATTTTTTAAATAATTAATATTTTTTAAAAATATTATCAAAATTAAATTTATTTTCATTAAATATAAATTTTCATATCATTTTATGAATGAAATTGTAATTTTTATTATGGTTTGGTTTCTGTTTTTTTTTCAAAACCCGTGAATTTTTTGAAAATGTCGGGTCTTTTAAAGTAAAAATTAACATATTTATAAATTTATTTAGAAAAAATGATTTCTTTTTTCAATCAAGATTTCGAAATTATCCAATGGTGAATTTTTCATAATTTTTTGAGACAGTCGAATTTTTTGGTAAAGATTAAATACCGTTTAAATATATAATGTGTTTTATGACATCATAATGACCCAATTGTGAAGTAATAAATTAATAAAAACATTATGGTCTGACAATATATGTTCTACCATTAAAATAATGTGATGTTGGGTTTATTTTATTTATTTTACAAAGCTTTAGTGTACAATTCATGTCTTTTAAAACATTTTGTCTTTTAAAATTGTTTCCCTTGAGAGTGTGACTCACCCCCACATAAGAAAACATTTTATTTTAAGATGTTTGGCTATTGGCCTTATGAAATATTAGTTTCCACTTCCCTTTGGCAAAAACCATGGGCAAACACCTTGGGCTAGTTTGTGTTGATGATTATCTTAATATGAGGTGTCCCAAACCTAGATAATAAAGAATTCCCTCTCCTATCCTATATAGACGCACCCATGCTCCCACTTATTCTTCACTAAATGCCTTTGGATTTTGACCAAAGCCATCCCACTTCTATCTAGAATTCCCCAAGCTGCACTAGGCTCCCCAGAAGCCACTCTAGCCTATACCAAGACTTTGGGATCACACTTCGAATTAAGGGATTCCAAACATCTCTTTTTATACATGTTTCATAAAATTGTTCTGCCATTTTATTTTCAATTAAAAATTTTGGGGTATGATTTCACACCTCCCTCATACTTCCCTTTTTATGTTTGGATGATGGGAGACCCCATTCTCTCTCAATAATTCATCCCATGTACACATGTTATCATTCCATGAGGGATTTCTCTCTCTTATTTTACATCCAAGTAATTCTTTTTTATTATGAATCTAAATTACATTACGTTTGTTGGGAAATGTATCTATATGACCCCCTTATTTTCCATTTGATGTACATATTATTAGACACCCTTTTTCCTTCTCATCAATCTTTTTCATTAATCCTAACGTCACGTCGTTATGCTGATGAAATTTCAACGCACTTTTCCATGCCTAGATCATTGTGTAGTGAATACCGTGCCCATGTCTGTATCGGGGATATCCAACTTTATGCACATTTACATATTGAATGATACTTTCATGTATTTATTACACATTACATTATCATGTAATAACTTATGATTTTGATTGATTCAATGTTATATAATCCATGTGGCACCCTTATGCATGAAATGAAATGTTTAAGAAGGTGTTCTCTAATTGCGCTACAATGCATTGGGTAAAGTATACTATCATGATGCATCTTGTGCAGTGAGTTTTGACTCATGATAATTCAATTCCAATGAGGTTTTAATCGTTCTTCATGTGCAATGAGGGTTTACACATTCTCTCGGTTTAATGAGCCTTGGCTCATGATAATTCCATGTTAATTGTTGTTGCCACATTTCCATGTTATGATTATCATGATTTTTCTTTCCTTTTTTCACATGTTTTTCATGTGCTCCATTGATATAATATTATATAACATGTATTGTATTCTTCATGATATTCCATGTCTATTCCGTTACTGGGATTTATAGCTAACCCTTTTCTTATGCATGTCCTTAGGTTATCCCATGCAATGCTAAGTACAGGGGAATGTTGTGGTCATATAAAGGATGTTTTCAATAAATATGTAGTGTGATTTATGTTCTTAGCTATTATGTAATGTTCAAAACCCCTAAAGACACTAAACTTATCAATCTTCCATCTTGTATCAAGTAAATAGTTTATGTAATAAATCATTTTTATGTTTGTAATAAAAATCAGGGTTGTCATAGTTGGTATCAGAGGATAGGTTTAGTTATATTTCGGATTAGGATTAGAAAACCCTAGTGAAGAGTTTGAGACGAGAATAAGTATAATAAGAAGAATCCCTATGTATTTTTGAGTATTGAGTAGGGGGTTTATCTATAAAATACATCCATGTATGGATACGATCAGGGAGAGGTGTATTTTGCAGAGATGTATCCTAGGGGTAAAACCTGAAAACACTGCTATGAGATAGTCTCGAATGGGAACTGGTTCACGACAACGGGCCTTACTACACTATCTGTTACGACATTCTCATGGGATATGCCTTGGTATATTGAAAAGCATAGTATGGACCCTTATTAATGGAATGAAAATTATTCCCCTAAAAATATATGTTAGAAAGTAGATAATGATTATAATTGATTGAAGCCTATGGATTCATAATTTAAGGAAATAAAATTTATTTATAAGTCATTTGTTTTGTCCTTGGATTACCCTTTATGTGTTACCCTTATCTTTCCTTTTATTCTTGCCAATAGCTGGTAAAAGGAGGGCTCAGGCTAACAACTGATGTGAAGGTCAATGTGATGACTGTGCTAATGAGATTTCCAATCTGATGGGAGTGGGAATTGCGATTTTTTTCATGCTTCTCTCTTTGTTAACTCAATAGAAACATGGGTCAAGTGGAACGTTCGACCACCCTATGAAAGCACAAGATGCTATCAAGATCTTCATGAGACAAACGCATCCTATATTTAATTGATCATATGGTCCTTCAATCACCAAAACATGTACCAATTCTTTTAAAATTATCTTCTCCAATATTCAATGTTCTGAACAAGATAATGTTCTCTTGGCTTTTTATTGTTTGAATAGTGAAGATGAACAATGGTAGACGTTGATCTAAAATACGAAGGCTGAGCAGGAAATCAAGGTGTTAGAATGGATGGATTTCCAGAAGTTGTTTTTCGAAAAATATTGTCCCCGCACCCTCTGACTTATGATGGAAAGGAATTCCATGCCCTCAATAAAAAGGCGATGAATTAATCAGAGCGTACGATGAAAACATCACATGTCTTGCATGATATGCCTCTATATTTTTCGTTACCCTAGAATTCATGGATGACTACTTCTTTGGTGGGATGAATCCTAGCCAACATAAAGCGCAGGTGATGTGTGACTTTGAAAGATATGAGGAAATTGTCTGATGTGACCTCATTGTTAAAATAGATATTGGAGAATTTCAAGGGTATCATAGGGATATGAAGCATTAGGTGGACTGCGATGTTGGCGGTCCGATGGATAAATCCAATGCCGCTAAGAAGATTTGGCACCCCACATGCCAAAGGTGTGGAATGAAGCACACCAGAAATTGCCAGATGGGGACGATGAAATGATTTAGGTATGAAAAGAAGGGAACATAGTTGTTAAGTGACGATAAGAGAAACACACGGCTACAACTTGGGAAAGGAATTATCTATTTTAACTAGAAAGATATTTTCATTGCTACAACTGCAATGAACTAGGGAATCTTGAAAATCAGTAACCAAATCAATGGGTTTTTAGAGGGAACTAGAAACCTCCATGGAAGCTAGGGAGAGCTTTTCCATCACTAATGACGATGTGAACCTCGAAAATGAAGTGAAGAAAAGTACTCTAGTTATTAATTCAAGAATAGTGAATGTGATTTTTGATTCAGGTTCTTCACATTCTTTTATATCCCATCAGATTAGTAGAACCGTCCCATCACCCCCCCCCCCAAATCATTGAAGTAATGATGTTGGTGAGTACGGAAAATGGGGGAATTATTTTATCCCATGAATATAACTCCCACCTGTCATAATCTATGGATTTAGTTTCCCAGAGAACCTCGCTTTACTCCCTTTGGTAGAATTTTATGCAATTCCTGGAATGGATTGGATATACTTATATGGAGCCAACATAAATTTCTGTGAGGGGGAAATCACTCTCTATGTGGAGAATCGACCCCCGATTCTATACAATTGCAAGGAGAAAGTTGAATCTTCATTAGCCCTATCATATCAAGCATGGATATTACTACCATGTGGGCCAACGTATCTAGAATAAATGATTGAGTCTAAGGAAGAAAACATCCTTGAAATCATTCCTATTGATAGGGAATTCGTTGAAGTGTTTTCTGAGGAATTACATCGTTTTACTCCTAGAAGAGATGTTGATTTCTCAATTGATCTTATACCTGGGGTATTGAATATATCCAAGACTCTGTATAGAATAGCTATTGTGGAGCGTGAAGAGGTTAAGAAACAGTTACAAAAGAATATGGATAAAGGGTTTATATGCCTAAGTGCTTCACCATGGGTTGCACCAATCCTCTTCATCAAAAGAATGATGGTTCAATTCCCCTTTTCATTGATTATCGTGAGTTTATCAAAATCACGATAAAGTACTTGTACCCTCTTCCACGAATCGATGACTTGTTCGAACATCAGTATAGTGAACAATACTTCTCCAAGGTGGATTTTCTATCGGGATATTATCTAGTAAGGGTGAAGAATGAATATATCCCCGAGACAACTTTTTGTACATGATACGGGAAATATGAATTCATAGTAATGCCGTTTGGACTCACTAATGCTCATTAAATCATCATGGACTTGATGAATAGAGTCTTTAGGGATTACCTAGATAAATTTTTGGTAGTATTTGTAGATGATATTATAATATACTCCAAAACCAACGTGGATCACGAGGAGTATCTAAGAACTGTACAAGAGACCTTACAGAAGGAGAATATCGTTGAAAAGTACCAAACGTGTGAGTTAGGGTTGAAGGAGGTCTCATTATTTGGCCATATCATCACAAGCATTGTGATATTAATGGATCCCCCCAAAACAGATGCAATTGAGGGATGACCAAGGCTTACATCAGTAACGGATATCCGTAGCTTTTTGGTCTTAGCTGGATATTATTGACGATTTTTGGGAAATTTCTCAAGATTTCCCAACACACTTACCAAGCTAACTCAGAAGGGAGTAATTTTTTTCATGGATTGATGAATGTAAATAAAGATTCAAGGATTTAAAATGGATCCTTATCACTGCAGCTGTGCCCAATTTACCCAAAATTGGAAGACATTTTGTGGTATTCAGTGATGCTTCAAAGATGGGATAGAGTTGTGGGTTGATGCAAAATGACAAATTCATTGCCTATGTTTCAAGGAAAATAAAATATCATGAGATGAATTATCCCTCACATGATTTGTAGTTGCCTATGGTAATCTTTGATTTAAATATTTGGTGGCATTATCTATTTGGGAGAAGTGTGAGATATATACAGATCACAAAATCCTCAAGTATATATTCACACAGAAATAGTTGAACATGCACCAGTGAAGGTGGATAGAGCTAATCAACGACTAAGATTGCTCAATCTATTTTGACCCTGGGAAAGAAAACAAGGTGGAAGATGCTCTATTTATAAAGGAACAAATGATTCTATCATTGGTGAGAATTAAGAAGGATCAAATATTCCTATACTTGATGAATATGGACATTAGTATCATAAATAAGGGGATATCATTAATCATTTCATAAATAATTGATCAACCATATCTTTTGGAAGGGATAAAGGATGCTGAAAAGGATGATGTAGGAATTCAAAAGAATGTGGAAGCTATCAGAAATTGGAATTTCTTGGAGTTCAATGTTAATGAAGAAGGAATTTTGAGATTTTGGAAAAGACTATGTGTTCCATCAAATCCAGAGCTAAAGAAGGAACTTTTGGATGATGCACATATCTCAAATATCTCTATTCACCCATGAAACACAATGATGTATCGATATCACTGAGACAATTATTAGTTTTAAAATATAATGAAGGAGATCAGTGAGTATACATCAATGTGCCTGGTGTGTCCGCATGTTAGGGAAGATAAGTAGAAGTAATAGGGGATGATGAAACCATTTCCCATACCAACCTGGAAATGGGATAAAATCACCATGGGAATTATCACCAGACATCCGAATACATCAAAAGTAAACAATGAAATCTGGATTGTTGTGGATCATCTTACAATGTATGCACACTTTATTGCAATTTGGTAGGATTTCACATTGGTTCAACTGGCATGGATATATATCAGGTATGTGGTAAGGCTCCATAGAGTACCACTATCTACTGTATCTGATCGAGATCCATGATTTACATCTATGTTTTTTAAGAGTCTTCAAAATGCTCTAGATACCGAACTGAACTTCATTACAGCCTATCAATCTCAAACTGATGGCCAATCTGAGTGAACTATTCAGACATTGGAGGATATGTTAATATCATTTTTTCTATACATCATGGAGGGTGGGGCCAACATCTTCCACTGGTTGAATTTGCCTAAAATAGTAGTTTTCTGTCAAGCATCTGAATGGATCCTTATGAATCCCTATAAGTAAAGAGGTCTATAACACCTACTTGTTGGGAAGAAGTTTGTGAGCGTATGTTTGTAGGAACAAAAATGGTCGAAGAAATGTTAGAGAAGGTGGAAACAATTCAGTAGCATATCAAGGTAGCCCAGAGTCCACAGAAGAGTTAGGAAGATAACTATCGATGAGACCTTGATTTTAAAGTTTGAGACATGGTACTTTTACACATATCTCCATGGAAGAAGGTCATGTTGTTTGGAAAGAAAGGGAAGTTAAGTCCTAGGTACATAAACCCCTTCAAGATTCATGATCTTGTTGGGGTTATGGCCTATCGACTAGCACTGCCACCTACCATGGCCAATATACATGATGTCTTTCATGTATCCCTCTTATGTAAGTACATACCAGACCCTTCACATTTACTCTCTTCAGAGGTAGTACAACTTGATGGTGGTCTTTCTAACGAGGACCAATCAATGAAAATTTTAGATCATTGAGATAAAGTTCTATGAAATAAGACAATGCACCACGTCAAGGTGTGGTGGAGAAACCACATGTTTGAATAAGTGACATGGGAATCAGAGGAATTCATGAAGAAAAATTACCCACATAAATTTTAGTGTGGGAAAAGGAAATTTCAAGGGTAAAATTTATTAAGAGGGAAAATTGTAATGACCCAGACATTCATTAATGAAAATTCTTATTGATCTAATTAAATGACTTATTATGGTAATATAAAATTTGAACTTAATTGGTTTTATGTTTTTAGATTTTAAACTACCATTATGAATTTTGACCGTTGCTAATATAGATTTTGAACAGTGATCAGATAATTATTAAAAATATAGGGATTTTACAAATCCAATTTACTCAGACAAAGGAAGCAATAACCTCATCCATTAGACATTCCTAGAACAAAGACCATTTGTCAAAGCTTGGAAATAATGTTGTGTCATTGGCCTTTACTCTTGACCAAGCCCAATCCAAACATTAACACATTATGTTTGATCTAGACCGACTACAGGAGAAGTGGATGTTAATATAGATTACCACCCGAGCGATGTTATCCGAGCCACCCCAAGAGTCTGTCACCATCACACACCTTATCCTCAGACTTATGCAGGTGTTATAAGGGGTTATGTAACAGGACCTTATAACTATTACTATGTACGTTATATTCATTTAAAATATGGTCATTATTTTTATTTTTGTCACTTTGTAAATAGTTTTGAAAGCACAAATAGTATTTTTAGTTAATATTCATTAAAGAATCTATTTGGATGAATTAATTAATTTTTTAAATTAATAGTATTTTAATAAAATTTTATTATAATTAAATTAATTTTTTTATTATGGTTTGGAAGCAGTGTTTGTCAAAACCCATGAATTTTCCATAAATATCAGTTTTTTAATAGTAAAAATTCGTTTATTTATAACATTATTTATATAAAATGAATTTTATTTTTATAATCAGGATGTCTACATTATCCAACGGTGAATTTTTATTATTTTTTGAGACAGTCCAATTTTTGGGTAAAAATTAATTATCATTTAAATATATAATGTGTTTTATGACATCATAATGACCCAATAGTGTTGTAATAAAATAATTTAAACATTATGTTCAGAAAATATATTTGTTACCAATAAAATAATTTTATTTTGTGTTTGTTTGAATTATTTTCCAATGATTTAGTGGATACTTCAAGGTTTGTAAATCATTTTTTCTTTTCAAATTGTTTTCCTTGAGAGTTTGACTCACATCCACTTAAGAAACCTTATTATTTTTTGAATTTAGGCCATTGGAATTATAAAATATTGGTTTCAACTTCACTTTGGAAAAATCATTGGAAAAAACCATGGGCTGGTTTGTGTTTTTGATTAGTTTAATATGAGGTGTCCCAAACCTAAATAATAATGAATTCCCTCTCTTTTCCGATATAAACCAACCCACGATCCCAATTATTTTTCACTTGATGCCTTTGGAAAAAGACCCACCCCTGACCTCCTTTATGTATAATCCTCCCAAGGTGTCGCACTCTCCCGATAAGCATCTCTCAAGCCTCTCCCAATCCTTTTGGATCACACTACCATGTAAGGGATTCCTACCATTCTATTTTTATAAATATTTCTTAATATTGTTATGAAATTTTATTTCAATTTAATAATGTTGGAGTATGATTTATCACATTCCCCATAATTCCCTATTTTTTTTGGATGATGGGATACCCCTTTCTCTCTCATTAATGCCTCCCATTACACTTGTTACCATTCCGTGATGGATTTCTCTCTCCTCATTTACATCCTAGTAAATATTTTGTATTATGCATCTAAATTCCATTATGGTTGTTGGGAAATGTTTTTATATGACCCCATCACTGTCCATTTCATGTATATATGATGAGACACCCTTTTCCCTCACATCAACTGTTTTCATGAATCCTTAGGTCACGCCGTTATGCTGCTGAAATTGAACTGCATTTTTCCAGGCCATGATCATTGTGTATTGAATACCATACCCATGTCTCTATCAAGTTTATTAACATTTTTTAACATATAAATATTGATTGGTACATTCATTTATTTATTCCACATTACCTAATCGTGGAATAACCTATGATGTTGATTGATTCAATGTTATATGATCCATGTGGCACACTTATGCATGAAATTAAATGTTTAAGAATGGTGAACCCTGATAGCGCTCCAATGAATTGGGTAAATTATATTATCTCGATACGTTAGGTGAAATGAGAGTTTAATCATGATAATTCATGTGTAAGGAGGGTTTACTCGTGCTTCATGTGAATGAGCATTTGCTTAGGCTCCAAGTGTAATGAGCCTTAGGTCATGCTAATTCCATCTTAAGTGTTGTTGCCACATTTCCATGTTATGATTATCATACTTTCTCATGAATTTATGGTAATTTATCTCTTGAAATCCATTGATATGCCTATTGTCTAACATTTATTGTATTCCTCATGTTATTCCATGTTTATACCCTTACTGGGCTTCATAGCTCACCCTTTTCTTAGGCATGTCCTCAGGTTATCCCATGCAATGCTAAGTACGAGGGAATGTAGTGGTTATATAAAAGATGTTTTGAATAAATATGTTGTTTTTGTTATGTTATAAGATTTTATGTAATGTTCCAAATCCCCAATGACACTAATCCTATTGATCTTCTTTGTTTTATCATGTGAAAAATTTATGTAATAAATCATGTTTATGTGTGTAATGAAAAGGCAGGTTGTTATACATGTCACGTATATTTGGGAAATAAAATTCAATTTAATTTAAATTAAGTCAAACATGGGAATAGAGACTATGTAACATATTTTCATGACCCACCTTCACAAAAAAGATGGAAGGGACAACAGATTGTCAATCCCTTACATCTTTTAGTTGAAGGAGAGATAATGACCCCTCAGTCCCGCCTCCAATAGGCCCCGGAGTGGCATCTATCAGCATGGGTAACAAAGTTTCACAATATGGGAGGCATTACCCTTTTTAGTTAACCATGATTGGGGAAAACAATGAGTTAACACCAACCACCACTAAGTATAGAAAACTCAAGGTACGACCAAACTATATGCATGTTTTAATAATAAAACTGAAACAAGGTACAAGAACTCTAATGTTAAAACCAACAGGAAAAGAAAAGGCGAAGCAGAAAACAACAACGACCAACAAAAACTCCAATGTCTAGACTAGTAAGGTCCGCACGGCCTCCAAAGTCCTCCTGGAAACCTGAAAGTAAATGTAGGGTGATCATACAATGTGTACACAGTAGGAATACCTATAGATCTCATCCATAAGTGCGGAGACGCACTAAAGTCATGTGAGAAGAAGAAAAACCATCTACTATCAATGAGTCTATCCATCCCATCTCACCGGCCACACTCAACAAATAACACAAGTAGTAAGTCAATAGTAGAGAACAAAACATTGGGTACCCCACACAACCCTTTCCCCCACTAGCTAGCTGCTCATCCCCAATGGAAAATGTCCTGATGCCACCACGCTCTTCTCACCCGCACACACATGGGCCTCACAACCACACATCCCTGCCCACACACACCTGGGCATCACAACCATACATCCCTCCTCGCAAACACCTATGCCTCATCCGGAAGACACCAGGGAAAAAACCATTACAAGGATTCCTGCCTGAAAACACATGGGCCTCATCCCGAAGGTTCTTGGGAAACAACCTGCCTGAAGATTCTTGGGCTAACAACACACCAAACGAAACCTACCCAATGAATATTGTGTGTAAGGTCGCCTCCATCCATCACAAGTGAGGGAATATGGAGTAGGAAGGAGGGTAACTAGGGGGAAACACCCTTCCCCATGAAATGGGGTGTCTGAAACTAAGTTTCTAATGCGGGTGGGGTGAGACTACACAAAAAATACAATTATACATATATATATATATATATATATATATATATATTACAACACACATCCCAACCTACATCTCCTCAACAGATACAAGCAGGTGCACAAGAACTGCAGCCTCAGAAAAACATGCACACAACAAACAGTTCCCAGTTCCCTTGTTCAACTTATCATTCATAAAAGGTCAGTATGAGTTAAATCCATTTACTTCTGGGCAACTAACAGGCAGATTCACAGATTAAACAAAAAAAGGCAGAAAGGAAAAACATTGGGTAATTTAAGCATTCACACCTGGTTCTCTTGTCAATTCACATCAACAATGGGATAAGTTAGATCCCTCAAAGTACTGGAACCAAAGAAAACCCCAAGATACTGCCCCATGTTCTCAAAAATTAGGAGCCAATGGTTTCATAACAACAGAGGATTCCACCCCAATTCATGATATATTAAAAGTAACCACACTGCCTCAAATTCAAAAAACGGTGAATGTATAACAACAGGGGATCACATCCCCACCCATAGCACCCCAGCAATCAAAGCTCGTGAATGAAACAACCAAACTGCCACCACCAAAACAAGGTAAGACCATGCAGGTATTTTTCAAATTTAAAACATTTAACACACTCCATGATTTCAATTCCACTGTTCTTTAATAGGGGTTATCATAGAAAAGGGTTGATCCTGGTGCTTTCAATTTATTTAAGCATGTATACATAATTAACAAATTCAATGTTATACGTAAAGTTCTGTTCATTAGCATCATTAAGTTGGGTTTCGTCAATTTCCACATAAAAAAAGTACGCCCGCCTCGCATGATACATAGAAAGGAGAGACAAAGGTAAGATCCCTACCTGACTGATCAAGGATTGACGGTAAGTCCTCAAATGAGTATAAAGAGCTCCAAGAAATATGATAAAGGGAAAAAACATCGCGGGGTTATAACTCGTTGGGAGGAAGGGTACTCCGAGTGCAGGGTGATCGAGAAAAAGAAAGGTAGGAAGAAACCATTATGTTATAAGGGTTGATAATTCTCAGATACAACATTCCCCGGATGGTTAAGATATGGAGATAAAAACTCAAATATGTGTAAGGAGCGGGATCGTGGGTTGACCACGCGACTGAGACACCCCACACGCCATTAACGGGTGCCGACCTTTAGTTGTAGTTTAAACCAATGAAAACTTCATGGTTTTTCATTTATGGAGGGTACCTCACAAAAAAATCTAATTAATTGTCATTAATGGGAATTATAATAGGCTAAAAGGTTCAAAACATGGTTTAAAAACCAATTTTTGCCAAACAGAGGCGCTGCTGGAAAACCCGTGGGGGGTAGGCGAGAGCTACCGGTAGCCGAGAGCTACCAGTTGGGGCCACCTACCAGTAGCTTAGAGATACCTGTAGTTGAGAGCCACCGGTAGTCAGGAGCTACCCGTTGCCACCAAATACCAGTAGCCGAGTGCCACCGATAGCCGGAATCCATCGGTAGCTGGGAGCCACCGGTAGCCGCGAGCCAATGGTATCCGAGATCCACTGGTAGCCGAGAGCGACCGGTAGCTGAGATCCACCGTTATCTGGGAGTCACCGGTAGCCGCGAGCCACCGGTAGCTGGGAGCCACCTGTATTCGGGAGCCACCGGTAGCTGGGAGCCACCAGTTGCCCAGAGCCACCGGTAGCTAGGAGCCACCGGTAGCCTGGAGCCACCGGTAGACGAGAGCTACCGGTAGCCGAGAGCTACTAGTATCCAGGGGCTACTTGTAGGCCAAGGCCACCTCTAGGAGTCATCGAGAAGCTAGGATGGCTTTCTAGACCACCCGGAACACCTCAAAGATCATATTTTTACCAAGTAATGGACCCCAAAAACATGGGCCATTAAATCAGATACTTTCCAACTATTCTCATCCTCGAGAATATAAGAACAACCCTGAAAGGAGAAAAGTTGGGTTCAAACAACCACCCTCTAAAGATAGTTCTCAGGGGAAAACCCCTGAGTTTTTCGAAAGATAGAACAACCATACATCCCAGAATACTCCCCCAAGAGTTATCAACCACAAACATTCACAACAACCACAAGGATCACACTGTCCAACACATAAGTTAGGGAGTCCCTTCCTACATGTCAGGATATTAACCTCTTTGGGAAACACCAACTCACCCACATGGGTTTAATCGCATTCACATTAATGTGTCCTGATTAGCAGTCAACTTTTCCAATCCTCAAACATTCGGACACACACACATGGAGAAAAGGGAACATATCATCTATTAGCTATGAAAAATAGGAATTTCATATATTAAAAGAATAAGGTGAAACATCCCAATAAAACTCAGAACAACAAAAACAACAAAGATGTCAAAACAACTCTGGGTACCGAACACGTAACTGGGCCTCCTGCTCCCAAGTGCTCTCTTACAGGCCACAATGCCTCCAAAACACACTAACCAAGGGGATGTTTTTTCCACGAAGAACATTCTCTTTACGATCCTAGATCTTTATTGGTCGTTCTATGAAGGTCGCATCGTCTTCAACATCTAACTCTCCCAAATCGATGACTTGGGAGTCGTCGTGTAGATATCAACGAAGCTCGGAGATGTGAAAGATGTTGTGAAATTTCTCCAACTGAGGTGGAAATTCCATCTGATATTCCACCTCACCAACTTGTCCCTACACCTCGAATGGTAAAATGAACCTAGGGGAGAGCTTACTCCCCTTCCCAAACCTTCGCTGCTTGTGTCAAGGTGAAACCTTCAAGAAAACATGATTCCCGACCTCAAACTCCAAGGGCCTCCTCCTACAATTGGCATAAGACTTCTGTCGGTCCTGGGATACCTTCATCCTCTCACGCATGAGATGAACCTTCTCAGTGGTTCCCTGCACCACTTCTAGACCATGAATAGCTGCTTCCCCAATCTTTGTCCAACAAACGGGTGAACGAAACGACCTTCCATACATGGCCTCAAACAGTGTCATACCAATAGTGGAGTGTAAGATATTATTATAAGAAAACTCTACTAGAGGCAGGTGTCGTACCCATGATCCCCCAAAATCCAGAACACATGCCCGTAACATGTCTTCCAACGTCTAGATCGTTCGTTCTGTTTTCCCATCTGTCTGATGGTGGAAAGTAGTGCTAAGGCATAACTGGGTGCCGAAGGCATGCTGTAATTCCATCTAGGCTCGTGAGGTAAACCGCGTGTCTCGATCGGAGACAATAGATCTTGGGATCCTGTGCAACCACACCACCTCATCGACGTACAACTAGCATAAGCAGCTCAATGGGATCGACTCCTTAATCTCCAAGAAGTGTGCTGATTTTGTCAACTGATCCCCCACTACCCAGATGGCATCATATCCTCCCGGAGCCTTGGGTAGTCATGTGACAAAGTCCATCAAGATGTAATCCCACTTCCACTCGAGAACATCTAACGGCTGTAACAACCCTCTAGTAAAACGGTGTTCAACCTTCACTTGTTGACACACCAGGCACTTAGCCACAAACTCTGCCATAGCCCGCTTTACCCCGGGCCACCAAAACTGTCTCCCTAGGCCTTGGTACATCTTTGAGACCCCTGGATGTACGCTAAATCCGAGCCATGGAACTCACAGAGAAAAACGTTACACATCATCTCTGGAACAAATAGCCTTCCACAGAAAAGCATCTGATGCTGACCATCCTACGGCTATCCCTCGTGAGGATTTCCCTGATAATCACAATCCCGCATCACTTCCACCTCCGAGTCCCCCCACTGTGACTCTTCCACCTGCACCACATAGGAGGAAACTACATTCATTTGAAACAGACAACCTCTTCTACCTTCCACCCTTTCATCCAAATGCAAGGCCGCCAACTCTTCCATCGCTCTCCAAGCATCTGCAGATTCCCGAACTACCTCCTTATGAAATTCCCTACTCAGGGAATCAGCCACAACATTGCCCTTTCCCTCAGTATAAGAGATCTCGAAGTCGTAATCTTGGATGAATTCCACCGATCTCTACTACCGCAAGTTCATATCTTGTTGGGAAAATACATGATGCAAGCTCTTGTGAACTGAGAAGACCAAAAAGTGCTCTCAGATTAGATAATGCCGCCACAACTTCAATGCAAACACAACGACCGCATGCTCCAGATCGTGGGTGGAATGGTTACGTTCATGAGGACATAACTGCCTAGACCCATAAGAGATCGCTCCTCACTGATGGATCAGCATAAATCCAAACCCAAGGCCAGAAGCATCACAAAACACTTCAAACAACACGCCTTCATCTGGTAATATGAGCTCTGGAGCACTAACCAGATTCTCCTTTAGGTATTCAAAAGATGTCTGGCGTTGGTTGCTCCACCCAAAGGCTTGATCCTTCATAGTAAAAGCTGTCAACAGAGCTACAACTTGAGAGAAGTTGGGCACAAACCTCTAGTAATAGCCTGCCAAACCCATGAAACTACGAACTTCCGCCAGGTTCTTGGGTTTTCCCATGAAACATCTGCCTCGACCTTCAACGGGTCTAACGCTCTTCCCTTTTAAGATACTACGTGTACAATGAAATGTACCTCTCTCTTTATGAACATGCACTTAGACAGTTTCCCATAAAGATGGTGGTGTCGAAGGACTCCCAAATATTCCCTATGAAGTTCAACATGCTCTTCCTCTGATCTTGAGTAGATGATGATGTCATCAATGAACACAACAACGAACTGGTCTAGAAACTCACAAAAAATAGAGTTAATGAGGTTCATAAAGGTAGCTGGTGCGTTTGTAATGCCAAACAACAAGACCATGAATTCAAAGTGTCCATATCTACACCTAAAAGACGTCTTTGAGATATCACTTTCCTTTACTCTCAAATGGTGGTATCCAGACATCAGATCGATCTTAGAGAACCAACATGATCCCCTCACCTGGTCGAAAAGATCATCTATCCTCGAGAGGGGGTAACGATTCTTGACCGTCACCTGATTCAACCTCTAGTATTCTATGCACAACTGTAGACTACCATCTTCCTTCTATACGAACAAAATTGGAGCACCCCACGACGACACGGTGGGTCGAACAAATCCCTTCTCCCTCAAATCGTCAATCTGAATTCGCAACTCTCGTAACTTAGAAGGTTCCATCCGTTAAGGAGCCATCGAGATCAGAGGGGCACTAGGATGTAAGTATATCCCAAACTCAACATCACATTGAGGGGGTAGAGTTACAACCTCATAGGGAAAGGCATCAGGGAATTATCCTACGACCTCTAGGACATCCATCATTCCAGCATCTGCTGACTCTACTAACATCCCATTCATCATAGAAAGGATTGGTTCCACATGTCAACTCCCTTCCAGATAACTCCGATCCCCAACAAAATCCACACATAGTCTATCCTCATTGGAGAAATCAATTATTCTCTGATAGCATTCGATGATGGCATGCACAAAGAATAACTAGTTGACGCCTAGAATGACGTCGTATTACTGTATCTGCAAAAAAGAGGGTCTCCATTGGACTGATGTGGTCCCAACAACAATCTACATCCCATGAAGAGGTAAGATACACTGGTCTGACCCCTAACTGCTGTTCTCAACACTAGGGGCACAAAAAGTCTCTTGGCACCCAGACCCAGATCTTGGACTAATTTGGGTGTAACGAAGGAGTGTGAAGATCCTGAATCAAACAAGGCAGAAACAAGAGTGCTGAAAAAACTGATCGTACCTCAAACAACCTCTGTCCCTGTTGGAGCTACTAACTCTGCGACGTGAAACTGTCTACGCCCAGCTCCTCTGCCTTGCTGTTTTCGACCACCTCCCTGACCACGCCCGGGTTGAGGTCCCTGAGGAGCACCCTGGTGTCTGTCTCCTCCCGCAAAGTCATCGCTCAGAGGGAAAGGGGCCCGTTGCTGCTGCTGGAAAGGCCTCGCTGGCAACAGATGCTGCTGAGGTGGGTGCTGAAACTTCCCACCTCCACCATGTGGGGCTCGAGTCGGACACCTTCTCTGGATGTGCCCGAAAACTCTGTAAGAGAAACACTTTGGTCCTGGCCCAGTGAGAAAAGGGTGAGGGCCAGAAGCTCAGGACTGGAACTGATGAGGCCTAAACCCTTCTTTTCAAAACTTGAAAGTCCCTATCGTTGGAGACTTATTACTGACGGGCTTCCCCTTTGATGAACTCAGATGGTTCCCCTCTCGTGGTGTGCCTCCTTTTGCGTGCATCCTCTCTACTATCTCGGCATTCTTTTGTACTTCTAGGTACGTTGGAAGAGTGAAGGGAGTGACATCGTACTGAAGAGAAGGACAGAGCGCCTCATCTAATCGTCTTTCCCGAGACTCCTCATCCGGACCACGTCCTTTTAAACATGCCTCCGACAGTACCCTTCACCTCAGTAATTAAATTGCACCTCCTCCCATAATTCCTCACACTAATTTGATCCATATTTCTCAACCAAACCTAGAAAATTTCCCTTATAAATATATTTAGTATATTACATGGAAACATAGTACATCAAATATACCTACCCTATTTCACATATGTAGTGAGTTAGGGGATTCTGCCGAAGAAGAGGTAATCATCTATATCAACTCTTTCAGGTTTGTTTCTTCATCCACTTCATTTTCATTTTCTTTTTTCATGATAAATTAATAAAAATGTATAAAATATATTCTGATATTTTTTTTATGAATATGTAAAAAAAATTCATCCTTTTATCCATCATATGAAAAATGATAGCACCGAGGGTGCATACATACGACCAATCGTCTCCACAATATGGTGTTATATGTATTTCATCACCGCAATACAATGATGGTTTTAATAATGAAAATAATGGATATATATAATTATAATTATATAATATTTATTCAATTTAAATTAATATACCATACACTTCCTTACCCTTTCACCATCAAGGTAATGATGTCGTCGCTCTTACATGCGTAGGACCTACCGCCTCCATGACGCGATGCGATTCATTTTTTATGTAAACAATTCAAGAATGATTATAAAAATGTATATCATGAATAAATACGATTTATATTACCTTAATATCATTTGATATTTTACATGACTATATAATATGAAAAATAACCGAGACATACATAACAAATCATGCATTGGAAATGTGAAGCAGTTAACAAAAAAAATATTATCCTAAAATTTTATTAATAAATGAAAAATAAAATCATATAAGAGGATCATATATGAAATGAATATGGTTATTTTATAAATTATTAAATTTATCCAAAACCTATATACATGATTTTAAGACATGATAAATTAAGTATAACTGCAATGTAAGGGTTTCTCTCGTCTCACTTTTATTTCTATGAGATTTTACTTATTAACTACTTATTTATTTTTTCTGTTGTACTTCCCTATTGAAATATCATAGAATGATTATAATTATAAAAATGTTATCCAATTTTTCATTTAGAAAATATTTAATTTTTTGGGTGTTATGATTCAAATATTTCAAAATTGTATGGGATATATTGAATTTATTTTGTGATTTAATATATATTATTTGATATATGATAAATTAGTTAGACATGAATGACAGGTTATTGAATTATTAATGATATCCCCTCAATGAATAAATTTTATCTTAAGATAAAATTAGTTGGAAGTAAAAACTTCATGTTTTTTACAACAAGGATCCGATGGGTTTCAAAATATCATCGTAAACTGGTAATATAATTGATCTTGACAGTAAATATCTAGACGACAAGTCATGATAGTTTATACCATTGAAATTATAATTTCCATCATTTTAGTTATTACTATCCAGAGTATTTTCACTATAAAAAAATATATGGATGAATTTTTATTCTCATTATGTCAATAACATGCCATGTGTGTTAACTTATATAACATATAATAATGATTATAGTCATTTACATATATTACCTTTCATTTTAATTATTTCTTACTGAGAATTTGAACACTCTAATTCTTAGGTGTTAATTTACCTAGGAATCCAAGAAGTTATTTATGACTGATATGATAGGTTAATGTAGGAGAATAATTTAGTTCTCTAAGAAAATACATTTTTTATTTAATTCATAATAGGTAATATTTATTTCAAATATGTATCTTGTTTACTAATAGTACTACACTATCTGATCATTAAATATGTTATTTGGTGTATCTATGACTAAAGGGGTGAAAATTAATTCAATGATCTCTTACCATGGTCATAACTGACTGCCCATATGGGCCTAACACCCTTAATAATCAATATATTTTTATTTTATACCATCATGGAATCTTATTAATTTATATTTAAATATATATACTCTTTATTATCATGTATTCTTTATTTATTATTTATAAATTTATTATTCTTGGTTGAAAAAAATGGTATCGTCCAGTTTCAAAAAAAAATTGACATGAAAATGATAGCTTCTAATATGTTTATTACTTAATATAACATATCAAAACAATTAAACATGATTTTCAAATTATGTTATAGTAATATTGGTGATTATGTTCCTATTGAAATATTCGATATTGTTTTTTAACATCGCTCAAGTATGTGATTATCCAATCCAAAATAAGAACACTATTTATCTCAAATCATGCTAATGGTTATCCATTTTATAATATCATGATAAAATAATAACAAAAATATTTAGTTTTTCTATTTTGGTAAATCACAATTTATATGGTTTTTTTATGAATAATAATCAAGATGGATATAAAAAATCATGAATTCAGGGAGGAGATAGACATCACAACTCAGAGCTAACTTTGTTTTGTTTTTATAAGTGGGTGGAATTGAAAAAATAGATGTCGCGCCATTAATAGAATACAATAGAATTTATATTAATCATATTTAGTCAATTATTATACAATTTATAATGTTATTTTACAAATGAAAAATTATAAATAAAAGGTAATTATTATATAATTCATACATTGAAATATAGAACATACTCATGGTAAACTATATATAACAAAAAGACATTGAATTATATTTTTTGGCCGGAAACCCTAGGAAGTGGAATGAACATTTCGTAGGGTATATATTATGGGATTCATGTGGAATATGGGGAAATGATAGGGTGTAAGGTACCCCGATTTATATGAGAATAATGGAGAAATTATTTGAATGTCCACGACTATTCAATAATGGAAGGAAATTTTTAAAGCACAAAGGGTTATAATTATGAATAATAATGGATTAAGCATGGGATAATTTCATGAAATTCATGACCACAAATTTAACGACATGAATTAAACTTTTTTGATGCTTTTCTCCACTTTGTTATTACATTTTTGGATTTCAGTTATTTCCCTGGTAACTAATTTGATACAAAGTAGTTTATATGTTATAAATATTATACGGTAAATCACCAAACCAAATTTGGTTGTGTTGAACCAAAAGTTTCACATCATTTAATATAAATAAAATTATAAATAATTGATAATTATCATTTTAATTTTTAATTTTTATTTATTTGGAAATTATTTTATATAAAACATGTTTCCTTTCTCTATTAAGCGTTCCTAATATTATTCAATATTGATTTCCGAATGTCAGAAAGGTAATTTCGTTAAATAGGTGATTAAATATTATGAAAATTTTATTTTATGATAGTGGATTAATTTATTTTTTAAAACAATTATCAATATAATGATTAGAAAATAATTCTATAAAAATAAATGGTTTATCATTATCACTATAATTAACATTAATCCCCATATTATTAATTTTATTCCTATAATTGGACACTGATGTTATCACCGAATGTGAATTTTTATATAAAAAACATGAAAAATGTTTTCTAAAATATATATTATTATGTTTCAAATGTAATCCTAATTAGTACCACACATAACATATAATAACACTTTGTATAAAATAGTGTTTTTATGCATAAAAGTTGTTTATAGTATGTATTTACAAATGGAATTAAAATTCATGAAATAAATTTATTGATTGAAAAATAATTAGTGTCATGTGTCTTTCAAATCATTTTCATCATAAAAATCACCATTAAATGATTTTTGAAAATAAAAGACTAAAAATATATATTAAATTAGAATGAAATGATATATATATTCAAACATATTATGATTTCATGAACTAAATAATTTTTTTTGATTATATATAATATTATCAAAAAATAAATATTTCTTCTAATAAATTTAATTTATAATCCTGTATATTTTAAACAAATACACAAAAATGTAATAAATATAAAATTTCAAAAAAAAATGTATTTATCCATATTAAACTAAAAACCACATTTTCTTCAAAATATATTAAAAAAATATGAATTAAATAAAATAGAAATTTTAAAAATACAAATTGAATATATATTTTTCAAATACAATTTTTAATGATTACAATTATGTGTTTTAAATAATTATAAATTTTATAAACAATATATTTTATTTTAGAAAGATATCCTTTCAAAATATTTTTTCTTGTTAACATTTTTTATACCATTATGATTGAATAGAAAAATATTTTTAGTAAATATTTTATATATGTTGATTTTTTCTTACTAAATGTTTTATGGATACTTATAGTTTGGTGTTGAATATTAGAAAAACCATCCACACTAGTTTGTTTAATATAATTTTATATAGTAAAATCTTGGGTAGTTAAACCTAATCCATAATCCATTAATCCCACCACATTAAATGATGAAGATAAATTACAGAGTTCTTATGAATATATATTTATACCACCATGTAATCTTCATGTTTTGAAATGATGGAGAACATATAACAGCTTTAGGTGATCATGCAGATTTATGGTTTTGGATCATTTACATTTATCTTGAGAAGGATTATTAATGATATTATTTCAAATGATTTAGTAATATGTATAAAAATTTTATATTATTCAATTGGTAACAAGTAATTCCCTGAAAAAAATGTGAGTTTAAAATGACCACTAATTTTTTTAGAAAAGTGAGAAACCCAATGTGCTACTGGTAATGTCTCATCAGCTATCTTCCTTTGTATCATAAATGTAGATTGACTCAGTAAATCAATGGGTATAGTTCGACATGAAAAAAATTTGATGATCCCATGCTATTTTATTAAAATGGAAATATTTTATATTTTCTTTAATTATCATTTCTATTACCATAACATGAAAAAATATAAATTTGATGTCTATGAACAAATATTTAGTAGGTATGTTATTTTTGTAAATATTTTGATTTTTTTCATTGTGAATCTATCAAATAATTTAAATGGGCAAATTATTAAAACTATGTATTGATTAGATTAAGAATGTAATAAAATCATTTTTAGTTTTTTAATTTTTTTTATTATGTTTCATTTTTCTTCACTAAATGTTTATATAAAAATACAGTCATTTGAAATTAAATGTTTGGGCCTCCAAAATTACCTCAATTCATAGTGGGGCTCTATTCTAAAAAATATTTTCGGTTTTACCTCCCCCTTATAATGTATTTGAAAATTATTACTTCATAATAATGGAATGGTATATATGATTTTTTGTATATAAAATAGGATTTACCCTGATAGTGTCAGGAATGATGGGTTTTCGAAATATCTTCACTCCATTCCAAAGTGTCGACCACAATGTATATACATACATCATTTATTCTCGGTCTAAAAATATTGATGTAAGATTATTTAATTTTATAAATAACTGTATTTTTAAAATGGATTTTGTTTCATAGTTATACTATATAGTTATACAAAAAAATATATGAACAAAAAAACTACACAATTCACAATATATAAAATTTTCATTCTCCATTTAATTAAATTTATAGATTTCATCTAATTATCACATTTTAAATGATTGTTGCACCAAAAATTCACAACATCTTTTCATTTCAATATTCTTTTATAGAATAAAAAATTGTACGTTAGTATCATTATGCTCCTTGATGAAGCTGAAATACTGAATTTCAAAATTTTTTCAAGGGATATATAATTTATTCATTCAGTAAAATCATCCAATTGCACAATAAACGTGTAGTTTTGGTGTCACATGAGTTGTATTCCCTATAATCTTATATCTAAAATAATAGGGATCGAATACTAGATATCCCCATGGGTGAATTATGATGAAGGCATAGACACATGTGATGACATAAGGGGTGGTGATGTAGGCATTATGCAAGATGTTTTTAACAATGGTATGATGTAGGCAAATAGTGAATTACCATATACATGCAGACACAAGAAGTCCTTTTGGCCCTAAGAAATGGACTACTAAAAATTAATATTTTCCCCTATGGGTACCATACGGTGCCATCCCATCCCATTAAATTCATTATTTTGGGTGTTTGGGGTGTTCTAGGGGAGTCTTCAGGAGGTTCTGGGAGTTTTCGGTTAAGGCTTGAGTAGTTGTAGATCTGTAATATAGAATATACATCCTGTTAATTATGCTTGATGTGACCTGTGTTTCATGGATTATACAGATGATAAGATCAATGATTCTAAATCAACAGAGCGGTTATCCACGATGAATATTACAAATCATATATGTGTAATAAATAATGTGTATTGTCGACACATTTTTCACGGATAGTTTGAATTTATAGAAACATGTAGATTACAAGCCATGTAATGTATATATGATGTGAAACCGATGTTATTCCAAGATCTAAATTCTTTTCCACATAAAATTTTCACTCATTTTGATAAAACATCATTTGTATTGTGTTTTGGGGAATCCTTATTAATTTTTAGGGATCTTCTAGACCTCTTTCCTCCTACATTGATCCATTGGTTTCGATTAATCCTCATAAGAAATATGTTGTACGTTGTTCTACCTTCTTGGTTGTTTTTAAATTGTTCTCATATTTTAAATTCATTACGACAATGTTTTTTTGGTATATGGTGTGAGTTGGGATTCCTTTTGATTGATCATTTATGTGGTGAAGGTTGATTCAATTTTTTACTTATGTGGTTTTGGTTTCCTAGAACTTATACTTCACTCTATGGTGTGTAGTTAGTTTTAAAGGATTTTTTGAGGTAGATAATCCCACATTTTTCTTTATTGTATTTCATGAGGGAGGTGTTTAATCGTGTTCATGTATGCGTTATTGTTATTAAGGCTTAATGAAAGATAAAAAAATAGATAAATAAATTTGGAAGTGAAATGTGGAAATGATTCACTTGTTTTTACAGCTTTTATAGGATTGTGATTTTGTGAATATATGGGAATGATTCCTTATTGAAAATTATGTATATATGGGATTCTTCTACACTAGATGACATATGTTTATATAGATAGTTATTTTGTGATTATTGTGATTTCCCACTAAAATTGAAATTGTCTAGCCACATATATTTTTCAATTTAAATGATTTCCTCAAGATTCTGGTTTCTGTGATAAAACCCCTAAAATAAATTAAAATGTGATAAAATCATCATTGATAAAATTATAAAATGATCCTTTTTGTGTTATGTTTGTGACTATGTTGTGGGTGGTGTTGTATAGTTTATGTGTTTTTGGGGAATGTGGGGCATAACATTTTACGGTTGTGATTTTGGGCGGTAATGTGTTCAGTTAATATAAATTATATTATAGAGATTATGTTGTGTCAAATTGGGATTCATTTTTGGGATGATAGGTGGTTATGGATTGGACGTGCTTTTGGGTTGGTGATGTCATTGTTTATTTTCCATTCATTTGGGGTGGCGCAGTGATCGTATGATGGGTATGATGATATTCTAGTTATGTATGGTTGTGTTGTGGTACATTCATGGGTGGTGATGGAATATTATTTGAAAATGATTTCAATGGTTGGGGTTTTCTTCAATTAATGGGATGGAAATCGGTGACGAATAAATAAATGATGGGTTGTGTGGTTTATTTTAGATTATGCTAAATAATTAAAAGAATGGTTTGGGTTATGTAAATTTGTTTGTGGTGTGAAGTGGATTATGGTGTGTTTCTTGTTATATATTTATAGGTGGTAGTAAATGTGATGATGTGCTGAGATTTTTAGTGATTGGTTGGGAACCCATAGGTTGGGATTGTGTGTGTGGATATATATATATATATTTATACTTTTAAATTTCATGTGATTTCAATACTTAACCTACCCATGTCGAGAACTATGTGATGAAACCCACATAGTCTTGAGTGGTATTTTTCATTAAATATGGGGAGGTGGATGGATGGATGGGTAACATATCTCACCCACTCTCTCTACTATGTGAGTAGGGTATTAAATATCTTGTGATGGGCAAGGAATGTTACTGTACTGGATGTTGGTTGTGATATCCCATTTTTCTTTTGGTGAGATGTTACGTACCCATGTTGATTCATGGATGTATGAGAAGGGATGAGGTGTCTTATGATGTGGGACATTCATGGTAGGAGGTGGAAATAAGGGTGATGCATTTCATGGTCATGATTCCCTACTTCCCTGGTTATAGTTTAGGACGTCTTAGGGAACATCTATTTTCATGTGAAACATGATGTGGTCATGCTAGTGGGGTTGTGAGACCACCTCTGTATGGATGTGATTTGATGCGACTATTCTTGTAGGTAAGTGTACTACATGGAAGAGATGGGAGTGCCATGAAGGATGAAACAGAGGTTTTAGAGTGGCCTACCACAAGAAATGTGATGCGAGGTAACCTTTATCATTATGACTCATATAATATTATATTACATGTCATGGATTATTTGGGGAGTGTTCCAGGGTGTTGGGTTTGTTTAGTATTTATGTATAGGTTCTTCTTGGACCTCTAGTTATCTCATGGGTGTATTAGTATGCTACTTTGAAATATGCACGAGATACAATGGTATTCCTATATATTTTTCATATATGTTCTCCATTCATATATAAAACTATTATTAGGTTTCCTATATCATCACATGGACCATACTTTACATTACTAGCTCTGAAATTTGGATGTGTATTGTTTCTCTTCATTAGCATTTCTTTTGGGTATTATGTTTTGAGGAATTTTTCATTTCTAGTTCAATTTATCCATGCATGGGGGATCGTTTTGGATTAATTTTATATTATCTCTTGGTGTTTTATTATGATAATTCATATTATCTCATGATACTACATTACTATAGAGGGTAATTCTTCCCATTTCATGATATTTGTATACCATTTCTGGTAGTAGCCAACTCTGGGCCTACTATAGGTTAGTCATAGGGGTCATTACTTTTATTCCCTCATTGTGTTATATTTTGAGGGAGTGGGTCATGAAAGAGTGGTAATATAGATGATGATTAAAAGATGCTATGGAGTTTTTACTTAGGTACAATGAGGATTACTTGGGTTGGTATTGAAATAGTTCCAATTTATCCTTGATGTGTGACATAGGGAATTGAGAGCGGTTATGATAAGGGATTTTAAGGTCTCTTGTGTTCCTATGGATAATCATTGAGCATATTGAATGACCTAGTGAGGTGGAACTACCTATATGGTAGACGCTATGTGAGGTAAATACATCATGATTAATTGTGTTCTTATTTGAATTGGTGTTATTTTTGGATGGTTAAAATAAATACATATAATTAAAATTAATCTTAATATAATTCCATAATACTAGGAATAGGATGTTGTTGTTTCCCTATTCAACTATGGAGCTCAAACATCATCCAGATGTGGCTCAGGGAGTGTAGGTTCAACATGCTAACATATATGATAATATGACTTTCGATCTAATTGATAATGATGATCTGCAATGAATTATGTTGTAATATTTTTAGCAGTTGACATTCAGGATAACTGAGGAAAGAATTTATGACATAGATATAAAGGGATTACTAGATTACCTTGAGGTCAATTTTTGTTTGATATTGTCCCCAACAACGTTGACAGTCCCCTTAGTAGTTGATATGATGTTCGAGACCCACTTAAATGGTGGATTTTATACCTTAGATTGTATAAGGATGCATATATATCATGGGCTGATATCGAGAAGTAGTTTTAGGAGGAGTTACTTTCATCTACCATGATGTATGTGAGTATCCCATCTGTAGGGGAGTATGTCTATACATGATATTAGGATAATGTTAACGAACTTCTATGATTTTTCCAAAAAAAATCTTGACGAGGAGTCTCATTAGAGATGTGTGGATGAGGAACTCCATCCTTTTATCTAGTGTGAAATAAATCCTTGTATGTTGATGATATATCTAGTGGTTTATAATAATTTTTATATGATTGTGATTGTAAAATAGTGATAATTTTTACCATGATAGGGGAATATGTTGGGTGACTCAATGAGAAGTCAGGACAATGGATGGTCTCATGAACCAGGGCCATCGAGGTTCTGACATGAATGAAGTCAACATCACCAGATTCCTTTATGAAATTATGGTTCTAATGGGTTACATTGATTTCATGGGGACTATGTGGTAGTATTTTTTTTAGTTTTGGTATTCATGGACATCACCAAAACCAATTCCCAATGTTCCTCATGCTCAGTTTTTTTGGGGTGGATTGGTTGAGTACTGGCCTTAGTAGAAGATCAAGAGATTATGTTCCAATAGTAGGGGTATTAGGATTCTACTTCACCTAGGGGAGATATGAGATATATATATAAAGTTCAAGATGTTCACCATGTTTAGGAATGTTGAAATGAATGAGGTCTTGGATATAGTCTTCAACACTAAGGTAGTGTATATGGGAATGTTCAGTGAATGTTCTAGAGTTTCCAATGATCGTTAGAGTTATGACTAATTTTTATTTTACCCTACTATGTTACATGATTGATTTATGATATTTTTAACCCTTTGATTAATACAGTATAGTCCATTCACAAGAAATATACATGTATAGGATTACCATTCCCTTGGACATTACTACTTTAGGTAGAGGCCACACCAACCTGATTGATGTGTGATGGGGGTATAGACCGATGATGGGGCTACAACAGTCTCATTGGGAACTTTTCTAACTATATATTTTTTCATAAAATGTAATCTCTAGCATCGAATTGTTGTATTATATATCTACTATTATTGATATGTTACACATGATATTAATCTTATAAAATTTGTATAATAAAAATGTGGTTTTAAATACCAATAAAGTTGTCAAGAGGGATGTTAGAATGTGGTGCACCATCATACCTTGTTGTCTATTTTTTCAGTGGAATAAAATTTAACTGTTATAGTGTATTTACCCCAGAGTTGATAGTGAGTTTCAATAATTTTTTCATGAGGTGGTTCTGAGGCCACCACTAAGAGAGATGTTGAGTTTGTTATAGACTTTCAGCTTTGTGATTTTTTGATTTTTATGGATCCATATTAGATTACACCATATGAGTTTTTGGAGATAATTATTCATATTGATGATCTAATTCCAATAGTATTTATCCATCCCAATGTGTATCCTTTTGGTGGTTCAATTTTTTCAACTCAGAATATGGATAATAGAATTATTTTGTGTATAGACTACTAGAGGTTTAATTACCTAACGACAAAGAAAAAATACCCTCTTTTAAAGATAAAAAATATATTTGAAATATTATAGTGGATGAATAGTTTTTTATGACCCATATATTGTCTGTATATCACCATTGTATTTTGAAGGAGGGTGATCTCCCAAATAATAACATTTGATTCAGGTATGAGAAATTTAATTATTTTTTCAAGTCGGCCGATAGTATGGAATCACAAGTAGTGTTCTTGGTGAATATGAAGTCTCTGTTTTATGAGTTCCTGGACTATTTAATCACATTATTATTTGATGACATTCTGATATATTGAAGGTAAGAGGAGGAGAATGCCGACCATATTTGAGTTGTAAATCAAGTTATACTACACCACTATCTGCGTGGAATGTTTTCTATTTGTATGTTCTAGAATTGTGAGGATCATTTACCTAGGAATGTGGCCTCACAGTAGGATTTGGTATTGGACCATTTCTATGTTTAGGAAGTTGTTTCATGGGAAGCACCCAAGAACATGACATAGGTTTGCATAATTATAGGTATTGAATGCTATTATAGAAGTTTTTTTTCTCCGTTTCTGTCGATTTATTGTCTAATTGATGTTGGTTAGTATGAAGTACCATGCATGTGTTTCTAAAGATGACTACTAGGAATCATTTGGTTACCTAAATGGGAATTTGGTCAGTGATCCAGTGCATCAAATTCCTTAGGAGGTGTGTGAGGTTGGAGTTTTTTTTTTGAAGCATATTTTTGGTCTATATATGATTGTTGATGTAACAAATAGTGGTTATCAATTATGGGTCTAGGAAGTTATGTTCAACTAACTGTAAATATGAAACCCATGATCATGATCTAGAATTTTTTTGTGTTTGTGTTAAAGTTGTCACATGATTACATAATTGGGGAGCATTTTGTGGTCCTTAAAAATCACAAGAGGAGAAGGTATATATATTAATAGTGCGATATTAGTTTCAATATTGAAGGTGTATGGGGTTTCTTCTTAATTATGATTTTGAGATCTCCAACACCCTAGGAAATGGTAATTCTATGGGGAAAGTACATAGATGATCATTGTGAAGGATGTTGTCCGGTAAACTGATTATGCTCAGAGAGTAATTTGTGAGTTGGTATCCATTCCACTAGATTAAAGGGTAGCAATGGTCGATGATATCAGTTTCATATTACGGTGTAATATTATTTGATGCAAAAGGTGGAGGAGTCTTAGTCGGGATACATAGAAGAAATTGTGATGCAGCATCATGTTAGCCTTAGTGATGGTTGGAGTATGTTCAGATTCATATCTTGTTTCCTTAAAGGTTGATCATTAAAATAGTGATGTGTAATTGAGTTATTAGTGTATTTCATAGATCTTTTTTTTGGTACACCGAAGAGTTTCTGAGATGAAATATGGATTGGGGAGGAAGTTTTAGTGGCCTGAGATAAAACAGATGGAGGTTGTGGTTATGGAGAATAGCATTGTTTTTCTATAGTTATAGGCTATCCATCATGTTCTTATCATTCTGTTGTAGTATTTAGACATTTCATTGTGAAAATGATTTGAAATATAAACGAATTACATAAATGGGTTTCATGAAGCCTATGGAGGATGTGATGCTATCATGATGATCTTGGATTGATTGATGAAATTGGCCATCTTCGTAGAGATCATCCCATCAGGAACAATGTATTATTTTTCTAAGATTTAATTAGATGTTGTGGTGTGGTTTCAATGGTTTTTGAGATCATTTCCTTGTATTGGGATGCAAATTTTAACCTTATGTGTCAGTAGGGCGTTGCAACATTCTATCAGTAGTCAATAATGCCTCAAAACTGCTTCTTACACTTATATAGAGAGACCAATATTGACATTGGAGGATATGTTGTAGGAATGAGTCTTGGAAATCAGAGAATCTTGTATATGATTCATACCCCTGGTTGAAATTTCATATATTAATATTTATCACTCATCCATTTCCATTGTGATGTTTGAAGCACTATGTAAGTGGTCATGTCATTCAATGATGTTATAGAAAAAGGTTGTAGAGTCCTCAGTTCTTTGTTCTAATGTGGTGTAGACCACAAGAATGATGGTTCAGTTGGATTGGGAGAGGATAAAATATGTACATGATTAGAATATATCTTATTTCAATAATAATAGTAATCCCATATAATTTAAGGATGAAAATAATATTTTCTTGATGGTTTACCCTTGATGTGGGAAATGGATGTTCACAAAAAGGATTAATATATACCCTTCGATTTTTGGGCCCTTAAAGGTGTTGGATTTCATAGGTGAGGATTATTACCAGTTCCCACAATATTTACAACTAGATAATATCGCTTCCCTATTCAATGTCTTCCATCTCCATTGGTATCTCTGTATTCATTCCTATATAATTGAATGGGGAATGTTGGATGTTTAGAATTAAATAATGTTCATTGAGTGGCCATTAGATATATATGATCAAATAGAGAATTCATTATATGTACAAACCATTAATTTTGTTCACATATTGTATTAAAATGATGGCATGAGGGAGAGTACATGGGAGAGAGAGATGTAGATGCATTCCTTATACATGAATTATTATTCAGTTCCATGTTCTTTTTTTGTGTTGTGATATTTTGATCCTTCTATTTTAAGAGATATGTTTTTCCCAATATGTGATGTGTGTTGAGTTATGTCCGATAATTACAAAACATATGAAGATAGTTGGAACTTATTCCTAACCCATATTCATTAATTAGGGGATTGCTAAACACTTTTGGGAGAGTCAAAACCACCCAGAGTAGATTTTATCATGATTTGGAGGATGGAATTTCTGGACTCATGTTTTTGGGGATGTACAGTAAGTTGGGTGTGATGGTTGTAGTATTGGTGAATATAGAGTTTGAATGGAAATTTGATGATGAGGGGTTTTAAGACGTTCTATGTATATTTTGAATGATATGTTAGGTTGGTGGAATAATTTTATGGATGAAAAGATCTTGGAGAGGTATCTCATTTGGAGGTTGATCAGACTCCTTTCCTTCTAGGATTGTTTTTGGATTCTCGAGGTTAGAATCATCTTAGAGTTATTTGATGTAATAGTCCATGATTTCCTGATACATTACTTTTAAACTTTGGTTGTTGGGAGTGTTCTAGAGGAGGCTTGAGGAGGCTTTTTGAGTTTTAAATGGAAGATATAGTTATAATAGATCTTCTATAGGGAACATGTATCATGTATAGTTTAGATGAAATGAACTACATATTCACATCTTATACATCTAGTGGGTTAATAGATTTTATATCTAGTGAGCACACATGTCATAAGTCCACTAAATTTTTAATTTTTATATGGAATAAATATCATGTTAGTGTAATTTACATTTTAGTCATATAAAGGATGAATGCGATATGTTTTTAGGAAAATTTCAAATTTTTTTATACTCAAGGATTAAAAGCTATGTAATGGTAACGTGATGTGAACCTTTCATGATTAAAAATTTTATATTGTTTTTTCATGAATGATCTTATTTCATTCACTTGAACCCTATCTCTCTAATTTTATATTGATTTCTATTATAGTTTTGTGGATATTTTTTCCCTATTCATCCATATTCAATATAGAATTTTTTGTTAAACCCCAATTGAATTTTACGTTATGTTATTCTCCCTTCTTGGTTGTTTTCCAGTTGTTATTTTCTCATGAATTTTTTTCATGTAATGTTGACTTAGTTGGGGTTGTGAGTTGGGATGTATTTCAATGTATCTATCATGTGGTGTTGGCTGATCTACTATTTCCAATAGGCAGTTGAGGTTAGATGATATTACATCCACTCCACACTATGCATAGTGAGTTTGAAATTATTTGTTGAGGTAGGTAAAACCTCATTTCACTTTATTATTTACTATTTAAGATGAGTTTACTCCAGTACATTTATGGGTTATGGTTGTGATTTCATATTCTATGATATTTAATTGATAAATTAAAATTCAAGGGTAGAATGGAAATGGTTCCCTTATTTTTACAATTTTGATATGATTGGGATATTATGATTTTTACCATCCAAATGTTAGACATAAAATTTCCTCCAATGGGGGGTTTGATTGCACTGGATAACAGATGATTTGTGAGCTTCAATTTTTGTTCGGGTGATATCACCCTAAAATTAATATTGGATAAAATAATTTATTTTGAAAATGAAACATTTTCCTTGGGATTATGGTTTTTTTGTAGAAACTGTTAAAATAATGTGATATGGGATAAAATGTACATTAATAAACCTATAAAATGATGTTTTATGTGAATGTGTTTGTCCTTTATTTGGGGTGTTGATGTGTTTATGATGAGTGGTTTGAGCATGTGGGGATAATTTTTTGAGGTCGTTGATTTTAGGTTGGAGATGTGGTTATTATTTTTCAATTATTTTGGGTCAATTATGTGTTTGTTATTTGGAAATCCTTTTAGGCTAGAGATGTTTTTGAATTTGTCAATTAATATTTTGAGGCGAACTGACTTTTTGTCATGATTCTTGGAGACATGAAGATGGTACGATAGGGATGATTATATGCTTTCAATGTGTGGTTGTTTTGTGATAAATTCTTGGGAAGAGATAGAATAATTTTTAAATAAATATCAAAATGGTTAGTTTTTGGTACGGTTAAAGGGATGGATATAGATAATTAGTTAATACATAATGGGATCTGTGTATAAATATGAAATATTCTAAAAAATGAATCGAATGGGTTAGAATATGGTAATTGGTTAGTGGTTTGATATATCATGTGGTTAGATGGGTGTTATGAACTTAGTGTAGGTAGAATACAAGACAATATTGTCAGTTGAATAATGATTGGTTTTGAATGCATAGGATGGGCTTATGTGTGTGGCTATATGTATAAACTTGTATGTTCATTGTGATTTATATACCCACTCCAATCACATCGGGTGCTATATTCTCACACCATCATAGTCATTTATGGGTGTTTTTAATGATATTCAATGTGGAGGATTGATGGTTGGGTACCCACCCATTACCCCTCTCCCTTCCAGGAGTGGTACGAATTGCCTAGGCCAGAATGTTTAGAGGTCTGTTATTAAACTAGATGGTAGTTTTGGTGGTCCATACTTCATTGGGAGTGATGTGATGTATCCTAGGTATATACATGAAGGATAACATGGGATGAAGAGACATAAAGTGGGTTTATGGCATGGTAAAAGGATGTCACGACGCTGATTCCCATCATGTTCTTGATACGCTAATAATATGATTATGGATTTGGATATTTTGTGTCCCCTGTGTTTTCAGGTTAGAAATGATGTAGACATACATGTGGGGGAGATAATGGGAATGCATACGTGATGTTATGTAATGGTGTTTTTGGGGAATTGTGGAAGATAAAATAGATGGACGTTCCTAAAAGATTGATGTAGGGGTCTAGGTGTCATATCAGTAGGAAATATGTGTGGTGTAAACAATATTGACAAGACTCATGTAACATTAGATTATATAAATTTTGTTATTTAGTGATCATGAAATGGTGATATTTGGTTTTGTTATCATACATGAATATATTTTCTTTGGTTCTGATGTTTTTCATAGGTGCATTATTTATATTCATTCACATGTTAATGATATAAATTATTTTTCCAACTTATTGTACTTATATTATCACCCTATATAAATAAAACTACAATTAGTTTACGTGTATAATTACGTTGTTCTTTCTGGACATTACTTGAATGGACCTCGGTAAATCTATTGTGTTGCTGTTTAAATTTCATTTTATGAATTTATATTGGAGACATTTATTTGACCAAGTTTTATTTATACATGCATGTATGATGGAATTTGTTTTATTGTATTATTTCATAATATTTTTTTATTGACTAATCATATATCACAGTCCTACATTATTTTAGAGGGTAATACCATTCATTGTAAGATATTTTTATACCCTCGATGCCTTTCTTCAAGCTGAGGCCTACTTGATGCAAGACTCAAGGGTCATTTTCTCTCACACTTCATTGTTGTATCATTGGAGGGAGGTGGTTGTGACTCTATGGTAAATGTAAAAAATAAAAAATTGTTTTTATGTGTAGGCTATCCAATGGGGGGAAATTAAATACCTTTATGGTATTGACATAGGTTTTGACCTGAAGGACTATAAAATATTTCAGAAAATATTTTTAGAGTTGGGTGCTATGTCGGTGTTGGATGTTAGGGCCAGGGGGAGACTAGGTGCAGAAATATTGAAAATATTACACATTTTTTCTCACACACATAGTTTCTCTAAAATAATTAATATATCTTGTTCGGTGTCTTAGATCAGATTTATAAGTCAGTAGTTGTGATTGGAATGTCGTGTCTACCATAGGTGTGACCAATGCTTATGATAATTAGTAGGTTTCATTAGGGTTTAGTTGGTTGGTTGTTGTGTGGTGAAATACGTAATTAAATAACAATTTATTTAATTAAAATAACATAAACGTAAATAACATCCCCCTCGCCCGGTTTTGGATACATGACACAAAGGCAGAGCGAATCTTCCAACTCCTCTTATCCCCTTGGGCGATGAATGAAACCACTTCTAAATTGAAGAAATATGGTTCCTTTGATCTTCTATTACTATGAATATGATCAATAGATCGAGAACTAGAATGATCCAGACATCGTTCTTGATCTAAATCTTCATGTAGTTTTCCAATGGGGTAGGTGGATTTCCGTTTTGGACCCTATCCATTTCATTTTTCATTGTTCTAAGTTCTAGGGGACCAACTAAAATTGTTTTTGATCCCTGCATGGTAGATCTATGGGTTTTTGGTTGAATCGCGGAGAATCATGTGATTTTACCAGTGATTACATATTGGATTCACCATCTACAGTTCATGTAGTTTGTGACACCTCCTGTGTAGCTGTTCTTGTTCTTGGAAGATGAACATTTTGGATTACACATTGTGTGTATGGGTTACTCATCATGTAGTGACCTAAACCATGTTATCATGGGACATTTCATGGGATGGAAATGTGAAAAGACATGGCCATGTAATAATAAACAACCATGATACATGTAAACATGGTGTGGTCCATGGACATGGGAATTATACCTGAACATGTGGCATTCTAGACCGAACACTTAATATAGTGTGTGATGCATGATGAGAACATGAAACAATTAAATATTCTATGTAAAAGTGGAACACTGATATGGGGTGAGAGATGAGGTACATGGAATGTTCCTCCACTAAATAATGTGTACCTCTATATGGGTTGGGACCCATGTGAACCAGATACGTGGGTAGTTGATTGGGTGAGATCTCATGCCACGCATGCCCCATTGCACATCATTTAATTCTATGATATCCCCTTTGTATATTACACTATATGTATCATATTCTTTGGGAATCAGATCCAGGATTTTGAGTAATTTGTACTTAGTGATTTTTCATGTAGAACGTGATGCTGTACTTTTTTATGGATTATGAGATATGAGGTTGTGTGAATCGATCATGAAACTTTGAAAATGGTACAAATCCAATGTTGGTTATTAGTTTGGTTTATGTAGATCGATACAAGGACTATTACTCCCATCATTGACTAGGGAGTATGTTTTCATTACATCTATTCATAGGAGGAGATATAACTCCCCACATCGTGGGTGTTGGTTAATTACATTTGGATGTTTCCTCTGAGTGTGTTACTCCACTAATGGACTATTGTTTCGGTCTCCCCATGATGTTCATGAATATGGATTGTACTCCCCTGTCATTCCAGGGCATTGGGACTCCATATATAATGTATAGGTAGGGTTGGTACACCCCTTCAATGTCAAGTAACAAGTCTTCTATACTCAGAGTATGTACACCCATGTTGGATAAGGGTGAGGGTCCTCCATACGTGTTGTTTAGGTAGATTCGGTACCCCCAAAACGTGCCAGGGAGTAGGTCCTCTAGCCTAGGGTCGGCACATACCTATCATGTTTGGGTGTGGGTTCTCCATAGTAAATTAGATGGAAGTGTTTGTTCTCCCTTGACCTACCAGGGTGTGGTTATATTAGAAAATGAGTTGTACGCCCCTACTAGGTTAGTGTGTGGGTGCTCAATCATTGATTTGGTACTCCCATGTCATACTAGTGTGTGGGTCCTTCATGATTTGTACACCCTTGTGGGATTACAGTGAAGTTTATCACTTATAGAGTTTCACTCCCATGTATTCGAGTGGTTGTAGGGAGAGGGTCCTCCATTGGAGTTGGATCTCCCACAATTGTGGTATTCAGTTACGATGATCAGCCCCCTCCACTTGATATGAATGATTCCTAGATAGGAGTTAGTTCCCCCTTGATGAAATGTGCTGTGGAACAATCCTTACTAGAGTTATAGAGGATTCATAATCAAGTTATGAGTAGTACTCCCTTGACTGTGGGGTAGTGGTGGGTTGTGATTCCCTCTTTTCTCTATTGTTAGAGAGGATACACATGGTGCATAGTATAGATAAATCCTCACTAAACTATGTGTAGTGGTGATTGGTGGGAATTTTCACTTGGGTATCTTTTGTATTCACTGGGATCAAGGTATGGATGACATTACCTATGGTGATGTGCACTAGAGTTAGATCTAGTAAGATGTTCTTGATGGATCACACTCACTCAGAAGTACCATTAGGAATGTTAGAGTTGATCATGATGGAGTATATCTCATGGAAGGGTTCCATATGTGATTATGGAACTCATGGATTGTTTGATCCTATGTAGATTTTTCCTTAGAACCTTAAGTTAGACTTTTTCACTTGCTATGATATTGGAAACTTATAAACATTAGTGTTAGAGATGATTATATCTGGATGATTTCTAGGAGTCCTTTTGGTGTGGATACATGTTGTGGTAGACACACCCAATAGACTTAGTTGACTTGTCATGTACTTTTAGGGATGGTTAGAGATTAGGTTTCACTATTGATTGAGGTACACGATAGCTAGGTCGAGTAGACTATTGACTTTTAGTTTATCCATTTTTTCTTTAGTATTCATTTGGGGATACTACTCAGTATTCTTATACTCTCTCCTACCCGGGATTTTCCAACACATGTTTTATGCTTTTGTAGACAACTTTCCATTCTTCAGAGTCCATAGAGGACCCAGGGAAGGTGGATCATAGTGAGCAATATAGGCTGAGGTGTTAACTGTAGCATGTATAATTGTTTTTCAAGGATTTGTAGATAATATTTATCCCCTCTTTCGAGGGTGGTTGGACGCTTTTATATTTTTCATTTTTCGGAATTTTTTTTCATTCACTTTCAGTGAATATTTTTTACTCTAGTTGTGGGATATTAATGTATATATGAATTGGTTTCTTTTGGTTTTTACATTTCATAATTTCGTGATCTTGTATATGTGTCTGTGTGTACATGTACATATGTAATTCCTCCCATGTTAGTGAAATTCCTACTCGGACCTAGACGTCATCCCCTGGCCTATTAAAGATGGGATATGGGATATGCGTATAATTCCCCGTCAGGTCAGGCCGTGATAAATTGGTATCAAAGGTGTTAGATATCCCATTTAGAACATATTGTTGTGTGTATGGTTTTTGTTTCATAGTGATAGTGTTAAGATGTTTCATGTTCAGATCTCATGATAGAAGTTATTCTATCCGTGTGATGGCTGATGTATCCATTAAACAAGACTCTGAAAACCTACCTATCAACTCGGTTCATTAGGATAACAGTCGTTGAGAAATAAATGTTACATGCATCATATTGGTATGAGTTTTGGTTTTTCATATCCATCATGAGTTATCCTCTAGATATAAACTCTGACCATTGTACATCATGATTCTATTTCAGGATTTCTCTGTAAATACATACATATTGGATTTTATAGTGTGATCATGATTATGATCCACTCTATGAGGATGCATTATTCGAGGGAACTGATTTTTAGGAATCACCTCTAGGTGGTCTTCTGGTAGTTTCATCGCCTATTGAGTAGTAGCTTTTACCAATACTTCAGTGAAAAGTTGTTCAAAGGATGATTGCGAGGCATAAGTTCTATTGGTAGTGATCTCTATGGTTTTAGGGTGATAGAAACCCCTTGATAGAATATGAATGGATCTAAGTAGTTACAAGTGTTGACCATTTAGTGGGGATAACTTTTGACCAGATATTGGTACTTGCGGAGAGCCTTCTATAGGGTTTAGCTGGGAGATGGTGGAGTCTAGTGATAGAGTCTCAGGACAAGGTGACACTTACGCGAGAGGAGTTCAAGAGACACATTCATGGTTAGTTTATCCCACCCACATTGAGATTAGTACATATCTATGATTTTTTTGCTTCGATATGGTAGCATGAAAATGGAATTAACTTCGAAAAGCTTCGAAGACTCGACATGGTACTCAATGGATATGGTTTTGGATTTGTCATTTATAGAATACATCATTGATGAGGTCTTTCATCAGGAGAGAAGGGTGACTCTGATTATGTCGGGAATTTCCATCTATGTTAGACTGCAAGAGAAAGCTCTGGTGGAGGATTGTTTTATGAATGATGAGTAGGTGGATGTGACCCAAAACAGTGGTCACAAGGCCGGGGAATCAGTAGGTGATGAAAGAAGGAAGGTAACAAGATCACGATGGATGACACATACCCATGCTCAGAGAAATATTTATGGGTCTGTAGTAAATGAGAAACGCTTAGGATATGGTCAAGCGTAGGAGTCCCATGTTACCCTTGCAACATTTGGTTGAATCTCACTCTAGATTTTCCAATCTGTCATGTTACTGAGAGGGATCTATATGAATATTCACAATAGTATCAATAGTGCATGGATCAGGGAGTTCTCTAAGGTTTCATATGATTTGGAGGAGATGGAAGAGTGGCATGAGGTGGCGTGCGGTTCTTGTTGTTTCCACCAGCACCCTGAGGTGGTCCACGAATGCATTTGGAGATAGTGGATGTGGGTGAGGAAAGTTATAGGTCATGGGGGTCTTAGATCCAGAATATCCATGTATGAATAAAGGTATGACTTGTGTCAATACTTGTTTCTATAGTGTCAATTTTTAGATACTATTGTGTGTACTCTTTTTTCTAGCTCAGGGTCAAGGTTTAACCAGGTTGATTTGTGGCCTCATTTGACCCTGTGTTTTTAGTTCCAACAAAGGGATTGGTATGAAGAAATGTATGTTTGGGAATCCAATTTTATAATGATTAGCCTCATGTTTTTGGAGTTAGTTTTGTATATGGTAGGCTCGAGAAGGATATTTTGTAGTTTGATGTAGCTTTGAACCCACATGGAAGGGGAAAACATTCCCACCAACATGTGTTATTGTGATGCTATTAGACCCATGAGGGTGTGTCAGTGTCTCAAAAATTGTTCAATATAGAGGTGTGGTGTACGAGTTCAATATAAATTCTTATTTAGGGTGAGGTTATGATATGAGGTTTCAGAGTAGGTCCTAGACATTCCAGCATATTTTTCCTGCTAGACCCATTTTTTTGCATCCCTGGGAGAGGGAGAGCCTCGCAAAAAATCATTTTTTAGTGGATGAGTTAGACCCTATGGTTTTGCCATAGTGTGTATTGATTTCCATCAATCCATACTCAGATGGGATTCTGCAAATGGGTGTGGTGGTGTTACTATTATGTTGAGATTTGTTACACCCAAAAAAATTTAGATGAAAGCACCTGGTATGACCCATTGGATACTCTTGGGCATCCCTGTTTGGTTTTTAATTACCCTAAATTGATTATAGTAAACCATTAATGAAATAACATGAGGAGTTTGTTGTATAGTTCATCTAGGGCTGGATGGGAACTATGGGGTTTCATTAGTATCTACGTCGGACAAGTGAGGCGGTGTACCGATAGACCCCATGACTGTAGATGGATAGTGGTGCTTGGTTCTTCCCACCTATCGCAACTAACGAGTCATTATACCATTTATTTTATGATGTTGTAATAGTATAAGTTAGACATAAGAGTGGATTTATCTTGGGGGCTCCCCTACGTGCATTCTTATAAGCAAAGATGATCCTTGGGTGAGATCGGTGGTGTGGGAGTCCCGTGGGAAGCTAAGTTTCTTACCATTTTCTTTGTAATGTGATTTTAAGGGATTAAAATACAGAATTAGGGGATAATATAATGACTCAGGTGTTGAATCGAATGAATTTTTGATTATTTCGTGAAATATTCTTATAGACGGTTGGTAATTTGGGGCAGGTGGTCAACGCTTGTGGATCGTTAGTGTAGTGATATTGAATATAATAATTATCTGTAGATGCACACATGTACTTTGACTTATGACAAAAGAATATCATTTTCAAATTCTCATATTATATTTCTGAGATTTCGGTTCAGTACTGATCATTGTGTTTACCCTAGGAACAACGTAAAATTATTCTCACTATGAGGTTTAGTTATATGAAAGATAGTGGGTTTTTGTGTGGTAAAATAGTTTATTAAATGAAAATTTAGTTAATTAAAATAACCTAAAAATAAATACCCTCACCAACCACTTGTTTTGGATTCTTATTAATAATGAGGAGTGACACCTCCTCTCCTATTATCCTTTTTTGTGGAGAATTAAATCACCACAAAATTGATGCAAAGTGGTTTCATTGATACACATTTACAATTAATATCATCATAATATCCTGAACCATAACTAAATGGGAATAATTACTGGTCAAGATCATTGGTGTTCACCAATGAGGGGTATATATTTGAGTTAGGGTCTTGATCCCTTTTGTTTTATGTTGTTCTATGGTCCAAAAGACCTATTTAAATTGTTTTTGATCCCTGGTTGGTATGGGTTTTTGGGCTGAATCAGGGTGACCTGGGTGATTTTACTGCTGATTCATAATTGGCATCACTATTTAAATGTTGTGTAGTTAAGTGGCACACACCATGTATCACTCCCTATTTGGGGAAGATGAACATTTTGGACTACATACTATGTATTCCCCTAAATCGTGCGACCATGGGACCTGGCTTGGGATCGCTATGTTAAAACATATGGTTATGTACTAACACACAACTGTGGTACATGGAAATGAGGTCTAGTACATGGAAAAGCGAAAACTACAGGGGTTGGGGTCCGTCTATTCTGAACAAGAATGGTATTATGGGATTAAAAACATGTAAGGGAGACGGTTGGTCGGTCCATGTAGAAGAGGAAGATGTCTAGGGATCGAGAGATGAGGGACATGATTTTTACATCCTCTAAAAGTTGTGTATGCCTAAATGGTTGGGAACTGTGTGGACTAGATACAAGGTTGGGTTCTAGAATGTTAATATTTCATCCAAACAATTTTTTCACTTAAAACATGTAGGTGCCCTCTATTATGGATTACGAGCTATGAGGTGGTGTGAATCGAGCAAGACATTTGTAGAGCGGTAAAGAGACGATATTGGATATCAATGTGGTCTCTATAGAGAGATGCAAGGACTGTTATTCCCCTGATGGACTGGGGTGATTACTTTCATTTCCTTTCTTCTTATGAAGATATATGACTCCCCATGGTGTGGGCTCAAGTTCATTACCTCTGGGTAGTTTCCTCCTAGGCTGTTACTCCCTTGAAAACTAGGGAACAAGTTTTCCCCTGTTGTTCGTGATGATTGAAGATATTACCCTATCATTCAAGGGAACAAGTCCTCCATAAAGGATGTATAATGGTGGTCAAGATTTCTCCATTGTTTCAGGGATCAAGTCCATTATCCTTGGAGTCAGTACTATACTATTGGATTAGGGCGTGATTCATACATATGTATTGTTCCGAAAGAGTCAGTACTCCCGTACCGTATCGGGAAGAAGGTCCAATAGCCTTTGGTCGGTACTTACCAATTTTGTCAGGGAATAGGTTCAACATATTGAAACAATTGGAAGAGTTTTTACTCCACTGTTATACCAGGGTGCAGGTCCTATATCCACTGATTATTACTACCCTACTGGGTTAGGGAGTGGGTCCCCGATCTACAAAGTTGTACTCCCCTGTCAAATATGGTCATGGTTTGGTTAGGAATTATACTCTTATGTTCTATTAGGGAATGGTTCCTCACATAGGATGTATTACTCCATCATCTATGAGTCACATTTTGGAGAGGGCACTCCATTGGAGTTGGAGATCCCTCGACAATGGGAAAATGTTTTGTGGAGTTGTCCCCTCAACATGATATGAACGATTCCTATATACTAGTTAATGATCCCTTGATGTACTGAGAGGTGGTAAACTCATTACAGTAGGGTAAAAGGTTTCAAGGTTAAGTAAGTAGTATTAATCCATTGACTATGGGACATGGGAGAGCTATGAGTCCCTTCATTTTCTCATGTTAGAGAGGAGGCACAAGGTGCATAATCTGGACTAGTGATCACTCAATTGGGTGCAGTGGTAATAGTCAGGCCTCTTCACATGGGTTTCTTTAGCTTGAATTGGGTGAAAGGTAATGATGAATGGAACTATGGTTCTTGAAACTAGATCTGGACCTAGTAATATGTTCATGATGGAGAAGGTTCTCTTTAAAAAACCATTATGAATGGTATAGTTGATTCTGATGGAGTTCGTATATTGGATGGATTCCATCTAGGATGAAAGAGCTCATGGAGTGTTTTCTCCTTGTCATAAGATGCATTAGAGCCTATAATTGGAGTCTTTCACCTTATATTGGGTTATTACATCTACATAATTAGTGTTAGATATGAGTATAAATGGGTGACTTTTGGGAGACCTTGTCATGTCGTCACATGTTAAAGATCAATCCCCTAATAGACTAAGATGACATGCTAATTATAGGTGAGAATAGTTCGAGGTATAATTTCCCTCAAAAATGGGATTCCCTTTGGCTAGGTCGAGCATGTTGTTTCCTTTAAGTAGATCCTTTTTTCTATTTGGGGGTTTTGGGGGTGCCTACTTAGTATTTCTATACTCACATGTATATATAATTTTCACATACATGATTTTTTTGTGAAAAAATATTCCTTTTGTTGGTGGCCATGGATTAATAGAGGCATGCATATCACAGTGAGCTTGATCGAAAAGGGTGTTAATTGGAGCTGGGATGTGTATCATTTTTTAGTTACAATTGATAGCGATCCCATCCTTCTGAGTGGGACGAATGCTTTTATTTTTTTATTGAATATTTTTCCCTTATTATTTTCAGTATGTATATTTTACTATAGTTGTGTGATATAGATTTATGAATGCATTGGTTACTTTTGGATTTTACGTTTCATCATTTTGTGAGCTTGGAGATGTGTGTGTGCATAAAATTACTTAAGAAATGCCTCTGGTGTTAGTTATATTCCTATATAGGGTATGTCTCTCGTCCTTGGCCAGATGGATGCGTGCATGGGGAGTTGCATCTCAGGCTCTATCGGGTCGCGCCATTACTTTTTGAGAAAATGATTTTATTGACTGTGTTTGTGTGTATGTATTTAGTTTTAATTTATCCCAAAGAACCTAATATATATTATTTTGTAAAATTAATGGATGAAATATGTTTGTATATTCTATTAAAATATTTAAAATCCTTTAAATTTTATATTATTTTATCGTAACATAATCAATAAAAATTGAATTTAATCATTTATTAGATGAAAATGTAAATATTTGTATATAAGTTTAGTCATAATGTATTTTAGAACTACCATATAATATTTTTGTACTTGAGAAGTGTGTAATTATAGAGACTAAAATATTCATACATAAGAATTACATTATTTTAAATGAATGTTCAATAAATAACATTATGTTATATGAAATATCATTATAGGATACATTTCATTGGAATCATGAATAAATAAACAACCTATTTATAAAATAAATACAGAACATCCAACTATGTTCATTATTAGCTGAATTATTTTTTATGAAATCATTTTTAATCATATTTTTCTATCCCGGATAAATTAAAAAATATTAATGGGTGAAGTCCGATGTTTTTTAATGGTATTCATGGGATTTATCAATGATCACAAAGGAATATTATGATAAACAATTTTGATAACACAATATTAACATTTGATAATCATACCCCACATATCATAGATGATAATCATGATTCATGGAATAATACTTTTCCATTCATTATATTTGAATCTTAATGGAAGATCCAATAACAAGTAATGAGATCATAACACTGGACTAAGAAACAATAATGTCACATATTCATAGGAATAGAAAAAAAAATTACTAAAAATTCAATGACCATATCCAATACAATCAATGTATATTGGGTTCACTCCCGAAACATGCAAAATATTAACAGTTGACACCAATGACAATCATATTGTTTGTAGTTCCTTACAAAACTAGGTTCACTCCAAATTTTAGTAATGTTTATTGAGTTTGATATCAAATAGTATACAATGCATCAGAGGTCTATATAATTTTATCCCCACCCATTACATATGGTAAATCACACATATATGAGGTAGATGATTTTAAAACATTAATCATAAATCAACACCGAAAATATATGTTTGTTTATCAAAATCTCATAACCCAATAACCTGTGGATAAGAAACATGTTTTCTAAATATTTGATAATATCATCGTACTATAAGCCATGGAAAATAAATGAGATTCATAAAAACCATAACATTATACACATAAAACATATAGATAATGAATATGGATGGGTTCCTTCGATCATATCCCTAGTAGAGAATTAGTAAAATTAGTTGTTTTTTATGAATAAAAATATAATTATAATATATTTATAATATTATCGAGGAAAATACACCTCAAATTTGAAAATCCTTTTTAAAAAACTATATAATACCAAAATATGGTGAAAATATTTTCATTTAATATAAAATAAAAAAATTATAAATAAATATTTACTATAATTAGTGTTCGGGAAGAAGGGAAATTCCCATCATTCTATATAAGTAAATAAAAACCATTTCATCAACATTATTGCAAGAAGATAAAAATTACACCATTTAGAAAATGAAATGAAGATTTAATTTATGAAATAATTTTTGAATCCTAAATATCATGATTAATTACGACATTGAAAAATTACACTATATGATTAAAAAAATTTATGAAATAATTTTAATAAAACATGAGTCTGAAAGAATAATTATTCGACTGACGATAAAAAAATATCAATTTTCATTAACAATAATATTATTTGGTCTCAAGAGGGGATAATGGGATAAAAAATAATGAAAAAAAATTATTTTTGTGAAATTACTAGAGGAGATAAAAAATTACTAAGTTTAATAAGAGTTATGTCATAAGATTTCATCATTAGAATAAAATACAGAAGCAACTCCAGTATAAAATGAGACTATGAAATAAACCCATTTCTTCTTTGGTAACATTTCAATCATACACCCATTGAATGAAAGAAACATGTAACGATATATAAATACAAATATTATTTATAATAATTATAAAAAACTAAATTCAGGTTTAGTATATATATCACATAAAATAAACAAGTGTAAAATATTCATTGTGTTTCTCAAAAAAATAACAGTGAAAAAAATACCAACCCTTAGGTCTGGAATCCATCATGCAAGTTCAAATATTTGATAAATAAATATTTATTTATTATACAACTATTATATATAAATAATTAATAATAGAATTCCATATAATATTTATTGATAAAATTTTTTCACCTTTTTATTAACAATATTTTATTAAAATCAATGTTTCATGTGATAACTTCTTTTTTTCATGTTTTTTTTTGGTCTGGTAGATTTTGGCTATGAGTATCTATCATTAAGAAATAATATATATAATTACATCCATGATATAAATACCATATATATCAATTATAAACAAATTATTAATCATTTATTGAAGAAATATATAGAAAGATGAATTACATCATCTATAGAGATAGTAGGTCATACATAGATATGAATGTTGTTTTCGATTTTTGATTGATTGAATGATATAAATGATTATAAAAATTCATAATTCCATAATAATTATCATAAAATATAAATCATGTATATTTATTAAATATATCACTATTAAAATTCATTTAAAACATGCACAATTTAAAAATATAGTCTTTTAGGTAATAAATAAACAATGGCTATAGATGTATAGTACATGGATTAAAGTAATAGTCATAGTTTGTTTGATCATGTGTATAATTACAATAGATATTGTCCCATCCTTATAATCATGTAATGAATCCTTGGTAATAGGTTTATATCTATGATTTTAAACCACGTCAATAGACCATATAACCATGTATTCATTATAAGGATGTTTCCCTATTTCTATGGTTTAATATGATGTGTATAACAATATTTATATGGTTTAAGACCATAGAAGTACTTATATTTTCATTGTATCAATAAATTTCCTATATCACTTGAAACAATTTATATAGTTTTAAAATAAAATTTGAATAACCAAATTTTATCCCAAGATGTTCACTTTCTGATACCTATCACATAACCACTGATCTATTGATTTTTATGGATTTATGTTTATATTTTAAATATAATTAAATATATATATATATATATATATATATATATATTCATAATCAATTTAAATATTTAGAATCCCAATGCATTTGAAAAATCCTATTTTGATTTTATTCATAAATCGTTGTTATATCCTTGGCCAAAAAAGTGAAAACAACAATTTTCTCAAACTATGGATATAGATTATTCCTATAAAAATAGCTTTATCTTAATTTTTTATATACTATTCTGAAAAACGTGTATTCATGTTTCATGAAAACCATTTTTATAGTTTGTTTCTATATGATTATTTTATAGTAGTGTGAAATGAAAAAAATTTACATCTATTCATTTAGTTGGTTGTCCACATGTATGAACGATTTCTATTATTTTTTTCTAACATATTGGTAGGTAAAAATATGGATGAGATAGTATAATTATAGTATAATAATATTGAAATAGTTATCATATATAAAAATTTAATCAATAATAATAACCATTCATGAAATATGGCTGTGGAAAATGAATTGAATCGCTACATAAAGATTTTAAGTCACAAGTATGCACGTCTAATGCTCTCACATCCCAATAGGTGAGAAATTGGGAGAGAAACAGCTCCACAAAAATCATAATAAAAAAAATATATTAATAATAATTAATTTATTATTTGATGAAAAATACCATAGTTCTATATTAGGTAATGAAGTGGTGAAAAAATATGTGATTAGTTAACGTTATTGCATCTTCTTTTAAATAACTCCTTTATATATAATCTTAAGGATCCTAGGCATGTAATTTTGGAATACCTTCACCATTATAATGTAGTTATTATAACTAAGAAGGAATTTTAGGGTGTTTTTTGCGAAATAATGATCAATATATTGTGAATAAGAGAAACTATGGGATCTCTATTGTAATATAATGGAGGGACACTCTTGAGATTTCAAAAAATATATATATAAAATATATCACCTAATAAATGATTCAAAATAATTCGGGATCTGAATTCAATGAAATTTATGTTAAAAATCAAACTATCCAACAAAATTTGAAATTGTTTTGTAGACAATTTGAACTTTATCATTTTGAATAACAGCTTGGTTTACAAATTTTTACCTTAAATATAGTAATGTCCTTTTTTAATTTAAAAAGTAATAATATTATATATATAATAAAAATGGATTCATAAATGGATAATGGATAATAATTTACATCATATATTTTCCACAGTTTCTTATTTCAAAATGATTATTACTCCAGATAAATTAATAAAATATTATTTGGAATAAATATAATTAATGTCAATTTTGACATTATTCAATTTATTGGGATTAAAAGTCAAAATGATAAGCTTGTAAAAAGAATATAATCCTTTTAATGATCACTAATTTGATATATTCATGTAACACTATAACTCAATCATATTATATTAATTTTAATATTTTAGAAATCATTTATTTTATTTTTATACATTTTGAAAAAATTATATTTTTTTATTGGGAAACCATTTAAGGTAATTATTTGATCACTAAAAACTATAAATAATTTACCATAATAAATTTAATTTCATTCTCCTGAAAATATAAATTTATATTAATTGAAAATTTCTTTTTCATAACTGGAAACCTAATTTATATTTTGAATTAAAACACTAACATTTTGTATCTTTAATTACATTAAATTTAACATATAAAATTTTCATCGAGATATTTCTCATAAAATATAATTTTAGGGCCTAATATGACATGAATCAAATTTCATTCATCTAATAATACTTATGATGAATAATTGTTTCCGTATCACTTAGATGTAACATATATTTACCTGATTTACCTTTTATCGAAGTGATAAATATTACCATGATTACTATTTATATTAACTAAATATAAAGAGGAATTATTTAAATAATATGAAATTATTAATTCAAAATATGGAGTTCATTTTTATTGATTAAATTTCAATAATTAAAGGAAAATATATTTTAAAATAATCCCACTTAATGTGATGAATATTTTTCATAGGGAAAATACTTGTTTGGAATAAAACATGGTTAACTAATTTCCCATGCATTGAAAAATATTGTATTATATTAATTTAATTTATTAAATATATATTATATAAAATCCATTAAAATAATTCATCAATAGTGAATAATTTAATTTATTCAGATAGAAATTAATTTTACACTTAATTATAGATATCCTGATAATGAACTCTTTTACTTTAAAATGATTTTATTATTACTAATAAATTGATGAAAACATATTAATTTTATACATAAATATCCATAAATTATTCATGATTTATATATTTATATTCATGCACACTAATCCAATGGCTCTAGAATATATTTCTTATAAAAATATTTAACAATAAATTTCCAATCATTTTATCTCAGTGTTGTGTGTAAAACAATGTATCGAGAAGGAAATTTTTTTAAAGGGAAATATTTCTAAGAATAAAATGGGTTTATATTGTACTCTTTAGAATTTATTTATACCCATAGAATCATCACATTGGTTATAAAAATGAGTATATCTCTATATCATCACATAATTTGAATCCTATTAGTGACACCCACCAAATGAATCAAGAAAATTATATTTGAAGAAACAATCCAAATAAAAACTATTATTATCCATAAAATGAAAGAATAAAATATAATGGATACATATATATAAACAAATTTAGTCAGATGGGTCATGTGACCGTCCATAAAAATGATGGCCACATGGAATTTGGGACATCACGTGAATGGGTCATTTACATCATGTTATATGTAGACTAATCACACAAATCCCTATAATGAAATACCTCAAGAAATCGTGATTCCTCATAGATGATTCTCCTTACTCAAGTGAATTCTACGATATGAGTCATCTTGATCTTAGAATGGCCTTCATAGAATAAGGTATGATCTTGTGAAGGGCCTCCAACTGTCTATCTCGATCTCACAAAGTCTCTCGGACATGTCAATATCATAATGAAATAAACTTATGTTAGTCCAACATGATCTTGAAAAAAACAAAAAATAACATGTAGAGACCCATTTTAAAATCACAAATGGGATCCTATAGTAAAATCATATAATAATGGAATTCCTATATAAAGTGTGTTATGATAATTTCCATGTGATGGTCTTACATGATTGGTATGATCATTACATTGATCACATGATGAATTCATCAGATGTCTTAAGGATATTGTTGAGACTCGTAAACATTCCAACAAGGATATCAATAAGGCCTTATGACATTCCAAACTCAATCTCTTGATGTCCCTCTAACATGTATTATAATCCAAAGAAGTCCCTTAAACATGTTCCTTGTTCTCATAAAGGCTCTCCGATATGCCACCCTGATCTTGTGATGACTTTATGACAAGGTGTCTTAATAATGCAGAAAGAATTTGAAGTTATATTGTATCAAGGAAGATAGTAGTGGATGAGTTATCACACAATCATTTTTAACATGCACCATGAAGATGAAATCAGTAAAATCAAAAGGATCAATTAAAAAATATATAATCATAGATGACTTAAAACAATATATGTGACTTATTCTCCATAAAATACAACATTAATAGGGACTTGATTCATATAAAATACCACCATTATATATGAATGGAAGTCAAATAGATGAATAAAAATGAGTACTTACAAGCATGAAGAACTATCAAACCTCAATATTTGACCACCTGAAAAGTTCATTGAGTAATTTAATGGATTATGAAGTAGTTTTATTATCTATGTATGACAAGTTCAATGATCATAAGACTGTTTCCATAAATTAAATCGTTCTCATGTGATGGGAAATTTCTTTTTCAAATATATCATTTAATTCTAGAGGTTAAAACACATGAAAACATTATTTACATAAAATGAAAAAGTATGAAAATTGTAGAAGCCTCAGGGGAGGTTAGATATACTAACATTAAGGTAATGGCATTGGGTTATTCACATGGTCTATTCATTAATCAAATGAAAACATCAAGTCATATTGATAAGATAGTGAAATTCCCAGGTGACATTTTATCTTTAATCCTGATATAACATATTTTTGTTAGTCAGATCATGTGATATCCCCAATACATGTTAGTATCATAATGAAATTTCCCTTCAATATGTCATTAAGTATACAAAGTAGAACTTATAAATTTTGGCTAGGATTACACAATGTTCTTTGGAAATGTCACCCTTGTTCACAAAAATACAATCATATATATAGGTATTGATCATTTGAAAAACTAAATTTATGTTGATCAGGTTCATGTGATGACCATCAAACATTTCCAATACGTTCACATGAAGGACATATGATATCATAGTAATGATCATATGATGATTTTTAGACATTCAAGGCATACAACCTTAGAAATGTCAACATTATTTGATATTCATCCTTCAGAATGTCGGCCTGGTCATACATACATTATTGGATATTTCCTCCTTGTCACACATATATCCTCAAATTAGTCTTCAATACATCCTTAGACATGTCATACATATCATACATGAATTATTTGATATGTACCCTTGAGCCTTATTAACCATCAATAATGAGTAATTGGGAATGTATAACCTTTATATGGGGAATTTACATAATGGACTCGGGTCACAAACTCATGAAACCTTATGAACACATTTTTCATGAAAAGAGGCTTTGTGACATCTGAGGTCACTTAGTTGGAATTTCATAGTCAGTATCCCCCTTTCATCCTTTATAGGATAATGAATGCATATGTGTCCTTTTTTCACAAGATATGGGATGGATAGGTGGCATGGGAATAAATATTGGTACATGTCCCTAAATATTCCATTTAGTATAGTCTATGTTGATAAACCCTTTTAGGTATAAAATCATTCATCATCAATTAAAATATTTGGATCTAAAGTGAACTATAAGAACATTTATTCTTGTAATAAATATGATATAGAATACACATTCCTAATGACCACCCTCCATACTAAAAATTAATATCTTTCATTTCCATATGGTATCATATCCTTTATAGGAATTCTTGTAATATTTTATCTAGGCTTCATAAATATTCATTTATTCAACCTATGTGGATTTTTAAAGAAATAATACAATCTATTCTTTCTCACATCGAACAAGACTCAAATGATATAAATGTTTCACTATAGTTAGTATAATAAGATTATAAAAATACCCCAATATGGTAATCGAATGTGGGAATGACCCACTATAATATATGGGAAACCTACAAGTCGAAGCTATATAAATGAATTATGTGTATTTTTATTCAATTTCTCACAAGATATGTCGGATGCCTTGTGGAGGTATCAAACCTATCCTGAAACAAAAAATGAATCATTTGGATGTAGTAAACTCTAGAGTACTTAGTTGTGAGAAATAAAAATATAAGTATCCCTTCATTTTTAATATCTAATGTGAAATATATGTAGAAACAATAATATATATATATGGATTCATCAATGTAAAATCCTCTCATCTGTATAATTATTCAATACACAATCATTTTTTTCTTGTGAACCCTCCCCTATTGGTGATTTTGAATAATTCTAGAAACATAGTAAATCTATCATTGAGTCATAGAGTATGAAATAATTCCCTTAAAAATGGTGTGATGAAGATGAAATCTAATCCCATTTATTAATGTGACCTCATATGTATCATGGTAATTGAATCCCAAAATGATCAACTTCCTTTGGAAATAATTCTCCTAGATCGTATAGAATATTAGAGATATTGGTAGTTTCTGTCAGAAAAATAAATAGTGAACCAAATATAATACTTATATTCTATGAATACCGATTAATAAATGTAATATGATATATTGAAAATTACTATTTATTCCCTTTCATTTTTCTTTGCATTTCTAGGAAAACAATGGTGAACCAAACAAAAATAATTCCACAAGGAAAATTATGATATGAGAAAAGGTCATAAAATTTATTTCACCTTTTATGGAACAAAATAGAGATCCCATATTTAATCATTCAATAATAAAATATAATTCGATTTCCAACAAACTGGACATTGTAATGAATCCCATTCTTGAGAAATTAACAAAATTTAAATATTAATGAATAATTATTTTACTTGTGAATATCTAATTGAGAATGTATCGCATGTGAGATGATTCAATTATTGGTGACCTTATTAATTATTTTAATTTTGAATAAGGATTGTATTTTCACAGACATAATCCTAAATCAGGAACATGGAATCATCAAGAAACTATTATATAACCTTCATTGTTACAATAACCCCCACGGATATAAAAACATATCCAATACAAGACACCATCATCATTCGGTATTGAATGAAATTATCATGGAATAACCCTGATAAAATATGATATGAAGACTTGAGACTATATAATGGGGTTTCTAGGCACAAAATCATTCATTCTCACCTGGCGTGTGGTGGGATACAAAAAAATAGCGGCTCCTATAAAACGTACTAATAACTTCAAGACCCTATCCCTAGAATGAAATAATAAACACCAAACATACATTAGGATGGTTGATCAAGGGTTTGATTATTGATTTAGCATAGTTCAATATATTCCATAGAGTCATCCTATTTTATTTAACCACAATATCCATCCCACCAATATACCTCAATCACCTAATGAGGACTCTACATGAAAGGTCACCATAATAGAAACTCATAATCCGGAACCAAGGAGATATCATAAGAAATAGAAACATTTAGATCAAAGGTGTCAATATCATTCACCCACCTCCCCTAAAGATTCCCAAGGGATATTCCCATAGAAACCTACATGATGTATCATATCCATTCAAAACCTTGGTCAATTATTCCATCATATTATATTAGCAATCATTGGGGATGGAAATATTCATTCTCACACATATGAATCCCATCATTATATTCTATTTGAACAAGGTGGATAAATTTAGGATTATATTACCATATAAATTTATGTAATCTGTTAAAATATTATTGATATCGAGAATGTGCATGCCTTTATTAAATTACACACTCTACTGAATTGACACTGTAATATGAAAATGGCACAATCCCATCCCCAGCATATTCCAACACCTGTAATGATATAGGGACAAGACCAAATACGTGTTTCAATAGAAATATAAACATACCCCAATGATCAATATGAACAGGTGGAGACCTGATTTATACACATATACATTCTCTAGTCTAGGTGTATTATCATCGTATTCTGGTAAAAAATGAGCCACATGAATATTCTCATAATCCCATTGCAATTATAGTGTATCATAATTTTATATATTCAAATTTGGATTGGCACACATTTCTATAGATTAAATATATTGTTGTAGTCCAATGTAAAACTACTGTTGAGACCATATCCCCACTCCAATTTCTCTTCATCAGATTAAAAAGTGGATTTAATTATGGAAATATCATATCCCAAATAATGAATATTCTATCTATATTCACATAGGAAAAAAATCTCATCTCAGATTCCAACACCCACCAAGGAAATATTACACCATCACAATTTTTATATTTTATGAGAGGAGGCTCATATAATTCCTCCCATTCTGAATGACTGTATGCATAATCCCACAGGGAATGATCATTTTAATCAGGATCATAACCCCTCTTAAACCATGAATGATTGTCATATTATAAAAACCACTCAAATATAATCTCATATAACCACTGATGATATAGAATATCAACAACATACTCGAGTGTATTTTTAGTAGTGTGATCATATTCTTGTAGTAAAAAAATGAATGTTATCTTTGGGAAACCACCGCACAATTAGATCAAATTCCATATCATATAAAAATATTGATTTCATATTCCATACATGATACAAAAAAAATCTCATATAACAACTATTCTCAAGTATAGTTTACCATAATCTATATTAATCTTATCAAGAACACATCAAGGGTATAAGAACTCTACCTCTGATGAATAAGGTTATATGTACCATGATAGTCCTCATCATGGATGAATAGATATGGATAATGGGATCCTTATACCATACATTCTCCATAGATAACCACATCATGGGGATATATATCTCATATAAGGATATCAACCCCATATCAATATACCATAGGATATAGAGTTTCTCAAAACACTTGTGTTAACAATTTAGAGTTCTACATAAAATCCTAACATCACTTCACTATAGTCAACAAGAGACCCAGAGATGTGATATGTGTGGTCTGACTAGGTGTATGAATATTTCCATGATGAAGAAGGGAATTGGATTAATATATACATGGTCATGGATACAGACAACCAACCAATTATTATTTTTCCAATCAATGATTCTAATTATAAATTTCTAAATTATCTAACAGATATGTTCATGACACAATTCCACTGAAACATGCTAGTAACCATTTAGAAATTAAAATATAGGAACCCCCTTATTGATGATATGATGGTATATTCAAGGAAATATACATTCCCCTATTGTCATATAGACAAGGATGCCTTATCTTTAATGTTAAACCCATGATAGAAAAAGCATAAAAAATTATTAAACATGATTTCATCCACAACATAGAATATCTTCATAAATTACTCACTAAATAGACATCAAATGTTCATATCTGATAATTTTGAAATTATATAGAATTTTACTTCTCTACATCCCTATGATAAAATAGATCCCAAGATGATTCAACATGTAATTCCACATCCATATGAGATATCACTTGAACGATGAACACATGATCAAATTTGTTAGTAAAAGGAAACTCATCCTCATTGAGAACAAAATGGAATCATAAATTGTGATAGATGGACTCTAAAAGGGTTATAAGATGGGCAATTCAATAGATTTAAAAAACAACTAAAAATAATGTCAATGTAATGAATTACATGACTAATAAATATTGAAATTGAAAACTATCACAAGAAGACATTGTATCCTTCCCACAAATAATTCAATATATAATGAATCAATAAGATTATAATGGAATCCACTATTGAATCCATCCAAGAACAACCCATTCCCACATGGATGTGTTAATTGTTTCTTTGGAATCAACTCCCCGAGTTATTAAACCAAAATAGGATCCCAAGTGAATAGATGGTGTCTTCAAACTAGCCCAACATATATTTGTAATTATATCATCATATGTGTAATCATCATATGTGTAATTTTATCATCAATAACATGATAAATAAGCGACAATGTTTCTCCAAATCAAACACATCCCACTAGTCTAGGTGTACATTAACCATCAAATCAATGGACATTGTAATTTTGTAGGCTATGATGTAAATACATACCACCAATATCCTAGAAACTTCTCCAACCACCGGGAATAATCCCTTAATTTCGGTCACACTTGACATTCCAGATCCAAAACTACCTTAATGTCACTATTCATAATCATGATCTAGGAGATCATCTTATAAGGACAAACAGTCCTATATTGGGATGTAAAACATCATGGAATAAATAAAATAATAGAATGGGGAAAGACACTAAAATAACTCTCAATGTGATAGTATATAGTGAAATTCATCCAAACTATTTAGTTAATGAAGTGGTGATTACTATAATTTGGTATGCCTAGTGTAAATCATCACCAATAATCCATCTAATTATAATGAAAAAAAATACTAATAAATAGGTTTGTTAAGTAGAAACACTATCACGAGAGGTTGTTTATGTTGTCGCCCAATGATTGGCAGCATGTTTCTGGAATCGGAGGAGGAAGATGAACATATGACATCCAAATGATGAGTGAATACGTCCTTGATATAATTCACCATGTTTAATGTGATGTTTCTGGGTATATCCTACTTAAAATCTTGAAGGTAATAAATCGCCTCTATTGTGGAATGACTAGCCTAATATGACAATGGGATACCAAATCTCAGGCAAATCAATGGAGAGATAATCATCAGAAATATGCCCACTGTGTATTTCCATTAATAGGAAACAAATAACCCACCTCCAAAACATAATTATAAATCCCACCTTCTATTATGGTTTGATTTTGAGAATCATGATGGCTTTGTATAAAAGATACTTATGTATAAAAATGTTGATGTTGAGGATGAAAATGATTTCCCTATTTAAAGATGAAATAATCATCCTTATTGGGGGAATCATCCATCCCTAGTATAGTGTGAAAATTATAAGGATATGGGAGAGACATCACGATAACAGGCCTCACCCACACCCCGTTCATAGGATGTAGTCCAGAAGGCATTTACCTTTGAAATTCAAAATACCATTGGTACCTAGTGGAACGTTTGGAATCCTTAGGTGGGAAACATGCCACCTTGCATTATAAAAAGAAGATATATCCATTATTTTTCTTTTTTAAAAATTACTCCACCCAATTTTGGTAACAAAATCATCTCAATCATTCATGAAAATGGTGATAAAGGATAGATTTTTGTGCACGTTTTGTCCCAATGAAACCCTATGATGGGCCCATAATACCAACATGAGGAAAATGAATCTTTAATAAAAATATGGGAGTTATAGCATTAATATATAATGTAATTATTCTATTAGGCTCTTTATTGAGATCATAAGAATATCATTATAATTTTTTTTTTAAAATAAATATCTCAACAAAATAGAAAATGATAACATTCGAGCTCACTAATAAATAATAATAATAATAATGACAGTGTGTAAAAATCTATCTCTAGATCGATGGACATAACGTTCCCTCTCACTATCCAACGCTAAAAATATAAATTATTGAAAATATATTCTAATAACATTCTGGATGAGTGCATATACCATTGATCCTAATGAAATAGAAATTTTTATACTGCGAGTTTTCAGAATCCACAAAAGAACTAGAAGATGTAATACAATGAACTGTGTATAATTATCAATGTACTCCAATGACATAATAAAAAAATATAGGTAAAGAAGAGGATTCTACTATCACCCTTCAACTAGTAATGGTTCCTACTTGAAAATATGTGTAGTCCTAAACTTTCATGATGCCTCCAACATAGTGGTAGTAGATAGAAAACCACCCTTGAGATTATGTAAAATGAAATTCGGGCCACAATTATTTTAGGAAAATAATAACAATTAAATTTGAAAGAAAATGAAATTTTTCCTTTTTTATTGCCAAATAACAATGTATGCTAACCTCAAAAAACATCCAGAGCATTTTAAATAGAATTATGATGTGGTAGACTTTCACAGAACATAAAAAACAAAATGTGTAGTATCCTTATTCATCAATATTTATGATCTAGATTAATATGTGGTTGTCTTCATGTTTCAATTCAATAGATATACACTAGATAATGCATCCCTAGTCCTTGAGGATCTCGGTCAGGACAAGGTAGTCTTCCACAGAACACAAAAAATTGTAGAATCATTAGTCATCTTTATTGAAATGGTAGAAATTTATCAGATCAATTATTTCCATATAATGATTTGCGGATATCCACTCATAGATCAATATAACACATAATAGATTATCTCTAGAATGGTACCCCCATCTGATCTATCAAATAGATAATAAATTTGATGTGGAGTAGCAAACAACACCACTCATGATGGGATGAACAAGGAGAAATCCATCTTTAAATATTGATTACCTGGAGTCCTCCTTAGTTTCATTGAAAAAATATGACACCCATGCCCTCATGAAGGAAGCCGATGTAGGAATATGTGATATCACCTGTCTTTATCCAGGGTCTCCCAAAAAAAAAATAGGACTCTAGGTTACTACCAAAAAATTGTGATGCATGAATTCGGAAAATTTACTTGGAGGGGTTAGGAATGCTACATTCATGAAAACATCAAATATCACCCCTTAAAATTTATACGCATAACTAAATATCCCTACCTATTTACCTTATAGAGAATGAAATATGTAAGGATAATATCCCCCATATAAAAAAGTAGTTGAAATATAACGTTTCTATAAACAATAACTTATACAAATTTTCAAATGATATACACCTCAAATAATTCAAATAATATGTGTTTAATTATTATAATTATGTCCAAATATCACTTGAATCATTTTCATTATGAAGATATTGATAAAAAATCGAACCAACATCTATTATTCCATGTTGAAGAGGTTGTTTCAAGAGTATAATATTGAGTATACCCATCCTCATGCAATCCTGTAGTCAAAAATGGATTGATATAATATTTTAATAATACTATGTCAAATATAATGGTGATAAAGTTGGATTATAAAAGTTGTCTTTTAGTTATAAGACCCTACATCCTTTTTGGGACAATAATGCCTCCACATGAACTGAAACACACGTAACACCATATTCACTGGAACATGAAACGGATGTAGTTTTAAAAAATGAAGTCTTATCTCCATCATTCTGAATATATATGTGTGGAAAACTCATAGATGATTAACAAAAAGAAGTTGCTGGATGTGTTATAATGTAATAATGAGAGAAGGATACATAAACTATACAACATCAACATCCATAAAAATTTTCATTCATGAGAATTCGACAAAAGTGTTCACTTATGCTCATTCCCCCAAGGATAATATTTACTAGTTCCCATAACCATTATTATACGAGGGATGAAACCTCGAGAAAATTATTTCTAGTGAAAAGGTGTAAATCCCTGATATTTTCTGAGATATATTCTTTTTAATTTCTTTTATATATTGTGTTTTACACTTCACAAGATTAGTTTGCACTATACGCAACATCGTATTAGATTTTAGTATACAGAACACTATTCTTGGCTTGTGATGCACACAATTTCAAGTTCTTTAGAATAAAAATCATTTTACATAATAAGAAGTATAGATTTTGATCTATTTAAAACTGAACTATATTTTGAATATGTTATATGAAACACCCAAGGAATATTTTCCTACACGCAACCATGACTTGGCATGCATTACACGCAACATCAACCTTCCCCAATAGCGTGTGTTGTACGCAATACTAAGTTTCACTAAACAATGATATATTGTTATAATATTATTATGAACTAGACGCTATGAATAGTATTAAGCACATTTTGAATTTTATAACATTATATTTCATCTTACACGTTTTCTAAAATGAGGTATGAGAACAAAATCAATTTCTCAGATAAAATAAGTATTTTAAAAAAAATGCAGTTTTCCCACCTTTTAATGGTGCACCCATTTTAAATCTAATTTCTGAAAAGTTTATATGATAAATTTTTGAAAATAAACTCTTTACTTTGAATCAATATATAAAAATTTACATTGGATAATGTTTTGATATTTTTCTGACAACGTTCTTATTTTGAGGAATAGTAAAAACACGCTAAATTATACTTCAAATCATCTTTTTTCATCGAGATAATTTATATGGATAAATTATAATAGTAATTTTTTTAATTTATAAATAGAATATATTTTTACCATTTAATATATTGTATGTCATTAGCATTAAAGTTACAATGAATTCATATGTAAAAACATTTCAATCTATGAAAATGTTTTAACATTTAAAACCCGTTTTTTTTAACAATGCGATTAATTTAAAATTAATTAATTCAAATTCTGTGTTTTGAATTTTAAAAAATGGATTCCATATTGGGATTCATTAGGTCCAATTTATGTTAATATGATACTTATATTTTTTTGATATTATGAATAATAACTACAGTAAATTTTATTTACTACAGTTAAAGGTACATCAGGTAATTAAGGGTAAAAATATGATTATAAAATTACTCTAAGACCTGACAAAATTCTATTGGATGAATAGAAGTATACCCATATCATGTAATGGTCATAATAGATTCATTTTATGGACTTTTGAACATGAAAATGATATAATTATTATTTATACCAAAGAAAGTGACAACATGTCACTCTATTATATCTTATAAGTGTAATACTTTTAATTTATTGATAAACCTCGTAAAACATCGAATATAAACATTCTATTGAAATATAATAAAATTATCTACATCAGGAGAATTTATTTAGCATTTTTAGGGATTAAATAATTATCATTAATGATGACACAATAGTGATGTAGAAATTATTTTATTGATTAAAAGTACCAATAAATGGTTTTAAAAATATTAAAATATATATTATATGAACTAATTAATGTTCTCCACTAATTTTATAGATGAATATGACATGTTAAAATTCTATTAAATATTTTTTTTAATATATCCTCTGTGTGGATTTTATTTAAATTCATATAAATGAATAGTGTCAAAATTGACACTATTGTTATTTTACAAAAATAACATAATATAAAATTTTTTAAAAATCCCAAAAAAATTTAAACATTATAAATTGAAATTTATATGGTCTAAAATGTCATAAAATATATAATTATGGACAATTCACAACTCATAATTAATTATTTATAACAATTTAAAATTTAGAATATTATTACCACAAATAAAATTAAATAGATTAAATATGGATAATTCATGTTGAAAAGGTTCAAAATTATTTTCCAACATGTCTAAATATTATTGATTGATGAGATTAAAAACCTATCTCATATAATATTCGGATTTGAGTCAATTTTGGTGGTTTTTAAGTGGTGCTTGAGTTTATTACAAATTAATATTTTAGAGGTTTCGAAAAGTACACCTCTCTTATCTTATAAAAGGGAACCTGCTCCATCTCCTCCCCACACCACATTTAGCCTTCCATATAGGCCAAAACCTGACCATTTCTTTTCTAAAATTTACTAGAAACATACTATAGGTCCTGGTCTTCTGCAAAGACCATTTTTAGTGCCCTAAGTAGAGGTTTAGAAGAGGCGCGTCGAAGAAGAGGTATTATCCTTACCGATTCGTTCATGTTCAATTCTTCTTCTATTTCCTCTTGTTTTAGGGTTTCATAATAAAGTTATAACATAATTATCACTCATATAATGATATGTTATTATAAATATGAATCAATCCTATTTCACCTTCTATCCATCCTACGGATAATGAAATCACCGCGCGTGCGTATGTACAGAATACCCTCTCCACGCCTTTGTGTAATCTATTTTTACACCACCACCTTACTCGGATGGGTATAATGGTGTAAGGAATAATGATATATGGTTATTATAACATGATACTAATTATGAGATATTATATCTTCCCATATAATTCTATTAAATAATTATGGGAATGATATCACCGCTCGTGCGTACGTACAGATTACCTTTTCCACGACGCGATGAGATTCATTCTCCAAATTAACCATTCAAGAATTATTATAATGTATATATAATAAATAATCATGAAATATATGACATATTAATGATACTAGATTTATGTATATGTTATTTACTTCCATTCAATTTAATAAGGAATCGAAAATAGCATTCATGCGTACGTACGACCTACCGTCTTCATAAACGGTGTATTTCATTCCATTTGTTGATCGATTATATATATGTATATTATGAATATGTATAATATATAAATCATGTTTTAAATTCTGGAAGTAATTAATCATGATCTATGTAATCATATGAATAATTACAATTCAAAACACGGACGATAAGTGAAACGAATTTACCCAAAACGCTGCTTTATCATGGAATTGACAAATGAACGGCTAATATAAAGTCGTACGTGAATCATATATGATATCATAAATATTATTATGGCTCTGTTACAAGTAAATAATATTTTTAATCCCACTATACAGGAGTCTCAGACACATATAGATGAAATTGGAAATAAGGTAAGGGATAATTTTTCAATATAATTTTTATCCGAGATTTCTTATACGTAAGTATTTACTGGGGTTATATTTTTCATCCATGTGAATAAAAATGTTTTCATAAAGTGTTTAATATTCATATATGTTTGTTTATAGTCATTTTTACCCTATTTTGACTTTTACATTGTGTTATGGAAGGAATCATTTTTTGTTAACCAGACGTGGTACTTTCTGACTTTTCCGTTAAAAGTAAGAGGAGAATGTTTTTTTAACTTATACTGCATGAATGGATTTTTACAGTTTCATAATGCCTTTTCTTCATAAATCTTAAACTAGAATATTTCATTATTAATTTCAATAAAATGTTTTTATTTTAAAATTGCGTGGCATTTTGTGAAAAGAAAATGATTTTAAATAAGAAAGGATATTTTCCCCAAGAATTCATCTCAAGTGTTATATCTAAAATATTTTCCATCTAAGATGACATTATTTAGCATGTTTATGTTTCAAGTATAATGACTCTGTTATTTATATAGTCTGATTTTTATTATAATGAAATTATATCCATTTATTTTATATGGATTATTTCACGATGAGATGAAGTTTGTGAAACCCATTTTATTCTTTGGGTTATGATGAATGATTTATGATTGTTTTTTGGAACACGTAAGAATGATTTCAATACGAGATGGGTGGGAAATATATCTCCCTCCAATGAATTTGGTGATGATTTAAATCTCAGGATATAGACATGGATGGAATGGAATGTGAATATGGTTCAGTAATACAAGTCTTGAATGAAAAGTATACTCGGTTCAGTAATGGACTTTTTCCACTATGATGGTCTTGGAAACAATGACATGGATACTATGGAAATAAAAATAAGTTCATAATGGTTTTCCACAATTACATATTTTATTCCCATTCTTTTTTATCATGATTAATGTTCATTTATGATCTATTCCTTATGCACTTCCAAGATTTATTTCATTACTAATTATTTTGATGTTATATGTTCATGTTCTTACGTTAAAATTTTTAGGGATTGTTTTATGTCCTCCATGTTTACCCTTACTGAGCATTCAAGCTCACCCATTTTATGTTTTCTTTTCCCATGATATAATGAAATTTTTAGTTAATAAAACCAAAAGGGAATATCTTTATGGGAGATGATGAAGAACTTTCACCATGATTAGAAGATTATGTTCTACGTTTCCTAAAACACTAAACGAATATGGTATTTGGGAGTCTTTTTTTGTCATGTATTATGTATTCCGCTAAATTAATGTAATGTCAATATATGTCAAGACTTGGGTCTCTAAAGTTGGTATCAGTGTGAATGTTTAGTTAACCATTGAAAAATCGGATGTGAAAACATTAGTGAAATCCGTAGAGATATTTCTAAGGTATGTCCATGGATGTCTCTAAGGTTAAGTATAAGTATCGGTTATATTCCTAGAATTATGGTTATGATCTTAGAATTAAACCTATGATGTTATATATTGAAGGTACTCCCCCTTTATTATGTTTTTTCCTAGCATGATTCTTTCCTCTCACACAATTCTTTTTGGGTTTTAAACGATGGATGGAACATGGAGGAACTGGGTTGATCAATGTAATGGAAAATGCAATGAGTTTCCTCTAGAACGATCCAATTTTATTTGAGATGGAGTGAAAAATATTATCGCTATACTTACACAAGATATGAATCATTCTGGACTTCCAAATGAACAGAGAAGGGAACAATATTCTATTGAGTCCTTCATGAGGCATTTTCCACCTTCTTTTAGTGGGTCTTCTGATCCACTTGTTGCCGAACAATGGATCAGTACCATTGAAAAGATATTTTCCATAATTTGATGCTTGGAAAATGAAAAATTCATTCCATCTATTTACCATTTAGAAGATGAAGAAGACCAGTGGTGTACTCTAATTATGAATACGAGGCCCCAAGATGAAATTGAATCCATGGAATTGGATGAGTTCCAGAACTTATATTTCAATAAGTATATCCCTTGTATTCTTTGAACAATGATGGAAATGGAGTTCCTTGAGCATATTAAAAAGGATTATGAATCTATTGGTATATATGAGGCGAATTTTACAAGGCATTCAAGGTATGAATCTGGCTTTATCATCAAACCTGAAAGTAATGTTGATCGATTCTTTTGTGACTTAAAATCATGTCGTCAAACGGAATTTTCTATAAGAGACATTTATAGCTATGAATAAATTGTGCGTTGTGCTATCAAGGTAGACCTCGATGTTGGTGTTACATATCCATCTCATGGTTTTTGACAAAAAACGAAAGATGGAGTTCAAGGAAAAATCTCAGAACAACGGTGAAAAGAAGGTGAATGTTTCTTTATACTCAAAGTGTGGAAAGAAGTATGGTGGATATTGTCTAAAAGGTACTAGAAAATATTTCAAATGAGGAAAAGAAGGTCAACGAGCAGCTGAGTGCCAATGTAATGGGAAAATGGTATTAATGACGTGAATAGAGAAAAGTCTACAGAGAACACTCCACCAACACTTAAATGCTTCAAGTGTAAAGAAAAGGGACATTATCCTAGTCAATGCCCTAATCCAAGGGTTAATGATGATCGACGTGAGAAACCTCTTAAGGTAATGGACAAGGGGAAGTCACATGCAATCACTATTTGTGATGTTGAGTATGATAATGATGTTGTGTAATGATTAAGTGTTTATATAATGGGATTTAAAAACAGTATCATGGAATCTAATTTATAGTATCGTGGAATCTTGGAATATCTATGTATTAGGTTTCAGTAATTGTATGGTACCGGTAACCATGAAAACTGATTGAAATATTTTTGGAAAGCATATGATATTTGAATAATTAAGGGATAAGGAAAAAATAATATGTTTGATATTATTAATGAGATCATGACTGATATAAGGACAATGTGATATCATGGTTTGAGTATATTAAATTTATGGGATTTTTGAATGTGGAAAGAGTCAACTTTTGACAACATTCATGTTTTCAATAAGGTTATATGGTAATTCATGTTTCATGAGAATACATGATTAAGGTATTCACATGCATAGAATGTGACAAACCAGATATATCGTATGATATATGGGGGATAAATGATGGTATTCACATTCTTGGTGGATGACCTTTATATTAGTCATTTTCTTTATACTATGTGATTGTACAGAAGTATTTTAGATAAGCCTAAAAGATTGAATTCATTAAGTTGGAAATCATATAGTATTGTTTATGGCTAGATATTTTTCATTTTATTTCTAGAATGTTGAAATAGCATAGTTTTAAAAAAAGAAAAACATTCAGGATGAGTGGAAACCCGTCACGTCGGACTAGGTTGCGAGAATCGAACCCACAACCGAAGTGCGACAAGCCATAATCACCTACCACTGGCCTACAAGAAGTCCCTGGTTAGTAGAAACATGTTTTATTTTATTAAACGATGAAGTAGAAGTCCATTTTGGAAGCATATATGATTAATCTAACCATAATATTGTCTTATGTATATAAATTTTTCTATACATATGTTTCAGGAATATGGAATGACCTAACATTCTATCGCATGATTTCCTAACACTTCATAGAAGGAAAATTAAACTTCATTTCTTTAAGAGATGACGTGGAAATTTTTCAGGGCACACACAACGGTGATATACTACCAAAATCAAGTAAGTATTTTTTTTAAACTCTTTAAAATTAGGGAAATGATCTTGAAAACAAAAACGTTTTCCTAGTTCCCTCATATCTAATGAATTAGATGTGACCTTAGATTATTAAAAATTTATGGATTTGTGATTGTTGGATTTTTCATTGCCATGTTCTCTACCACTCTTCATCCAAACATGATGGTCAGATATCTCTTCCATATCCATATTTTTCACCTATATTCTGTTATGTGGAAACCCAGTTACTTTTGGTTTCCATTATGTTTCTAAATTTATTTTTTAAAATGATGTTTTAGTATTCATTTTTATGTTGTGGGTTTCTATGAAAGAAACTTTAATTTAGAACACAATTTATAACCCCGACGAATTTTGAAGGTGAAATTCATATTAAGGGGGGGGGGGGGGGGAATGTAACACCCTGAGATTTTATGAGATATATATTTTTTATTTTCTATGATATCTTTTTTTTGTACGCTTCACCATGATTAGCTTGCGCTATACGCAACACCGTATTAGCTTGTAGTATAGACAACACTATTCTAGGCTTGTGATGCAAACGAATTCATGTTCTTTCGAATAAAAATCATTTTACACAGCACCACGAATAGATTTTGATCAACGTATAACTGAACTATATTTTTAGTACATTATACGCGACACCAAATGAAGCTTTCCTTACACACTACCTTGACTTGGATTGCATTACACGCAAGAGCTACCTTCCTCAACAGCGTGTGTTGTACGCAATACCGAGTTTTACTAAACAACGATTTATTGTAATAATATTTTTATGAACTATAAATTATGAATATTATTAACCAAATTTTGAAATTTTTAACATTATAATTCATCATAAACGTTTTCTGGAATGAGGTATGAGAACAAAATCAATTTTTTGGATAAAAGAAGTAGTTTACAAAAAATGCAGTTTTCCCCCTTTTGATGACGTACCCAATTTAAATATAATTTTAACTAGTTTGTAAGTTCAATTTTACGAAATAAACATTTCTTTTGAATCAAGATATAGAAATTTACATTGGATAAAGTTTCGTTATTTTTCTGACAATGTTCTTATTTTGATGATTGGTAAAAACACTCTAAATTTTACATAAAAACAACTTTTTTCATCAAGATAATTTATATGGTTAAGTTATAATAGAAAATTGTTTTAAAGTATAATTAGAATATATTTTTACCATTTAATATAATTTATGTCATTATCCTTAATTGTTGATTGAATTCATAGTTAAAAACATTTCAATCCTTGACAATGTTTTTACTTTAAAAACCCATTTTCTTAACAATGGGATTAATTTTAAATTAATTATTGCAACTTTTGTGTTTTGAATTTTGAAAAATCGATTCCATATTTGGATTAAGTGGGTCCAAATTATGCTAATAGAATACTTTAATTTTTTTGATATTATGAATAGTAACTACATTAATTTTGTTTACTAAAGTTAAAGGTAAATCGTCTAATTAAGTTTAAAAATAAGATTATAAAATTACACTAAGACCTGAAAAAATTCTGTTGGATGACTAAAAGTCGACCCATATCATTTATGGGTCAGAATAGATTCATTTCATGGGATTTTGACAATGAAAATTATATAATTATTATTAAAACAAAAGAAAGTGACAACATGTTACTCTATTATATATTATAAGTGTAATAATTTTAATTTAGTGAAAAACCTCATAAAACATAGAATATAAATAGTATCCAGAAAGGTAATAAAATTATCTACATTATTATAATTTATTTATAATTTTTAGTGATTAAATAATAATCATTAATGAAGACACAATAGTGATGTAGAAATTATTTTATTGATTGAATTATCAAATATATGGTTTTAGAAAATATTAAAATAAATATTGTATGAACTAATTAATGTTCTCCAAAAATTTTCAAGAATAATATAAAATGTTAGGATTATATTAAATAATTTGTTTCGAATTATCCTCTTTGTGGATTTTATTTAAATTCAAATAAATGAATAGTGTCAAAATTGACAAAATTGACACTATTGTTATTTTGTAAAAATAACATATTATAAAATTGTTTTAAAAACACAAAAAAAATTAAAAATTTATAAATTGAAATTTATATGGTGTAAAGTTTCATCTAGAATAAAATTATGGACAATTCACAACACATAAGTAATTACTTATAACAATTTAAAATTTAGAATATTATTACCACAAATAAAATTAAATAGATTAAATAAGGATAAATCAAGTTGATAAGGTTTAAAGTAAACTACTAACGAGTATAAATCATATTGGTTGATGATATTACAACCCTATATCTAATAATATTCGGATTTGAGTCATTTTTGGAGGTGTTTATGTGGCGTTTCAGTTTATTATAAATTAATATTTTAGAGGTTTCCCAAAGTGACCCGCTCCTCTCTTATAAAAGGGAACCTCCTCCCTCTCCTCCTCACACCACATTTAGCCTTCCAGCTCGGCCAAACCCTGACCATTTCATTTCTCCACTTTCCTAGAAACATACCATAGGGCCTGGTATTCTTCAAAGACCATCATTAGTTCCCTAAGAGGAGGTTTTGAAGAGGCGCGTCGAAGAAGTGGTAATATCCTTTACTGATTCTTTCAATTAAATTTCTTATTCTACTTCCACTTCTTTTTTTGTTTCATAATAAAGTAATAACATCAGTATCACTCATATATTGATATTTTTTTATAAATATAAACAAAACCTATTTCACCTTCTATCCATCCTATAGAAAATGAAATCACCACGCGTGCGTACGTATGGAATACCGTCTCCATGCTGTGGTGTAATATGTTTTTCCACCACCACCTTACATGGATGGGTATAATGGTGTAAATAATAACTATATATGGTTATTATAAAATGATACTAATTATGAGATTTTATATAATAGACTCTAAATACATTCAATTATTATTGGAATGATATCATCGCTCGTGCGTACGTACAGATTACCGTTTCCACGACGCGATGAGATTCATTCTCCAAGTTAACCATTCAAGAATGATTATAAAGTATATATAATAAATAATAATGAAATATATGACAAATTAATGATACTTTATTTATTTATAGGTTATTTACTTACTTCCATTCAATTTAATAATGAAACAAAAACAATATTCATGCGTACATACGGCCTACCGCCTCCATTAACGGTTATTTCTTTCAATTTATCGTTCTATTATATATATGTATATTTTGAATAAGTAATATATATATATATACATATCATTTTTTTAAATTCTAGAAATATGTAATCATGATATTTTTAATCATATTAATAATTACAAGTCAAAACACGGATGATAAATGAAACGATTTTACCCAAAACACTCCTTTAACATGAAATCGACAAATGAACGGGTAATATAAAGTCGTAAGTGAAGAATATATGATATCATAAAAATTATTATGGTTCTGTTACAAGTTAATAATATGTTTAAACCTACTATACAATAGTCTCGGACACATATGGAAGAAATTGGACATAAGGTAAAGGATAATTTTGCAATCTTATTTTTATCCAAGATTGCTTATACGTAAGTATTTACTAGGATTATATTTTTCATCAATGTCCATAAAAATTATTTTATAAAGTGTTTAATATTCTTCCATGTATTTTTAAAGTCATTTTTACCCTTTTTTGAATTTTAAATTGTGTTATGGAAGGAATCTTTCTTTTCATTACCATATGTGGTAGTTTTTTACTTTTCCGTTAAAAGTACCAGGAGAATGTTTTTTTAAATTGTACAACCTGAACGGATTTTTACTATTTCATTATGACTTTTCTTCATGAAGCATACACTACAATATTTCATTATTATTTTCAATAAAATCATTTTTTTAAAATTACTTGGCATTTTTTGAAATGAAAATACTTTTGAAGAAGAAAGGATATTTTCCCCAAGAATTCATTTCATGTTTTTTATCAAAACTATTTTTCATCTAATATGACATTATTTAGAAGATTTCTACAATTAAATGTTTTATTCCCATGATATTTCATCATGATTAATTTTCCTTTATGATCTTTGCCTTATGCACTGCTACTATTTATATCATTAATCATGATTTTGATGTTTTAGGTTCATGTTCTTATGTTCAAATGATTAGTGATTGTTTTATGTTCTCCATGTTTACACTTATTGAGCATTCGAGTTCACCCATTTTATGTTTTCTTTTCCCAGGGTATAAAGAAATGTTTTAGGTAATAAAACCAGAAGGGAATATCTTTATGAGAGATGTTGAAGATCTTTCACTATGATTAGAAGATTATGTTCCGAGTTTCTAAAGGCACTAAAATAATATGGTCTTTGGGCTTCTGTTTTCTCCATATGTTAAGTATTCCGCAAAAGTAATGTAATTTCTATGTATGTCAAGACTTGGGTCTCTACAAAAGAGACTTACATGATACACAAGATCTATTCCAAGAGGGTGCCATCATTGTCGTCAATGTATAAAGATCACCTTATTCCCCCACAAATCATTGATTCCTGATAAATAATTTTTATAGATTCCACCATAAGAAAAAATAACATGGAATGTATAATTTATATTACAATTCTTTCAATATACATACCACTTTTTGTTCATCCTCCGGAGAATCACCTGTACTGTATGATCTTAAACTGAATTGAAAACATCCATACCCTATTATGTTAAACTAAATTGGAATTTTATGTATCACATGACATTAAAATGAATTTAAAACAACATTAATACATTATTTAAACTATATGGATCATTTAATAGTCAAGAAATGTTAAACTACCAGAAAAAATGTCACATTTTAGGACCAACCTCCCTTACATACACATGACCTATATATATGTGAAGGGTCTCTAGGGTTTTAGTTTACCATATGACACTGAGTTATCCCCAACAACCTTACTCAATAGTAAATTTGTCCCACTTGATTATTAAATCAAAAACATATTCAAGACAGCCTCTCTTTCATTCTAATTTGTGGAATTACATCGTTAATGATTCTGTGTACATGAACCATCACAATTTAGAAGATATGATAAAGGGCCTTCATCCCCATTTGAGAGACATATATTTATAAAAAAGTGCTATGTTTGTAAAGATTCATATTACTATATTATATGTGATGACACCCATTATCAAATTCTTCATCTAGGTACATATTTTTTAAAAGTACCTCTTCCTATCCATGTTCTTCAAGATTAATAGGAGATCCTCTAAAAACTAAATTTTTTATTTCTTCTTATTTCCATGTGAAATTTAGTCGTATTTTAATCTCAATTCAGTATTTCGTCTAGTATATAAAAAATAGAGTGATGGGAAAAAAATTCTCCCCTCCCAGCATATATCCCATACTACTGCAAGGACCATTATTTCAGATATATATGTTTGGATTGATTAATGTTATAAAAGGTTACATAGTAACATATGAAACATATATTTTATTAATATATTCTAGTAATCATCTCTCCTATTTATGTTATTTAATAATAACAAGTCATATTCTTATCATGAACTATCACATGGCTCAATTGTCTTCCCAATCATCTCTTGTTTCTCTTCTTGATCATGACCCATGTATCTTAGGGAACCTAGAATCCTTCCTTGACTAGTTTGATGGAACCTAAAAGATAATGAACTCTCACATGGCACAATTGGCATACAAATGTATTTTAAATTATATATTCCTTGTGATCATAGGGAACTTAAAATGTTTCATACTTCAGATTATTTGGATGAAAAAGTATTCATCTTAATTACAAAACATAATTTTAAAAAAACACACCCAAATCTGTTTAAGGAATATTCTTTGGATATTTCAGTAATTCTATGGGATCAAATGTTTTTAATAAAAAATCAAATATTACTTAAGAAAGAATACATGTTAAATCTGAATAAATGGACCATTTTCTATTAAATTAACCCAACCAAGATCCTCATATTTGATTTCCAAAATTAATTTTCTACTAGTAACAAAAGAATCTCCGAAAAAGTAAAATAACGATTAAATTTTTTTATTATATTCTATAAAAAAAACTTGTTATCTTATATCATTGAACATTTTTTATAGAACCTTCGATCATTTATAATTAGGAATCATCCTAGGGATAGTTTAATTGGTGATCCAAATCAACTAGTAAGTACTAGAAGATCACCGAGAAATGAAGTAGATAATAGTTATTTCCTTTCCCCATTTGAACCTAATATCCCTGATGACACATGAGGTGGTAAAGTTTAGATTATGTCTATGGAAGATAAACTATATTAATTAGAAAGTAATATTTCCAGACCATGGTTGAAATACATAAATATTCATATATAATTTTTTAAAAATGTATTTTTAAAAATAAATAAGAAAAAATTGTAATAATTATTAGAAATAACAAAAGACTTGTTTCTAATGTGTATAATAAACAAGAGGGATTAAATAATGAGAAAACCATGTTCCGATATCTTGACGGGAATCTATTACTATTCTATTAGGATTTATAGTATTCTTTAATTTCAAACATTATCAAATGAATTTGAAATGTGAATTCCATAATAAATATGCCCAGTATGATGTTTTTGTTGAAAAAACTCATCTTTTTGAAGATAAAAAGTACTTGAATATTTTTAAAAACTTACCAAAGATTTATATGCACAGAAACAATCCCCTACAACCTATTATGATAGATTAACAATATTTCTATTACAAAAAAATTATTTTGATTGAACTGTGGATCCTACTCTTTTCATAATGAATGATAATAACAATTTCTTTATTGTTATAGTATATTTTGATGAAAATATAATTGGATTAACTCAACAAAATATAATATATTCCTTTTTGGATCTACTTAAGTTGGATTTTGATATTATTATGATGGGTGTGATATCATTTTTTCTTGGTTTTCAAATATCTAGAAACCAAGATGGAACCTATATATCATAATATAAGTATATTAATGATCATATGAAAAATTATGGATATATAAATACTTAGAGTATCAGTACCCCAATTTTTACCAAAAATACATGTGAAATTATAGAATATGGGAAGATAGTTGTTCAAACTACATTTATGGGTATTATAGGATGTTTACTATAAAAACATATAATCATCCAATCATAATCATTTCAATATTTTTATTTCCATGGTGTCAAGAAAATATAATGTAATCCCATTTAAAATATATAAAATGAATTTTTCATTATTTAAATGGAACTGTGGATATAGGACTCCTATATTCATATGTAATTTTTATTAATTAAACAATTTTTTGAACGCTAAATTTTGTTGTTGTAAAATGGATAGAAAATGTACAAATGGAGAGTTTCATTTCCTATGAGATTCATTAATTTATTGGTATTTTATGAAAAAACACATTGAATAAATCTCAACTGATGAAGATGAATAAGTGGCAACTGGATGTATTTGTGCTCACGTTGTGTGGTTGAAACACACACTCACTGACTATAGCATGAGTTTAACAAAACCTGAAATACATTTTGATAACGCGCATTCCATTTCACCTAGTAAAAACCATGCACATCACATCCATGAAAAAATTGATATTTGGCATCACATTCATAGATATCACACAAAAAAATGAGATATCATTTTACCAATTTATAGGAATTCATGAACAACTTAATGATATATTAACAAAACCATTACTATTTGATATATTTGAATATATTAAATAGAAGCTTAGAGTGATAAATTTCAAGAATTCATTAACAAATACTTATTGATTAAGCTATATATTTATACTATGTAACCCTATTAAAAATGGGGGATAATATATGTTTTATATTTTATATAATATCTATTTTTTATAATTTATATTTCAATTTTTTATACTTAATTTTTTGTTCATATTAAATAATTTTGACATTCAAATATTTTGGTACCCCAATTATCATTCATATAAAAAATTCTATATTAAAAACCTTTTGAATTAAAAAATTTTCTTACGAAAATATTTTTATACTAAAAAATCCTTATACATAATATTTTCATACTAAAATTTATTTCATCCTCATATTTTTCATTATCATTTTATTTTCCATACTCCTGATTCTTTTTATAGATAATTTATTTTTAAATAATAAACTATCAAAACCAATAGATCAATCTTGATATATCGAATGGTACAATTGCATATAACCTAAACTATTTCATTTCTATTGCAATTATTGGTATTTGTTTTAAATATTTTATTGGAATCCTATTGAATATGATAAATTTGCTTCTAATTTTTTTAAACGAAACATCAAGATTTAATTTTTTAAAAATGTTTGATATTTTTCTCAAATCTACACCATAGAATTTGAATTGTGGATAATCTATTCCAATATAAAGGTGACCCCTCACACTTTCCCACATCAGATTTCTCATTCGTTGCACTGAACCTCGTCCTCCCTTCAAATAGTTCCTTCCAGAAGTTTACTTTCATAGAGAAGTTTTTCCTTATACTATTAGAATCAAAATTCTCTTCTCTATAATCAATGGCTCTAAAATAATCTTCCACCCTGAAATCATCAAGTAAATGTTAGTAATGAATTATTAATATGAAAAATGGTATTCCTCATTGAAATGGTTTATAATATTTCAAGGATGGGAATCGGTTTGTTTAGAACATCCTAATACTGATCAAGACCTTATCCATGTTGTGGATGTAAGATATTTTTATAGTTCTATTAATGTAGATAAGGATTTGATGAAAACATTTTCTATTTTTGGAATAGAGTGTATGTTGTCATTCAATCATGAAACACATTTCATTGGTGTACCCATAAAACGTGACACTTTTTTCCCAACAAAAATGATGAAAAATGAATAATGGATTTTCAATAGGAAACTAGATATGGAATCACTATTGAAAATTCATATGGATAAAAAAGATACCGATCTGTCATCATAAAATTGTCTTACTTCCCTTTGGATGCAAGGGGTTTTTATTCCACAAATTTTTGATAGGGAAACTATAGAAGTATCAAGATATTTTCATTCTAAATTATTTGGTTATCATTATGAAACTGAATAAGGTGGGTTATATCATTTTAACTATTAAAAACTAAATGTATCGATCCATGATGTCTCATTTCATAATGTTTCTTGGGATTATAAGCATGATTCTTACCCAAAGATTGATGTTTTGTAAAATAGAAATCATAACAATAATTAAGAAAAAAATTTCTCTTATTAGTGTAAATAAAATCAAGAGGATACTGTTAATCTTCTATTCAGAATCAATTTTTTGAATTATTATAATTTTTAACATTAAAATGATGGTTTACAGAATGTTTGAAAATATATCGTACAGATTTTTTCTGAAGAACAAAAGAAATCAAAATCTCTTTCCACTATGAAACCTAAAAATAAGCATATAAGGAACTGGATTATGAGTGGATAATAAATAAATATGAAAGGAAATAAGGAGATCCTCATAATGTTCTTAACCCCTTAAAGGTGGTAGATAAAATAATTATTACAAAATAAACATCTAAAAAATATGATAAGAAAATAAATCTGAAAAATTTTATGTGTAGTGTTTTTGATATTGAAATGTTTTAAAAGGTGTTGAAATGTAATTTGTAAGACTTTAAGTTAGGGAACCTATTTAATTTAATCCCTCAATCCAAGACACGTTAAAATAAATGATAATATTTCATAATTAATTTGTGAAACTGAAATATAGTCAAAAAATTATCAAATAAAAAAAGACAGTGAACTGAGACACGTATATGAATATGACATTGAAGAGGAAGATAATGAATAGAGAGGAGAATATTTTTTGGATCAACATGAAGTACAAGATTAATATGATTAAGATAATTATGAAGATGAGAATGGATAAGTAGTTATTCAAAGACAAAAAAATCATTATGATAGATTACTAGGGATATCTTCTGAAGAAACTTCTTATAAATTAACATCTCCAGGAGTTGAGTTTTCAAATAATGCTTCTCAGGGATCATGTCCCAATAAATTATTTCAAAATATTGACAATAAATAATGGAACACAATTGATAAAAATCATAATAATTCATTAGAAGATATTGATGGTGAAACTCATTTTGGAGAACATACTTATTTTGGAGAAGATACTGAACATATAATACAATTTCAATCAGAGGAGGTCAGTATATTGATCATGATTAATGAATATTGGAATATATTATTCAATTTTTTTGACGAATCAAAGAAAAATTGGATTTTGATTCTGAAAGAAAAATGAAAATATCAAATTCAATTTGAGTTTTAATGTATATAATGATCAAGTGAGAAGCTGATTTCAATGTGTATGAAGAAAATCCTCAAGTTCACAAAACGATTTTCAATAATGTTGAAAAGTGGTATCATAATTCTAATTCAATTATTAAAGACCAATAAGACTCAATTGAAGTAATAACAAATAGTGTAAATGAAGTCTTAGTTTCTTTTAATAAGACAACAAGTGAAACTTCCCGAAATGAATGATTTCTACAAAATATCACAAAGTCAAATGATATCATATTTTTTAAATCTATGTAAATAAATTGGAAAATGAATTACATTCAGTTAGAGGTGTCAAATATAAATAATTACAATTTTTAAATTGTTAATTTAATATAATAAATTGATTTGTTGAATGATAATATTGAAGTGAAATAGAAGACCAATAAGGCTCATGAATAGAAATATCAACTTCCAAAAAGAAAAAATTCATATTCAGGAACTAGAAATTCTGTATAAAAAAGATATGTTTCACATCCTTGATGATAATTTGCGAAAAAGGAATAATTTAATTGTAGGCAATACCAGGTTTTTTTCAAATTGGGATGAAAAGAATCAGACATACAAATAATTTTGTGAAATTTTCATGAATGATAAAAAATATTTCAAGATGATGAAAACAATTGTCTTATGCATCCTCGAAAAAAATTATTTTTTAATCCCTTTATGTATTTATATTCTTTTATAAATATCTATAAAATACATTTTCATATATATTAATTTTTATTTAATGTCTACTAAATCTCTTCATTGAAGATTATTTAATTTATTTTTATATGATTATGCACTTCATTATTTCATATAGATTGTTTCCCTTGACAATTTTTTTGGTATCTCGAAAAAAAATTTCATTCCTTTCTGAAAATCCTAATGGAGGATAATGATATGTAAAAGGGGAAAATATAATAATAATAGAGAAATATTTTTTAATGGGAATATTTTTTTAAAAGAGAATACTGTCCTTGTGGTGATTTTTATCCGGAGGAGTGAGTAGTATTCATCATTGAATTCAGATGAGATAAAAAGATAAGGGTAGATGAGTAATAATTTTTACTTCTAAATATGAATTTTTATTAAAAGAATTTTGGATTTATGTTTTTCCAATATATTTTCTATTTATAAATTATGCTTTCTGCTTTCCAAAAGGGTGGAGATTGTTAATTCAAAAGTCTTCTTATGACAATCCAATTCCATTTCATTTGAAAATACAAAACACCCTATTTTATATTTAATTTCCAATAATATCCTGTACACTTTATTTTATCAATGTTTTTATATAAAAATATATTATATTTCATCATACATAAATTATTTCTTTCGACTTTTGAAAATTAATATTATATCATTTCAATTTTGGTAATTAGTTAAATATGATAAATATCATACATATAAATTCAATTCAAGTGACAAACCTCCCTGATTATCGTACCAATATGATATATGATGTATGTCACAAACCTAATTAGAAAATAGATCCGTATATGTAGTTGTTATTAATGAAAATATTTTTTTTAATCAGATCATATCAACACAAATCATAATGATACTTTTAATGATTCCCATCAGACTCATTTCAATTTACATTTTACAACATGAAAATTTAATCGTAATGTTAGGAAGTATTTTATGTCAAAATTATGTTGGGAATTATTTTGTAATCAAAATAATGTTTTGTATTCAATTATCATATGACCGTTGGAGTACCACATGTCTAGGTCCTCCTGAAAATTTTATTTAAAATCTGACCATTAGAGATAAAGAAGGCCGATGGGATGAAAACATAAACATACCTAGTCATTTGAACTCATGAGATATATACTAGATTCTATAGAGGAAAAAAGAAGTTGTTTGACTGTTCTTTTATATTTATTACTGTGTTAGAAATTTGATATTTACATGTGTTAACTACTTTTTCAATGTCCATGTAATATTAGAGTTCATATTTTATTTGTGGCACATTGATTGTTGTGATTACGATAAACATCTTCTGATTCTAAGATGATAAATGAGCTGATCACCTTATTTTTTGAGGGATTCTAGGGATATGAATATATACTAAAGACAACAATCGTATCAAGGGATTACCTTGTCAAGGGTAAGATAATCATTCTTAAGATTATAAATCAAGGGAACATTACCCTATGTTATTGGATACCCATCCCTTTAGTATAAAATAATTCAATATTCATTTACTTTTATTCCTTTTTCTATCACTATTATAATATAATGTGAATTATTTTATATAATCATTTTTTTACTTGTGTTTGATTTATCATAATTGATTTTATTACAATACTTTTTTATTAAATAATAAATGGAATTTTTGTGATTACTATTAAATCATTTACTCTCATTTTGATTCCAAACTCTTTAAGGAAGAGTAATTTTTTTGATTATATATAACTCTAAAATAATTTCAGAATCATCATGGTTATGATGTATTTATAACGAGAACAAAGGGTTGGACCTATTTTTGTTTAATTATTAAAGAGTTATTGTGAATACAATTTGTTTAATTTTATTAAACAATGATTCTTTTAACACTAAAATGAAAATTTTAAACATAAAATTCACCACCACACTTGTATTTATCCACCTGCACATACATGTTGATGAAATAATGGAAGACCAATAAATCATAGCCATTGAACTCTTGTATACCCGATGCCCTGATCTAGAATGAATTACAGTGTAATGTATAGGCATAGTCAATTTTTATAAGCTCACATAACCAATGAATGAATTAGATATGTGTAAGGACATTTGGAACATGAATTAAATCAATGAAAAGGGTAATCTAATATATTTCCACTCAAAAGTTGGACTATGTGTTGATTGATAATGCCTCCTACATTCATATTCATTTGACTGATTGAAGTTTAATCTATGGATACGTTGAAAAATTTCACATTAGTTACTATGTCCTTAAAACAAGACATTAAACTTCAAGGAAGATGTAATTTCTAAACGATGTTAAATAGTACAGAATAATTCATTACAATATAATATTAAAACTAAAGGAATACATCCTTCTCACATCAAGTTAGACATTATGGAATACATAATGGTCATATGATGTTAACCTTCATTGAATTCACGTCTCCAATGCATGGAATTAAACCATGCATACCAACAACAATTATCATTCATTATCAAAGTATTTTAAGAGCGTAACATTTTCTAACTAATGAATTGTCGGATCACATCAGTATATAATTCATCGGAATCAATAATTATACTTCATATCTTAATCATCTAATGTTTCAATAAATATTTCATTTCTTTTATAATGATGAAAAGATCCCTCTATTTTAATATGTATGACTTGGATATTCATAAGGTCCTTTGACCCATCATCAATTGGTATTTATTCTTTATATGAAGATCTTTATGATCCTTGTGATCCCTAAAATCATCACAGTGGAACTTAACATCTAAGAGTTATTTGAGATAATCCTCAGTATGAATATACATTACCAAAAATCAAGACATATGATCCTTGAACCATGATTTATTAAATTTTCATCTCCTAAAAAATGGTGGTGGAGTACCCTTAACAATTGAAATCGAAATTAGGAAGTTACCTCAAACAACAGTAATAGTGGGTCTAATTGCATCGTGATCCGAAATAATATTCCGTTATGAAAAATTTATACAACCATAAACATTATCTCCAGATAGTCCAAATCGAAAGACCCTAAAAGAAAACTTAAGGAGACATAAAACATAAATAGATGAAAAAAATCCAAGAGATTATTGAGAAAGAGTCTTGTATCTTATTTATAACCATTTCAACTATCTGGTTTATGAAAAATTTAGAGTGTAAATAAAAATGGCACAAATAACGTAGGTCCCATATTGTGGACCTTCTAAATGTAAATCAATTCTCTCTAAGCCTTATTCTTCAAGGAAATGGTTAGGGTAGTAAGATATTACATCCTTGTGTATTGGTAACACATTTACTATGTGGGGGAACAAACATTGGGGTTCTCAAACACTTCATGGATACTAATTTCCCCATAAATGTCCTTCTCATATAAAATTCATAAATTGCAGTAACCACTTCCTTTAGTTTTTATGCATCTCATGGAACTGCATATCCTTAACTAATTGCTCCAGGTTCTCTTCTATAGCGTATTGGTAATGGGGACTGAATGATCTGGACAACCTCCACTGGGGTTCACCAGTGAATAACTCAATCCATTAAAGCATGTTCTCAATGGTTATTTCAGTTTTGGTGGAACGTTCTTCCTTAAATAAATTATTTATTGTCTCAAAAAAATGTGCTACTAGTTTCTACCGTTATTTATAGTCAAAATATAACAAATATCCTTAATTTTAGTTGACTCTTATATTTCCATATCATAATATATAATTCTCATGACATAAATATTCAAGTGGACTAGACATGATAAATTTTACAACACTATGTATTGTAGTATTCTCATAGAAGGAATGTCGTACGTCATTCTCGAACATAATGATGTCCATAATATCATGAACATAATTCTTGTGATTTAGGGTACAAAATTCAATAATTTAATCCAAACTACCCCCATGATTCCTGAATTGTACTAGGGTATCCTTTTCCCTATATTCAACATTATAATCTAAATGATTAAATCATTAGAAATGTACTATATCATGTGTGAATTACCAAGGAACCCATATATTGAGCATGAATATTAGACCATATAGGATAATTCATATGATCCCTTGACCACTCAAATATAAGTGTCTCTTACATTGGGGAAATGAAATGTAATCATTAAGAGTACCTGTAGAATTTCATTGCTATATGGAACCTTTTAGTATTTTTCAGTCATTGCTAGTGTGACACCTATATCTCATCTCAACTGATTCAAATTCATGGGTTCTGATTTACACTATCAATAATCCAATTATTCAAATGGATTTGAAATCCTCAATATTAAAACCCCATCTACCTAGATCGATTGGAGTAGGGATATAGGGTTTCAGAACCCTTCCTAAATTATAATATTTTATAACTGATATAACAATGGGGAGATGTAGAACCCCTTATGAATATTCATGATTTGGAATCTCAACTAGATTGAAAGGAGTTATAATAATCCAAGAATATATATTTATTATAACCTCAAAAATGTTGTAGGATTTTAAATTCATCAAGAAAATGCATTCTCTTTGTATTCAAATATTATAATACAAAACATGTGAGAGCTAGAAACCCCTACCTTACAACTATAGTAGGTCTGATCATGATGAACTTAAACAATATCAATACTAGGTCTAAGATCAAATACTCTAATCTGGGGAAACATAAATTCCAAACATGAAACCAATAAATAATAGAAATTAAACCATGATATTCAATACCATAAACCCCAACAACAGATTTTCTAATCTAGAATACCAAAAAATACCCCAAAAATATGTTAGACCTAGAACAACCAAAACAATATAACCTCATTGGTCCAACAAGAAAGAAATAAAACAATCAACTAAAAATGAAATAATACTCAGGAGTCTAAAAACTCAAAATGGAATAATTGGAAAAAAGTGGATCCTCTTCTTTTTAGACTTTCTCTCAATGAGAATTCAAAAAAAATCATCAATATTAAATGAAAACGGAATATTAACATGCCATGATGAACACATAAAATTTTACAAGAGAAAAATTTAGTCCAAACATACTATGTATTTACATATATTTATATAGAATAATATTTGTGGAAAACAAAAAATATATACAATCCTAGTAGGGAAATTTACATAAATATATAAAATATTATGCTAACCTCTTTAGGATTATTGACTTAAGAAAAATGTAGATCACTTTTGATTTTGAATTATATACCAAAATAATCCCTTTTTAAATATTCTCTCTTCAAAGGAAGATAATATAAACATTAATAAGGGAACATATGAAGTCACCATTCATGGTAAATTCTGATGATTTATCATGATAGTTATTTTATTATTCAATAATATGAGATAATTTTTTTGGATCACTTTTTATTATGATACAAACATAATTAATTTATTTCTTTATCTATATAATATCAAGATGATGAAATTTCATAAATGTTGTGATTCAGAGTTATATTGATAAAAACATTTGGAATTCAATATATCTTTCCATTAATAGTGTAAAAAATAAGGGAGAATCTAAAAATATGGAGGTCCTCGCATTTTTTTATAGGAAATATAGTTATATCATAATAATAATTGTTCCAAAGAGTTCCCTATATCAACTAGAATCATGAAGGGTGTTTTTAATATATGATGAAGTGTCTCCAATTTTTATTTCCACAACTACCAATAATGGATTAGTTATAATAGCCTATGTGGACAGGCCATGTTCCTCTCTTTATGTGGTGTAAAATTGGGATGAAAATTTTGAGAAATTATCCATTTTATCATTTTGTAAGGAATCATACGAGACAATATATATGCTGAATTCACCCAAATTAGTGAATTATTTTGTGACCAAATTATGTTCTTCATTCAACAATCTTGATTCATCCCTTATACATTGAATCATGGAATTTTAACTGTAAAATTAATGATGATATTAATCATTATTAAATAACTTTTTCAATGCTATGATGATATATTATAATGAATAATATATTCTATGATAATTCATGTTTCATAACCCTTGGTTATTTAAATGTTATTATTGAATATGCAAATGAATACATATCCCTATAAGTGATGCTTGATAATTAAGGTGTGATTTTTTCCAAATTAGACTACATGACATCGGTCTTATGAGGAATATATTAGAGGGCGCTCCAAATTGAGAAAATTATGTTCGGATATATCTTTATATTATATCCATAAAGGAACGTACTAAACGAGTAAAGGAATTTGGAACAAGAGTGTTTGGGAATACTCTCCCTTGACCAATATCACCATTTACCATCCTATAGTCTGCACATCCTCTACTAATGGTATTGATGATCTAGTTTCCTTGATAATATCTTCCTCGTCATCAGGGGACTCAGACATGAATATATATATTTTAAATGATTTCTGAAGACATTATCCAATTATTTTGGGCCCAATAAAAATTGGTTAATAATGGAATAAGGAAATTATAGTCATTGAAATAGATGGATAAGTGTTCCATTTATATATGATTCTATAGATTCTTAGTATTGGAACTCATATCAGTAAGTAGAATAACTAGTAGATGTAATGATAATACTTGCCTTAGTATCTTTATGTGTCACCATCTACCATAATTTTTTGATAATTCAATATTGTTATTCCACCCACACACTATAAAATGTGTGAGAATATTCCAACTAAATTATATGTAATTGAACATAAAATAGAAAATGGGAGTATGGATCATAAATGATTAGATTTTCAAAAATGTGTGAAATAACTCCATATCAAAAGATTAATTTATATAACATCACATCAACATAACCAATTCTTTCATAGTTAATCTTCTCGGAGGGAGTATGATATGGCATTAAATTGAAACACTTTTTTTCTCAACATATTAATATACTCATTGGAATCCAACCAAATTTCCTAAACATAAAATAAATTTTTAATCCTTGTGTGTACCACAGCATAAGGATATTCAATGGTATTTTGGTTCCCATAACACCATAAATATTAGAAAATCTATAAAAATAAACAAGAAGGACCTATAAATCCATTATGGAGTTATACATTACTGAATATGGATGATAATTTTATAAATACGAGAATGTGTTATCATTGATAGCGTATAAGGCCTCCTTCTCCCATTCAAACATCTATCACTAATGCGCTGAGCCAAAATCAATTATTTTTATCCATGACAGGGAAAATAAATACTTTTAAAAACATGGCCAAATATCCCAGTAGATGGAGACTTGATGAAACGTCCAATTTCATAGTATATCAGCATAATTTAAATTATTAGGCCGTTTGAGTGGCTCAATATTAGATCATGTTGTCTCATATCTATCTTGAATGTACGCGATTTGAATATATTATAGTTGTTTGATCCCCACTTATACAAAAAAGACTATTAATATTTTATTTGATAGATGATAGAGTATAATTTAAAATCATTTGAACCACTCATTTATAGTTACATGTATATCTAATTCTTATGATGGAGTTTATTTAGGTCCATCCCCAATTATTTTGGTATGGAGAAAATCATTTTAAATCGCTCCAAGTTGATGTAGTTACTTAATTTGATAAATGTACTATATGATGATTCCTACCTCACCATGGGTCAAATGGAATGTGTTTTTTTGAGAGAGTAATGTTTTTTTATATCTCTAAATATATCTAGTTGATGGAACATGATGAGTTGAGAAATCCATGTTTCCTTGTAAGGGTGCACAATGTATAATTTTTCTGAAACTTTTGTATAGATTTATCTAACCATTAAGGTCCATATCAAATCACCTGCAAAATTTCCAACCAGTGTGTGATCTAATATTTTACTCAATGTAACTTTTATGATATACTATTAGGAGATAAATATGTTTTAGTAACTCTGAGTAATCAGCAGATGAGAAATATCACATCCATAAAATCTCATAGTGGAGTGATTGAATTAGTAGGATAACCACAATAGTGGAAACAATATTATTTTTCTATGTTCATGACCAATTTCATTTATATAGTCCCTATATGATTAAAAATATCATGTTGGAAGATTGTGATCAACAGAATGTTATGGAAACATAAACTTGAAAAAAAAATTATAATGGTGAAGTTTATGTGAAAGAGTATAGTCTCAAACACAGATAGAAAGGAGACCCTTTACGACAATTGTTTCCTAATGATACCCCATGTCGTGGATCCTAATTTTGGTTTATATAAATCATAACACCAGAGTCTAAATATTGGACAATTTATACATGATTGAATTCTTATAGTCTATTATATAAAAAATAATTCATTTTAACAAGGATGGAATCATAAGAAATGTAGAATTAATGGATGCGACATGTATAGAGTATCATGATGTTTGTGTTCCATTCCTAGTCTCTCAATCAAGAGTCCCATATAATGTCACCTGATTACATGATAAATTATAAGATTCATAATTATGTTTCCATTGGAAGGTCACATGAAATGTATAAACCTATTTACATAACATTACAACCCACATACATTCATTTTTCTCATGTACAATATGAAAAGTTACCCTATAGCTGATGAAAATTGAAAGATATCAAAATCACGTTACAAGGATAAATCTAATGATTGGATCCATGAATTGGCTAGAAAAAATAATTATGTATTGTAATATTGGGAAATGGATTACAAAAAATATTCCATAATATGAGATTATGTAGGATAAAATAAATTTAGTGTTATAGATGATTGAATCACAAGTGAAATGGTTTTCCCTCATCCCCCAATTTATAGGGAACCTGACATAGGAAAAATTGTCTCTTAGAAAATTAATATTTTTTAGGATGACCACAAAAATTCCAAGAGGTTCCATTTGGCAATTACTTCATCCTGGCTGAGTCCACATCCCTTTCTCCCTCTGAACCTTTCCTTTCATGGTGAAATTTTTTGATGGAAAAATAATGAGAATCAGTAAAGTTTGGGTTTTTGAAACATTACAAAATAAATTCCTTGTTTTTCCCAAAATTTATGATTATAAAAGCATGAAAACATGGTTATCAAGATTCTAGATCACACAGGTATTGTGACCTTACATATTTATCATGATGCACAACCATTGTGAAATCTAGCGATGACGTCATGTGCTTCATGTGATCTGCTCAATAATCATGTGAATCCCCATTGAAGAATCCACTTGGTTCATGAAAATCCCCTCATTAGACACTTACAACCCATAAAAATTATATTATTGGTGTCTTATAAAACTAAAAATTACTTCAGACATGCTCATCTAATATTTTCATGGTCCATTGAACATCCAAACTGATCTCACAAAGGTATTCAGACATGTTGGTCTCATTATCAAGAAGACCTCAGACATGTCCACTCAATAATGTAATGAATTTTTAGAAGTACGATCACAAGAATACCTTTTGAAATGTTGTTTGGATCCCACATAGGCCATATGACCTGAAAATGATGATCTTATAGATGTCATTTTACAGGAAAAAATAGATCTCCCAAATTCTTTTTGTATGAAACATGTTCTCATAAAGGGCCAATAACATTTTTCATTATCTCACAAAGGCAATCTAATGGGCCAGCCTTAGCTCATGAAGGGCATTGGATATTTAATGTTGATCACACGTATTCCCTTTAACATTCTGTGGATTAAAGGATTCTTATAATGGTAGATTGATAATGCGGTCCTTCTTTTTCACATGACACATGAATGAACTAACTAAGATCTTGTAGCTCGATCAGGCAATGAACATGAAATACGTCATCCACCAAATCAATCCATAAATTTAGAATTAATCTATGGAAAATTTATCAATGGATCATGGTGTTTATTCATATAAAATCCAACCACTAAATATAAGAAACAATCATAGAGAAAAGGATAGTGATATATCAAGAGTTTCCCACATGAATTGTTTTCATTAAGAAAAAATATTATGAAGCATGAATATTCACCTTATGTGATTATTTTATTAATAATATGAATGCTCCATGAAATGCCTTCTAGATTAAAATAAGGATATTATGTTTGATGAACTCATAATGAGTTTCCTGAGTAAAAAAATTCATTACAATAATACTGAATTCACTCGATGAAAACTAAAAATGGTGGAATATTCGTTTGAAGGTAGATAAATTGAATTTCAATAATATGAATGATGTTTTTTCCTTATTTTTTCATTGATCATTAAAAAATCTCAGTACATGTTTCATAGAATATGGAAATCCCCAAATGTAATTTTTTCTTATATCATGTAATTTTTCTCATAGATTTCATCTGGTTCATTCACCAAATTCCCGACAACCCATCCATATATTGTGGTATCCCAAAGGAGTGGTAGTGAGTGCATGTGGTCGAACACATAATTTTGAACTTGGTTCATGTAAAGGATAACCAAAAAGTTTTCATTGATCATAATATGAAAGTTGTTCGGATCATCAATGATCACATGAAGACCCCTTGATTTTTCATCCTAGTTATTTCAACAATTTTTATATATGTTCTCCATTTTAATGTGATAGAATTAATATATTCCATTAAGTAACATGAAAAATGACATGACATTCTAGGATGAAATTCATATAATTTTCATCCTTTCCCTACTAAAAACATTATACATGTCAGCCAAATTAGACACGGGACCATGGACATTATAACCCTTTTTAATATACGTCCTCAAACATGTCTTGAATACATACTCAATCATGTTGGACTTTTTCTTGTATTATTACATTTATATGTCCTGTGAAGCAATGTGATCCATCAACCATGAGTCTTTGGCGAGGAATCCAATTTATATGGATAATGTCTACAATGGAATAGGGTAACATTATCATGGAACCAAAAGCAATTCTTTTCCTTTAAAATCACCCTCGTACAGCCAGAGCCCTCACATTTGGAAATTCATTATCATTACCTCCCATTAACCATTACATGGTATGTAAGGAATATTTTTCATCTTATTAATTTAAAAATAAGGATTCTAAATGTGACATAGAAATCAACATTAGTATAGGTCCCTCAACATTCAATTTAATCTTGTCTATAGGGACCACCTCCAATGGTTATACTCTCTTTCCACATCTATCAAATTATTATGATATAAACTAAATAATAATTAATATAATTACTATTTTAATGAATATAAGTATGAATCCTTTCAAAGGAATTACACCCATATAAAACATTAATATCATATCATTCCTTTTTGGTTCATATAATTTATAGGGATTCTAATAATATTATATTAATTACTCATCAATGTTAGTGTTACTTATTTCTTTCTATCTATTGTTTCTCAAACTGATAAAAACTCACTTGAGCATAGATGTTTGCAATGATCAAAGAATTAAATCATAAAAATTTTACTAATTATTGAAACGTCAGTGTATATTCCATTCTTCAATTGTAGGTCAACAATAGTAGGAATGTCCATTAAATGAACATTATGGATTTGCCTCATGTTTTCAAATGATACGTTGGACTCCTCGTAGAGGTTTAAGGTCATTCGCAAATCACCAATATTCTCCTAGTGCGGTCTTAAACTCTTAATTTATTATCCACATGAATTAATATTTTAATAATTTTATCATTTATAAGAGGAATCAAGATATATATTCTGGAAATTTTCTACATACTGATGGTATCATTAATAGAACACCCTTTATCTTTTATAAGATGTTAATACCTGATAATTTAGTTTGGGCAACCGGTCAAGTATCTGAGCATAAAATGGAGTCTGGAACATATCATTAATATGTAAGTGTACCACAATAGGAAATAATCCCCCAATAAATGTTATGAAGATCCTAAACTCCCATTATATTAAACAATGTGAGCTACAATGTTAATTTTATATAAACCCCCTAAATGACCCAATTTATTTGGAAAGGTGGGGTGTATGTCTCTGCATATATTAGAGGAGTTACACATTTCGATAGGAAACATAACTTGTTAGAAAAATTTAAAAACAATATTATGTTTCATTATATAATTTAAATATAAAAGGTTATAATGACATGTTACTGTTGTTCTATTCCATTCCCCCCCCCCCCCCCCCGTTTTTTGAATCACCTTTGTTGCTTCTTCAAATTTATGATTTCTCCATAGAAATTATTCACTGTGATAACTTTTTCTCTATATTACTGTTAATCTTTAATCCATTATTTCAAATAGTTTTTCCTCATATCATTGATTATTCTTTAATAATATGTCCTCTTTTTTCATTATATGTGATATATTTGGTATGTTCATCAACAAGAGAGATGCATGGAACATGTTGTTAACTTGGAATTGGTATGGTGGAAGTTACTTGTCAAAATCAACCATACCGACTCTATAAACATTATCATAATAGAAAATATTCTTAGGGATAATCATTTCATTCTTTCCAAATATCATAAACATTTTCCTTAGTGAAATTCGTAGAATGACCTTCTCAATAACCTTAAATCCCATATGACATCGATGATTGTCATTATAAATTATCTATAGACTCTGAGATACCTTGTAGTGATATTGAATTGATCAAACATTATATTCCATTTACTCTCATATATCACGTACCAATAGTTTTATATAACTAACTTTATCACATGATGTTGTTGTTATACATTAGTTTCTATAAAGAGAATCATATGGAGCCATCTTAATTTTCATGTGAAAGATATTATTTTAAGAAAACTCATCCACTTGATGGTTTTGATAAAAAAACCCAATTAAATCAATTATAATAGATCTAAAACTATTCTGAATGATTTTAATTTTTATCCTATAATTTATATTTTCCTATGATGGTATGCATTATTGAAACTCGAATATGTGTCCTAGTCCTACTGATAACATTTCATGAACATTGAGGTAAGCCTCGGATCCCTGTCAGATATAATAGATTGTGGTAATATAGAAACCTTACAATTTTCACATTGTGTATCATGATAAGATAATAATGATATAAGTATTACTTTATATAAATTATGTGTGTTTCCATTATATGGGGATCAACAATAACAAAAATGGAATTTTTTCATAATTTTGTTTTTGCGAGTGTGATAAAAAACCCCAAGGATATATTTTCTAATTTACATTCTGGTATGGTTAATGGTTATAACAATCCGTTAAACATAAATCGAAAATCATTAAGTATTGGACATACTGTTCACTGACATACATAATTAGAAATATCTCACCTCTTCTATCCCCACTATAGGTACTCTATTATATTATTATACATATTCATAATTACTAGATTAGGAAATAATATATATCTATAATGCATATCCCTCAACTCCTTCTTCAAATATCAAATTGATATAAAAATACATGGTTCATAAATTTTATCATTATTTAAGAACCATTCGAATTATGTAGAACCATGTAGGGTTCTTAAGAACCATTCGAATTTTATCATTATTTTATCATTATTAGGAAATAGAACCATGTAGGGTTCTTAAGAACCATCCGAATGAAGCCATTGAAAATATGGTTGCACAAAATCCACATCTGAACCAACAGTTGGTCAAAATAATCAATTGGACTTTTCAAAATGTTTAGTTGCGAACGCAACCAAATACTTTGTAATTTATATCTATCACTACTGAAAATCCATGTGAATGAAGTACAGTCATCTTCAATAAGGGTGTTTGAATACCCAGGCACTAACACAATGATTAAATGGGAAAACTATTCTCAAGGTGGTGGAAAGCATCAGAATCGGACCACAAAAGAAACTGACCATCCCCCAATAAGATAGAGATATATTGACTTGTTTGTTTGGTTCAATGATTAACATAAAGCATAAGTTTACAAAAAAAATCTATAACATTCCATAATTTCAATTAGATGGAACAACTTAAGCGTTATTGTCACGTTACCCCATGGTGGGGTGGTAGATATACCATTATCGTATCAATTCCTATAAATTCATTGACAGTGTTAGAGAAGTAGAATCAGTCTCACCAATAGAGTAGAGCTCTCCACGGTGATTCTCAGAATAACATGAATCGTCCACAGGGGAAATCAAAATAATAGAATAAAGACAAGTCTAAAGTGAAAAATCAACTGTATTGAGATGTGATGTCGATTTTCTATGATCAGGATGGACCATCCATAGAGAGATGTATGATTCCATGGAATTCTACCTTTGTGCACGTTCATTTTCATAATTTTTCATCACATTCATTCATTTATTTTCATTTGGTTGAATGACTATGATTAGAACTCAAAATGATTCCTTCCTTATTAAAACATCACACTCGTCTTGGTGAATGACAATATCAAGATTTTTATGTAAATAATGTGATGCAAATGTTTATGGAGAAGAGCTGAAATTGGGCTTCTTGATGTAGGGGATGTATATTGGTGATGAAATATTGGGTATGGATTGGTTTAGAACATTTAGGCCTCACATCAACTATTAGAACATAATAGTTAGTTATACAACTAGGGAAGGAGTTGAGAATCTATTTAAAGGATAATGGGTTATAGGTGAAACTAAAACGGGATTGTTTGCATCAGTAGTAGGAATGATATCTTACCAGTTGAAAGTTTTGACATCGACATAGGTAGAAGAGATCGAGGATCTATATATTCAAGTATGTGTGATTCAATCATCAGATGTCTTTCCAATGAATATATTAGGCTTACCACCCATAAGGGATGTGGATTTTACGACTGATATCCTTTTATGGACCAATCATATTTTCCTTATTTCATGTATGATGAAATGAATATAATTATGGGAATTGAATGTGATGTTGGAGGAACTCGAATGAACAAGTTTCATTTATCCATGTATGTCTCCAAGAGGCACACCGGTTTTGTTCATAATGTAATAAGATGGAACTCATTTCTTTTGCGTTAATTGATGTAAGGATAAATATGTTACGATAAAAAATTAGTATCCATTTCCATGAATTGATTATATTATTGATCAATTAATGAGAGCCCAAAGGTTATATATAATTGACACCCAATCAGGATATCACAAATCATGGCTTCAGAATGAAGAAATTATGATGTCAGATTTGAAATGATGATATGGCCATTATGAATAAGTATTCATGGATTATGGTCTAAAAATGCACCAGGTGCCTTTATGAATTTGATGAATTTGGTATTTTCAAGATATCTTGACACTTTTTTGTGGTGTTTGTGTATTTCATATTTGTGTATTCAATGATATCGTCAGATCAAGAGGAACAAATAGAGAAAGTGTTAAAATTCCATAGACATCACCTTTTGGTAATCAACAACATCTATGTGTTTTTTGGATATATGGTATATGATTTATTGGAAAATGTGACTTCTAAAAAGAATCCAAAACAAGTTTTGATCTCGTGGTAACCTCCAAAGTAAGTCTTTGAGATAAAAAGTAATTACTGGTCTTTATTGGTATCACCTATTCATTTATCGTGAATTCTCATGGCTATCATTGTTAATGACACGATTTTTAATGAAGAATGATCCATTCCAATGGACAGAGGAATTCCATTTGTATTTCTAGTAGAATAATGTTCTTCATACTTTGGAACATTTCATGATTTATCCAAAATCGGGATGATGATATTTGGTGTACTATGATGCTTTAGGATTGGGGTTGTGATTTTTATAATAAAATGATACCATTTTGTGGCTTATGGTTCAAGGCAGCTGATAATGCATTAGAGTAATTACAAAACACTTGATTTAGAGGTAGCTGCAGTCATCCATGCATTGATGACCTATAATGTAACTCCCCGACCCCAGTTACCCGGAATCGCTGCATTATTGCGTAACATTGGCATGATCACAAAAGATCAAGTCTCGAAAGACCGATTAGTTTAGTAGCCTTGGAAACACTAGATACATTCATAAATGTTACATTAAATCATAAACTGAAAATATACAATAACAAAGTCTCCATAGTCCACACTCATATCCTCTTCTGACTATCCCTGCAGGTCATTCATAAAATACTTCTTCACATCCGGGAAAATATAAAATCATTGAAAGGGGTGAGCTCAGATGCTCAGTAAGGATAACAATATAGTGGAAGCTTTCATCAATAAACATAAACATTTAAGGCAATGTATAAATAAAACAAAATCCTTTTAAACTTGAACTTTAACATAATATGGAAAAACTAAAATGAGATAATGCCATTTACTTCTTCACATGGATATTCTACTAGTCGAATAATCACATGCAATATCAATAACCACTTTCATAATTATGGAATACATAATTCCAGACTATAATAACCACATAGCCAAGGCCTCATGCCAAGACTACAAATAAGATTTTGTCAAGACCTCGTGACAAGACACTAGTTTTTCTCATGAGACCTAATGATGCAATTTTTTTAGAAGATACATTCTTTAAAAAATGCTCAAAAATACTCCAGTGTTTTTCTAAAAACATTATGCCAGCTTCTGAAAACAAAATAACTAATTCTGAGACTGGTCGACTAATTACAGGCCATGATGGGTCCACACCTAATCCCTTCCTGTCTACCACACTCGAGAGTCGGGTTTTCTGAAAACATTTTTTTGATTACGTTAAATACATATACATTTTCACTGTATTTTCATATATTTGAGGGAAATATCTCTCTCTTTTTTGAAATCATTTAAAAAATGTTAAGGCTTGTGGAAGAAGATGAAACTCAAATAATGGTCACGACAGTGAAGAAGTCATTGTGGCTGCATACATATGACAAAAAACATTCCATTTATTTCGTTTAGTAAAACACTTCCTACAAAAAATATTCCTTTTGAATAAACATAATGGTCAAAGGGGTTTATACACTGTATAAATGAAATTTGAGTATAAAACAAAATATGCTTCAATGAAAGGATATTGAGACAAAGTCCATAAAAAGATCATTTTATAAATAAAATAGATCTATTATGTGTATTCACTATATGTACACATAAAGAAAGTAAAAATACAAGATAGGACATAATAATATCATGAAATAATTTGAAAGTCGGAGATTAACCCAAAGAATGGAAATTGGGTTAAGAAGTTCCCTTAGCTTGTGTCCGACTTGACTCGACCGTTATTTAACCTCCTGAATAATAAACTAGAGTTAATATCTACTTTCTTAAGAACATTTTTCAATTTCATCATCCCTTTTATATCCCTTATTACAATGTTACAAAAATTTTGTAGTCATTTATGTTAATAACAGTCGTTTTGTCGATCTTTGGTACATGAGTTAACAAAAAACTTCTTATAATTACAAGCTGTTTATGTTGTAGAATATCCATTATCTCCAGAATTATATTCATTATGTATATATAATATATATCATATATATCCAGTATATAAATTCATTTCAAATATTACATTACATTTAGAGGTAAGAAATGAAATGCACCGTTCATGGAAACGGTAAGCCGTACGTACACATGAACGCTACTTTCATTTCTATTTCATATTTAATGGAAAGAAATTATGATTATATAAAGGTATACAATAATTCCAGTATAATATAATGTATAATACCATTTACTCAATCCTTTATACATCCCACATATGGCATTAATGATTCAAATCACTTTGAGGGGGCGGTAGTCCGCACTTCCTAAAATGAAAATATCTCATTTACCCATATTGGAAACCATAAAGGTATGAAATAAATGAAAAATACAGAATAATAAGTAAAATATAAACATATTATATATCATATATAAATATAGTGACATATTAATGGCCACCTTTGAAGGTGTTATATGAGTGTTGAACAATCATCTTTTCGTGAGGCAGAAATTCCCTATCCACAGAAACAGTATGTTCTTTAACCATTAGATGTAGGTGTGTGTATGTGTAGCTCGAATATTTCTTATAAAAACATACTAGTATATTGAGGATACTTCTTTTGTTACAAAAGAAATAATTAAAAATATTTTAGGGGATTGGAGAAGCAAAATAACACAAAATAACATAAGAGAAGACATTACCTTAAAATCGGGTAACTCCTTTTGATTTGAGCCAAAGCCTTCCATGGGAAGAGTTATGCCCAAAGTGAGGCTTCTAGGAGTAATAGAGGGAAGTTGGGAGAGTATTTGGGTAGAGTTTGGCCGAGAAAAATGGCTTGATGGTGTGAATAAGGTGGTAGAGGTGGGTTCCTTTTATAAGAGGAGAGAAGGGGCACTCTTGGAATGATTGAAATGTTACTTTATTATGAAATTATTTTTGGATTATAAAGGTCCCACAATGATATATTTCTAGGATAAGGTGATACGGGTTATAACTACACTCATCCAATATGTTTTTGACAAGTTTAATCCTTAGATATTACATTATCTTTTCATTTTATTTAAATCGTTAATTAATGAGGTAATCGCGGCATCATCATTGTGTCACAAAATTTTTAATTTATGTAATTTCTAAAAATTATAAAAAATGTATCATGATGTAGTAAATACTTTTATCTTTCTAATGAATATTTATAGTCAAAAATATGACATGTATAACCCCATTTAAAAATTGTTTTAGTAAAAGAACTCATGTTTGTGACATTTTTATTTTAACATTAAAAAAAAATTAATGTCATTTTCCCACCAAAGTGACTCCATGGGGTCCCCAAGTTGACTAATGGATTATCATGGTCGGACATGACTCATACAATAGGGTTAGGACAAGTTTAAATATCATTTCATATTATTATAACATTATCTTTACCTTAAATTACACGAATTACCTTTAATCGCGATTAATTAAACTTAAAAGTTACTATTCACAAAAATATTATTTTAATCCCATTGAACCACATTTTACTTCATAATGACAACCATGTATTTCAGATTTTTGAAAATCAAAACACTGAAGTGGTAATGTTTCATTTAAAAGAAAAATCTGTTTTTTAACTACCACTTAGTGGTTTAACTATTCATCAAAAATTGAAGTTTTTCAGAACAATTCCAAAATTTCACCCTAAGCTATAATTGATATTCCGAATTCAAATATGATGTCTATTTTAAAAAATTCCAAACATATAAGTTTCATTAATTAATTTTATAATTAATTCCTGCTTTCACAACAAATAGCGTGTTTTTAAGAAATAATATATATCAAAAGATTGAAAATTGTTTATGTCTAATTTCAAAGTGAAATTAATTCTAATGACCACCATTTGATAAAATGGTAAAAATATATTCTAATTACACTTTAAAACCACTCAATATTATAATTTGTCACTATAAATTATTTTTATTAAAAAAATTGTTTTTATGTATTTTTCACTATTCAGAAAAAATTGGAAGTTCTCAGAAAAATACCAAAAAATTCAACATAGGATAATTTTGATATTCCGAATACAAAAATGAAGTCCATTTTGAAATATAAAATTTTTATAATTTCAAAAAGTGGGTATTAATATTCATAACTTCTACTTTGATTGGTCGCGGTGTGTTAGAATCTCGAACTTGCGTACAATGCAAGCTATTGCATTATTGAAAGAGAAGACTATCTTGAAAGCTTGGGGTGTTACATTCTCCCCCCCTTCAATAAATTGCATCCTTGAAATTTGAAAAATTTCGTCGAAAATAAAAGGTTGAAAATAGAAAATACCTTTGTGGAAAACCCACATCGGAAATAGGGTTAATAAGAATATAGCATTAAAAGAATGAAAGAAGAGTACACAAGTCACCCGAGATAGCCCATAATAGGATTCTATGAAAATATGGATATGGAGGAGAAACAAACCATCATGGTCTGATGGAGAGTTGTAGAAAATAGGATTAGGATAAATTTAACACTAAGAAAATCACAAACTTGTGATTGGTTAAACAGTCATTGAATCCCCAGTTGTAAAAGTTAACCAGCAACGTTTTTGTTTTAAGTTACCTTTTATAAAGTTTAGGAATTTATTTAGGAGATTTACTAAGAACATAAGGAAATATACATACTTGTCATGTAGACATTCATTATTTAATAAATTTTTACCACAGACACATCATTCACTTCAAAAGGTAATAGAACACAAAAATATTCTATTTATCCTAATGGTATTAGGTTCCATATATAAACTCATACCATTTCAATTAGGAAAACTTTTTTGTAATAACCAAGGACTTCCTGTATTCTATTGGTAGGTAGTAAAGGCCTTTCGCACTGTGGTTGTGGGTTCGATTCCTACAGCTTCGTCCGACGTGACGGGTTATCCCCCAACCTGCAAGTTATCATTTTACTAAAACTATTATAATATTCCAAAAATAATCTTCAGAAATTTTTTAACCTTAAAAAATACTATCCAAGGGTCAACTTAATCCATTCCAACCTATATAGTTATCCAAAATAACTCTGTCCAGACTTTATCTAATAGGTCTTTAAATTCCAAAATCAATTTTATCATCAGATTCCTCAAAAAAATTAAAGTTTCTCTTATTGTCACATACAAAAATAAGAATAACTTAATCATATAAAAACCTCAATGAAAACATCAAATACTGCAGTACAATCCTTATCTATATGACATTATTATTATAACCAGAATATAATCCTTGAGTCCAAAAGCACCAATACATTATTTATTCCACTTCAACTGTAGTCACATCATAAGATTGGCCTTGATCCCTTGGCTTTTTCTATGGTATGTTTCCCATACGCTTAGGACATTCAATTGCATAATGTCCTATTTCCCTACAATTTTAGCATTCATCATTGATAGCCTCTTTCTTTCCCTTACAATCACGAGACTGGTGACCTTTTTCTCCACATTTGTAACGAACTCCCATTCCCTTTAGGCAAGTACCATGGTGATTCTTCCCACAATTATCGAATAATGGAAAATCATTCTTTTGCTTTTTCCCTTTATCTGTCTCTTGTTCCACCGTTCGCTTCTTCTCCGGCTTTACTTTGTTGTCATAAGACTTAGAGAATTCCTTTTTTGTCTTGATATCACACGAGACTATATCTTCGTACATTGAGAAAGATTGTGATACTAAAGCTCAACAGAGAAATGGTTTTAACCCATTAAAAAAACGATCAATCTTACTTATTGGGTTACATATATAATCTGCAGCATGCCTCTATAACCTTGTAATGTTAGCCTCATACTTTGCGACATTTTCATCCTCCTTCTGCCTTAGTCTCAGAAATTTCCTTTCCACATCTGCTCGATGGTCATGTGGAATGTATTTTTCTAAGAAAATTTCCTTAAACTCCCTCCATTCCATGCTTGATACTTCTTCATCTTCCTTTGTGATTTGAATCAGCGACCACCATTGATCGACATCTCCAGTGAGGCGGTAAACTTCCATGACAACTTTATCCCTTTCGCTACACCCCATGGTGTGGAATATTTTATCCAAGGGGTTTATCCATTGCTCAGCTACTAATGGATTTGTACCCCCATTTAATGTTGGCGGTTGTTGCCTCATGAAGCGGTCTAACATTGATCCTCCACATTGCGGATCAGGGTGATCTATACGAGTTAGGTTACTATTCATAACCTGAGTGAGTTGTCCCAGTATGGTGATATGTTTATCAGCACCAGTTGTATCTCCAGATCCACAATAATTATCTTGAGGAGGAGGGTAATCCCAACACGGAGTGCGTGCATTGATACGGTTTCCATTCCTCCCACTAGGATCCATTTCTAAACAATGGCATAAACTAGATTAGTTAATGAATTAAAATACATAATTCCATACTTGTAAAACTCATAACATAAAATGAACAATTTATGGATATAATCCATAATCATAAATTTTTTTTCTTTGACGATGTATGTACTAATAAGACCTTCATAATGGTTTTTAAAGAAAATGATAATTATCCTAAGCATATCTCCCAGGAGTGTCGTAACCAAGAGTGCAGCAAGGCTCGTTGCCGTGCACTAGTTCCCGATCGAGTCTAGCTCAAAGCAGTGTTTTCGGGTTTTACCCCTAGGTACGTCTGTACCAGAGCCGCCTCTACCTGCTCGTATCTAGACAGGGATGTATTGCTCGGAAAACTCAAAAAATCTATATAATACTGAAATTCTAGGAAGATCTTCTATACTAATCCTCAAAGTCTATCTTCGGGCTATGTGCTCTAATCAGAGTTTATCTAAATCTAGCTTCCAAAGTTAGTACTAAACTGCCTCTTATACCAACTGTAATGCCCCGACCCCAGTTACCGGGAGTCGGTGCGTTATTGCGTAACATTGGCATGATCACAAAAGATCAAGTCTCGAAAGACCGATTCGTTTAGTAGCCTTGGAAACACTAGATACATTCATAAATGTTACATTACATCATAAAGTGAAAATATACAATAACAAAGTCTTCATAGTCCACACAAATATCCTCTTGTGACTATCCATACAGCTCATTCATAAAATAATTCTTCACATCCTGGAAAATATTAAAACATTGAAAGGGGTGAGCTCAGATGCTCAGTAAGGATAACAATATAGCGGAAGTTTTCATCAATAAACATAAACATTTAAGGCAATGTATAGCTAAAACAAAATCCTTTTAAACTTGAGCTTCAACATAATATGGAAAAAGTAAAATGAGATAATTCCATTTACTTCTTTACATGGATATTATACTGGTCAAATAATCAATGCAATATCAATAACCACTTTCATAATGATGGAATGCATAATGCCAGACTATCATAACCACATAGCCAAGGCCTCGTGCCAAGACTACAAATAAGATTTTGTCAAGGCCTCGTTCCAAGACACTAGTTTGTCTCATGAGACCTACCGATGCAAATTTTTTAGAAGATACATTCTTTTAAAATTGCTCAAGTATACTCTAGTGTTTTTCTAAAAACATTATGCAAGCTTCTGAAAACAAAATAACTAATTTTGTGACTGCTCGACTAATTACAGGCCATGATGGGTCCACGCCCAATCCCTTCCAATCTACCACACTCAAGAGTCGGGTTTTTTTAAAACATTTTTAATATTGCATTAAATAAGTATACATTTGCACTGGATTTTCATATATTTGAGAGAAATATCTCTCTCTTTTTTCAAATCATTTAAAAAAAAGTTAAGGCTTGTGGAAGAAGATGAAACTCAAACAATGATCATGGCGGTGGAGAAGTCGTTGCGGCAACATAAAAACGAAAAAAAACATTCCATTTATTTATTTTAGTAAAACACTTCGTATAAAATATATTCCTTTTGAATAAACGTAAAAGACAAAGGGGTTTATACACCGTATAAAAGAAATTTGAATATAAAACAAAATATGCCTCAATGAAAGGATATTGAGACAAAGTCCTTAAAAAGATAATTTTTTAAAATAAAATAGATCTATTATGTGTATTCACTATAATTACACATAATGAATGTAATAATACACGATATGACATAATAATATCAAGAAATAATTTGAAAGTAAGAGATTAACCCAAAGAATGGAAATTGGGATAAGAAGTTCCCTTACCTTGTGTCTAACTTGACTCAACCGTTCTTTAACCTCCTGAATAATAAACTAGAGATAATCTCTACTTGCATAAGAACCTTTTTCAAGTTCTTTATACCTTTTATATCACTTATTACAGTGTTACGAAAATTATGTAGTCATTTAAGTTAATAACGGTCGTTTTGTCGATCTTTGGTACTTGAGTCAACAATAAACTTCTCATAATTACACGTTGTTTATGTGGTAGAATATCCATTATTTCCAGAATTATATTCATGATGTAGATATCATAAATATCATATATATCCAGTATATACATTCATTTATAATATTACATAACATTTAGAGGAAATAAATGAAATGCACCATTCATGGAGACGGTAAGCCGTACATACGCATGAACGCTACTTTCATTTTTATTTCACATTTAATGGAATGAAATTATGATTATATAAAGGTATAATATAATTCCAGTATAATATAATATATAATACCATTTAATCCATCCTTTATACATCCCACATATGGCATTAACAATTCAAATAACTTTAAGGCGGCGGTAGTCCGCACTTCCTAAAATGAAAATATCGCATTTACCCATAATAGAAACCATAAAGGTATGTAATAAATGAAAAATACAAGAAGCTTAAGTAAAACATAAAAATATTATATATCATATATAAATATATTGACATCTTAATGGCCACCATTGAAGGTGTTATATGAGTGTTGAACAATCATCGTTTCGTGAGGCAGAAATTCGCCATCCACAGAAACAGTATGTTCTTTAACCATTAGATGTAGGTGTGTGTAAGTGTAGCTCGAATACTTCTTATAAAAACATCCTTGTATATTGAGTATATTTTTTTTGTTACAAAATAAATTAATAAAAATATTTTAGGGGGTTGGAGAAGCAAAATAAAACAAAATAACATAAGAGAAGACATTACCTTAAAATCGGGTAACTCTATTTGATTTCATCCAAAGGCTTCCTTGGTAAGAGTTATACCCAAAGTTATGCTTCTATGAGTAATAGGGGCAAGTTGGGAGAGTATTTGGGTAGATTTCGGCCGAGCTAAATGGCTTGAAGGTCTGAATAAGGTGTTATAGGTGGGAGTCTTTTATAAGTTGAGAGAAGGGGCACTCTTGGAAAGATTGAAATGATACTTTATTATGAAATGCTTTTCAGATTCTAAAGGTCCGAAAATGAAAACTTTCGAGGATAAGGTGATAAGGGTTCTAAATCTACTCATAAAATAGGTTTTTGACAAGTGTATGCCTTATATTTTACATTATCTTTTGATTTTATTTAAATCGTTAATTAATGAGGTAATAGCTTCATCATCATTGTGTCATACAAATTTTAATTTATCTAATGTCTAAAAATTATAAAAAAAGTATCATGATTTATAAAATCCTTTTATCTTTCGAATTAATATTTATAGTCAAAAATATGACATGTATAACCTCATTTGAAAATTGTTTTAGTAAAAGAACTCATGTTTGTGACATTTTTATTTTAACATTAATTAAAAAGTTTTTAATGTCATTTTCCCACGAAAGTGGCTCCATGGGGTCCCCAAGTTGACTCATGGATTGTCTTGTTAGGACATGACTCATAAAATAGGGGTTGGATAAGTTTAAAGGTCATTTCATATCATTATAACATTATCTTTACCTTAAATTACATTAATTACCTTTAATCGCGATTAATTAAACTTAAAAGTTACTATTCAACAAAAAATTATATTAATCCCATTGAACAACATTTTACTTCCTAATGACAACCATGTATGTATGATTGTTGAAAATCAAAACACAGAAGTGGTAATATTTCATTTAAAAGAAAAATCAGTTTTTTAACTACCACTTAGTGGTTTAACTATTCATAAAAAATTGATGTTTTTCAGAACAATTCCAAAATTTCACCCTAAGCTATAATTGATATTATGAATTAAAAAATGATGTCTATTTTACAAAATTCCAAACATATATGTTTCATTAATTAATTTTATAATTAATTCCCGTTGTCACAATAAATAGCGTGTTTTTAAGAAATAATATATATCAAAAGATTGACAATTGTTTATGTCCATTTTCAAAGTGAAATTAATTATAATGACCACCATTGGATAAAATGGTAAAAATATATTCTAATTACAATTTAAACCCACTCAATATTATATTTTATCACTATAAATTATTTTTATTAAAACAATCGTTTTTATGTATTTTGTACTTTTCATAAAAAATTGGATGTTCTCAGAAAAATACCAAAAAATTCAACTGAGGATAATTTCGATATTCCGAATACAAAAATGAAATTCATTTTGAAATATAAAATTTATATAATTCCAAAAGGTGGGTATTACTATTCATAAATACTACTTTTATTGGCCGCGGTGTGTTAGAATCTTGAACTTGCGTACAATGCAAGCTTTTACATTATTTAATGAGAATCGTATCTTAAAAGCTTGGGGTGTTACATATAATCATTAACTCTTTTGTGATAAAATCTCCATGTTTATGGATTATCAAATATTGAAACAAATTTTATCACAACATCATTTAAAACATAGTGAAAGGATATGGATGGAGTATCTCCAGATTTTTGAAACTGAAAAAATGTATACACTTGGAAAAGGGAATTTGGTGGCTGATCCATTGAGAAGAAAGTCATATGCTCAGTTGGTGAATGAAACTTCATATGCATCGTAGTTAATATCTGCCCTAGCCGAATATTCATGTGTAATGTGGAGACCAAGGTGATGTTTCTGTTTTTTTCATCTACTCTTGTTCCCCATTTAGTAAATATGGTCCATTACATACAAGAATATGGTGTTGAATGCATGGATATGAGTTCAACACTCAATGGTGGGGATACCATTAATGGATTTAAACACAATGGGTGTTTGTTTTGTGTTTCGTCGATCAGCGGGTTATACCTATGGATTTTCAGGAACAACTCCTTCAGGATTACCACTATTCGATATGAGATGTATATCCAAGAACCCAAAATATGTATAAGTTATTGAAGGAATAGTTTTGGTGGAGTGGAATGTAAAGGAAGGTGGTCGAGTTTTTATCCTGGTTCATGACTTGTAAATAAGATAATGTAGATAATTAGAGATCATTGGTTATGTTGTATTCTATACTGATTGTAATGTGGAAATGGGAGCAGATAGTTATTGATTTTGTTTTAGGTTTCCAAATAGTGGGCATGAAACATGTTTCTGTATGGGTGATAGGGGATCGTCTTACCAAGTCGTCTGATTTCATCCATATTCATGATACTCATACAGTGGGGGATCCATCAAAAGTCTATATCAAAGACATTGTAATGAGGCATGACGTACCTATGACAATAGTAATAGTCATACATATGAGGTTCACATATCGTTTCTGGAAATACATACGGAAATAATGTGGAAATCAATTTATTATGAGTATGGTGTATCATCATCAAACAGATGAGAATTATGAACAGACGATACAGATGTTGGAAGACGTGCTGGAGGCTTGTGTAATGGACATTGGTTGCTCATGTGAGGTGAACATATCATTAGTGGATTTCTTATATAATAAAAATTATAAAGACTCAATACATATGTATTCATTTGAATCATCTTATGGGAATCCTTTCCATTCTGCACCGTGAGGGGTGGAAACAAGTGAAACTCGTCTAATCAGGTCGATCCATGTACGCGAATCCACAAGGAAGATCCATCTAATAGAAAGATGATGAGGAAATCTTAGAGTTGTCATAAATTTTATGTGAATTATCATCAAAAATAATTTTTGTTTTCTTTGAGTGATCGTGTGTTATAAAGGATCTCTCAATGTCTTGGATGTCATCATTTTGAGAATCACAGAATGTGATCTCCAAGATAAACTATTCATTTTGAGAAACTACAATAGGTCAGAGAGGTGGAATATAGGATGGAATTTCCACCGTGGTCCTTTTTAGTGCATAATGTGTTCCACAAATCTCATTTGAAATAGTTGATGCCTGATCATGACTGTGTGATCATATGGGATCATGTTGGCATATTTCCAGATGCATCCTCAGTACATATCCTGGTGAAAATTGTGGATATGCAAGAGAAAGTGCTGCACAGATAAATCATTGGTCTTGGGTGGGTTTTATGGAAACATGGTCATATTTAGTAAGATACATGGGATCATGAGAAGGAAATGAATGAGAAATGGCCGAATCTCATTTAGTGTAGTGATATTTTTCTAATTTTTTGGGGTAGAAAGACCAATGGTGGGAAGAATGTAGTACCCATGATATTTCGTATGTAAAAAATTGTTTTATTTGTTGCAAATTGTATGAGTGATGTGTGGGATAGTTGAGTGAGCATTAAATATTTTTTTTGGTCCAAATGAGAGGGGCATGGGATCTATACGGTTTATCCAATATGTGAGTAAATCCTAGTATAATCCTTACAATGATGTTGATCCTCGACAGTAGTGTTGCTATAGTATGCACATGTATATGGAGATAGTGCAAGGCGGTCATGCTATGGATTCAATAAGACAATATTTAATGTGTGAACAATGTACATTTTTCCTAACCATCTTAACTAACTGTGCACAGAGTTAATGTGAGATCCTAAAAAAGATGTCCTCAATCGTTTTTACCTCAATGTTGATCGATTTTTCTCATAGTTGGCCCTAATTCGCGATTTCTCTTCATTAATGGTTGAATAACAACTCCCAAGTGATTGTAGTTCATCCGATGTCTTACCTTGGGGTTTCAAATCCGTATTCGTGTGGTATGTTACCTTCTTTCATTGGTATTGAATGATATCTTAGATATACATAGATATACTTCTCCCCTCTTTTTGGATTCTTAGATATATTCCCTTTATGGGTAGGGCTATGATTTTCGATATAAAATATGTTTTTATTTGGTCTTGATCATGATAGGATAAGATATATAATGTTGTTTTTTAGATAATTTACTCGTGTTTCTTGAGCGTTCTTCTTCCATTTTCAAATTTCATCAAAACAATTAATTTAGGTGGCTTCACTGTCGTCTCCTCATAGTAGAACTAATTGAAATTATTCAAATTAATCTATTTTTATGAATATTTTTTAAATTTTTTGATTAATAATTGATGGAATCCATTTTTTGTGACTATTTGGTATATTGTAGATATATATAAATTTGGTGACCTTGATAATGTGCATTGGTTATTTATTTGAAAATGTGGATTTTAAAAAAGTGTTTTTCTTTATTTTTTTGTCGTTGGATTTAATAAAAGTGCTTTAAATAAATGTAATGGTATTAGATAAAATATATTTTTTTAAGAATTAGTTTTTTGTATGGTTTTTTAATAAAAGAACAGTTTTATTGAATTGGATCAAATTATTATTTTGATATCGTTTAAGTGTGTTCCAATGGATTTCAGGACAGATATTTTTTATGAGTCTCCACCATCATTTATAGGATAGATGGGGGTTTGGGATATCCCCCATAAATCATTCATGAGAATTTGGTATGTATATGGGTCCAGAGTCTCCCATATCATTGCTGGGATTGATAAGGATCAGGGATATCCCTCGTCCAACATCCATGTACATTTGGGATGGATATGGGCCATGAGTTTCCCCCCATAATTCCTGGGATGGATAAGGGTCAGGGTTATTCCCTATCAATCATTCATGTGACTTCAGGTCGAATAAGGGTATGAAGTCTCCCCAATCATTATTGGGATGGGTTAGGGTTAGGTCTTTCCCCATATTCCATGTTTCATGCATGGTCTGTTTTCTATATATGAGGAATGGTTGCACAAAATATATCATTAAATGATATAAATGATTTATAATGTGTTTTTCCTTTGAAAATTGTTAATTATGGATTATCATTATATTTTCATATAAATAGTTTTAATAAATGATTTTATATAAACTAGTTTATATAAATATTTCAAACTTTTCTATCCTAGTGGAGTGAGTAGGGATGTCATTGGGGAAAACCAATTGAGTTTTATAATGAGCCATACATTGGCGACTTGTTGCTTTTGATGATTTCATCTCCCGGGACACGTGAAAAGGTAATGTATCACATTCCCATTACCACCAACTTTTTATTCATAGGATGTTTTGTGATATTGGATCTGGGAACATGGAGTTCATGGACTTATTTGACTCTTTAGTTTCACACTTTTGTTTACAATTATACTTGTTTCGTCTTTTGTTTTTTTCACACATCGGAGTGGTTTTAATGTAAAAAATTTAGTTGAGTTGTCTTTATTTTTTTCATGCACAATTTAATAGTTGATTGGTTAGGGTTGTGAGATAGTGGTTTTATACATATAGGGTAAATCATCCCCCATATTCATTTTAAACCCTTTGTAACTTATTTCAAGACTTTTTCATCTTGGGTGATTATCATATGGCCTAGTAAAGATACATTGTATTGTGAGGCCAACGAAAATAATTGGGTCATTATAGTTTTTGATCAAGGGGTTTTTTAATTAGACGAATCAATATATAAATGTTAGAGTTGTTCACTATATTCAACATTATTATAACAACTCATTTATAAATAGTGGTAAGATAAAAATTTATGGAAGCAAATATAAAATATTATCTGAGCTTGAAAGTTAGTTTTTTAATTTTGGTATATAGAATATTTTATTCTATATATTTCAACTGAACCATTTATAACCTCTAAAATCATTTTAATACATTAAAAATAAATATTTTATTTATATAACATTCATACATTCAACAATAATTGTTATAACATATATCATTACTTCATGCCAAATGGATTGGTATTTGAGAAACATTAATTTTTTCTTCAAATGCATCACCATCTACAATTTTAAATTGTAAATATAATATCAATTCATCCATTCTTTGAAATGATCATGAAACAAGATGGAGGTCTTATTAATTTATAGTTAGAACCTAATAGTGTCCATACGAAAATGGAAAGTGGGCATTAAAATATAAATATTTCAGACGACATTAATTTAAATATTGGATTCTCAATATTATTTTGGAAAATTTCTTATTGAATTCATTGATCATTTGGCTCTGTGGAATATGATGATATGAACATCTATTTTAATATATTTGGATAATCTAGGAATTAATTTAAATTTATATGGTGTGGATACATATCATGATAATGGATAATCTATTTCATCATTGTATACTGGATAAAATATTTTTTTACGAGTTTATTTTTTGTATGCAGAGTTTTGTTTGATTTCCATAAAATTGTTATTTTTTTAATATTATTTTTTTAAAGTCTATTTTAAAGTGTTAGTTTTTTAAAATTGATATTCCTATATTATATAAGGAATTTATTATAAATTGTATCTATGTTTGAAAATTAATTTTAGTGTGTTTTATAATGAATTATTTATGAATAGTAACTAGTAAATATGTTACATTTATATATATTTATTTAAAGGATTAATTACACAATATTACCCAGGATTAAAGGTGATACATCTATCCTTATTATCACTATGAGAATTGGTATACAATTGTTTAAATTATTGATTAAATTCTATTAAAAATAGAACTAGTAAACAATGATTCAATTTTATAAGGAAAGGGATGACTATTACCAAATTTCTAGCTAGAATTTTTTTGACTTAATTTTTTAATATATCTTATTTTATTTATAAATTTTATATATATTTTTATGTGGTTAATTATTTTGTGAGAAACAAGGATTTTTTAATTCTCTAATGTTTTTATTGAACATGTAATATTTTCCATTAAAAGTTTATTAAATATAGAGTATTTTCAAAAGATGTACTTAATTATAATGTAGCATTTATAAATTAACATAAACAATAAAATATTATATATTTTATTATGTTTTGTATTACGAATAAAAAATCTATTTTTTCATATGTTTCGAAAAAATTAATTTTGTTAATTTCGTAAAAAATTATTTATTGATTTATAGTTATTGATTATAAATATTTTAATGTATCTTTTCTTAAAATTTATAAATGTAATTGGGGAAATAATATTGAGGTTATAATACCCACCTATATATGTTCCTTGAGAGATATGTATAAATTACTCGTTTTAATGATGGAAAAAATGTTCTGGAATTAATTTTTGGTGAGAAATAGACAAACTATTAATATTTGGAAAAATATGTTTATGGTGGGGGAATTGTTAACATTTTTTATCTCATAATTGGAAAATATCTAAAATATTATTTTTAGTTTTATATAATTAGAATTTATAAAATAGATAAAATAGATTGTTTTCTTTAATAAATATTTACATAAATATATTCAACAATAATTGTTTTTCATGATATATTTTATGGTTAAATTATTAACCACTAGATTTCATAATTCTTTAGTATTACTTTTCATAGTTTTTTAGCATGAATTTGTACATCAGACTATGTGTCACTTCGATTATAGTATTATGATTATGGTCCCTAGTTTATGGTGTGATTTTCCTCTATTATATTTATAAAATATTAATTCATTATCTATAATTCATTATTCTTGTTCAGATTTGGTAATAATATTTTTCATTTTTTTATTTATCCTTTGATCTCACATGGATGTATAACTATATTTGAATAACTTTTTTTTATTTATCTCTTTATAATTTAGTGATTTAAAATAAGAAATGATTTTATAGATATATTATACTAATTAAATAGTGAATGATTCTCATATGATCATGGATTATATATAATAACATTTATTAAATCATTGTGATCAAAATTTGACACAAATTGCATAACTACTTTTGTAATTTTGATCATTGGGTTTAAAATATTTTTTTTAGTTTTTCTAAATGATGAAGAATTTTAATATTATATTAGAGAATACTGTAGAGTTTTGTTGAAGGGTGAAATGTGATATATGATCAACATAATAACTTATTTTAGTGTTATAACTAAAAAATTTACAGTTAATAAGTTTTACTATTTTTTAGTATTGAGAATAATTAAATTATTTATTTCAATTATGGATTAAATTTTTAATGGTTTTCATATAAAAAATTCTATCGAAACATCATGGGAATCCAAAATTATCTATAATATATATAAACATGTTTTGAGAAAAATACATGATTCATAGTAGGTGTAGTGTTTGATATAATTGAAAGAAAACTATTTTTTTATTAAAATCCTTCTAAAAAATATTTTTAGCTCAATCTGATTGTTTTTTTTGAAACATAAATTAAACCATATGTGTCTGATTCAATTATATTGATTTTTTGGATGATTTTTCTATTTTTATAAAATTTATCATGAACATATTTAATAGTAATAATCTTTTTACTTAAAATAATGTCATTTATTCCATTATATAGGTTTTAAATTTATTCATTATTTTGAATAATATTAATGGCCATATATTATAAATTTGGAACTACATTTTCACAATGGAATACTGAAACTCAATTTATGATTATGATATTTATGCCTAAAGTATATGGGATCTTATAGTGGTATGATAACATGTTTATTTGGGAATCATTCATATCAAATTTTCATATTGCATTTAATTCCCCATTAATTCTCTTATTTGACATTCATCGTATTGATATTGAAAATTAATTTTTGGAAATTTTTATATGGATGTAGTAAATGAGGTTTTTAATGAATAAGATATGACATAATGATTATTTATATCTTATTTTAGTAATTTTGATCCATATAAATTTTAAATATGCTTTATTCAATTATTTTTTGTATTATCATACCTTATATTATGTTAGAATATATATTTATGATATGATTGATTTTTCAAGGGTTATGATTATAATATATGATTTTTTAGACCACTAGAAGTTGTTATTGATGTTGAATAGAAATATTTATAGTATTTTTGAAATATTAGTTATATTTAGTGGTTTAATCATCATAATAATCATGATGTTCAAGATGTGGTTTAGTTTGAATGTTTTTATCAATTTGTTGTGAACCACAATGTTATTGTTTGAAATATATATTTTTAAATAAATTTAATATATTCAATATATTGTGTTACAAAAAACACTGAATTTATTGTCTATTACACATAACATATTCTTAAAGAAAAATCAAATATATTTAAAATATTATCATTTAGTATGATAGTAGTTACCTATCCATTATAATGGTTAAAATAGGTAGTTTTTTTAACAATTATAAAAGCATACAGTTTACACTATATATAAAATTTATTAAATACTGACCAATTAATTTGAAATAAAAATTAAAACATATCAAAAAATAATAATTTTTTTTTTGAAAAAATATTTATTGAACACAGATGCACATTATGAAATTCAATTGACAATGTAACTTTTGATGAATTTTTTTTACCAAAATTTATTAATTATATATTCAATCAAATGGTTACCATTATTATTTTGTTTATTAATAACATAAGATACGAATAAATCAAATTTTATGCTTAAAACGAGATTTCTCTAATATTTTGTCTTGACACCATTTCACACTTATTTGATATTAAATTTCAATAATGTTACAAAATTGATTTTTAAAAATATAACTAATTTTAATAATAATCTTGGGGAAATTATCTTGGGATGATGTTTTTAGAATTTTCTATGAAATTGTTTTATGATTAGTGAAAATTCCATTTTTTAATTAAGAATTTTATTTTCTTTTAACGAATTTAAAATCATAAATAATGTTTTATGATGGTTTTAAAGGTAAATTTTTTTAATTATAAATCTATTAATCTGTTTTATGTCCTTGAAATCAATTTAATATTTATTTTTGATATAAAAACATTATAATATGTTGATCATTTTCTATATGGAAAACAACGTTCTAATCATATCTATAAGATGAATTTTAAATTATTTTTTCTAATTTAGAATAATGAATATTTCATACTCATATGGAAATGAATCTATTTTTAGAAAACCCCCATATTAAAAATACTTTCTGATAATAATTTTTGATTGGACCCTCTTATGAATAAGGAAAATATCATCTTTACTCTAGCTATACCACCGTTAATAATTTTCATTATCTCACATGTTTGAATGATCGTAGACAAGAGATTTGTCCCCCTATTAACATGAGATACCATATAATAAATGGATGAAAGAAAATACAAGAAAATATTTCTTCAAGTAGTTAACATCCAGAAAATATGATAATAGATTTCTCCTATGGCTTCAACCATAATAGAAGAGTCTCATTACAACAAAGGATTATTCCATCCATGATACTTGGAATCCTTAAGAGATATAATGAAACCAAACATTATATCCTCAAGATAAGGATAGAATTAACATAAACTATTTAGAAATCCCAAAACATCCCCATGATGTTGTCAGATAACATCTCTATAACTTTAAGGACTTCATTTTCCGTTTGATATCCCACTAGTTATTGTTTTAATTGAACCTAGAAAAGAAAATTTACAAAAAAACAAAATGAATTCATTAAGTATGATTGAAAAATACACCAATTCCAATCCAAATGAATAAATAAATATTATTAATTATCTTATAACGATATCCATTTTGGATGGGATTAGATTCTATAATAAAAAAATTTGTTCAATTAATCATGATGCATTAACAAAGACTAATCATGAATCCATATATTATCGAGATTACTAAATAATTAAAATAAATTCCTCAATCAGAAAGAAAATTAGTATACGAGGGGAAAAAAATTATGCACAACCATGTCCTGAAATTTCTTCATATGGAGTTAATATAATGAAATTGAATATCAAAGATATCATCAAAAGTTGTCCACACTGATGATGTTGTGGAAGAAATCCAAAATAGTTTGTCTTTAAAATCTATGTGGTAATGAAATATGGAACATGAAGAGAATAAAAAAATACCATACATCTGTATGTATTTATCAATTGAGAGTTTCCTATATGCCAGTTTCTAACTAAATCATACCTAGAGAGAAGAATAAAGACCCTATTGTACTATTCGGGCCACTATAGATCCATATTAGAACAAAATATATTCCTATATAATATTATTGAACTAAGAATATCACACACCAAAGGTTTCCACAACAAGAAATCATCCCTTGGGGAGAATTTTTATCTTTAGAAAATGACCCTAGTATTATCTGAAAGAATATTCATATTATCTAATTCCTTATTAATATTGGAGATCAATATCATAATTAAAATCATAATCTATTATAGATTAAAACAAAGGATAGCCATTCCATTTGTTATTTTGGGAATTTAGGTATGTTTTTGTGGAGTCCAACCCCTAAGAATGAAAATGAAATGCAGATAAAATTGATTAGATGGTAGTACAAATTGAGGAATTAATAAGTATGTTATTTCTAGATTTGATTTTGATCAAAAATCTACTCTGATGAAAATTATATGCCTCTAAATTACCATTTTTTAGTTTTTTAATAATTTGTTTGGGTAAGGCTGGATAAAAATATGATTATATTTTATCCCTAAACACTGAGAGTCTTATGGAATGTATTTTTTCAACAATATATGAATAAAAACCTTTTCATAATAATATAACTTGAAAAAAAATTAATTGAGATTATAATATTCATAATAATATAAATAATAATTTCATAGACTTTGAATGAATTAAAAAACATTTAAGTGACGATGGATTCAGCAAAAAAATATGTTCTTCCATGTAAAGAGATTTACCCTTCGGGTAAAAATTTTTTGTTCTAAAATGAACAATGATAAATATAAAATAACAGGTGTTGGGAAATCCATAAAATCTATTGACAACAGAAAAAATAAAAGGTAGGACCACATTCTTAATTTGAAATTATCTGATATTGTTAATCTATTAGGAGCAGGAATTCCCCTACAAATGTAAATAAACTAATTTTCCAGCTGACCTCTCGACCTGAGACCTCATCATAATTAAAAAGGGACTTCATTATGTTTTTTATATTTTCCATATCCCCTAGTTTTATGAGGGTTATTTTTTCATCATATAAAAGATGGAATGAAGAATAAATACATCCTTCATCACTAATGGATTTCAGTTTCCAAATGAAAACGATGATGGAAAAAATACCAATAAGATAATCCTATGAAATGAAAAAAAAATTATAATGATGAGGAAAATATTTCATAACACACCTAGAAAATAAAAAATCACCTTCTAGGGAGACATTAGCCAAAATAAAAATAAGAGATGAACCGAAATATTATTTAACCCAATTGATGAAGACATCATCAAAACCAAAACATGAAATGATCTCTCAAATGAAAGTCCACAAAATTGTATCAAAAACACTTTTAATATCAATATTTATTGAAATTTTACCACAACTAATTTTTTTATTGAGAATATTGAAATACTAATAGGTTGTAATGTGATAGTCCAAAATGGTCTGATATTTGATGAAGCTAAATATATTTTGGAAGAGAGTATTTTTTGAGATAGATTCCATCATCTTTGCAATGATTTTATTGTTAATTTTTTTAATAGTATTAAATAGCGGAACTTGTCTAATGAGATTAATCACATCAGTGTTTTCCACATATGGTTTAAGGGAAATTAATTATGTATTAGACCCATGAATAAGGGAACCAAATTTAATGAAATGATGGAAAAGTAATGAAAAATCCACTTGTATTTTCCCTAATGTGATGGAAATAAAGAATTAATAAAGCCCTATAGACTAGGGGAACTTTATGAATTGAAGAATAAATAGCCTCCTTAACCCCTCAATTAATAGTTTTAGATGTAATATCATAATAATCATTAACATTAACGTGATATGGACTAATATAATCTATATGGTCAAAGTTGATAGAGGAGGCATTAAAGAGATCTTTATAATAAGACACAACATCATTTGAGAGGGCCTTCCTATTTTTGATAATCTGATCGCTATTTGTAATCACTCTTAAAGGCCTAGATATCATTATAAAAATTTAATGGTAATTGATGTGGATGGAATTTCTATTTCCAAATTAAAGCCTTTTATCAATAAAATAATCCCTCTATATATAATCTTCTTTGATAATATTGCTATTGATGTAATTCCCTGACCCCAGAATCTCAGAGCTAATGCATTATTTTATTAAATTTTCATGATTATAAGGAATCTTTTCATGGAGGTCCGATCAGTTTAGTAGTATAGGAAAATAGATTACATACATCAATATTACATTACACATTCAAACATCAAACACAACATTAATAATCCTTTGATAACACCATTAATCATGTAGCTTAACCCTACATATCAAACATAAGACACTTTTTGGAATACGGGGAAAACCAAATATAATAAAGGGGTGAGATCAGATGCTAACTAAGGGAATGTAATTTAGAAAAATCTATAATATAATATGGAAACATATGTTATAAAAACAACATCCTTTTAAACATAAACATGAACCTATTATGGAGAAAATAAATCAAACATTACCTTATAAACATGCACATGGATATTCTAATACTCGAATAATCACATGAATTCATTAATTTCATACTGAAGGAATGCCTAAAGTCAGACATCATTACCACATAGTCAAGGCCTCATGCCAAGACTACAAATAAAACTTTTGTTTAGGCCTCGTGCAATGAATCTAGTTTGTATGATGATACCTATAGTTACATCAAGGGGCTACAGTGGGCCCCACCCAACACTTACTAATTCCACCACATTCCTCATATGAAAATGTTGAAACATAACATAAAAATTTGTATAAAAACTGGCATTAGAAATGTCAATACATTAACCATAAACCATGAATGGTATAAAAATATAACATCCAATGTAAAACATATCATAACTCATTTGGTACAATATGGTTGATTGTATTATAATAAATCAAACTTAATCAAGAGTAATATTTAGTAAAGAATGTTGACATAGTTGAAAATGATCAGTAAAACTTTTTGAGAGAAATATCCCATTTATTGAAATCATTTAAAAGTAACACATTTATTAAGGAAGTCATTGAAAAGATATTTTTGAATCAAAGTTTCCCACACCACTTTGAATCATTTGAATGGAATTATCATTTTGAAACAATCATGTCAATATAAATAGATCCTTAAAACCATTTAGAGAACATGCACATTGATGAGAATGATTTAGAAGAATAAATATATAGAAATTTTAAAATGATGTATTAGTTAAAGAGTACCATAAATGAATCATTTTGAAATGACTTTTATGTAACATGTACATTGATAATAAATATGTCCCAGAATATACTTACAAATAAACAATCTCGGATAATAATGAGATTGAGGAATTAACCCTTACATTGCACCTTCCTTTGTTTGAGGGTTCTTTTAACCTTCTATATAATGAACATAGTATGTTATTAAATTATACCAGAACCATATTAATATTTATTATATCATACATTATTCATTAATGACTTTATATTACCAATTTAATAATGATTTCCATGTTAAATTAACATTCCAGGTAATAATCACTTTCTTTATCGTACTTGTTTTAATGTGTTATTCGTTATCGTATAATTTAGATAATGGTTTAAATACTTTCACAAAAAAAAATAATATTTATATATAATATATATTTTTAATATTAATGTGTATAATAGATAGACATATGAAATGGAAAACACCATTTATGGAGATGGTAGGCTCTATGTACGCTTAAATGTTGTTTCTGTTTTCATTTCGTATTGAACAGAAGTAAGTGAATATGATATATGTAATTCAGTACATATATATATATATCCAGTATAATTATTATGTCATATATTACATACTTATTAATAATATATGTTTTTATAATCATCATTGAATGGTTAACCTGGAAGTGAAGATCATCGTGTCAGGGGGAAGGTAAGTCATATATACGAAAGGGTGACGATATAATCTCCTTAATGATTAAAAGGTTTAGAAATGGATGGTATATTAATTTTATAGAGAAATAATAATTTAATTTTAATTATTTATATACATCTTACTGATCATTATATTTTTCCGAATAACATAGTTTTGAATAACAAATTACACCACAGTTTGGAGGCGCTAGGTTGTACGTATGTGCGCATGGTGACATTATTATTCATAGGATAGATAGAATAATTAATATGATTTTACCATATTTATAATAACATCACAGTTTGTATAATATTATAAACTTATTATTTTGGTATGAAAATAACAATTAAAAATAATTTTTAGGGAGAAAATAACATTGAAAGGGGTGATAAATTAATTACCTCTTCTTTTGGACTTTCTTTTCATTTGATCAAATGGGTGCAACAAAATGGATTTCCATACAAGGAAAGGCCTCTTGGTTGATGTGAGAAATGTAGGGAGGATATTTGGGCTGGGTTTGGCCAAGACAAATGGCTTTGGAGGTGTGAATTTATGAAAAGGGGACGTACCCTTTTATAAGAGAGCTGAGGGTCACTTTAGGGGAAGTTGGACATATTATTTTATTATAAAATCATTTTCGGTTTCTAATGGATGAAAATTTATCTATTTCTAGATAATGTGGTAATGGGTAGAAATAATTTCAACCAATAGGTTATAGTCATTTTTAGGTCACCATATTAACCCTATCTTTTAGATTTAACTCTTAGTTAAATAGTTTAACTTTAACCATGACCTCTTGTATTATTATAAAAAGTGGTTAATAAACATACTATAAAAAGAAAAGAGAACCCCAAATGGTTCATCATTGATATATATATCCTTATTTATGTACTTTGGATTAAAATTAGTTTTCCATAAATATTATATCAATTAATATTATAGTATTTGTTTTAAAAACTCATTTATGTCAATTTTGACAGTATTTGCTATTTTGTTTTTGTTAAATTCATGAATACTTTATCTCCTCAAAAACAATTTATTTAATCAACTCTAAAATGTCATATTAACCATTAAAATTAATGGATTGCATAAAAATTCTCAATTTAAATATATTTTTATATTTATAATATAAATTATTTTAATCATTCAATGATAAAGTAGTTACTACATCATAATTCTGTCATAAATAAATTTAATAATTTAATCTATGAAATTATATATAAACATGGTTATGTATGAAATAATTTTAGATTTATAGGGAATATTTATAGTATAATTCATCTTATTTATAATATTATATTAAAAAAATTTAGTTATTAAATTTTCAAATCAATACTTTTAACTCTTCTTTAAGTAAAATAACAACAATTGTCCTAATAAATTCCTGGTGGACTAAAAGGATAATATTCTATCCGTAAAGTTGGTTTTGGTCAAAATACACATTTCCAATAGAATTAGGACATGTGTAAGGGTAATTATTATATCATTTTTACCTTTATTTAGCCTATTTACTTTTAACCGTGTTAAATAAAACTAAAAAGTTATTATTCACCCAAAATTATTTTCATATTCTTGAACCAAATTTTACTTGTTGATGTGAAAAATGTCTCTCTAATTTATTAAACTCAATTCCCAGAAGAGGTAAAATTATATTTTATGAAAAATTTTAAATGTGTAGAATGATGGTAAATGACGTTAAAAAGTTAAATAAAATATTATACATTTAATTTTATTATAAAGTGACTAAAATGAATTAAATTGAACATATATTGGTATTATATTACTATTTTATATTAAAATTAATTTATATAATATAATTAATTATGTAAATAAAATGTTGGATTTAAACAACAACATAGTGTTTTTCAGAATTCATAAAAATTTGAATGGTTTCAGAAAAATACCAAAAACTCTCCCACGATAATTTGTAAACCCAAAATTCAATAATTTATTCTATTTTACCATATTAAAAACATTGAAGTTTCAATTATTAATTTAAAACTAATTTCCATTTTCAATAATAAAAAGTGAGCTTTTATAAATTAAAAACTATCAAAAGATTGACATGTGTTTATGTCAAATTTAAATTTAAAATTTCTTATAATGACTTAAATTGTATTAAATGATAAAAAAATAATCTAACTATATTTAAAAACCATTATAATTCATAATTTTTTCATATAAAATATTTCAAGTAAAAAATTAGTTTTCAATAAAAATTTAATATTTCAATATTAATCAAAATATGAAAGTTATCAAAAAATAACAAAAATTGATCAAAACTAAATTTCTTATTTTCCTCTTATAATGAAGAATATAATTTCATAAAATTAAAAATATATAACTCTCCAATATTTATTTTTAAAAGGGAAGTCTTTTAAAAGGTGGAAAATAGCATTTTTTGAAAAATACTTCTTTTATCAAAAAAATAATTTGTTCTTATATTATGCCTATTAAAAACATAATATAGATTCTAAAATCATATGTAGTATATAAAATTTAAAATTTAGTTAATACTGTTCATAACCACTTTTTGAACGTCTAGATTAGTAAGTCGTGATGTGCTCGAACTCAATGTTGCGTGTAGCACATGTTATCGAATTACATTAAAAAAAATGACGTACCATGATATCATGGGGTGTTATATTCTACCCTCCTTCAATAAATTTAATCATTGAAATTTGAAATTTATCTTTGAAAAAATGGGTTAAAATAGAAAAATACCTTTGTGGAAAACCCGCATTGCAAATAAGGTTAATTAAATTATTTCTTAATAATTGGGAATGGAAAATGAAAAAGTCACCACCAAATTATGATCTCAATTAGAAGAACATTGGTGTCAATTAGAGACAATACTAGAGGAAAACATAATTATCTATAGGGAGTGACTGAGGTCATCAATCACAAAAAATTGTTAAATTTAGGGCCTCAAAGCCATCAATCTATGAGGATTTAAAATAACATCGGTTCAAAAAAACATAAGGTATTAGGATAAATACAATTGTTTTTAAAAAACCCTTCCCAAATTTTTAATAATTATTTTATTAATAGAATATGTGAAAATAATATATACTTGAAAAGTATAGTTTCATCCTTCTATTAATTCATATCAAAATCTCATATCTCACTCCAAAAGATAATAGAATCCCAAAATATTCTATTTATCCTAATCATATATGGTTCCAAAAATAATGAATTTATGATTCATTTGTAGGAGTATTTAAAAATTTACATTATACAAACTAGGAAATCATGTAGGCCAGTGGTAGGTGATTCACCATTATCGCCCTTCAGTTGCCTTTTCAAGTGCCATGGCCTCCCAAAATGTGATAGTTTGTCACCCAAACTCCACATTTTTTTTATAATAATCCATAAATAATCTTAATAAATTATTTAACATTAACAATAGTATCCATTTTCAAACTTAATCTATTCAAACATTTTGAATTATCCAAAATTCTTTTGTCCAAATTCCCAGCCCAAAATTTATAAGGAAGGTAAACACAAGGAAGATTCAATTTTTTCATAATAACATGTGAGGACCTTCATCTTTTATTCTCTTAAAACACGGTAACACCCTTAATTATCATAAAACCTTATTGATTAAATTCATGCTCCTTTATTCCATATAGAATACTGGATACACTCTTTATATCCAAAAATTATTTAAACTTCAACAATAATGGAATAAATGAACAATTAATTATTTTCAGTGTAGTCAGGAATATGTAATATAATTTATCCAAATAAATCATATATTCTTCCAAAATACCTACCTCAGTAGTAGAACCATATTATGGTTTATCTTTCCTTCATCCATGTATTTTCCAAAAATATTAACTTAATATTGAGTCACATTTCTTAGAACGATATAATCTGAAATCCTAAATGAAAAGGTATTGCAGTACAATCCTCATTCATTTCCATAATTCATAAAACCAGTATGTCGTTGATATGACAGTAAAATAAAGTAATTCATTAATAACAACATAAGAACATTAGGAATTTCTCTTCATATGAGGTAGTATCATAGCTTGATTATTATCCAGTAGAATCATTTTGGGGCATACATTGATGATTTGGATATTAATTCACATAGTGTCCCAACTCCATGAAGATAAATCATTATACATTTGAAACCTTTTTTCATACCCTTGAAATAATATACGTGGTGTCCTTTTTGTCCACAATTATAAAAAACTCTCATTCCCTAAAATAATTTACCAAGGTGATTCTTTCCACAATAATCACATATGGTAAAATCCTTCTTTCCCTTCTTCCCATTATCCATATTTCTCTCCATAATCATTTTCGTCTCTGGAATCCCTTCAATGCAATATGACTCAATTAATTCTATACATATCTTATTAACACATAATATTATTTCCCCATATGATTAGAATAAATGTGAGAATATTTCCCTTCTAAATGATAGCTTAAGACCATGATTTATACGATCCTTTGTACTCTTTGGATCTTGTGTATTGGTGGAATTCTCATTCCTTCAACTAGGCACCATTTCTAAACAATTTCCTACACAAGGTTAGTTTATGAATCATAATTCATAATTCCAAACTAGTAAAATACCTAAAATAAATTGAATGGTTTATACATATAATCCATAATCATAAAAATGTTTTCATTGAGGATGTATTTATTCATAAATACACCATAATGGATTATAATGAAAATGTGAATTTTCTTAAGCATATCCCTCCGAATTATTGTAACCAAGATTGAAGCATGGCCTATAGTTGTGTAACAGGATACCTAGATGCAATGTTATATAAAAGACATATTTTAAAAATATATTTCATTTAATTTACATCCTTTCATTGTTTTGGGGGTTTCCCTAGGTTTTAGGGAGGAATAGATGAGTATTAATGAATTGGGCCAAACCGTGAGCCCAATTTCAGATTAAAAAATAATTTTTGTATCTTTTATAACATTTTCATTTTTCAACATTTTTCATCCATTAAAATTCCTACTTGACCTCATCTAACATATTAACACCACCAAGGTAATATGGAGCTTTTAGAAATCCATAACCAGGGTTTATTTGGGTTTTTATCTAAGGGGTTGGGCCTGCCCGAAATCCCAATTCCTGTTTTAAAAATAAATTTTGATTAGGTTATAACCTATTGCATTTTTTGGATTTATTGGTGATTCCAAGTGGAGACCAATCCCACTGAACCCAACCGCGTGCAAATTCTCTCTCCCCCCTCATTGGAGCTCTGGTTAATCATGATTTGGTTCCGAAATTCATAGGATTCCTCAAATCGTCCAGATTTGAAGAGGTAAGTTCATTCTTTCATAACTCTCTCAATATTTACTCTTTTTCCCCCATTAAAATTCCTAAATGATCCCCTTATCCTTGTTAGAACGTCACTTTAATGTTTTAGTATTTCTAAAATCAGCTACTGGTATAGTTATGGGAGATTTTTACAAGATATTTTAAGTAAGTTGTTCTCCTTCTTTCTTCTTTCAATTTGTTTAGGGTTACATCCAATGTACTTAGGGTTTATTCCCTTATAATTGAGTTTCCTAATTTCCAGAAAGTAGGGTTTAAAAATTAGGGTTTTATCTTCAGTTTCATGGTCTGAAATTCTGGTTTTAGTTCTGGTTTACCTTCCTTGAGGTGCGGTGGTGGTGCGTTTGAGTTTTCGCACAAAGGATTCAAGTATTTCCTTGGTTTTGGTAGTTGATTCCATTGTTTATGAAATCTTTTTGAATTGGATACTGTTTTTATGGTATTTTCATGCTTATTTAATTTTATTATTGCTAGACAAAATAGTTTTAGTGGTGTTTGTATTTAGAATGAATCCTAAATGCCAATTTCATGTAAAATTGGGGGTTTCATCATAGACATGTTTTATTAGTTTAATTGGGGCAACCCTATAAGTAATTAGTTGATTTTATTTAAATATAATAGGGATAAAAATAATGTATTTAATGATTATCCCTTGTGTTTGTTGCTAAAAAATCTGTTTTTAATTGTGTTTGTGAACCACATGAAATTCTAAGAGTTGTGTTGTGTAAAAATGGAGATTTTGCAATGATGTCATTTCTTGAACCATATGGGGCTGCCCTAAAAATGATTTTGTATTTTCACTGAAATGTAGTAGGATTCCCTTTTTGTTTTGGAATCTTAAAAATGTACACATAGAATGCAAGTGAGGTTTATAAAGAGTTTTGTGTCCGAAACACTACGAGATTTTGAGGAATTGTTTTATGAAAAATCTAAGTGTTTTGTTGCATGTTTTAAGTGGTATAAAATGTGATACGTACATTATTGGTTGTCTTTTACCATTAATGGTGTTTTATATGAAAATTTATTTATGTTTCATGCTAATATTTATTGAGAACAAAATGGGAAGCCTGGGTACCTAGGTGGGGCGGATTTGTACTAGAATGGCTAGTGGACCGGATGAGTTTTTTCCGTGTTTCACATAGTATTTGGATAACTAAAACTCTAACTAAACTATGTGGATGATTAATGGGGACCACTAGGTTATGGGTATGTTCCCTACTAGCGGATCGTGCACGAGAATTAATTTTTCTATGGTTACATTACATCGAGGTACGCGGTACATAGGGCCTAAGACAACCTAGTGTCTAGGGGTTTTCACAATGTTGTTGCTCATTTGATTTGTAGTATGTACCCATTTCATAGGGTGTGTTTGGAAGTAAATTACAGTATCTGAAATTTCTATTTTAATGTGTTAATATTCTGAAATTTTTTATTGAAATCTATTTTCAATTGGAGGTTTCATATCATGAAATTTTAACACTACTTTTCCATGCGTTTGAAAACTCCTTTCTTTTTCACATTGTATTTATTACTCCATGGAATAATTGGGTGGTATCATATTGGTCTTAGGATCACACCCTACTTACACCCCTTGGGTGTAAGTAGACTTGGTTATGTTTGATTCAGGTAAAGGAAAGGCTAAGGGTGATGGCGGTACAGGGTGTTAGTTCACATCCTTGGTGTAGAGTTGTGGAGATAGCTTGGGGGCAATGGCCCCTAGTCGTGTGGAGTCCATGGGGCTGTCTTGATTCTATAATTATTTTTATTTTAACCACTTGTATTATCTTTAAACCAATGTACTCAGTTCTAGTTTTTTAGCTAAGTCTTTTTTGGCTCAAAAATTTCTGATTTATATTATGGATTGTTTTTAAAGTTTTATGCTCTCAAACTCAGGTAAATCGTTCCCAAACATAAATTAATGATACCTGGGTACTTGTGCCAGCCCGTGGGGATAGGGAATGCCCTTCGGGTCATGTCAAGGGCTGTGTTTGCTGCCAGTTTTGGCGGTGACCAGATTCGGTTCGTGACAAAATGGTATCAGAGGAGGTTCGCTCCTTGGGTCATGTTATTTGGGGAAGAGTCAGCATAGTCTGGAGTTAGGATTTTCAGGACATGATATTTCAGTCATGGGTAGTGTTCCTAGCCAGCACACCTCATGATGGGATTCAAGTCACCAAGGGAAATATGGATTTGTATGAGTCCTTTGGTCTTCTTGGTTTAATGATGACTTTGTGAAATGAAAAGAGAGTTGGGCGAATAATCTCAGTGAGCTCGTAGGGCCTGGAAAGCCATGTGGAGCCGTGGATATTTCCCTAGAATTCTCTCTATGACATAGAAGTGATTGGAATATGTCTACAAACCATATGTCCAAGTCACCCATCGAAACTAGTTTCCTGTCACATTGTCTTGTGTCTCTTTGTTTTGGAATCTTGGAAACTTGGTTTTTTTTAAGCAAAAAAATGACTTCACTTTAAGGAGTATGAATTTTTGTGATGTTATTTGTTAGTAAAGTGAAAATGGTTTTTTTTAACGTGTATAAATGAAAATTTTGAATTATTTCAAAAGGGTAAATTATGTGTTTACACCTCTTTTGAAAGTATGAACTATGTTAATTGGGGTTTTGAAAATAGGTTTCTAGTGGAATTATTTTTAACCGTGGAAAAGTGTTTTGGATTGAATTAAGAGTTCTAGAATTTTTGTGTGGGGGTTGAAGATGGATTTTGGGTTTGGTGACTACTGAAAATTTGAAAAAAAAAATTCCTAAACTTTCAGAACCTTGTCTTGAAATGAGAAGAATTGAGTTCTTAATTAAATGGAGATATATGAAATGGTGTTTTTCATGAAATTAGAAGTGTTTTGGAATGGGTTGAAATGTTTTGAAACAATTTTGAAAGGCCTGAATATGTGCTTTTATTGAATTATGCATTCTTTTATAAATTGGTTTGTGAGATGAAAAATTGGGTTTTCATATTATGGTTAGTGTTTTTGAGAAAGAAAAATTGTGGTTAAAAGTTTGATTTTAAAAAGAGGAAAGGTTTGATTTTTCTTATTTGGTATTCTCAATGGTGACTAGATGCATAGTTTTATTTGGGAATATTGATGGATATGAGGTGGGTTCCAAGTGTGGCATGTAAATATTCATGTGTGAGGCTCATGAGATACCATCGGTAAATGCGCAACCCACCAACACTGTTTTTTTAATAATGTTTATGATGGAATGTTTTGTGTTATGATAATGTATGGTTGGGAGGTATGGATTATGTTTTTTCAGGATTATTATTGTGGGATGTTTCGATTTCAATAACCCCTCTTGTTTGAACGATGTTTTGGGTTTGTGTTTCTCTGATAAGTTGGAATGAAGTGTTGGTCACTGGTCTCTTTTGAGGAAAAGATTGGGAGGCCAATGTGGTGGCTCCCCTCATGTGTTCGGTTCAGGTTTGTGGTCTGTTGTGACCAAATGACCAGATTGGTTGGGTCATTGGTTTTTCATGTAGGCTAGGTTACGCCCCCATAAAGTGTTAATGAATGATTCATGTTTGGCCTATGGTGATTCACCGTTGGAAGATCCTCTAGTTGATCAACATAAGGAATTTATTCTTGAGGTTTGGAGATTGAGTTTACCCCTCTTATTTTTCAATTATGTGGATTCCCCTATAGTGGGAGAGTGTTTTTGGGAGGTTGAAATAGACCATAGTTTCTTATGTTTCCTAAGTTGTCGAAGGTCAATGAAGTTCAGGGTTGTCAATGTAGAATGATGTATTAAAGGGCCTCTGGGTCTTTTGTGAGTCTCATTGAAGCAAGAGTTCATGTTAGGCAACCAGTGTGAAAGATCTGGCCAAGAGTGGCTATTATGGACACTTGCTGGAATCATGTGCTATTTGGGACTCAGTACAAGGTACCTCTCCTTGTGTTTTCTTTTATCCACAATGGCCATGTTCGGGGATGCCATTCTATGTCAACTGTTAATTTTACTATAAGGGTGAAGATTGCGCAATCTTATAAGAGTAACTATTTTGTTGGATGTGTGTCTCCCTATAGGAAATTCTAAATCCAATATTCTAGAGAAATGTGTTTCTATAAGTCCTTTCATTCCACTGTATAGCATCCCATGAAAAAAGGGGTGATGTGTGTACATCCTTTAAGTTATTGTTTTGGTAAAATGATGGGTTGGGGAATAGCGGGTTTGAAGTGTGTCATGTCTCAATGAGACCATCTGAGAATACAGTATAATTGTTTTTGGAATTGGAAGAAGATTTTCAGTTTAGGGGTATCTGAATCCTAACTACGAGGCCGAAGATGCTTCAATCCATTGAGCTCCAGCCATAGGCCCCGGAGGGATGCTGGTGCGTAGTTAGGGGAAATCCTAGAGTCGTTCACACTTTTGGTCAAGGTCATATACTCAATATGAAATATAAGAATAGTTTAAACCTCTGGTATCGTCGTCTTGTTCCAATTTCTCACATTTGGTGGAAAGAGGTGTGATTACCTTGTTCCCATGTCATACCCTGAGTTGATTTTTTCCCCTTTGGGTCCCCTTGTGTTTTTGGAGAAAAGGTTAAAATTTGGGTTTAGCAGGTTGAAGTGCCTAGTTTTTGCGCAGTTAGCAGTAACCGTGTTCTAACCCAGGGGACCATGTGATAAGAGACAGTAGCTAATGCATGGTCTCCGCACGTCCATGATCATTGTCCAAGGAAACTGTGTGAATTTTCTTCTTTAGACAGAATGATCCGCACAGTTAACTCACGGTTTCCCAAACCGTGTGAACCAACCGTGTGGCCATGCCAACTCCTTAAAATTTTGTTGTTTTGTTGTTGTTATCCCATAATATTTAGATAAGATGGTTTGGTTTTGTTTGGAGTATACCCACATTGGTACTCATGTAAGTTTCATTGGACGAATTCTGATATTAATCTACCCCTAATGTTGGGAAGTCTATTCGAGGCCCCCTGTTAGTGTCTTGATATTGTCTGAAGGAAAGTTGTGTTTTTTATTATGGTGGGGATACTCGTCATGGGTATCATGTGTGTAATCATGGAAAAGTAATAATTTTATTTTACCCCTTATGATGGGGAGACCGTTCGTTCCTTCCCCAATTTTTATCCTTATTCTGTCTTAGAAATTGAGTTGTCCCTGGTGGTGGGATGTCCAGATTGGGTCACCCCGAACTAGTGACTCAGTTTCCTCCATGGTGTATTCAAGGTAAGAGGTAGTATCTTTCAAGTATATAAATCCACAAATTTGTTACTTTGGTAAATTTGGAGTTGGAGAACATCCAATGGTTTTGTTTATGTAATGTTGTGGTAGCGTTATTTGAGTTCGTTGTTCGTTTCAAGTGGATTGCTTGAGCGTCGTCTTGTAGTGTTTCAGGTATTTTGTTTTGGGATGTGTTTTGAATGTGTTTCATAATTTTAAGTAAGTGGGGTTATTTTTGGTTGGTGAGATTATTATCCTCATTTGTTTGATCAACTGGAGAAGTTCGTCCTTTTTGAAGCGGGTGAAAACGTGGCAAGGAAGTCTGTCTTGGTCAATCGTTTGGGATTTGCTTTTGCAACTGGTCTTGTTGTGGCATTCCGGGGTGGAATGCTTTATGGTGGGGAGAATTGTCACATACATGACATATTTTAAAGGTGTTTTTCATTTAATTTACATCCTTTTTTTGTTTTGGGGCTTTCCCTGGGTTTTAGGGAGGAATATATGAGTATTCATGAATTGGACCAAACTGTGAGCCCAATTTCAGATTAAAAAATAAATTTTGTATCTATTATAAATTTTTATTCATTCAACATTTATCATCCATTAAAATTCCAACAAGACCTCCCCTAACCTATTAACACCACCAAGATAATTTTTAGCTTTTAGAAATCCATTACCAGGGTTTATTAGGGTTTTTATCTAAGGGGTTGGGCCTGCCGGAAATCCCAATTCCTATTTTAAAAATAAATTTTGATTAGGTTATAACATATTCAATATTTCTGATTTTTCGGTGATTACAAGTGTATCCCAATCCCACTGAACCCAAACACACGACCATTCTCTCTCCCCTATTTTTGGAGCTTTGGTTAATCACGATTTGGTTCCGAACGTCATAGGATTCCTCAAATCGTCCAGATTTGAAGAGGTAAGTTCACTCCTTCACAACTCTCTCAATTTTTACTCCTTTTCCAGCATTAAAATTCCAAAATGACCTCATTATCCTTTATAGAACCTCCCTTGAAGGTTTCAGTATTTTTAAAATCAGCTACTGGTATTTTTGGGTGCGATTTCTACAAGATATTTTATGTAAGTTGTTCTCCTTCTTTCTTCATTCAATTTGTTTAGGGTTACATTTAATGTACATAGGGTTTCATCCCTTATCAATGAGGTTCCTAATGTCCAGAAAGTAGGGTTTAAAAAGTAGGGTTTTATCTTTTGTTTCATGGTCTGAAATTCTGGTTTTAGGTTTGGTTTACCTTCCTTGAGGTGCGGCGGTGGTGCGTTTGAGTTTTCGCACAAAGGATTCAAGGGTTTCCTTGGTTTTGGTAGGTGATTCCATTGTGTATGAAATCCTTGTGAATTGGCTACTGTTTTTATGGTATTTTCATGCTTATTTAATTTTATTATTATCGAAAAAATAGTTTTAGTGGTGTTTGTATTTAGAATGAATCCTAAATGCCAATTTCATGTGAAATTGGGGGTTTCTTCATAGAAATGTTTTATTAGTATAATTGGGGCTACCCTACAAGTAATTAGTTGATTTTATTTAACTATAATAGGCATAAAAATACTGTTTTTAATGATTATCCCTTGTGTTTGTTGATGCAAAAACTGGTTTTAATGGTGTTTGTGAACCACATGAAATTCTAAGAGTTGTGTTGTGTAAAAATGGAGCTTCTGCAATGATGTCATTTCTTGAACCATATGGGGCTTCCCTAAAAATGATTTTGTGTTTTCACTGAAATGTAGTAGGCTTCCCTTTCTGTTTTGGAAACATAAAAATGTGCACATAGTATGCATGTGAGGTTTATAAGGAGTTTTGTGTCTGAAACACTACGGGATTTTGAGGAAATGTTTTATTAAAAAATCTAAGTGTTTCGTTGCGTGTATTAAGTGGTATATAATGTGATAGACACTGTATTGGTTGTGTTTGACCAGTAATGGTGTTTTATATGAAAATTGATTTATGTTTCATGCTGAAGTTGATTGAGCACAAAAGGGGAAGCCTGGGTACCTAGGTGGGGGAGATTTCTACTAGTACGGCTAGTGGACCGGATGGGTTTTGTCCTTGTTTCACATAGCATTTGGATAACGAAAACTTTAACTAAACTATGTGAATGATTATTGGGGAACACTAGGTTATGGGTATGTTCCCTACTAATGGATCGTGCACAATAATGAATTTTTCTATGGTTACATTACACCGAGGTACGAGGTACATAGGGCCCACGACAACCTAGTGTCTTGGGGTGTTGCCAATGTTGTTGCTCATTGGATTTGTTGTATTTACCCATGTATTAGGGTGTGATTGGAAGTAAATTATAGTATCTGACATTTCTATTTTAATGTGTTAATATTCTGAAAATTTTGATAGAAATCTATTTTCAATTGGAGGTTTCATTTCATGAAATTTTAAAGCTACTTTTCCATGCTTTTGAAAACTTCTTGCGTTTTCACATTGTATTTCTTATTCCATGGAATCATTGGTTGGTATCCTATTGGGATTAGTCTCACACTCTACTTACACCCCTTGGGAATAAGTAGACTTTGTTATGTTTGATTCAGGTAAAGGAAAGGCTAAGGGTGATGGGGGTACAAGGTGTTATTTCCCATCCTTGGTGCGGAGTTGTGGAGATAGCTTGGGGTTGATGACCCCTAGTCGTGTGGAGTCCTTTGGGGTGTCTTGATGCTATAATTATTTTTATTTGGACCACTTGTATAATCTTTTAACCAATGTACTCAGTTCTGGGTTTTACTTAAGTCTTGTTTGGCTCATAAATTTCAGATTTATATTATGGATTGTTTTTAATGTTTTATGCTTTCAAACACGGGTAAATCATTCCCAAACCAAAATTAAAGATACCGGGAACTTGTGCCAGCCTGTGGGGATAGGGAACGCCCTTTGGGTCATGTCACGGGATAGGTTTGGTGCTAGTTCTGGCGGCGACGATATTCGGTTTGTGACAGTCAAGCCTGGAACTCATTGTCAGAGTTTTCACTCCTCGGAACATATGTGCCAGAGCCGCCTCTACCTGCTCGTATCCAGACAAAGATATATTACATTGACAATAATAAAAATCTCTACATTACCAAAATTCTAGGAATTTATTCTATTCTAATACTCAACAATTATCTTAGGGAATTTTTTTAAAATCTTAGATTATCTTGATCTATTTATAAGGTTATTGTTAAGAATACCCTGATACCAACTATAACCCCTGACACCATAATTCCGGAGATGTTGCATTATTTTAATACATTGGAATGATTACAAGTAATCATGTCCTAAAGGACTGATCAGTTTATTAGTATGAGAAAATAGATTACATACATGAACATTAATTTACACATTCAAATATTAAACAGATCATAAATAATCATTTGAGTTCACTATTTTTCCCCTAACATAACCCTTCTTTTCAAACATAATACACTTCATAAAATCCTGGGAAAACAAAACATTAGAAAGGGGTTATCTCAGATGCTCAGTAAGGGAAAGTGAATAGTAGAATCTCTAAACTTTTAAGGAATGATATGTAATAAAAACAACAAATTTTTAAACATAAATAGGAACATAATATGGGGAAAATAAATCAAACATCACTATATAAACATGCACAAGGATATTCTACTAGTAGAATAATCACATGTAATAATTAATTCCATAATGAGAGAATTCCTAATTCTGGACATCATTATAACATATTCAAGGCCTCATGCAAAGACTACAAATATTTTTTTTCAATGCATTCTTCCATGAAACATGTTTGTCTCATTAGACCTACCGATTAATCGAGTGGATATAGTGGTCCCCACCCATCACTTACTAAGTCCACACCATTCCTCATATAAAAATGTTGAAAAATAAAAAAATAATTCGTATTAAAACTAGCATATTAAATGTAAATACATCAACCATAAACCATAAAGGCTATAAAAATAGAACATCCACTGTCAAACATATCATAACTCATTCGATATAATTTAGAGGATTTTATTATAATAAATCAACCATAATGAAGAATAATATCCAGTAATGAATTATGAAATAGTTGAAAATGATCAATTAAACATTTTGGGAGAAATATCACATTTTCTGAAATTATAAAAAAATCACAAATTTATAAAGGAAGTCATTTAAAAACGATTTTTGAATCCAAGTGTCACATACCACTATGAAACTTTTGAATGAAATTAACATTTTTTAATAGTCAGGTCTATATAAATAAATCCTCAAATCCATTTTGAAAAAACGGATATTAATGGGAATTATTTAGAAGAATAAATTTTTAAATCTTTTAAAATGATGTTATACTTAAAGAGTAACTTAATCGAATCATTTTAAAATGTCTTTTTTGAAAAATGGATGTGGATAATAAATATTTCCCAGAAAATACATAGACATAAGAAATCTCAGATAATAATGAGAGTGAGGATATAAACCTTACCTTACACCTTCCTTTTGTCGAGGGTAAATTTAAAATCCTATATAACGACCATAGTATGTTGTTAAATTAGAGAAAATCCATATTCATATTTATTAATCACTTTCTTTATCATACATTTTTTAACTTGTCATTCACGGTCGTATCATTTAGATCATGATTTAAATTGTTCTAGAATATAAAAAATTATTTATTTATAATATATATTCAGAATATAAATATGAATAATAGACAAATATATGAAATGGAAATCACTATTTATGGAGACGATAGGCCGTACGTACGCATGACTGATTTTTTTGTTTTCATATCGTATTGAACAAAAGTAAGTGAACAAGATATATGTAAGTACATAAATAAATATATATATATATATATATTATAATTATTATGTCATATATTACATAGTTATTAATAATATATATTTTTATAATTGTCGTTGAATGGTGAACCTGGAAATGAATCTCATCGCATCGTGGAGACGGTTAGTCGCATGTACAGACTAACGATAATATCATTTCATTAGTGATTCAAAGGTGTGATGTTTGATGGTATATTAATTTTATAGTGAAATTATCTTGTTATTTTAATTATTTATATACATATTAATCATCATTACATCCATCCAAATAACATAGTGTTAAATAAAAAATTACAGAACGACGTGGAGATAGTAAGCCATACGTACGCACGCATGGTGACATTATCATTCATTGGATGGATAGAATAATGAATATGGTTGTAAATTTTTTATCATAACAGAAAAATATGTATAAGGTACTGTATTTATATTTTTTTATGGAAATAAAAAATAAAAAAAATGTGGAAGAAGAAACGAACATTGAAATAGGTGATAAAATAATTACCAATTATTTGGGTAATTCCTTTTGATTTGAAAAAAAGGCTTCATAAGATGGCTTTATTCTCAAGGTAAGGCCTCTAGGTTGATGTTAGGGAATATATGAAGATAATTGGTTAGTGTCTGGCCTATCCAAATGGATTTGGATGTGTGATTGTAGGAGAAGTGGAAGTATACTTTTATAAGATATGTTAGGGTCACTTTAGGGAATGTTTGAAATATTCTTTTATTATAAAATAATTTTCCATTTATAATGTATCCAAATTGATTTAAATCAATTATAAGGTGGTTATGAATCAACATACTTCCAACCAATAGGTTTAATGCATGTTTAGATCACCATATTAACTATATCTTTTAGATTTAACTCTTAGTTATATTGTTTAACTTTTATCATGTCCTCTTGTATTATAACAATAAATGATTATTAAATTTACTAATAAAATCCAAGATAACCAAAAGTGGTTAATTATTGATATATCTAACCTTATCTATGTAATTTGGCCCAAACATAGATTTTTTAAAATATTATATCAACTAATATTATTATTTGTTTAAAAACACATTAATGTCAATGTTGACAATAATTCGTATTGTGTTTTTGTTAAAGTCATAAAAACATTATGAAATCAAAATAAATTTATTTAATAAACTCTAAAATGTAATATTAAGCTAATGAATTCGTGGATGGATTAAAAATCCTCAATTTAAATTTAATTTTATATTTATAATATCAATAGTTTTCATCTTTCATTGATAAATCCATAACTACATCATTATTCATTCATAAATAAATTTAATAATTTAAACTCTCAAATTATAAATAAGATAAAATTATGTATTAAATCGTTTTATCATCAAAATGAATATTTATTGTAGAATTTATCATATCTATAACTATATATTAAACATTTTTTTCTAATTAATCGTTTAATTTAACACTTTTAACTCTTCTTTATGTAAAATAAAAATAAATGTCATAATCTAATCGAAGGGGACCAAAATGATCATATTTTATTCCTTAGGTTTGTTTTGGTCTATATACATTTATCCAATAGAATTAGGACATGTGTTAGGGTAAATATAATATCATTTATATCTTTAATAACCCTATTTACAATTAACCATTGTAAATAAAAGTCAAAAGTAACTATTCGGAAAAAATTATTTTCATCTTAATGGAACACATTTTACCTACAAATATCATCCATTTCTCTCTCTTTTTTAAATTCTATTCACCGAATAAGTAATGTTACGTTTTATGAAAATTTATAAATATGACTAGAAGGTGGGTAAAAGACATTTGAAAGTTAAATAAAATTTGATATATCTACTTTTATTATAAAATGACACCAATGAATTACATTTAACTTATAAATTATTATATATATATTGACTTAAAATAAATTTAAATACCATTAATAATTAATAAAATAGAAAGTCAGTTTCTAACAATAATGCTTTGTTTTTCACTACTAATCAATAATTGCATGTTTTCCGAAAAATACCAAAAATTCACACTAAGATAATTTTGATATTCCAAATTCAAAATTGAGTTCTATTTTACCAAATTAAAAACATAGAATATTCCTTATGTAAATTTAAATTATTTCACGTCGTTAAAACTAAAAAGCAAGTTTTTAAAAAGTAAAAATAATCAAAAATATTGACATGTGTTTTTGTCAAATATAAATGTGAAATTACCTATAATGACATAAATAATAATAAATGATAAAAATATAATCTAATAATACTTCCAAGTCATTAAAATTCATAATTTAACAATATAAATTTTTTGGATTAAAAAAGTTATTTTCAATCCAAATTTATTATTTCTCACTATTCATCAAAATGTTAAGGTTATCAGAAAATTACCAAAAAATTTATCCATAAAAAATTTTTATATCCCAAATATAAAGATTAATTTAATTAAATTATATTGAATATATAAAAGTGTAAAATATTGATTTGAAAAAGTTTTCTCTATTAAAAAGTGGTAAAAATGTATTTTTTTTATAATTACATTTTTATCTAAAAAATGTATTTCTTTTTATATTTTGTCTAAGAAACACATAATATGGATTATGAAATTATATGGAATATATAGAATTCAAATTTTAGTAACTATTTTTCATAAAATCCATTTGAACAACTAGTTTGGTAGGTCTGGGTGCGCTCGAACTCGGTGTTGCACGTTGCAGAAGTTATTTATTTATATTAAAAAGATAACATACTATGAAATATTGGGTTGTTACAATTGAGATATAATTAATCCTTAGCTTCATTCATAATTCCATCAATTATTTCATTGTAAATTTTATTCTCTTGAATATGGTAAATAATGGAATCAGTATTGGAAATCCCAATATAAATAGATTTATATGCATCCATAATCCAATATATCATATTCATTTTATAAAATTTACATAATTGACGCAAGAAAGACCATTATTTTTAATATAAACATAATTAAAAACATCGTAGACAATTTAACCAATTTCTAGATGAGTCTACCAAATAATTTATTTTAATTTGAACTGGATAGTTTATTTTGGATAATTCATCACAAAATCAACATGAGTTAGGTGGTTATAAGAGTTGTGTCATGACATGGTTTTATAGGAGACGATGTCCCATGTATCCAGGACTTCCTCATTAACAAAAGTACTATCATGTTTTATAATTACCATACCAATTTTATGTTTAGAATACTAGGTGTAATTATATAAAACCAAGTTGATATATATAAATCCATTGAGTTCAATACAATGATCTATACTTCTAGGAGGAGTTGAAATTTGTCCCAAAACACAATTAATCATCATGATTCAGAATTGATTTAAAATCACCATCAATGGACCATGTAATATAGATAATTTTTTTAATAGATTCAACCTCCCATCATAATCTCTTAAAATCTTGATCCAATTTATTAGAATATATTTATAGAATAATTGAAGAATCCCCATATATTTGATTGGACATTTGACATGTTGATCATTAGAGGCCACTGATGTAACAATCAACGTTTTTAAATGATATTTTTTTTTGAAAATGTGTGTAATATATTATTATAAATAAAAAAAATTCCCTTTAATAATATTCAATACATTAATCACAAAAATGGAAAAAATATGGATTCATTTAATTTGTTTGAATCATCACCTCAACAGTGTTGAAATAAAAAATATTTGTAAACCAATTAACATCTTAGAAAATCATTTTAGTTATTATTGAATAAAATAATTAAGTCGTCATTATACTAAATAAAAGAACATATAAAAGATGAGATTTTTCCATAGGAAACAATACCCATAAGTGATTATGAAATAGTTATAATTACTTTTTATAATTAGTAATTGATAATTGATGTTGAAAATATATTATATGACCTCAACCAGTAGATTCATGTTGTGTGAATCAAATTTTTTAGATCTCGTGTGGAAAGATGCATCATTGTGGTTATCTCTTTACCTCACCCAATAAAATCACTAATAAGTGATTCTATAATTAAATAGCCTATAAGGGATGATCATGTTCATGGAAATTACCACTCAGTCGATGTTAACTTATACATCGCATGAATCTATTTCCATTGTAGATCTTACCCATAGGTCAAACATGGGTGTTACAAGTGGTTATGTGCCCTGTCCAAAGTTACTTAATTTTCACTTCTTTTTCCTAAATAAAATTTTGATCCCATCAATTATATTTTTAGAATTGTTTTTCTTAATCGAATATATGTTTAATTTAGATGAATTTGCCAAATGGATTTTTCCAATACAAATTATACATTCAGGAAAACATATAAATTCATATAATAATGTAAAATAGTCGAAATAATATTTATTTTAATGATATTTTATCTTAAAAACTCTACTTTTAAAATATGAATCATAAAATTATTTTATTATTTCATACGAAATTTTCAAGTTTATGAAATATGAGTATGCCTTACAATATGATACAGTTTTAATAAATAAATATTTCATTATTTAAAAGTTAAAATACTATTATTTTGAAAATATTTGTGTAAAAATAAAATTAGATTTTTAATTCATCACATTGAAATTAGGTTCAGGAGAATTTATTAGTATTTTTTAAAATACATTATTTTTTTGAATAGTTAAAATATATTTTTAGGTTTCTAGTTTGGTTAATGACATCATAATTATTCCATAGTGATGTAATAAGTAATAATCATGAATTAAAAAATATGTTATTTCATTAATATTATGTATTTCAATGTATTTAATTCAATTTCATAACCTATAAATGATATTCCAAAGTCTAAATTGGAAACCATGGGTTTAAAAAGAATATCATGTAGAATATTAAACTTTTGTTGCTAGAATAATTAATAAAAATGATTCTCAGTTTTTTTAATATAATACAGAATAAGACCAAATTTTCAAAACCATGGAAAAAGAAATCTGTAATCCAAATCATTTTCTTTTTCCACACCATGATTTTAATGGCCTATATATGGAAATTATAAAATAAATAGTATACTTTTTCAATAAATACCCACCAATTTCCCAATTTCTAAATAATCCCAATCCATTCTACATTTGGGTTTTGTAGTTTTTCATCCCAAGGTGTCATCCCAATGGGTCATCATTCCTCCATGGTTCTATTATTCAATATTTAGTAGTAACTCTTGATGGTAAGAGAATTATCCTTCTACTCTATTCAATACATGAACTATTTTATATATCATATAAATGTAATCATTAGACTATTTTATTACACTTTGGATTATACCATTACGTGAAAAGAAATTTGTCAATCGAATTCGCTTTCCCCCTCTCATTTTAACCTTTTCATATACCACATTTCATACATATAATGCTGGTGAAATTACTCCTCGAAATTTCACACTCAACATAAGAAATTAAATTATATATTATATTTTTGAATATCTAAAAAACATTATTTTCGTGGGAAATTTCATAGATATAAAAATGATTTAGATAATTACTCTATTCACATCCATGAAACCCACATTCCCCTTCCATCGGTTAAAAGTGATATAATGATATTGTATTTATGCACTTTTGAAACATGTTAATTTTGATAACAAAACAATTATTTATTCTCCAAGAGTTATTTATGAAATGATTCATATTGATACTTTTTTCTAACGATAATTAATTCATATGAAGGGTATTCAACAATATTTCTCTAATTCATGTGTGAAGAATTTAATCTCTATAGATGATATGATATATGAGACCATAGTGAACAACTTGTGTAACTTTACATTATGAGACCTTTGTAACATACCATTGTGACATGATTAATAATGTATTGTTTAGATTTTATATTCCACATTTCCATGTTATGATTCTTTTTATTTTTATTATTATATTCCTCATTATCATTCCTTATAATTATGTCTCATTTTTATATTATATGTCTCAAGGTCACGTATTATATGTCTCTCATTCTTATTCCCTTACTAGTACTCATTATCACTCATTTTCACTTAAATATGTCCCTAGGTTACGAGACGAACTAAATGTAACTTATGATGAACCCATGAATAAACCTATAGAGTGTATTAGAATATTTTTTTATGTTTGATGTTCCTAATTTTCAATAATATTCTATTAAAAATTACCTTTATTTTGATCAATGTAATAAATAGTTTATTTAATAAAATGATGGGATTCCATATTTAGTATAAATGGATGGTTTAGTTATATATGGGAGTTAGGAATATGAATACATATTATGAACCATAGATAAATGTTTAAATATATGAAAAAATATGGTATTTTTGTGATGTATTACAAAAGTGGTTTATGAGAAAATAAATACCTATATTGATATGAAAAAGTTGATGTGGATCTAGAACAAATGTATTTAAGGGTAACTACTGAAAATAATGCATTTATATTGAATCGACCATGAACTAGTCAATGAAAATGGGCATTGTGTCACTCATGGTTTTAAACTCTTGGAAGCTATTTTTGTTTAATCACAAGATTTTTATGAACTATTATGAATGATATATAGAAAAGGTATTTGTTAATAAAGAATAAAATTTATAAGCATGATGTTTTAGGGTATAAAATTCTTTTAGAATTATATGATTCCTTAATGGAAACATATTTCTTACAAATGATTAATTCTTTTAATAAATAAAAAGATAGAAGAGTAGACACATAAATGATGAGTGAAATGGTTGATGTGCTGATGACCCTACAATGGAACCCAAAATGGATAAATCCTGAGAATTATGATTCAATTATATCACGTTATGAATAATTACTTGAATCAGGTTAAGAGTCTAGATTCTCTAGAAATGGAACAACATTCCATTTAATCTTTCATAAAAAAACTACCAAATTCTATAAGTTGATCTACTGAACCATTGATTGTTGATCAATGAATATGATCTATATAAAATATCATTTATATACTATATTATTCATAATAAGTCTATATAACCCTTGAAGAATATTTTTTATAAAGAGAGGCTGATTAGTTGTGGATACTGATTGAAAATATGAATCTAATAAGGAAGATTAATGTTATGGATTATAAATAGCATAAAAGAAAAATTTCAATAATTAATTTCCAAATTTTATGTGATCTAAAATAGATAATAAATTCCTTGAGCTGATGTAGGAGGAAAATGAATATATGGGATGTTTTGTGGTGACATTTACAAAACCTTCTCGTTACACATAAATCATTGTTATTGATCATAAGGGAATGGGTAAAAGATTATTTGATGGACTAATACCCCATCTGTGGAGGAACATAGACAAATGATACTATAAAATCTATGAGGTGACAGTGTGGAGTGCTATGAATGTTGAATTGGACATTGTAGAAATTTATTGGACACATAAGATGAATGAAAAGTAGAGAGATATAGATCCATAATCAGGGAGGAACATTGATCACAAAAGTGCACAAATGAATGTATAACATACCATGTAGAACAAATGTGTGAATAATAATTCAAGGAAATTATTTCCCATGGGTTTAAAAAGATACAATTGTGGAATAGATGACCATATAGCTCAGTACTATCAAATAGAGGTGAATCCTAAACTTCTCAACACTAAAGACAATGTGAAGATAGTGTATAAAAATCCTGATGTGTAATTATTCTTTTGGGGATAGCTTGGGAACATAAAAAATCACTATCAAAATCAGTATATAATTTATATAAATCACCATGAACTATAACATAGGCCAATGGATAATGGTTGGGAAATTTCTATTATGAATTTTGAATTAGAGGCTCAAATTTATGTGGTTGAAGGTAATCTCATTGTTGAATCAATTTTAATAAGTACTTTGTTTGATTCTTGATAAATGAATTCCTTTATTTCCTATATGATAACAAATAATATAAAATAAATCACTAAGATACTAGATGATTAGTTATATATAATGACTCTGGGAAGGATTATCCAAGAATCATCAAGTTATAGAAACACTCATATTGACTTTGATAATCAAAATTTCATCACAAATATAGTATTCATTCCCATTGTTGAATTAAAAAATATACTAGTGATGAACTCACACTCAAATTATTAGTCTATGATAAACTATATAAGTAAGAAAATATTTGTCGAATTTAATGGAAACCCTACATTTATTTTCCAATGATAGATAAACCACCCCGAGTTTTGAATAGAAGTGAATCCCATATCCTTTTATGTGGTGATGATTTATGAAGAGGATGAACGAAATTAATGTGTAATAATATTAAATGTAACATTATTCTTGGAATAAATTGACATATTTCTCAATTAGATACATATACCCCCCCAGAAAAAGTGGTATAGTTCTCCATTTAACTCACACCTATAACCAAGAAGATATCAACGACCCTTTATAGAGTGGGAAATGTATAGTAAGAGTAATTAAAGAAACATATTGAGTGTCGTTTGAATTAAGGGATTAACCAACCTCATGTTTCTCCTTTTTAATCATATGTTCTCTTCTAAGAGAAAAAAGATTGATCAATGCAGCTATGTGATGATTACTCGTAACATGACGAGATTAAAGTGAAGAACATGTACACTCTCCCATAGATTGATGATTTATTTGACCAACATTGTTCATATTAATTCTTCTCCAATATAGATAATTGATCAAGTAATCAAAAATTTATGGATCATGATTATGATATTCCTAATATATCCTTTAAATTATGATATCTGTATTATGATTTTGCGGTTACGCCCTACATTTTGAAAACTTCTGCCTCTATATTTATGGATTGTATGAATATTTTATTTATCAAATAGATTTATAATTCTTTTGTTACATTTTGTTTCTGATATTATGATATATTACAAAAGTCACAATGATAGTGGGGATCATATAAGGGTTATATTGAAAACAATGAGGATGTAATGGATATTTTTTAAATTAAAATAAAATAGAAATTATTTTTACAACGAGATTTTTTTTGGGAACATTGTAACAAAAGAAGGAATCCCAGTTGACCTATGAAAGATAATAGTTTTATAGAAATCACCTGATCCTACATTATTTACTATGATTCATAGTTTCCTTTTTAATTAGATATTATATGAGGTTTCTTAAAAACATTTAATGAATTTTTAATACCCTAACATATGTAAATAAAAAAGATATACATTCATCTAGAATAAAGATTTTGTTGTAATTTTCCATCAAATGAATAAGGGATATGATACAGATAATCTGTTATATCAACCTTCTACCAGAAAAGGATTTCATATATATATATATAATTTCATCTTTTCAATGTCTTGTGTGTTTCCTTATAAGAAATGTCAAGGTGACTTTTTATTAACCTCAATAGTGAAAGCATCATGATTAGAATTATCATACTCATGAATTGATTCTAATTATTGTTATATTTTCCTTGATTTATTGGAGGAACTATCATGATATATAGAATTGATATAGATAAAAGTATTAAAATTGTTTGATTTATATAGTCATACCGATGTTATTGAACCTGAGACAATTGAAATTGTTGGATCTTCATAAAGACTTTGAATTTTGTAATCATTATCACCCCTTATGGTCAGAAAAGTTTCTAATGCCTCAAATAAAAAACCCTATTGTTCTAACAATGATGAGGATTCATGGAGATACATTGGACAAAGACATAGTAAGGTCTCAGATGGTAATCATGTTGGAAGAGATAAAATTAGTCTGATCCTAGATGTTTTCTCAAACATAATAAGTATAAAATACAAGGAATGATCAAAGATAATATCTTTTGTTACAAAATAATATAGTTTTTCTATAAAATGTGACGTATCCTAATTTCATTATTGATCAAGAGGGTATACTGAAATTTTATTGAAGTCTATGTCTTCCATAAATTCCAGAGATAAAAAAATTAGTAAGGGATGAATCCAAAAGCTCTACATTCTCTATATATCCTTTATGCACTAAAATGTATATAGAAAACCGAGTTCATTATTGGTGTCATAAAATGAAAAAATATATTTCTAACTACACTAAAAGGTGCATGGTATTTCAACATATTAATTTAAAGAGATAACTCCATAAATGGGTATTGCAGTAGCTAACCATAACAAAATGGAAGTGTGAAAAAATCATAATTTAATTTTTCACTAGTCTCCCATGAACATCAATATGAAATAATTGGATATGATTTATAGTGGATCAACTCACAAATAATCCCAATTTTATTACAATTTGGGAAGATTTGTTTGTTGAGAAACTATTTAATATATACATAATGGAAGTAGAGAGACTGCCTGGGGAGACACTTTATATCATTCTTGATCCTAATCCACGATACTCCTCTAAATTCTAGAGAAGTATTATATATGATCTAACAACTGAATTGATTTTTGTTTAGCCAATCACACCCAAAATGACAACAAATTTGAAAGTAATATTCAAAAACATGATGAAATTATGGGGGTAACATCAATGAAGGATAAAGGTTAATAGGTTAAATATATTCTATTAGTGTTTATTTAATTCAAAAATATGTTCCAATTGAGTATTCAAATGGAACCCTATGGATCTCTATATGGGAAGCGATGTAGAACTCAAACATGTTGGGATGATGTTAGTGAGAGAAATATAATTGAGCCCAATATCGTGCAGGAGATAATATAAAAGATTTATTCCATATAACAACATATAACATTTTCTCAGAGGTTGCAATAGAGATATGCTGAAAACCATCAAAGGGACTTTGAGATTAGTGATAGAGACATTTTTTTCCTTCCAATATCACCATTTAATATATGGAAATGTGGTTTTTGGAGAATGTGGGGTGTAACTCTTGTTATATTTTCCCTAATTAAATTATAGATGGAATTAGATAAGTGGCTTATTGGCTTTCACATCCCGGAAACATAGCTCAATTTCATGATGTATTCAATGTACCACTATTGATGAATTACATACCCAATCCCTCAAATATACTAAATCTAGAGGTGTTACAACTAGGGAATGAATTCTCTTCTATGGATTAGTGGGTGGATATATTGGACTATTGATACATGGTTATACACTAAAATACTATTCATCATGTTAATTTATAATTTCAAAACATTGTTTTTGAAGAGGTGACAAGGGATCCTGAGGAGGAAATGAAGTATAAGTACAATCAATTTTTCTCAACCGAGAGAATTAGATTAAATTTTTGGAAAAATATTTCTTAAGGGGTGATGAATGTAATGAACCAAGACTTCATGAAAATAATAATTTCCAAAAAAATTTGTGTTATAATATATTATATATAACAAAAACATATCTCTTTAAAAATGAACAATACATAAGTAACCAAAATTAGAAAATTGGGATAACTCCATTTCGTTTCAATCAATGGCCCAACACTACATAAATTAAAAAATACTACTAACCCAATCTGTATCCTAAAAATGATTATATTAAATAATGAATAAAATAATGATATGAAAATTATAGAATAAATTGAGAAATTTGACCATTTGATTTTTACCGTTGAGAAATATAAACAATGGTAATAATTCTACCTTTTGTATTAGTTTTTATTAGTAGTAATGGATAAATAATGGAGAAATGAAAATTGATGACCTCAACTAGTAGATTCATTCTGTATAAATCCCAAATATATGAACATGGGAGCGATATAGAGTAATTGATGTTCTCCCATGACCAAGATGATGTTGTTATTTAACATGTAAATATATAACGAAATCTTATATGGTAGAAGATCACATTGGTGTGAATTACCACTCAGTTGATGTTGGTCGAGAAACCCTAGTAATCTATCACCATCGCAAAACACACCCTTACATCATATTATGGTGTTATATGGTGTTACATATCTTTGAATTAGTTAATTATTTTTTTATTGATTGAATATAAATATTATTCCATTAATCCCAATTTTATATTATAATTTATTAATAAAATATAAGTCTAAATTTGATGAATTTTATAAATAGGTTTTTCTGACACAATACTATAATTTAGAAAAAATATGAATTTTTATTATAAGATATGTTATTAAGAATAATATTTATTTAAATAAAATATTAAAAAAAATTAAATAGGAACGATGAATTTTTTTTACTACTTACAAAATTTTCAATTGTCATAAATTTGACTATAGTATTGAAACCGGTAATTTCTATAAATAAAATATTTTTATATTTAAATACTAAAATTAAAATATTAAGGAAATTATTATGATAAAATAAATATCATTTTTTAAACTATCACATTAAATATATATTAGTTTTAATTTATGATAATTTTTTAATATACTTTTGTTTTTTAATGAATAGTAAAAATACATTTTACGGTTTTTATTATGATTAAAGAATTAATAATTATTTAATAATGATTTAATAACCTATAAACCACAATCCATGACATAAAATATTTAATTTTATTGATATTAAATATTTTTATGGATCATAATCAATTAAAAGACATATAAACAACATTCAAAAGAATAAAATGGAAGCATTGATTTTTAAAACATTATGTTGTAGAAACCTTAATTTTCTATAAGAAAATAAAAAATAAAAATTTATTCTCATTTATTGTTTGTAAAAATAAATTGAGATGTTCCCCAATTATTAGAAAAAATGGGAAAACCCATGGTTGATCCAATGGTTTGTTTCCACAAAATAGATTTCTAGGGACAAATATTTAGAAATTGTGAAACAAATATCCAAATTCTTCTATAAATACCCAAAAATATCTACATTTTTTTCAATCCCCATCTATATTCCACGAATTGATAGTAGTTTTTATTCAGATGGAGTCCTCTCATGGTTTCCTCAATCCCCCGTGGTTCCATTCCTCAATATTTAGGAAGATCCTATCAAGGAAATTGAATTGTCCATCATTTCACTTGAATTCCAGATCATTTTCAATATGTCTTATAAATGATATAGATACTCTCTTTTATTACCCTATTATATCATACCCTTATATAAAGATTGTGTTTAATTAATTTTAAACCATTTTCCCCTCTCATTATACAATTTTCAAATTCCTCATTTTATAGTCGTCATGCTGCAGAATAGACACATCAATATTTCTATCTCTACACATGAAATTGACTTTAATTTTCATTTTTAGAATACCCAAAACTCTTTATTTTATAGGAACATTTCCATATATGTAAAAATGAATTATTTTATATTGGTTTTAACAAACATGAAACCCAATTTCCCATTTTATGGGTTCAAAATGAAATAGTGATCACGTCTTTATGAACTTTCTAAAATCCATGATTTTGGTAAGAAACCATTAATTTATTATCCTAGATTTATATATGAAATTTTTTATTATGATCTATTTGGATCTAATTAGTTAATACAAATGAAGGAACTTTGTTTTAAAAGTTCCTTAGTTTTGTTCCATGTAACGACAATTTTATGTAACAAAAAGGAGGGATTACATAAATAATGAGGGGTAAACTAGAGATCAATGAAACATGACACACATATTTTTAACAGCTTCTATGTAAAAAATAGTATGCAATAAATGGAAATCATTTTTATCAAGACTAGAAAATATAGAGGAGAAGAGTCTCTTAGGTTCGAACAACACATTAAAAAAAGATTATGCTTCTGAACATGAAACATAAGGGACCTGCCTATATTATTATTTTCCATCCCAAGGAAATTAATACAATTGTCATTAATGGGACATGAATATTTGGTTAAAACTATAGGTTTCAAGTGTAGCGGATGTACAAGCTGGGAATGTACCTGTCATCATCAATTTCCATAATCAAGGATTAATCTAGGATCAATACGATTAAAAATTTAATTATCCTTATAATTGAATAAAAAATAAATTAAAAAATAGAGAACCTGGAACTGATAAGATAGGATCAACATATTTTTTTACAATTAATTTATTTTAATTATATAATTAACTCAACAATGATTCATTAATTTTTGATATGTTCAACCATATATATGAGGTGCAACTTCATTGTGATGTAGAAACCAAGGATATGATTCCTCTAGTTGTGATGCACATGTTCTCCACGTATCTCCACACGTTGAGAATGGGGTCACTATGTTGTAGCATGAATGCTTATTTTTACTGGGATTTCCACCTTTGATCACCTTGAGAATCCCTTCCAATGTGTTCTTATTAATTTGGTGGAGGAGGATCTCTCTCATTCTTGAGAAATTTAGGGTTGAAGAAATTTTTATCCGGGATCGATATATTTTCTCCATGGATGTAGTGAACTCACCTTTTCATTGGCCAGAGGAATGACCCACTGGATTATATATAGAATAATAACATAATAGGGAATTTAATTTTATGTTTAATAATAATAAATTATCACCGAAATTTTAATTTAATTTATTATTCCATGTGAAAAACCTAGGTTAAATAATAATAGAAATTCTAATATTTCAATGAATTGTGCATAAAAAATATCATTCACCATGTAATAATAAATAATTAGCATATGTTTCGTTACATAATTTATTATTCAATGTGAAAAAACCTTGGAAAAAAACAATATTATTGTTATTATTTTCAAAACATGCAATTTACTTGCATGTTATATTTAAATATTATTCTGCCAAATAATGTGTAATATTATTTCCCACTAGACCCCCTACATGGTCCTCCAATCCTACTCAATATTTTCCAGGCCTTAATTACTGATTGTATATTTATTTAATAAATATAACTGCATTATTTACTGATAAATAAATATTTTGTCTGTAATATATTCACATTAATAAGTAGAGAAGAACGAAATGGGAATAAGAAAATTTTATTAATTAATAATCCAAAAACAGGATTAATATTTGTTCAGTATTTTAAATAAATAATTTATTTTACTGGGATATTAGTTATACTTAGTCTGTGTCCCTTTAGGTCTCTTTCTTGTTGGAAATAGGCGGGCTTGCAAAATGTACAAGATTTATATCTTGCAATGGGTCTAGGAAACCAAGAGAAGGAGTTCTAAATTGCAATGAAATGTCACCTCATATGAAATCATACCATTTAATATAATCCATTTTTCTATATATCCTTAATCATAAAGGTTTCATGGATGTTCCGTCAACCAATGTGCTCGATTTATCATTCATTGACTACCTAGAATTGAGAATGCCTAGTAAACACCGTGGCCATTGATTTAGATAGGTTATACCATTTCCATCAACGAGACTAAGATATCTACTTCTGTAGAAGTGAAAATTCCATTCTCACATTATCCCCTCATGCAGCGTTACTCGTGATACACCCAAAAAATGCAACCTCACCACGAACATTTGTCATCACGGTTTTTTTAATATGTATCTATGCGCAATTTATAATACCCATTAATAATAATATTATAGTATAAGGACGAATAAACAGGTACACATATAGGAATATCCAATTACACTTATGATTTTATATATCCTAATAGAATCTCATGTTAAAAAAAATCCTTCTAGATATTACCATAGGTGCACACCATGACAAGGTTTATTAATTATTAATTAGACCCCACTCATGATATCCTATTTCATTTTTGTCCCTTTACATTATATCATCTGTGAATAGAACATTAATTCATGAATAGGGTCACGGAAATTTTGGGTTCTCATCATATTAGGGATCCCATATGACATTGTTCATCGAAAACAATTCATAATACTTTATCACATATTATGTCATGCCGATGAAGAATCGTGATTTAATATGGATTTTATAAATATTCATCCCATGAATACATGTTTATGAAAAAGAATAATAAATTTCTTTTCTAGGGAACAAACTCCAACAGACTCCAACTTTCACTAGAGCCAACTGATAACAACCTTCAGTCTTCTATCTCTCACAATATTTTCATGCTTCTATTGAAATAGGACTTTGTACAAGGGGTCCACCACATTCTTTTATTTTTACACTCTACTAAATGCAACATAAACCCATTGACATAAATTACCTAAGAGGTGATAATTTTAAAATATGTGCTTTGTTTGTTGATGTGACCTTTTCTCTTTTGTAATAGCCACCAAAACTATATTATCACTACACAATGTAATATGATAATTACTTCTAGGCCCCACGTCATGCTCCTTGACCAATTTATGAATATATATGGCTTCATTGGTTGCATCAAAACTCACTATATATTTGGAATCCACTATAAAATAAGAGATAACTAGATGATTTTAACTAATCAATATCACAACTCCTCTATTGAGACAAATAACATATCATGATTACCGCTTCAGATCATTATGATATATTGTAAAACCATCATCAACATACCCTCTGATGAAAATCTCTGCATCTCTACCATACAACAGGAAAATATCTCTTTCTTCTAATATACATATGGATAGTCTTGAAAACAATTAAATTCAATTCTCCTTGATCATCTTTATATATGGCCACCATGCTAAGTGCACACAAAACATAAATTATAGTACATAACATGACATACATGATAGATCCTATCACTAAATCGTATGGAATGTTATTCATCCTATCATTATAATGATGTGTCTAGGGACACATTTTATGGAAAATATGTATAACATGAGACACTAGAACCAATACACTGATGGATTGTTCCATATGAAATCTCTTTAGTATCTAATTAATGTATTTACTTTGGCATAGTCCAAGAAGTCTCTTAGATCTATCACGAATGATCATGATCCCAAGAATGTTGTCCACTTCAATAATGTCTTTCATAGAGAAGAACATGTTCAACTAGTACATTATTTACAACAATATATGTATGTGATTTCCAATAAGTAACATGTCATCAACATACACTAATATGAAAATGACCACTTTCCTTGTAAACCGCTTGTAAACTCATGATTCACATTCATTCTTAATGAAACCAAATTCTCTTATGTTTTCATCAAATTGAATGTTACATGATTGGGATTCTTTCTTTAATCCATAAATTGATCTCGGCAACTTGCATACCCGTTTAACATCACCTAGTGTCACAAACCATTTTGGATATGTCATATATACATCTTCCTGTAGGTTCCCATTTAGAGTGATGTTTTGACATCCATCTTCCAAATCTCATAGTCATGGAATGATTCTATGACATGAATAATTATTATGGATTAGGACATAGAAACATGTGAAAAGGATTATCATAGTCCATTCCTTAACACTAATTCAATCTCTTATCCACTGTCCTTGATTTATAGGTACTAACTTGACCTTACGTGTCTAGTTTATTTTTGAATACCCATTTATACCCAACTGGATATACAACGTCATGTTAATCATCCAAAACTCATTGTTGGTTTTGATGCATGGAATCTATTATAGAACTCAACTCTATGATCCTTCTTGAGTCGTCGTAGATTTCTACTACCTCCTTGAATAATGAGTCACCCTCCTCAGTGAAAAGGATTCCATATCTCTCTGGTTCCCTTACCTTTCTTATAATCCTATGCAGTACTTGTGTTTCAGGAACAACCTCTTCTATTGAGACCAATGGAACATTTTCCTATACCAACTCATGTGTATCTTGAGAATCAACAACATTGATGTTAATATTTCTCCCACTATCCTTATTGATGATGTGATCCCTCTCAAGAATGTATATCTATTTGGAAACAGTCACTTTCTTGTATAAGGGAATGTATATATTGAATTCATTTGTTTCCTTGAGATACCTTATGAAAATACACTTTGTGCCCTGGGGTGCTAGAATGTTTCCTTAAAATTCCATAACAAACACCTTGCATCTCTATACACATGTATGTGACAATGTGGGTTTCATTCCACTCCATAGTTTTAAGGTAATCCCATTTGACAACTTAGTTGGAGCATTGTTGAATACATATGACGTAGTTTTCAATACATATATCTAAAAGGATTTTCAAATATCTTCAAGTCTCATCATCGACCATACCATGTCCAGCAATTTATGTTTCTTCCTATCACCAACACTATTCTACTGTGTAGTATAAGGTGGAGTGAGTTGAGATAGAATCCCAAACACCTATAAAAGGTTGATGAACTATTGGGTATGATATTCCATATCTTGATCCGATCAGAACATCATTAGCATTTTACCAATCTGTTTCTCCACATCATTCTTGAACTCTAAGAATTTATCAACGGAATCTGTCTTATATCTCATTACGTAGACATAGCTATATCTACTCAATTCATCAGTAAATGTAATGATGTACGAATATACACCTATATATTTTACTTGAAATGGTCCATACACATCAGTTTTTATAAATACTAAAATCATTGTGGCACATTCACCATTTCCACCAAATGGTTGTCTGGTCATTTTCCCTTATTAACAAGCATGGAATCTATCATGTCGTTTTAGTTTATAAGAGTCTAAATATCCATATTGGAAGAGAATTGTTAGGAGATTGTCACTTACATAACCAATGTGGTGAGTCCACAAATACGTGTTCTATGTGTCATGTGAACATGGTTTATTAAAAATTTCCAACACTTGGTACTCGTAATTTAATACAAACAGACAATTTTCTAAATGTACCATAAAATAACATATGTTTTCATTATAAATTTATAAACATTTATATCTAAAATTGAAAATAAATCCATATGTATCTAAAATCAATACAGAAATTATGTCCATGTTATGACTAGGTATATTAAATTCAATGAAAATTTAAAATTAATTCTATAAACTATGTGAAGTGGTATTCCCCAATGATAAGAGCATCCAACCTCCCTACATTGGATGCTCACAAATCCATCTATCCTTTTGAGTTTTGGGGAGTCTAATTGGTTCCTAGATTTTAATTCATATGTGATCCCCAAGAGCTATATCTAATAACCAATGTGTAGAAATTAATTGATTTCCCATGATAATGATTCCAAACATGGATTACCCTTGCCTCTAGGTGCAGTTCTTCTTCCAGTGGCCTGACTTGCCTCATGCAAAGCATACTGCCTCATTTACCTCACCCTTCCTCTTGATATTATTTTTCTTGTTTAAATGGATGTTTGAGTCAATATATTATGTATAATTCCTAGACCAATATTTCTTTTCCTTCCAATTATTATTCCCCATAAAGATTTTGGGTTTTTCCCGCACCGTGTCCTTATAAAATTGGAGAATTAGGGTATGAAGCTTTGATATATTCTAGTCATTACTAGACATATTATAATTCATAAAAAACAAGATAAGGTCTTAGGAAACAATGATAGTGTGAGATATATAAGAAAATCATTTGGGAATTTAATAAATACGATGCATAGATGCTAAATGTTGCCAATAATCATGACTACATGTGGCCCACAGGGAACGTACTATCCAAGTTTAGTAGTGAACAATGCATTGGAGCTATCTTAAAACTCCTTCCTCAGCTTCTATTGATATGGATACTGAATGTGAGACATCATTCTATAAGAATACATTTTCTGAAATTTATTCATGAGATCATTGGTCATGGACTATTGCATGAGGCACCAAAAATATGTAACACCATTGCAATTTTTCTTGTACATAGAGTGTTCATCATCACTCACCTCATTTCTTTGCGCTACAGAAAAGCCTCATCCAACACAGAATGCTTCCTTTTATGGTGATGGATAACCTGATGGATCCTTTGACAAGATCAGATATTAGTGTCGGTCAGAATTTTTATATCTCATGTATGCATCACAATGATATTTTTGAGGTAATTTTGAGTTCTATTTCTACAAATTAAGATGAACAATGATTTAGGTCATTGTATTTATCATTTTAGAGAAATAAATAAATTAATATCTATTAGTCTCCCCCATTTTGTCGAAACATAATAGTCCCCACCATTGGCATTGTAATATCATGTTTCATAGACATTCCAGTGGAATAGATCCATATTTACCTTGGAATTACCCCTACTAGGGGTGGTCATGAAAATTGAATGTTTTTATGTAGGAATTTCAAATGAAAACATCAATATCTCACACATCCTTGATCTATTGAGTGGACTCCCCAATCCTGAAATCCTTAATTTTTTATTTCCTCAACTATTGCCTCTATGTTACTCCATGTCCTACTAGGGTAGTCAATCCTGGATGTAAACTGTGTTCTGTCAATGAAAAACATCAGTTTTTATTTCATCAATAATTTAAAGCACTTCAAGTATGGTTGGTCAAGAACATTAAACATAGTTTGACTCTAACAGAATTAATGGAAGGTTACACAAACTTTATATTTAATTAACATATTTTATCCTTTATGAGGAAATATCCTATTATTATATTTTCACATGATTGTTAATGTTATGTGGGACATATTTACATGTTGAACCATGTGTATAAAATATTTATGTATAAGCCACATTTATTTTAGTTCTATTTTTTATGATTTTTAGTTCACTAATTATGTGATATTGTTAAACATCAACAATGAATAAGCATACCACTATCATAAATAAAATAAAGGGTATGATCATCTTCATTATTATTGGTTAGATTTTATAGATGTAGATAAAATAACCCTATCTTATGGAAAAACACCACAAAATATTTAGGGTTTATGTTTACAACTTTCCACCTATAAACCTATGTATCTCTTATGATTAGTTTCGACTAGGCTCCTAACATGAAACGCCTCCAATAATATGGGAGTTGCATCAATTACATATGCTTGTAAGTGACCCACAAATGAGGGGTAAAAGGGGGTCCCCATAAAAGATTCAATGGGAATGTAGGCCCTACATATTTATGAGGTGAAGGAACATATGCCAAAAATTTTAATTTAAAAAATAAATTAAAACGAAACCAATCATATTCAATGGTACAATAAAGATCACGATCGCCTACTTTTATACAACGAATTATGATTTATTTAAACTAGAATTAAATTATTTAGTGATTCTTATTATGATAAATCTTGTAGGAATCTATTAATAAGTGTAATTAATTAATAAATCCTTTTTTATCTAATTCAATTTCTGTATTTCCATTATATTCTCAACTGTAACCTTGATCATAACATCTACCTTTGAAGAAACTTGATAAATACTCCTCTAAATCTACCTAGTGTGTATTTATACATTTATACACATTATTCATTGTGACATGTAGCATGTACACAAAATTATAATTGTAATGAAACTCATACATGATGTGACGATCATTGAAAATTAAACAGATGTTAATTTAATATATATGTATATATATATATATCAAACACATATGACATGATGATCGCAATCATTATTCCCACACGAAGGAACAAGTCTCAATATTTACATAATATAATAATATATTTTTAAATCCTCATAATCTAGAAATAGTACATGGCCTATAGATCCAACTACATGGTCTGTACCCTCTTTGTTGTATATCTGAAGTACACAAATGAGGAAAAAACGTGTGATGTGTACCTCAAAAATATTTATAATGCATGACTTTTCTTGTGTTCGAGTCAACCTATAGACATCACATTACTTGGTCACCAATTGGGAAATCCATGTATGGGAAAAATGAAATAACCATGACCCGAAGGGACAACATCCAGTGTCATGTGGGCCACACAACGTGTAGTCAGGCTAACCATGTGCCAGTCTATCCTGGTCAGCACGCAATAGAAGAAATAACTACACTGTGTGTCATTAATGAAATAGGCGTGAGTAATTTCTGAATTAATCCTAATTCATTGAACCTAAATACATGGAGGGTAGATCTGACTACAGAACATGCATTCTAATGTTATCCCAAAAAGAACCATCAGTGCATCCTGATGAGTTCCTTCAATGAATTTTAATTATAAAATTATTCGTTTCTGTAGGTTCTCTGAGAAATAATAATGGAGGAATAGATATTGAAATTATTATTACAAGAATGATTAAAAAGGAATTCAAAAAATAAATTATTAATTCTTAAATAATCAATGAATTATTAAAATAATTATAGAAGAATATATGACTCGCTCTGATACCACTTATATGTTCTGGTAGCAGTGGATGCACTAGATGGGCATGTACCTGTCATTACAAATTTCCAAAATTAATGATTTATCTAGGATAAATATGATGATGAACTCTAGTGTCAATATAATTGAATAAAAGTTTAAATAAAAAGGATATAACACGGAATTGAGAAGAGAGGATCTATATTTTTAGTTTAAGAATAATCTAATTTCATTATATAATTACCTCCAAGGAGAACATTTTTTCATTGATTCGCTTGACCATAGGTATGAGGTGTGTCTCTATTTTGATTTATAATCCATGGATAGGAATCATCCAGTGATGATATAATTGTTCTACACGTATCTATGGATGTTGCTGAAGGAGTCTCTGGGTGTTAGTATGGAAGATCCTTTCACTTTCTAAGTCCTCCTTTGATTTCCTTGACAATTGTTTCAAATGAATTCTCCATAATCCTATGGAGGAGGTTCTATCTCATTCATGAGAGTGTTCCTAAATATGGAATAGTTCTATCGGCTCGAGATCTATTCTCCATGTAATTTGTTTAAAAAATGACTTGATATCCAATGGAATGATCCCTTAACACGTATAGAGAATAATAAAGTAACGATAAATTTAATTCAATAGGTAATAATAAATAATTAGCATAGTTTTTGTGACATAATTTGTTATTCCATTGAAAACCAGATGTCCAATAATTATTGAAAGGACATTATTTCCAGGCTATCTTCTTATTGAATTTAATTCATTAGGTAATAGTAAATTCTTACCATTAGTGCCATTAAATAATTATCATTGGGGTAGTTACTTAATTTATTATTCCTTGTGGAAACCCTATGTCAAATAATAATATAAATTTTATTATTTCCATGACATGTGATTAACTTTAACATTATATATAAATATTATTTAACCAAATAATATTTAATATAACTTCTCACTGGATCAATAACTTGGTCCACCAATACTTCTCAATATTTACCAGTATTTGAATAATGAATATTTGTTTATTAAATAAATATAACTTCATTATTCACCAATAAATAAATATTTCATTGGCAATATAATCTCCCATATAACTAGAAATAAATAAATGTGATCTGGCATAATTGAAAAATTATTAGACCACAACCGAGATTAATATTTATATAACATGTTAAATATATAAAATATTTAACTAAGATATTGGCTCTACTTAGTGTGTATATCTCTAGGCCTCTTTCTCACTAGCATTATGCAGGCTTGCCTAAAGTCCTAGATTACTATCTTTAAAAACGTAATGGTACCTAAGAGAAAATTGTTGATTCCACCACAACATGTCACCTCATTTTAATTATACCCACGTAATATAATTCTTTTCTACTGATATCTCCAATCAAGCAGGTTTCATGCATGTGTCCTCAACCAATGTGCTCGATTTCTCATTCTTTGAATTTCTGGAATTAAACTTTCCAAGTGAAAAACCTTTCCATGTACACAATTAGGCTATATCATTTCAATAAAAGGTTATAATATATCTAATTCCATAGAAGTGAAAAATCTTTTCTCGTATTTTTCCTTAAAGCAGTATTACTCATGACACACCCTACATATCAAAACTCACTGTAAACATCTGTCATCACGATTTTCATCAATACATATAACTACATATTTCATAATACCCATTAACGAAAATGTTATTGTCTAAGTACCAATACCTGCATCTTCAAAGAGTAACATCCAATGACACTTATGAATGTAGATTTCCTATTGGATGGTCTTATTCTTATAACATCATCTTGAATATTATCAAGGGCATACACCAGGAGAATATGCCTCACAGTTTTATGAGTTCCTACCACCAGATAGCAGATTTAATTTTTACCCTTCTAATGATATCATCACGACATATAACATATATTCAATAATTGATTCATGGAACTCATATGTTCTCATTATAGGAAGGACCAACTATAACCTTATAGAGTGAAAAATATTCTTAGGAAATTATCATATAAAAATTATACAGTAGAACAATCATGATTTGACAAGGATTATATATATTTTTTTCCAATGAATAAAGGGTTATGATAGTGTACAATGATGTCATTTTCTTGGGCACAAATTCAAACAAAACGCTCCATTACATGCCCCACATTAAATCATTTTGAATGATTTATAAAGCATTCCATCCTTCATTTTTATTTGTTTGTGGAGTACTATGATGTTTTGAACTAATGTAACATTATTTAATTGTAGAATACTTATATATTATATCCAATGAATCATATAGAATTCCTCCTTATTGAAAATGGAATACAGGTTCATACAGACACTCAACCAATAATCACCTAGAATGGTGAATCTCATTCTCTCTCAAAAATTATTATGGATCACAATAAATAAAATTATAATGAATATGTATGATATTTATATCAATTTTTAAAATTAATCAAATAGTAGATATAGAAACATAGTAATAGGAACAAAGTAATTAAATGAAAAGATGAAAATTAAAGTTCCTATTTTACAAAACATAATATTAACATTTAGTTGTTAGTAAATAGTTAATAAATGGCCATATGTAAATCATATATAGTACGATATATAGGGGTATTATTATTTAATACATTTATAATAAACACAGATTTTGTATTTAATAGGTTTGAATGTTTATGATGGAAGACGATACTTATATTAAGGGAGTCAAGTCTGAGCTGAATTTTCCATGAGACCCAAGCGATATTCCCCAATTGTTCCTCTAATGTATTGTATATAATACACATGATGTTATTTTATAATACTTATCCTAAAATTATTTAATTATCATAAAAATTTTTGGATCACGCTTTCGTTTTGTTTATATACAAATGTTTACAAAGTGGTAATGGTTTTATGATATGATCGAATTGTTTATCATGACTATTATGTTTACGTTACCAATGTTAAAATATTATGATATAACATTCATGAAGTTTGTGAATTATTTTATTCTCCATTTATTTCTTGACAATATGGTATTTCCCTTTATTATACCTTTTTTATATACTTAATAGTTAAAAATAATGTTTTAATGAAAACTTACATTACATATTTCTATGAACAAAAATCAATTTTATTCAAATATCAGGTTTATTTTTTTCAAAAAAAAAATGATTTAAATACTAAAAAATATTTTTGAAATACATTTTTAACCATTTTTAAACTATTTTATTTCATTGAAATGAATATTCATTAGGTTTTCTAGAAAATGTCCGTCTATATTTTAACCCAAATGATAAATGAATCTATGTTTTAATGTGTACAACATGAAACGAATTTCTCACAGTCATTGACACCCAATGGTTTAAATAATTCTTCATAATATTGAACAGATATATAAACAATAATAAGTTTTATAATTTATTGGTTTATAAAATCATTATTGAAAGTATATATTCCTGAAGAAATGTTTTCAATTGTTTATAAGTCCCTTAAATATTATCATTGGGTTTTTCAAATAAATGTATTTTTAAAATGTTTTTTGTTTCAATAAGTGTTCTTTAATGTTAAAATGATATTTCCATCAATAAATTTTTCCATTGACCCTTCTAAATCATTTTCCATCTAAGTTGATATAATTTATTGTTATATATACTTTATGGGAGATATGATTTAATCATTCTATCTTTATTATTTCTATTTATTTAGAAATTTTTTTTGATGAAATTATTATCGAAACCCTATATGATTCATGTGTCATGTTATGGTAATGTGATGAATTATTTATGAAATCAATTTTATTTACCTAGGTTATGACGTGATGATATAATTTTTTTTGATATTTTGGATCACATAAGAATAGTTTTCATTTTGAGATAGGTGGGACATATATCTCCCTCTAATTCATTTGGTAATTATTAATATCTCTTACAAAAATAATGAAACAAAATAAATGGACTTGGTCAAATATGGAAAATATGTGCATCATTATCCACACTGAGAGATACATGCGACCTTATACATAATCAGAAATATATAATATGTCCTAATACACTATGTTGATGACCATTGTTATGAAAATAAAAATATGAAATGTTTTATATATATTTAGAATTGGGAAACAGTTTCCTGAGTTGGTATTATAGTCAATTATTTATTTATGATGATATATCACCCTTATGTACCTTGTTTTCTTAAATGATTAAATGGAATCCTTGAAATGATGTTTATGCGATGTGGATGGTTGTGTTTGAACATCCTAATTTATGATCATAATCACATGCCATTATAATTATCATATGATTTTATATGATAATATATTGATATCTACAATGATTACCTTCACTTATCATTTGAGATCAGCCTTTATTATTTTTCATTCCCCTTGTTATAAAAAATGATTTAGAGATGGTATTCATAAAAAAATCATTTCCTGAGATGAAATTCATGGGATACATTTAATATCATTAATAAAATATGATTATTTTCCTACAATTATCGATAGACACTAGACTATTATTGTCCTCTAGTGTGAGATTTGGAAATTTATATAATATTTATGAATCATTATTTGATACATATATATAATAAACATAGTTACTATATATTGTAACTCCTTAAAGGTTTAGTAAATATTTGGATATTTGTAATTGAAAAAATATAGTGTGATTTCTAGGGAATCCATAATTAAATGTATTGTTACATCATTAGGGATTTTTTATGCATAATAATAAGTATAATTCAATTTATAGGAAATCATAAAATAATTACTTTGAAAGATATAGAAATTAGATGTCATGAAATGGAGAGAGACACATTGAGTAGATGTTTCTCTATCACAGAAGTACCTATGGGTAGATAATTTGAAAACCAAGTATTGAGCTAGAATCGATCATCACCATGTACATGATAATAAGACATGTTTCAAAACATGTTTGAGACACACATGAAATATGATTTTGGAATTCAAAAACACATTATGATCCATCAAGGTAGATGTAAATAAGTACAATTAATAAACTAGGATAATCCTATTTTGTCATGATTTAGGCATCTTATAAATTAATATTTAAGTTTATTTTTTCTTTACAATGATTAATAATTATCATGGAATGATTTACATTATTATTCAGTTAATGAAACCCAAGGAAATGATTCTAATGATGAGTGAGACAGTTAATGAAATGATTTTACACCTATGTAACCAAACATTATGGGAGCAAGACTGAAAAATATTATTTTTATGATCACTAAAATTACATTATATAGGAATCATGATGATGTTAATTATGCTGAAGGTAGAAACAATATTCTATTAAATTCTTCATGTGATAGCATCCACCATCATAAATTGATTCCACATATCCACTAGATAATGATTAATTTATAAGTACCAATGAAAATATATTTTCAATTATTCATTGTTAATTTGGGGATATTGAAAATTTGGATATTTATTTTTTTGAAGGAGAACCATATCAGTGGTTTACTAATTTTATAAAAAAAGGAAAAAATAAAATTGAGCTTATTGATTGACAAGAGTTGATGTGGATATATTGCAATAATAAAATTCCTCAAATTATATGAACAATTATAGTGAATGAATTCCATAATCTTTTGTAAGTGGATGTTAAATCTATTTTTACATATTAAGATAATATTACAAGACATCAATTATACACTAATAGTTTAATATTAATCAATAAAATGTATATTATTCAAATAATTGGTTTACTAAAACTAATTATTTGAATGGTCTTGGCTATAATAGGAATTAGTAGAAATGAATATTTATTTCAATGTGTACAAAATGTTGAAATTGAAATTGGATATTCCAACAATTCTTAGGAAATTTATATTTAAAAAAACATTGTGTCTCATTAAAAATGTAATTGTGGAAGGATATTCTAATCATCAATAACCTATAAATCTGGGAAGAAGTATGATAATAATTTCATAAATGGATATGGGTAGTGCATTGAATGGTGAATGATAGGTGATAAATACCAATAATTTTTAAAAAATTATTTGTAATCTAGTTAATTTGATTGTAGAGACACGAAGCCTGACGTACATGGACATTACATTACTTTTTCGGAATACTTAGTACATAACAAAAACACACACACAAGGACCGTAATAGTTTAGTGTCTTTGGAAACTCAGAATACAATCTTCTAATCGTGGTGAAAGATCTTCAACATCTCCCATAACGATCTTCTTTTTTTTAAATCCAAATCCTTTATTTATGTCCTGGGGAAAAGAAAACATAAAATGGTGATCTCAAATTCTCATTAAGGGTAAACAAAAGAAATATCAATCACGTCATATTCATAAGAACAAATCTTTTTGAAATCTTAACCTGCAAAAGAGATCATAATTTCATAACATGGGATAAATCATAGTAGTGAAATGTAATCCCAATAATCATAACTTAAAACATGAAACTTTGTGGCATAAACAGATAATCATAGAGAATCATTTCTTATTAGTCAACACTCATTCCCAAGACTATCATAGTGGACAAAGTCCATTTCTGAACTGATTTCATTCCTCGTTTCAGTCATGTTTCACTGAACCGGTATAAGATACCGTTCCAGCCATGTCTATCTCATGATATATAAAATCTTTACCAAATGCATTGGAGGGAGATATAGGTCCCACCCATCTCATAATGATACCATTCTTATGTGTTCCACAAAATCATAAACTACACATCATAGCATAACCCATGTAATAAAAATGGGAATCTTAAACATCGTGACATCAAAAAACAATTCACATAAGATAAAGGAATTCATAAAAATAATTCCACCACAACATAGTCAAATCAATGTAAAAATAGGGAGAGAAACAGAACCCTTTATTATCTTAGATGGAAAATAATTTTGATAAAACACTTGAACTCCATTCTTAAGGAAAATATCCTTTCTACTTCAAAAACATTTTCCTTTCTTAACATTTCATACAATTTTAAACTAAAAGAAGTTGATTAAAAAAAACTTGAAAACTTGTAATGTAATATTCTTGGAAATAATGTTTTAAAAATCCATTAATGCCGTATAAGTTAAAAAAACATTCTTCGTACTTTTGTCGGAAAAGTCAAAAAGTATCTCGTACGAAAAATGACAACAGATTCCTTTCTTATCTTTTACTAAAAACTCACCGAACGGTAAAATTAGATTTAAACAATTGTAGGTGGATGGAAATAATATTACATATTGAGGAAACATCGATGTGAATGTTAAAATACACCCCAGTAAATACCAAAGTATAAATAATCTCGGATAAAATGAGATTGTGATATTTTCCCTTACCTTACGTCTGATTTTCTTCGTATGTGTCTGATCCTCATGTATTATGATTTAAATAATGTCATTGACTTATTCCATAATCATACTCATTTTTATGTTATCATATATGGTTCACTTATGACTTTATATTACCCGTTCTTTTGTAAATTCCATGTTAAAGAGTGTTTTGGGAAAAATCGTTTCATTTTTCGTCTGTGTTTTGACTTGTAATTATTCATATGATTACTTAGATCATGATTAATTAATTCCAGAATATAAAACATGATTTATATATAATATATATTCATAATATACATATATATTATAGATCAGTAAATGGAAGGAAATACACCGTTCATGGAGACGGTAGGTCGTACGTACGCATTAACACTGTTTTCGTTTCCTTATTGAGTTGAATGGAATTAAGTAGATGACATACATATATATACACACAAATACAGTATCATTATTATTTCATATATTTCATGATTACTTATTATATATACTTTATAATCATTTATGAATGGTTAACGTGTGGAATGAATCTCATCGCGTCGTGGAGACGGTAGTCCGTACGTATGCACGAGCGATGATATCATTCTCATGATCTTGGAATTGTATTGGAGTGTATGTATAATATTTCCGAATAAATATCACTTTACAATAATCATATATAGTTATTATGTACACCATCATACCCATCCAAGTAAGGTGGCAGTGGAAAATAGATTACACCACGGCGTGGAGACGGTATTCCGTACGTACGCACGTGCAGTGATTTCGATTTCCGTAGGATGTATAGATAGTGACATAGGGTTGTTTAATAATTATAATAAAATATCATTATATTAGTGATACGGATGTTATTACTTCATAATTAAACAACCTAAGAAGAAGAACTGGGAGAAGAAATAAAGTTGAATGAATCATTAATGGACATTGCCTTTTCTTTGAAGCGCCTCTTTGAGATCTCCTTTTAGGGCACTAAAATTGGTCTTTGAGTAAGAACAGAACCTCTAGGATGTTTCTAGGGATGTGGAGAAGGGAATGTAGCAGTGGTTGGCCGAGAATGAAGTCTCAATGTGGTGTGAGGAAGAGAGGGAGGAGGTTCCCTTTTATAAGGGAAGATATGGGCTCCTTTGGAAAACTAAAAATATTATTTTATTATAAAGTCATATTCGGTTTTAAATAGCTCCAAATTAATTTATTTCTAAGATAAAGTGGGTATGGGTCGTAATAATCTCATCCAATAGAATTTATACAAGTTTAGGTTCATATTTTAACCTTATCATTTGGATTTAACATTAAGGTAAATAATTTTACTTTTACCGTGTCTTCTTGTGTTCTTACACTATAAGGTTAATAAAATTACTATAACTAGTCAAACGAACCCCAAGTTGTTTATTATTAATATATATAACCTTATCTAAGTGAGTTGGCCGAACCGTAGATTTTTAGGAATAAAATAACAATTAATAATATAATATTTTTTTAAAAAAATATTTTATGTCAATTTTGAAGCTATATAATAATTGATTTTTGTGAAAATCATAACAGAATGATTAGTTCGAAAAAATATAATTAAATCAATTCTAACATGTCATATTAACCCATAAAATTAGTGGACTTCATAAAAAGTCTCAAATTACATTTATTTGGGTATTTATAACATCAATTATGTCAATATTTCATTAATAAGATAATTACTGCATCATCTTTGTGTCATAAATAAATTAAATTATTTAATATCTAAAAATTAAAAATAAAATACCATTATGTAGGAAATATTTTTATATTTCTAATTTATATTTATAGTCTAATTTATATTATTTATAGCCCTATATTAAAAATGATTTACTTATTAAACATTGATTTTAACTATTTTAACCCTTCTTTAAATAAAATAATAATAAATGTCCCAATCTAATCCAAGTGGCCCTAAATGATCATATTTTATTCCTAAGGTTGTTTTTGGTCGAATTAAACTTATCCAATAGAATTAGGACATGTTTTAGGGTAATAATAATAACATATTTACCCTTAATTACCCTATTTACTTTTAACCGTGGTAAAACAAAGTAAAAAGTTACTAATCTCCAAAAATTATTTTCATCTAATTGAACCACATTTTACTTACTAAAATCAACCGTGTCTCTTGGAAATTTTGAAATTCCACTCACAGAAGTGGTAAAATTATGTTTTATGAAAAATTCATTTTTTTAACTACCACTTAGTGGTTTCACTATTCATCAAAAAATAAAAGTTTCCAGAAAAATACCAAAAATTAGGCCTAAGCTATATTTGATATTAAGAACTCAAAAATTATGTCTATTTTACCAAATTCAAAACATATCAGTTCCAATAATTATTTTAAAAATTAATCCCTGTCGTCAATACAAATAGTGTGTTCTTAAGAAATAATAACTATCAAAAGATTGACACTTGTTTATATCTGGTTTAAATGTAGAATTACATCCAATGACCAACATTGTATTAAATTGAAAAAATATATTATATATATACTTTAAAACCACTAAAATTAATCATTTATCACTATTAATTATTTCTATTAAAAAATTTGTTTTTAATTAAAATTTAGTAATTTTCACTATTCATCAGAATATGAAAGTTATCCGAAAAGAACCAAAATTTCACCTTAGGCTAAATTCGATACTCCGAATCCAAAACTGAAGTCCATTTTGAGAGATAAAATTTCTAAAATTTTAAAATGTGGTTATTACTATTCATAATGGCTAGTTTTAATAATATTTTAATAGCATATCGTTGTTTAGTGAAACTCGGTATTGCGTACGACGCAAGCTATTGAGGAAGGTTGTGATTTCGTGTAAATCATGCCTAGAAAGTGTTGTGTGTTGAAAAATATTCCTTTGATGATTTATATAACATAAAATTCTCGGGTGTTACATTCTACCCCCCTTAAAATGAATTTCTCCCTCCAAATTCGTCACTTTGTAACAAACAGATGATGATACCTCTCCCTCATCATATCCTCAAGCTCCCATGTAGCTTCTTCTATTTGGTGGTTCCTCCATAAAACTTTCACCAATCGAGTGGTCTTGTTTCGTAGGACTTTTTCACTACGATCCATAATCTCTATCGGTTTTTCTTTATAAGAACGATCTTGCTCCAGCGGTACAACTTCCGAGCTGAGTACATGTGAAGGATCAGGTATGTATTTTCTTAGGAGAGATACATGGAACACATCGTGAACTTGAGAGAGATTCGTTGGAAGCGCCAATCGGTAAGCAACCTTCCCAACACGATCCAATATTTCAAAAGGACCGATATATATAGGGCTCAACTTTCCCTTCTTTCCAAATCTCATAACCCTCTTCCAAGGAGATATTCGTAAGAACACTTTATCTCCCACTTCAAACTCTAGGTCTTTTCTTCGGTTGTCGACATAACTTTTCTGTCGACTCTGAGATGCTCTTATGTGTTGTTGAATAGATCTGACCTTTTCTTCCATTTCATCAACAAGATCAGGTCCTAATAGCTTTCTTTCCCCAACTTCATCCCAGCAAGTTGGAGTCCTGCATTTCTTTCCAAAGAGAGCTTCATAAGGATCCGTCTAAATACTGGAGTGAAATCTATTATTATAAGAAAATTCCACCAATGGTAGGTGTTGATCCCAACCAACTTTGAAATCCATAGATCATGCTCTCAACATATCTTCTAGAGTTTGAATTGTTCTCTCAGACTGACCGTCTGTCTGAGGATGATAAGCAGTGCTGAAACTCAACTCTCTATCCAGAGTATGCTGAAGACTTCGCCAGAACTTAGAGGTAAATCTCCCATCCCGTTCAGATATAATAGAAAGTGGTACTCCATGCAATCTTACCACATCCTTTAAATATATCCGAGCAAGATGATCCAGAGAGAAATCCTCTCTAATAGCAATGAAGTGTGCAGACTTGGTAAGACGATCAACTATGACCTAGATAGCATTATTGCCTTCGGATGTTTTAGGAAGTCCTGTGGCAAAGTCCATAGTGATGTTTTCCCATTTCCATTCGGGTATGGGTAATGGTTGTAACAACCCCTTAGACTTCTGTCTCTCGGCTTTAACTTGATGACAAACCAAGCATCGAGAGACATATTCAGCAACATCTCTTTCATGCCATCCCACCAGAAGTACTCTTTCAGGTCCCTATACATCTTCGTGCTTCCAGGATGAATAGAGAATGAAGAACTATGAGCCTCATCCAGTAGCTCCTACATTAATTCTGGGATGGGAGGAACACAATCCCGAGTCCTGAACATTATTATCCCATCACAATCAAGGTTGAATTCAGGAACATTTCTCACCTTCTTTTGTAACTCGACATCTTCTTTCTGTGCCTCTTTAATCTTCACATGTATAGATGGTTGAAAATTCATTTGAGAAAGATAAGATTTTTCCCCTTCCATTATAATTCCAAGATCCATCCTTTGTTAATCCAAAAATATTGGATCTTTTGGGATCCTCATCATGGATAAACTTGCATGGTCTTGTCAACTTAATGCATCTGCCACCTTGTTTTCTTTCCCAGGGTGGTAATGGATTGAGCTGTCATAATCCTTAATCAGCTCCAAACATCTTCTTTGGCGCATATTCAGCTCCTTTTGTGTGAAAATATACATTAACCTTTTATGAGCAGTATAAATATCACACCATTCACCATAAAGATAATGCCTCCAAATCTTTAATGCAAAGATTACTGCAGCTAACTCCAAATCATGAGGTGGGTAATTTTGCTCATGGATTTTCAACTGTTGTGACGCATAAGCTATCACCATATCATTTTTCATAATAACACACCCCAATCCCTTCTTGGATGCATCACTATAGATCACAAACCTTTATCCACTACAAGGTAGTGTGAGTACAGGTGCACTGGATAACCTTCTTTTCAACTCCTTGAAATTCTCTTCACATTCCTCTGTCCAGACAAACTTAACTCCTTTCCGAGTCAACTTGGTGAGTGGATTAGATAATCATGAAAAATATTTCAAAAAACATCGATAATATCCAGCCAAACCAAGAAAACATCGAATCTCAGTTACTGTTGTTGGTCTCGACCATCCTTCGATAACCTCTGTTTTTGTTGGATCCACAGATATCCCCTCTTTTGAGATTATGTGACCCAAAAATGAAACTTTTTGAAGCCAAAATTCACACATGGTAAATTTGGCATAAAGATTCTCCTTTCTCAGGGTCTTCAATATAATTCTGAAGTGATATTCATGTTCTTCCTTGCTCGTTGAATAGACAAGAATATCGTCTATAAAGACTAACACAAACTGATCATGATAGTCTCTAAAGACTCTATTCATTAGATCCATGAAGATAGCAGGGGCATTAGTAAGACCAAATAGAATCACTATAAATTCATAGGGTATATACCTTGTACAGAAAGTCGTATTTGGTATATCCTCCCTTTTTACCCTTAATTGATGATACCCTGAATGAAGATCAATCTTGGAAAACAATTGAGATCCACGTAGTTGGTCAAATAGGGCATCAATGCACTAGAGAGGATATTTGTTCTTGATAGTGATATTGTTAAGTTCTCGATAATCAATGCAGAGTCTCATTGATCCATCTTTCTTCATAATAAACAGAACAGGTTCTCCCCAAGGTGACGCACTAGGGCGTATGAACCCCTTATCAAGATTCTCTTGGAGTTGCTTCTTCAATTCCTGCAACTCAATTGGAGCCATTCTATAAGGTGTCTTTGAATTAGGCAAAGCACCCGGTACGAGTTCTATTGAAAACTCAACTTCACGATTCGGTGGAAGACCCAGTAATTCCTCTGGAAAGACATCATCAAACTCTTGTACAATGGGAATATTCTTAATTGTGAGTTTCTCACCAACCATTTGAGATAAATAACCTTCATTTAGTGGAATCAATACCCATAAAATGGAAGAAATTTCTACTTGAATTATGTTCATCCTTGCATCGATAGACGATCATAGATTGATCTGGAATATGAAATGTGACTTCCCTTCTTTGGCAATTGATATGAGCTCCATGTAGAGAATGCCAATCCATGCTAAAAATCACATCAAATTCCACTATAGGAAGGATCGCAAGATTTGCAGGAAGAACATTCCCACAAACATCAATTGGAGAAGAATTATAAACTTTTAATGCGACTGTTGTGTCATTAGGTGTTGTCACAGCTAACTCAACATCTAATTGTTGAGGTAATAGGTTGATACGCTTAGAAAATTCTTCAGAAATAAAGGAGTGGGTTGATCCAGAATCAAATAAAAAAATTTCTACTTTATAGTGGATGGTAAGTGTACCTTTCACCACATCATTATCGTACTCCACATCGCTGATAGAAATTTCATGTGACGTTCCTTTGTCTTTAGCCTTAAGAGTTTGTTGACGTCGACCATCATCATCAACCCTTGGATTAGGGCATTTATTGGCATAATGTCCCTTCTCCTTGCACTTGAAACATTGAATTGTAGTAGGTTCATTCTGTTTATCCCTTCATTTTTTGGCATCATTAGACATCTTCTTCCCATCATCGCGACATTCAAATGCCCGATGACCTTCCTTTCCACATTTGAAACATTTACTTGTCCCTTTAAGACAACTCCCTCCGTGTTTCTTTCCACACTTTGAGCATAAGGGAAAGATCATCTTCTTTTCTGTGTTCTCTTTATATTTTCCTTTTAATTCCATTTTCTTCTTCTTTTCAAACTTATATGACTGATGGGTTACTCCAATCTCCATCTCGACTTTGAGAGCACATCGAACGATTTCCTCGTAGCTATTGAAGTCACTTATGGATAACGCCCTTCGAAGACTTGGTTTTAAGCCACTAAAGAATCGATTGATCTTACACTCAGGTTGGATAATAATACCAGAAGCATTCCATGAAAGTCTTGTAAAATTTGATTCATAGGTAACAACAGATTCATCATCCTTTTTCGTTAGTTCAAGAAACTCCTTCTCCATCTTTGTTCAAAGAATACGAGGGAAGTACTTATTGAAAAATAAGTTCTTGAACTCGTCCCATTCCATGGACTCAATTTCATCCCTTTGCCTCGTATTCTTAATAAGATTCCACCATTGATCAGCATCAACTTCCAAACGATACACTGCTAAGATGACTTTATCATGCTCAGAACATTGAAGAACTAAAAATATCTTTTCAGTAGTACTAATCCATTGTTCAGCAACTAATGGATCAGGAGACCCACTGAATGAAGTTGGACGTTGTCTCATGAAGGATTTAAGATAATGTTTCTCCTTCATTTGCTCGTTTGTAAGTCTTGAATGATTCATATCATGATAAAGTTGGGTGAGCATGGATACAAGATTTTGCATTCTAGCTCCCATAACGTCTGGTTGCTCAGGGGGACAATCATTGCATTTCCCGTCGCATTCCGCATTAACACGATTCCTTCGGGTTCCAGCCATTGACTAAAAACAAGAAGAATAGTTTGAGCAATACTAATTATAATAGGAAAACCACATAATCATGAATAAAATTTCACAGTTATGGTATTATCTTAGGTTATTCATGGCCATTTATAAAACACTAAGATTGTGTTCTATACTTAGACTTATCCTTAGGGTTCTTGCTAAGGCTTTCACATCCTAGTTTCCAAAGGTTGACTAAACTTTTCCTCTGATACCAACTGTAGAGACCCGAAGCCTGACGTACATGGACATTACATTACTTTTGTGGAATACTTAGTACATAACAAAAACACACACACAAGGACCGTAATAGTTTAGTGTCTTTGGAAACTCGGAATATAATCTTCTAATCGTGGTGAAAGATCTTCAACATCTCCCATAAAGATATTAATTTTTTAAAACCTAAATCCATTCTTTATGTCCTAGGGAAAAGAAAACATAAAAGGGTGAGCTCAAATGCTCAGTAAGGGTAAACAAAAGAAATATAAATCACGTCACATTCATAAGAACATATCTTTTGGAAATCTTAACCTGCAAAAGAGATCATAATTTCATAACATGGAATAAATCATAGTAGTGAAATGTAATCCCAATAATCATAAATTAAACCATGAAACTTTGTGGCATACACACATAATCATAGAGAATCATTTCTCATTAGTCAAGACTCATTGCCAAGACTATCTTAGTGGACAAAGTCCATTTCTGAACTGAGTTCATTCCTCGTTTCAGTCCTGTTTCACTGAACCGGTATAACCTACAGTTCCATCCATGTCTATCTCATGATATATAAAATCTTTACCCAATTCATTGGAGGGAGATATAGGTCCCACCCATATCATAATGATACCACTCTTATGTGTTCCACAAAATCATAAACCATACATCATAGCATAACTCATGTAATAAAAATGGGAATCTTAAACATCGTGACATCATAAAACAATTCATATAAGATAAAGGAATTCATAAAAATAATTCCATCACAAAATAGTCAAATAAATGTAAAAATATTGATAGAAACAGAACCCTTTATTATTTTAGATGGAAAATAATTCTGATAAAACACTTGAACTCCATTCTTGAGGAAAATAACCTTTCAACATCAAAAACATTTTCATTTCTTAACATGTCATACAATTTTAAATTAAAATAAGTTGATTAAAAATAAACATGAAAACATGTAAAGTAAGTTTCTTGGAAATAATTTTTTAAAAATCCATTCATGCCGTATAAGTTAAAAAAACATTCTTCGTACTTTTTTCGGAAAAGTCAAAAAGTACCTCGTACGAAAAACGACAAAAGATTCATTTCTTATCTTTTACTAAAAACTCACCGAAGGATAAAATTGGATTTAAAAAATTGTAGGTGGATGGAAATAATATTACATATTGAGGAAACGTGCATGTGGATGATAAAATACAACCCAGTAAATACCAAAGTATAAAGAATCTCGGATAAAATGAGATTGTGATATTTTCCCTTACCTTAGATCTGATTTGCTTCGTAAGTGTCCGAACCTCCTGTATAATGATTTAAATAATGTCATTTACTTATTCCAGAATCATAACCATTGTTATGATATCATATATGGTTCACTTATGACTTTATATTACCCGTTCTGTTGTAAATTCCATGTTAAAGAGTGTTTTGGGTAAAATCATTTCATTTTTCGTCTGTGTTTTGACTTGTAATTAATCATATGATTACTTAGATCATGATTACTTAATTCCAGAATATAAAACAAGATTTATATATAATATATATTCATAATATACATATATACAATAGATTAGTAAATGGAAAGAAATACACCGTTCAAGGAGACGGTAGGCCGTACGTACGCATGAATGCTATTTTCGTTTCTTATTGAGTTGAATGGAATTAAGTAGATGACATACATATATATACATATAAATCCAGTATCACTATTATTTCATATATTTCATTATTACTTATTAATATACTTTATAATCATTCATGAATGGTTAACTTGGGGAATGAATCTCATCGCGTCGTGGAGACGGTAGTCCGTACGTACGCACGAGTGATGATATCATTCTCATGATCGTGGAATTGTATTGGAGTGTATGCATATTATTTCAGAATAAATATAACTTTACAATAATCATATATAGTTATTATGTTCACCATTATACCAATCCAAGTAAGGTGGTGGTGGAAAATAGATTACACCACGGCGTGGAGACAGTATTCTGTACGTACGCACGCGCGGTGATTTTGTTTTCCGTAGGATGGATAGATAGTGAAATAGGGTTGTTTAATACTTATAATAACATATCAGTATATGAGTGATACTGATGTTATTACTTCATAATGAAACAATCTATGAAGAAGAATTGGAAGAAGAAATAAAGTTGAAATATTCGGTAACGGACATTACCTCTTCGTTGTAGCGCCTCTTTGAGATCTCTTTTTAGGGCACTAAAATTGGACTTTGAGGAAGACCAGAACCTCTAGGATGTTTCTAGGGAAGTGGAGAATAAAATTTTTCAGGGTTTGGCCGAGCTTGAAGTCTCAATGTGGTGTGAGGAAGAGAGGAAGGAGGTTCCCTTTTATAAGGGAGGAGAGGGGCTTCTTTGGAAAACTAAAAATATTATTTTATTATAAAGTCATATTCGGTTTTAAATAGATCCAAATTGATTTATTTTGAATCTAAGGTGGGTATGGGTCGAAATCCTCTCATCCAATAGAATTTATACAAGTTTAGGTTCCTATTTTAACCTTATCATTTAGATTTAACTTTAAGGTAAATAATTTTACTTTTAGCGTGTCTTCTTGTGTTCTTACACTATAAGGTTAACAAACTTACCATAACAAGCCAAATGAACCCCATGTTGTTTATTATTAATATATATAACCTTATCTATGTAATTTGGAAGAGCATTAGATTTTTAGGAATAAAATATCAATTAATAATATAATATTTGTTTTAAAAACTATTTTATGTCAATTTTGACACTATTTAGTAATTGATTTTTTTGAAAATCATAACCGAATTATTAGTTCAAAAAAAGTTAATTAAATCAATAATAACATGTCATATTAACCTATAAAATTAGTGTAATTCATAAAAAGTCTCAAATTACATTTATTTGGGTATTTATAACTTCAATTATGTCAATATTTCATTAATAAGATAATTACTGCATCATCTTTGTGTCATAAATAAATTAATTTATTTAATGTCTAAAAATTACAAATAAAATACCATTATGTAGGAAATCATTTTATCTTTATAAGGACCATTTATAGTCTAATTTATCTTATGTATAACCCTATATTAAAAATTATTTACTTATTAAACATTGATTTTAACTATTTTAACCCTTCTTTAAATAAATTAACAATAAATGTCCTAATCTAATCCAAGTGGGCCTAAATGATCATATTTTATTCCTAAGGTTGTTTTTGGTCGAATTACACATATAAAATAGAATTATAACATGTTTTAGGGGAATAATAATAACATTTTTACCCTTAATTACCCTATTTACTTTTAATTGTGGTAAAAAAAAGTAAAAAGTTACTATTCACCAAAAACTATTTTCATCTCATTGAACCACATTTTACATACTAACATCAACCGTATCTATCGTATTTTTTAAAATCTACTCAGAGAAGCGGTAAAATTACGTTTTACGAATAATTCATTTTTTTAACTACCACTTAGTGGTTTCACTATTCATCAAAAAATGAAAGATTCCAGAAAAATACCAAAAATTAGGCCTAAGCTATATTTGATATTATGAACTCAAAAATAATGTCTATTTTACCAAATTCAAAACATATAAGCTGCATTAATTAATTTAAAAATTAATTCCCGCTGTCAAAACAAATAGCGTGCTCTTAAGAGATAATAACTATCAAAAGATTGACATTTGTTTATGTCTGATTTAAATGTAGAATTACATCCAATGACCAACATTGTATTAAATTGTAAAAATATATTATAAATATAATTTAAAACCACTAAAATTAATAATTTATCACTATTAACTTATATCGATTAAAAAAGTTGTTTTTAATTAAAATTTAGTAATTTTCACTATTCATAAGAATTTGAAAGTTATCCGAAAAGTACCAAAATTTCACCTGAGGCTATATTCGATACTCCGAATCCAAAAATTAAGTCCATTTTGAGAGAAAAAATTTCTAAAATTTTAAAAGGTGGTTATTACTATTCATAACGGATAGTTTTAATAACATTTTAATAGCATATCATTGTTTACTAAAACTCGGTATTGCATACGACACAAGCTATCGAGGAAGGTTCCGATTTCATGTAAATCAAGCCAAGAATGTGTTGTGTGTAGAAAAAGATTCCTTTGATGATTTATATAAAATAAAAGTCTCGGGTGTTACACTGATAGAGGATATGTGGACACCATCTAATGAACCACCTACTCTCTAATGCGTGAAGTTCATTTATTTTGGGAATTAAAAAAAGAAATTCCCCAATCTATTGGATAATGTTGATTGTAAGACACAATAACATAATATTAAAAAGTTGAAGGGAATTATAATGAAATAATAATAGATAATTAGAATCATGATAGTGAGGTAACTTTTATTATACCCTCCTAATGTTTTCATGTTATGTTTTATTCTGAATGAATGAGCCCTATAAATATCATATTTTTCATCCTTTAATGAAATTTCAGGTGATTATCACCATATATATAGATTACAGAATAATAAAATTATATTACAAAATCATTAATTAAAAGTATTATCCCACAATTAAAATATATTTTATATGTAAAATAAAAGATCATACATAATGAATATAGTTGATTCAACTATTTTTATTTTTTATGTCCCCATGTATGAATAATCATGGTTTTATGGATAACATCATGGGATTATGATTTAATGGTTGGTGATAAATTAAAATATATTTATACCCATTCTTATGATTAACATGATTGAAGTATATTATGTTTATGTATATTTGAATAGAAGAAATGTCAATAAAACCCTTTGGTTTTTAATATTTTATAGTCAAAAATAATTTTAGGAGTAATTACTTTACAAATTGTAAAATTTTGATTAATTGTAAATGTATTCATTAGGGTTTAACTTATTTTTTATGTTGATGTAATTATGGGTGGTAGTCGATCACCTTATAAAGACAGAACACATTATTTAAATCAATGAAGATTTCTCCATGGACCCTCTTACCATTTTATACATTATGCAAGTGGTATGGTTTCATAGAGAACCATCTGATAAAATATATGATTAGGAACCAAATTTAACCTTTATATTTTAGAAAATGCTACAAAAATATTATAATATAGTGTTGAGTTTCATCACACTGTATCATTCTTATATAGATGATTTTTAAGAGAACAAATGAAACCCTAGAAGATATGATATGATATTTTTCTAGGAATATCACCTATAGTTGGGATAAACTACATCCTATAGTTAATTTCACTTTTAAAAATATATTTCTCTCAAGTGTCTAGATGGAACATTGTGATAATTTAAAAAAAACATGTAGAAAAAATTATACTAGAATAATGATGAACAATGAGTGTAATAGGGATATGACCAAGAAAATGGTATTCCATAAAAGGATACATTACATCATCCACATGTTATTGAACAATAAATTAGATATAAATGGTAAGATAATATTTTTTGACAATATAGATAACTTGATTTTTGTGGGAAGTTGTTTATAAAATTTCTTTTTGGATGAAAGAAGAGAAAACTAAGATGTTGGTATGTCAAACCCCTTCTAATTTTGAATCTTATTGGGACAACCACATTTCACTTTGTGCTTCCAATGAACCTGACATATGTTCAAAATTTATTCAAAGTATGTATCCTATAGAATTAAATTCATATTCCATTTTATGTATTAAAATAAAAGTTCATATTAATCATGAATAATATTATTTTGGGGAATAATTAGTTGAGATTCTAGATCATATGAGGATTTATCCAAAAAAAATAGTCCACCCACATACCCAAATTTTATTTGATAAACCACATGATTTATGAAGTTTCTTAAGATCCTCTAGTAGTAATAAGGTAGAGTTATCCTTAGATGTTTGTACAAATATGAAGAATTTCAGGGTTGGAAATTATATTAGGGGAGGTGTAATGTAACACAATAAAATTGAGTGAAATAAATATTTTCAATTGAATATAATATTTTATATATTTTTTTAAACAAAACCCTGATTTCATATTTCATTACAGAAAACAGTGAGTTTTAATGAAATGAAACATTCAATTAAAATATTAGTTTACAATATGATTGTAATCCACTTGAATTTTCAATCAATGGTATGTATATATTTAACTAAAATATTATAATATATGTTTTAAAAATGTTTATATTGAATGAATTATATAGTGACTTATTAATAAAAATTAAAATAAATACTATTTTCAAATAATTTAAATCATTTATGGAAAACTATTTTTTTCATTGAATCAACTTTTACAACAATAAATTAAAAAAATTACATTTTTGAGTTATTTTAATAAATATATATATTTTATATTTAATCAACTATATAATTTTCATCTTATGTGTTTTATATTCAATACATAATAAAAATCCAATTTTAGGCTTAAAATCTATTTTAAAAAAGATGTTGTGATGATTTTTTAAGAACTAATTAAAATTAATGTTTTAAAGTTTATTAAATTATGTTTTAAAAAAATAAATTCATTTTTTAAATAATTTTGTTAAAGTAAACCTAGGATTTTTTTTAATTTTATAAGGAGGTAATCTTTTTGAAGAATACTATAAAATAATGGTTTTTATATTGAATTATCAATTTATTAAATTCCTATATAAACATGAAAATTGTTATATTATGGTTTTAATGGTAATATTAGTTAAATAATATATCAAACATTCTGGACTGATAGCACTAAAACAGACCACAATCTTGAGATGGCTTCCCACTGCCCAGACTGCTCTACTCATGGCTTCATTTATGATTAATGTTATAGATGTGCTTTATTCCACCATATTATAACCTCCTACATATAAAGATTGAAACAACTCATCTTATACGTAGTACATCTCTCTTAGATTACCTTATCTTATGAGAGCTTGATTCATCATGTTTAAAATGATACACATATAGAAAACGTTATCCTATAACATGTTATCAATGAAAAACCCTTTTTGGAAACACATAACCCATGAAATATTATTTGATAATTAAATGGTTCAACATGTTTCATGTTAGAGAAACATAAAGTGTATTACATCTATGAAATTATCTCTAGAATTAGGTTTACAAACTCAATCCATACCACATATTCATGTGGTCTTCCTACCATAGTGGATGTGGTGGATGTTGTTGTAGATAATATATCTTTATATTATTCCTCGAGGGCATAGTGTGAAAAATTATCTCATTCCATGGATCAAAAAACCCTTATTAAGATGTCGAATAAATGATCATTCATACGATGTTCATATGACTTGGGATTATCTAGTTTAGTTATGTTAGGAGCGCGAAAATTTCCACTCTCCTTACTCTCATTTCAATGATTAATAATATGAAATATTGTAACACCTCAAGATTTCATAGTACGTTATTTCTTCAAAATGATTCAATAACATGCACTACATGCAATATCGTGTTCTAGCGCACCATGACTTACCAAAAATGTCATTCAAAAGTGATTATGAATAGTATTAACTAAATTTTTAACATTATATAATCCTTATAATTTTAAAATCCATATTGTGAGTTTCTTAGATATAATGTAAGAAAAAATTAGTTTTTTTAGATAAATGAAGCATTTTTCAAAGAAATTGCAATTTTACCGCCTTTTAATGGAGAAGCCTCATTGAATACAATATTTGAAAATTTTATATATTATTTTTGACAAAATAAACTTCTTCTTTAGAATCGGGATATAAGAATTCAGTTTCAATAAAGTTTTGGTGTTTTTTTGATAACTTTCATATTTTGGTGAATAGTGAAAAATACTATATTTTAACTAAAAACACCTTCTGTAATCAAAATAATTTATAGTGTTAAATTATAAATTTAATGATTTGGAAGTATAAATAGATTATATTTTTTCCATTTAATCCAATTCTGGTAATTGTAAGTAATTTCACTTTTAAATTGGACATAACCAAGTGACAATCATTTGATAATTATTATTTCTTAAAAATACGCCTTTTGGTTTTGACAATGGGAATTAATTTTAATTTAATAAATGCACCTTCAATGTTATTAATTTGGTAAAATAAAATTCAATTTTGGATTTTGAATATCAAAATTAGCTTTGGGTGAATTTTCGGTATTTATCTGCAAACATTCAATTCTTGATGAATAGTGAAAAAAACTTAGTTATAGTTTAAGACCAAATTTTATTTAAATAATTATTTATTTTATTTAAATTTATTTTAGGTAAAAATTATATACATAATACATATTAAATTATAATGTAATTCATTGGTGTCAGTTTATAATAATTTTAGATATATAAAAATTTAATTGAACTTTTAACCGTCTTTTACACACCTCCAAGGAGAAATTTCAAATTTACATAATACATGATTTTAACACTTTTTTGAGTTGAATTTTAAAAATAAAAGAGACACGGTTATATCATTAAGTAAAATGTGTTTCAATAAGATGAAAATAATTTTGGGTGAATAGTAACTTTTTTCTTTTCTTTACCATGGTTAAAAGAAAATAGAGAAATTAAGGGAAAAAATGATATTATTATTACCTTAACATATGCCCTAATTCTATTGTATAAATATCATTCGACTAAAAAAACCATTTGAATAAGATATTAACCACTTTTGACCACTTGGATTAGATTAGGACATTTTTTATTATCTAATTTAATGAAGAGTTAAATGAGTTAAAATCAATGTTTAATAAGTAAAAAATATATAATATAGGGTTAAACATAATATAAACTCGACTATAAATATTATTTAGAAAGATAAAAAGATTTCCTACATAATGTTATTTTATTTATATTTTTTAGACATTATATATTTTAATTTATTTATGACAGAATGATGATGTAGTAATTACCTAATAAATGAAATATTTAAATAATTAAAATTATAAATATAAAAAAATATAATTTTATATTTTTTATGAATTCCAGAAATTTTATATGTTAATATCAAATATTAGGGTTAGTTAGATGTTTTTTTTTCAAGTAATAATTCTGTTATGAATTTAACAAAAACAAAATACCATATAGTTTCAAAATTCACATAATAGAGTTTTTAAAACAAATATTATATTATTAATTGATATTATATGCAGAAAAAACTTTGGTTCAGCCAAAAGAATTATATAATGATAGGTGTATCATTGATGAAACACTTGGGGTTTTCTTGGAAATTATATAGTATTTTTATTATCCATAAAATATAAAAATACAAAGAGACATAGTAAATGTCAAACTATTTAACTAAGAGTTACATATAAATGATAAGGTTAATATAGTGACTCAAACCTGTCTAAAAACTACTGTTTGAGGGGTTTTCAACCCATCCGCACCATATCCATAAATAATATATTCTTGATCCATTAGAAACCAAAATTATTTTATTTTTAAATAATATTTCTAGATTTTCCTAAGGTGGCCCTCAAACCTCTTATAATAGGGCACTCCCCCTTCTCTCTAATTCACACATTTTATGCCATTTTTCTTGGCCAAACCCCACACAAATACCATCTCAACTATTCTCCCTTCATATTAGAGGCCTTAATTTAGTCAGAAATCCAATCTATGGATCCATTTTGATGAAATCAAAAGGCAGAACACGAAGAAGAGATAAATATTTCATCACCTCCTTCAAGTTCCTTTATTCTTCCGCTTCTTCTTTATTTATTGTTCCCATTATAAAATAATAAATATAGTATATTCTATATTCTGTGATGTATTATAAATATTGTATAACCACATTAATTATTTTATACATACTTAGAATGACATTTCACTATACGTGGTACCTACGACTTACCGTCTCCAGGACATGGTGAAATTTCTATTCAATACATTATTATATTGATGTGTATAATAATGATGTTTAATTGATGTAAATAATAAATATAACATGATAATGATTCCGTATATTTGATATACCATCCATTTATATATTATTTTAATATCAAAAGAATTATATTGTCGCTCGTGCGTATGTATGGATAGTTGTCTCCATGAACACGATAAGAGTCATTCCCCATCGTATACATTCAAGAATAATTTTCATTATATGAATAAAAATTATGTTTAAAGACTTAATATAAATCTCAATATGAATAATATAAATCCAATCCATAACAAATATTACTTACGTGACAAAGCATATAAAGGAAAACTAATCTGTTAACACCCGAAATGATGATAATACTAATATATTATTAACAAAAAAATATTAAAAGATCATATATGATATCATATTAATTTATATGATTCTTATATAATAAAATAAAAATTATTTCCCCATTATACAAGAGGTTAACCTACCCTGGACCATGGAAAAGTACAAGATACGGGTTAATTTCACAATCTATTTATTATCTGAGGTTCTTTTTACATAGGTATCAACTGGGACCTCATTATCATCGACATCCATTTTTCATAAAGATGCATTTCAAAACATTTTTACTAGATAAAAGGGTAATCTAATTTATATCCTTATTTAACCTTATATATTTTAAATGAAATCATTTCGTCATTTTCCAAACAAGGAACTTTATGACCTTTTTGACAAAATTAAAGTATGAATGTTTTTTTAATTTATACAGCAGGAGTGGCTATTTTTCTCCGTTATAACATCATCGAAGCTTCCCATACAAGCTTATAAGAATATTTCTAAAATAAATGTTTTCTTTTATAACTATGTAACATTAAATGATTTCAAAAAATGATATAGAGATATTTATAACAAATATTTTTGATTTCATCTATGTCAAAGTCCTTTGATGGATTTTATTGCTATTTAAAGTTGATTCATTATAATACAAATCTTCCATATTGTGTTGAGGTTTTGTGATATGTTTGAATATGTATGTGTATTTTTTTACCATTCATGGATTATGGTTAAAGTATTGAAATTTCATATGATATTTTTAATATTAATGTTTATCTTATATTTCTAGTTTTTCATATGAAGAATGTATTGGACTTAGTAAGTGAAGGGTGTAGCCCACTATAGCTCCTTGATGCATTGGTAGGTCTCATGAGACTACTAGACATGTAATTGGCTGAGTCCTTTCCAAATTTTATATACAGTTCTGCCCGAGGCCTTTATCATTTTTAGACGTCTTGGCCGAGGCCTTGACAAAATGTTTCAGAAAGATTGGCATTACAGATTCCTTCATTATGATAATAATATTGATGCTTCATGTGGTCATTCTACTAGTAGAATAGCCATTATTATGTTTTATGATGGCATTATTTTCTCAAATCATATTTCAGACACTAATGTATTCATGTTTATTATTGGTAAAGGCATGTGGTTTAAATTATTCACCATACTTAATATTTATGTTATCTTAGGATGTATTGCTTACCCCTTCTGAGCATTTGAGCTCACCCCTTCTTATGATTCATTTTTCCTGGATATGATGATGTTATTTATGAGTGACTTTTAGGGATAATATAGGAGTCTGATATGTTTCTAATGGAATAAATTCGTTTTGTATTTCTGTTCATGTTGTAAATTTGAACTTATGTATGATTCATGTTTCCAATAATACTAAACTGATCGGTCATTAGAGACATGATTTCCTTGTGATCATGCCATTGTTATGTAATAATGCACAAACTCTAGGTAACTAGGTTCGGGGCATTACAGATGGTATCCGTGGATGTTTAGTTCAATACTTGGAAACTAGATTTATATAAACACTGATTAGACCACATACCCATAAGATAGACTTTCAGGATTAGTATAGAAGAACTTCCTAAAATCTTGGTATTGTAGAGATTTTTTGAGTTTTGAAAACAATACATCCCTATCTGGATATGAGTAGTTAGAGTCTGCTATGGCATAGATGTACCTAAGGGTAAAACCAAAAATCATCTCTTTGAGCAAGACTTGAATGGGAACTAGTGCATGACAACGGGACTTGATGTACTCTTGGTTACAACACTCCTTGGGGATATGCTTAGGATAATTCTAATTTTCATAAAAAAATATTATGATGGCTTTATGAGTATATACATCCTCAAAGAAAACATTTTTTTATGATTATAGACTATATTCGTAAACTGGTCAATTTATAGTAACTATTATACAAGTTTGGAATTTTGTATTTCTATTTATAAACTAATTTAGTTTATGCCATTGTAATGAAATGGTGCCCATTTGATGGAATGTGAACTCGAACAATACGTATGATCCAAAGAGTAAAAAGGATCATATCATCCATGGTATTAAGACACAATTTAGAAGGTAAATAGTAACCCATGTATTTTTAACAAATGAAGAAATAGTATCATGTGTTAATAAGAATAGTAATCAATTATCTGAGTCCTATGGATTTAAGGGATGCAAGAGAGGAAAAGGATGGTAGAGAAAAGGATGGATAAAGGGAAGAGGAAAAAGAAGGATTTTCCCATATGTGATAACTATGGAACGAATCACCAGGGTAAATGCATGAAGGGAATGTCAGTTTGTCACATGTGTGGAGAAAAAGGACACCATGTACGTGATTGCATAGGTAAGAAAAAAGTTTCAAATGTACAATGCTTCTTCTGCAAGGAGATGGGACACTATGCGAATCATTGTAATAATCCTCATTGTATACCAAAAATGCTGCTATTGGATAATAAAAATGTTACGATACTACCAATGATGAAGAGGAATTATTAGATTGTCTACGTTGTTATTAAAGTGTAGTGTCATTTGATTATTGTATTAATTATGTACCTGTAATAAGAATTATAGCGTATATAAGGATTATAGTGAAGTACTATTTCATTAACGACATTAGATTGTGTGGATCCCTGAAAAGTGAATCAATAGTTGGTTAATGTTTTCGAAATATATGGTTCAGAGAATGATAAACCACAATATGGTTCAGATACTGAGGTTGTGATTTTTGGAATAATACATGATTTATTTGGATAAAATATGTTGGATATTCTGGACTACCTTGAAGCTGATTAATGATTTTTATATTTCATCAATGTTGGAGTTTACAACGTTTTTGGATAAAAGGATTATATCTAGTATTCTATATTTAATATGGGAGGATGAATGTAATCAATAATTTTTTATGATAATTCAAGATGTTGTATTGTTTTAAAAGAATACACGATGAAGGTGTTTTCATGTTATGACTTGGGAAAAAGGATCTTCATTCTATTTACCTTCCTTATAAATTTAGGACTGTGAGTTTGGACATAATTATTTTGGATAATTATAGTTTGCTATTATTGTTTGATGGCCATAAAAAGGACAACTCAGAGGCCAGGAGGCAACCCGTCACGTCAGGCATGGTCGTGAGACATGAACCTGCAACCGAAGGGTGACAGGGGTGTATCAACAACCACTGGCCCACGTGATGTCTTAGATTAAATAATGTAGTTTTTTAAAATTAATTGTAGATAAATTATAAATTCATGTATTTTGAACCCTATACGAATAGGATAAATATAATATTTTTTATGTTCAATTATCTTTTAGAGTGAAATATGAGTTTGTGGTAGAAATTAGTTAAATAATGGAACTCTACTTGTCATGTGTATATTTTTTCTTTCTTCTCTTATTCTATGAAGAAATTAATTCTTAAAAATCTGTTAAGGGATCTTAAAACTAAAAACGTGTTATCCTAATTCCTTATGTTTTGTTAAACTAAGGATATTTTAAATCATTATAGATTGATGGCTTTGAGGACCTCATTTCTACAATTGTTTGTGACCGATGACCTCAATCACTCCCTATAAATATTTACATTTTCCCTCCAATTATATGTCTCTAATTTCCACAAATGTTCTTCTTATCGAGATCATAATTTGTTTGTGACTTTTTCATTTCTATTTTCTTGTAATTAAGACTAAATTTTATTAAACCAAATTTCGATGTGGGTTTTCCCATAAAGGTATTTTTAATTTTCAACCTTTTACTTTCGAATAAAAATTTGAATTAGTGAGGATGAAATTTATTTAATTAGGGAAAAATGTAACACCCCAATATTTCATAGTACGTTATTTCATCAAAATAATTCAATAACATTCACTACACTTATCACCAAGTTCTAGCGCACCATGACTTACCAAACTAGTTGTTCAAAAGCGGGTTTGAATAGTATTAACTATATTTTGGACTTTATATGATCCTTATAATTTTAGAATCCATATTGTGAGTTTCATATACATAATGTATGAATAAATTCATTATTTACAGATAAAAGAAGTATTTTTCAAAAAAATAAAATTTTACCGACATTTAATGGTGATCCTTCTTTAAATCCAATATTTGAAAATTTTTATTTATTCAATTTGAAAAAATAAGTTTCTTCTTTATATTATATACTTATGAATTTATTTTCAATATGTTTTGTGTGTTTTTCTAATAACTATCATATTTCGGTGAATAACGAAATAATATATTTTAACTGAAAACTACTTTTTTAATAAAAATAATTTAAATTGTTAAATTATAAATTTTAATGGTTTAGAAGAATAAATATATTATATTTTAACCAATTAATACAATTCTGGTCATTAAATGTAATTTCAATTTGAAATTGGACATAATCAAGTGATAATCATTTATTAGTTATTATTTCTTAAAAATTTGCATTTTGGTTTTTACAACGAATATTAATATTAAATTAATAATTAAAAATTCTATGTTATTAATTTTAAAAAATAGACTTCATTTTTTAATTTTGAATATAAAAATTATCCTAGGGTGAATATTCGGTGTTTTTCTGAAAACATTCAATTCTTGATGAATAGTGAAAAACACTTAGTTATAGTTGAAAACCGAATTTTCATTTATATAACTATTTATTTTATTTAAATTTATTTTAGGTGAAAATATATACACAATACCTATATAAGTTCAATTAATTCATTGGAGTCATTTTATAATAATTTTAGATATATAATAAATTTGTTGAACGTTTTACCGTCTTTTACCCACCCCCTAGGAGGATTTGCAAATTTACATAAAACATAATTTTACCACTTTTGTGAGTTGAATTTCAAAAATCCAGGAGACAGAGTTGATATCAGTAAGTAAAATGGGGTTCAATAACATGAAAATAATTTTTGGGGAATAGTAATATTTTACTTTTATTTACAACGGTTAAAAGTAAATAGGGTAATTTAGTGTAAAAATGTGATTATTATTACCATAAAAAATTTCCTAATTCTATTGGATAAGAATAATTCGACCAAAAAAACCATAGGAATACAATATGATCCTCTTTGTTCCAATTGGATAAGATTAAAACATTTATTATTATTTAATTCGATGAAGAGTTAAAACACTTAAAATCAATGTTTAATAACAATAACATTTTTAATATAGGGTTACAAATAAGATAAATATGACTATAAAAATTCATTAGAAATATAAAATATTTCCTACATTATGGTACTTGATTTATATTTCTAGACATTAAATAATTTAATTTATTTAAGACACAATCATTAGGCAGTAATTACCTAATTAATGAAATATTAAAACTATTGATATTATAAATAACCAAATAAATGTAATTTGATTTTTTTTATGAATTAAACTAATTTTATAGGTTAATATGACATATTATTTCTTGTTATATGAATTTATTGCGACTTAATAATGTTTTTATGAATTTAGAAAAAACAAAATAACAAAAAGTGTGAAAATTGACATACAAGTGTTTTTAAAACATATATTATATTATTGATTGATATTATATTCCGAAAAATTTAATGTTTCGCCAAAAGACTTATATAATGATAGGTGCATAATTAATGAACCACATTGGGTTCTCTTGAATGTATATAGTTTGTTTTTTAAACATATAATATAAAAATACAATGAAACATTGTAAATTTCAAACCATTTAACTAAGATTTAAATCTAAAAGATAAGGTTAATATAGTAACCCAAGCCTGTCTAAAACCTATTATTTGAGTGGTGTTCGAACCATCCCTACCATAGCCTTTAAATAATAAATTTTTATCCATTAAAAATAGAAAATTATTATATTATAAAATAATATATCATGCTTTTCCTATGGTGCCTCTCACCCCTCTTATAAAATGGCACTCCCCATTCTCTCTAATTCACACCTTCATGGCCATTTGGCTCAGAAAAACCCTGACCAAATACCCTCTCAAAATTCCTCCCATAATCCTAGAGTCCTTACTTTAGTGTGAAACCCAACCTAAGGAGCCCTTTTGATCAAATCTAAAGGAAGAACCCGAAGAAGAGTTAAATATTTCATCACCTCTTTCAAATTCCATTCATCTTCCACTTCTTCATTCTTTGTTGTTTCCATTATAAAATAATAACACAAGTATATTCTATATAATGTGATGTTTTTATAAATATGGTACATCTATATTCATTATTCTATCCATACTTTCAATGAAAAGTCACCATACGTGCATATGTACGACTTACCTTCTCCACGTCATTCAGTAATTTCTATTCATTCATTATTTTTTCGATGGGTATAATAATGATGTTTAATTGGAGAAAATTATAAATATAACATGATAATGATTATGTATATATGATATAACATCAAATTATATATTATTTTAATATCAAAACAATCATATTGTCGCTCGTGCGTACGTAGGGATTATCGTCTCCACGAATGAAATGGGATTCATTCCACATCGTATACATTAAAGACTAATATTCATTAGATGATTAAAAATAATGTTTAAATACTTAATATCATTCAGAATATGAATAAGATACATCTGATTCCTAAGAAACATTACTTACGTAACAAATCATATAAAGGAAAACGAATCAGTTAAAAATTGAAATGAAGAAAATGCTATGATATTATTAACAAAAGCAATGTTAATAGATCATATATGATATTAATGTATATGATTATTTTATAATTTAATAACAATTATGTCACCATTATATATGAGGTTATCCTACCCTCAATGAAGTAAAAGTACACGATTACGGTTAATTTCAAAATCTGTTTATTATTGGAGGTTCTTTTTACATAACTGTCTACTAGGACCTATTTATCATCCACATCAATGTTTCTTAAAAATGTATTTCAAAAAAATATTTTCTAGATAAAGGGGTAATGTAAATTATAACCTTATTTAAACTTAATAATTTTGAACAGAATCATTCCATCGTTTTCCAAACCATGTACATTATTACCTTTTCGACATAAATAAGGTAGGAATGTTTTTTATCTTATACGGTGGGTGTGGCCATTTTATACCATTATATCATCATCAAAGCTTTCCTAAAAATATTATAAGAATATTTTTAAAATAATTATTTTATTTTATAATTATGTAACATTAAATGATTTCAAAAAAATAAAGAGATATTTCATGCAAATATTTTTGATTTCATCTATGTCAACATCTTTTGATTGATTTTATAGTTCTTTGAAGTCGATTCATTATGATACAAATCTTCAATATTGTATTGAATTTCATGTGGTATGTTTGAATGTGGATGTGTGATTTTTATAACATTCATGGATTATGATTAATGTATTGGAATATTATATGATAGTTTTAATACGAATACTTCTGTTATATCTCATACTTTTCATGTGAAGAATGTGTTGGACTTAGTAAGTAACACATGGATCCCGCTATTGGTCCTCAATGCATCGATAGGTCTCATTAGACAACTATATGTGTAATTGGCTAAGGCCATTCCCAATTTGATATATGGTTTTGGCCGAGGCCTTGAAAAAATGTTTCAAAATGTCTGGCATTATATATTACCTCATTATGAAAATAATAATGATGGTTCATGTGGTCATTCGACTAATAGAATTTACTTCTCTCATATTCCTGCAATAAAATTATTTATGTTTATTATTGGTAAACACGTGTGGTTTCAATTATTCACCATGCTTAATTTTTATGTTATCTTCTGTTATATTTCATACCCTTACTAAGCATTTGAGTTCACCTCTTTCTTATGTTTCATTTTTTTGGGATATGAAGAAGTTAGTTATGAGTGACATGCAGGGATAATATAGGAGGCTTGGATGTTTCTAATGGAATAAATTCATGTTGTATTTCTTTTCATGTTGTAAAGTTGAAATTATGTAAGAATCTTGTTTCTAGTAATACTAAATTGACAGGTCTTTCGAGACACGATTTCCTTCTGATCATGGAAATGTTAGGTAATAATGCACCGAATCTGGGTAACTAGGGTCGGGGCATTACAAATATTTTCCCTATAAGGAAAAATGCCTCCATTGAAAATTATATAATAACCATTTCAAAATAAATATATTCCAAATTAAGATAAAAATTAGCTAATAGTCTCTATATATATTGTTTTATAGGTTAAATACCAGGACCTTAGATATATTTAATTACACATATTAGATATAATAGGAATCTCATTACTCTATTCATACTAGAAAATGTATCACAAGCATAATATATTTCCCTATCAGGAATAATTAATGTAAATATATTGAACTATTTTTCTATCATGATGAATTAATAATCAACTTTTTAATTTTTTTCCATTTGTGTAACTATCAACAAATAGGCACATCACACAACATTTCAATCACCCAAGGAGAAATATCATCAACTGTAACAGTGAACAACATGAAAAGAAATCTCATAAATGGGGAATCTAATTTCCCCGATTTTGGGATAAAAAATCCCATGAAAATGATATTTACATAGAATGAAAACATCTTAATCACCTTTCTACCATTCCCAAATATTAATTTAATATGAAATAAAGACATTATACATTGTTAATAGTTTATAATATTCCCAGATCTAGAACACTAACATGGACTAATTAGGTTGTTTACTAGATCATAGTAACTCATCCCCATATTCATGAGGCTACCAGCTAGACACTGAGTTATTGGGATCATAGTGGGAAGAATTTTACCATAAAAATATATTTGAAATACATCAAAATGAAAGAAACACCAGAGTAACAAAGAGAGAAAAAAGAAAACATCATATAATTGTATGGTAATGGATGAACCATGTAATCAAAATTAATAACCTTTTAATGAATTAATATTGTGAATAAATATTTAAAACTAATAGAAATCAAGATAAAAGTCCATGTTGACACCAATAAACTTAAAATATGCTAGTCTTAATCCCCTTGTTGATCCAATTTTGAACCACAATCCCATCCAAAATGAAACAATCAACAACAATGTGATTTTCACTTTTATTGTCCTTCATTAATGTTTTAGGCATGGGTACTAAATAGTGAACCAAATAGGGTGTGAGTAAAACCTAGTAGGTCATCACTATAGTGCCTAAACAAAACCAATATGATATATTGTCAATGAAATAATGTGATAAATATGTGTCTTAACTAATCAATTAATACAATACAACAGTTGACCTGCCTCAACACCATGAAATAATGTCTCAATGAATGTCAAAAAAACTATTCCAAACATAAACAAAAGTATATGGAATAATAAAATAACTGTGAAACCCCTCTTTATAATAATTTCATCATAACCATACCAACTACTCTATATAATCATTTTATTATAAATAAGGTGAGCCCTTTATTTATAAATTTATCTATATCTAGTAAATCCCTTTTTTATAAGAATTTCTATAGTACTGGGAATATCCTTGTATATAATCATTTCATCATAACTGTTAAAATCAATTTATGTAATCGTTTTATCATAATATATCCATTACCTATATATAAAAACTTAAAAAAATGGGGAAATCGCATTATCTACCAATTTCTGCATAATAGAGAAATCACATTATATAATAATATCTACATAAGTAGGTGATGACCTTTATAAAAAAATTTCCAAATAAATGGGAAAAGAAAATTAATTAATAATTTATTCAGAATTTCAAACATAATTCATAATTTATTAAATAAGACAACATGAAATCCTAATCATAATGGAATATTTTACCAGTTAAAATTTGATATTTAATTTTCTATTAATTTTTTAAATTATACCTAAAGTAGTAATCACGAATATGTATACACACTATTATATAAAACCATCACTAGTATTTAAAAAATAAATGAATCCCTTTCCATGGTGAATCTATGACAAGATATCACATTATATTAATATCATTTTAAAACACATTACAATCCATTTTCCAGTTTATTACTATACCTAGGTAGGCTCACCGTATGGGTAGCCACAAGCCAAGACTCAACACTACTATAACCAAAGGGATCTAATGATTGGTCTAAAACTATTATTATTATCAACCTTTATTATGATTATTAATGTTCAAATTATGTATGTGAAATCACAAATTATTTCACATACTTGAAAAAAGAGAAACTGAACATACAACATTAACCTTGGCCTCCAACCATTATCTAGTGATTGAATCCACGCACTTCTCTTAAAATTTAAATTAAAAATGAAATTTATTGATATTACATGAAGTAACCTAGATCATTTAAGATCAAACCATGGTTCATTATTAACCAATATATTAAATAATTATAATATAGATCATGTGTAAGAGAGATGAAAACAATGAAAATAAACACATCATAGATTACATGATTGATAATGATGTCGAGAAGGGTTGGAATTGATCCAAAATACCAATGTAGTTTCCATATGTTTTGAAATATATTACATTAAGACATATGAAATTAAATCATCTTCAAAACATTTTCTAAACTAATTCTTCGAAGAGATTTCCGTCGGGAAACCGTTTCCGGATGTGACATTCTCTATTAATGAGATACACTGAAAAAAATTAGCTTACGTTAAAATAAATTTTATCAAACATTTACCATGGAGAACTAATTTCACATAGGGTCTAATTACAGTCCATTAACTAGTTCATGGAATCTTCCTAGTGATAGGTTGAGGTTGTGTAACATGGTTACATAATGAATGTTCCTAGTATACAGAATGCAGCTGAACATCTCCATGATATTATTAACCAAAATTTATAAATATACACAAATTATCTAAACAAACATACAATCCCAAAAATTAAGTTCATTTTCACTAAAAATCACCCCATACAAAAAAGAGACACACCCACCAAGGATTAAAAAAGAATCAATTATAATATAAAAATATGTTCCACATGAAAGACACAAAGGTACATAACTATAAGATTATATGATCACATATTACCAATAAATTTATTTTATGATAATTCTATTGAATACAATTTGCATTTACATAACCATTAGAGTATATCTCTTTCATTGGGGTTACCATAAAAATTTTTCCAAAATTTGAAGGGTTCTGTGATACAATATCATTGTTTATCAAGATTTTTTATGCTACTCATAATAAAATATTATGATCTGTATCTCTTAAAACTCATAGAATTTCATTATCTATTTGTATGTCTTTAAAATTCATAGATTACCTTCATTTTCCTCCCTTTGTTTAGTTTAGAGATAATATATTATTTAAGAAAAATTATATTATTTATCTCTTAATCTAAAAATACATATACTTACATATTCATTTTTTCTAAAAAAATTAAAACATGTTTTTAAATACTTCAAATTAATTAACAATAAATTTTTACACATGTTTGAAATAATTAATTTTTTTAAATGAATGAAAAAAACCTAATAAATTTTCTATCATTCTCAATTATTAATGAAATATAAAATAAAGACATTATACATTGATAATACTTTATAACTTCCTCAGATCAGGAACACTCTCACATGGACAAATCATGTTAGTTAATAGACCGTAATCACTCATCCCCATATTCCTGAGGCTACCAGCTAGAAACTGAGTTATTGAGAGCATAGTGGGGAGGATATAACACCAAAAATAGATTTGAAATACATCAAAATGAATGAAACACTATAGTAATAATTAGAGAAAAAAAATACTTCATATAATAATATGACAAATGATAAACCATGTAATCAAAATAAATAACCTTTGATTCACAGGATATTTGTAATAAAAATGTAAAACTAAAAGAAATATCGATAAAAGTAAATTATGACACCAGTAAAATCAAATTATTCTAGTCCTAATCCCCTTATTGATCAAATTTAAAAGCACAATCCCATCCAAAAAGAAACAATCAACAACAATGTCATTTCCCATATTTTTGTCATGCATTCATGATATATGCATGGGTACCAAATGGTGAATAAATAGGGTGTGGGTAAAACCCAATTGGACAGAAGTATAGTGCCTAAATAAAAACAATTTTATAAAATGTCAATGAAATAATGCAATAAATATGTGCCCTATTTAATCAATTAATACAATACAACACTTCACCTTCCTCAAAACCATGAAATAATGTCTCAATGAATATAAAAAAACATCCCAAACATAACCACATGTATATGGAATAATAAAATAAATATGAAAACCAATATATATAAGAATTTCATCTTATCCGTACCAATTACTCGATATAATCATTTCATTTTAACTGAGGTGGTCCCTTTCTTTAAAAATTTACCCATATCTTGTAAAACCCCTTTATATAAGTATTTCTATAGTATTGTGAATAACCTAGTATATAATCATTTCATCATAACTATGAATATCAATTTATGTAATCATTTTATCATAACTAATTCATTCCCTTTATATAATAACTTAAAAAAATGGGGAAATCACATTATCTAAAAATTTAGGTATAGACGAGAAATCCCAATATATTATAATTTTTGCATAACTAGGTGAATACAATTATATATAATTTAAAAATAAATGGGAAATGAAAATTAAATATTAATTTCTACATAAATCAAAACAAAATTCATAATGGATTAAATAACACATCATTAAATCATATTCACAATGGAAATTTTTACCAAATAACATTTTTCATTAAATTATCTATTAATATTTTAAATTATACTTAAAGTAGTTATCATGAATATGTATACACCCAAAAATATAAAACCATCACTAGTCATTAAATAATCAATGAATCCAATTACAAGGCTAATCTATGGAAAGATATCACTTTATATTCAGGTCATGTAAAAACACATTACAATCCATTATCTAGTTTATTACTATACCTATATAGGCTCACCCTATTGTCAGCCACAAGCCAGGTCTCAACACCAACGTAACCATTTGAATCTAATGATTGGACTAAAAATATGATTACCATCAACCATTATTATGAGGGGTACTGTGCACATTATGTCTGTGAAATCACACAATATTTCACATACCTAAACAAAGACTAACAGACTATGCGACATTACTCTAGGCCACCAACCATTATCTGGTTATTGAAACCACACTCTTATAAAGAAATGAAAATAATAAATGAAATGTATGTATATTACATGGAGAAACCTAGATCATTTAAGATCAAAACATGGTTCAATAGATACCAAGTGATTTAATAATGATAATATATAACAGGGGAAGAGAGCATAAACAATATTAAAGAAACTCATCATAGATTACATTCATGATAATTATGTTTAGATGGGTTGGAATGGATCCAAAAACCAATGTAGATACCTTAGGGTTTGAAATATATTACACTAAGACATATGAAATTAAATCATATGAAACACATTATTTTAAAATTATTCCCTTGAGAGATTGCCATCGTTAAACCATTTCAAGATGTGACTTTCTCAATTTATTAGATACACTAATAAAACATTTATCAACAATTTAGCATAGTGGAATAGTTTCAAATACGGTATAATTATATTACATGAACTAGTTCATGGAATCTACCTAGTGACATGTTGAGGTTGTGTAACATGGTTACATAATAAATGTTTCCAATAGACAGCTCACAACTGAACTTCCCTAGGAAAATATTATCCAAAATTTATACATAGACACCATATATATAAAGATTCATAAATCAACAAAATTTAGCCCATTTTCACAAACAATCACTCCATACAAAAAAGAGACATTCCCACCGCGGTTTAAATAGGAATCACCCCGAAAAGAAAATAAGTTCCACTAGAAACCCACAGAGGTACATAACTATAATAATATTTGATCATAAACTACCCATAAATATATTTTATGATAATTCTCCTGAATAGTATTTGTATTTACATACCCATTAGATGTTATCTCATTCTTTGTTTTTACCTTACAATATTTACCAAAATTTTAAGGGTTCTGTGTTACAGTCTCATCATTTATCCATATTTGTTTATGCCTATCATAATATGATATTATGATCTATATCTCTTGAATCTCATGAAATTTCATTATCTCTTTTTATGACATTAAAATACATATATTCCCATCATTTTACTCTCTTTATTTAGTTTAGAGTTAATATTTTATTTAAGAAAAATGATATTAATTATTTCTTAATAAAAAAAATACTTATACATCATATACCAATTATTATAAAAACAATTCAAAAATGCTTTTCAATTATTCAAATTAATTAATAATGAATGTCTACACAAGTTTGACCTTTTAATTTTTTTTAAAGCAATCAGCATGTAATTTTCAAAACAAATAACACTATTATTTTACAAAAAAAATATGAACAGACACATTGTGTTAACTTGTACAACAAGAATGGAATTTCACAATATCATGACCACCTAATTTTCTAAATAATTCTTTATATATTTCAAATGTAATAATATATGAAAAGAGTTATAATTTTTTTTGTAATATTTTTTTTCAACTATAATATGATATTTTCCTTATGATATGTTTTCAATTATTTTTATTGAATGATTTTTAATATTATGAGGATATTTTTAAAGGAATATATTTTTAAAATTATGTATGTTTCAAAAAGTATTATAAAAAGTTGAAATGAAATTTTCCTCAGGAAATCATCCCTGTGATCATTGAAAATCATTATCTATATATGATTCCATCCTTTAGTGTTACATATTATTTACTATGGATATGGTTAAATGATATCATACAAGTTAGTAAACTAAATGATTATGGTTTATAATGATGAATCATTTATGAAACCCATTTTTTTATGGGTAATGCTATGTAGAATTGATTAAATAATTATAAAACCCATTTTCATTAGACATGTTATGATGATATGATATGAACACCATTTTATGAAATTATCTTATGAATAATTGTGGAATTAAAAATGATATATGTGGGACATATAAAGTCATCTAGTCTATTGGATTAATATTTATAACTCATGGGATAAAAATGAGAAACAATTCGATAGGATTTATCCTATATGGGAAAAAGACGAGTCCAAATTTACTATGGAAAAAAATATCATCCAGCCCCAAAATATGAAAAATGGGATATGTATAGATAAACTATGGTGATGGTATATTCAGTTAACTTTGTTATTTGAAATGGATTTCCTATATTTATGATGTTTCAATAATGTTTTTAAATGAACATATGCTTAATGATTTGTTTATGGTGATTGCCACTCTTTTGGGACACATTTTATTTAAATGATAACGTTTTATGCCACGATATAAGATTATGTTATATGAATGTTTTGGTATGGACACAAAATGTTATATTTAGGGTCTTGAACTCTTATACTTATCTGATGATTTCATATGTTCATAGATTGAAATATCCAATTATTACAATTAATGAGAATCTTACTCACCCTTCAGTACTATTCCTTCCCCATGTTGCGAGGAATGTTTTAGGTGGTCTATTCCTAAGAGGATTACTATATGAGAAGATATTCCTAGGTTATATTAAATATCATTCATTTTATAATGAATATTGGCCTTTTATTCTCTAGTGACATTAAACTATTATGTTCCTCACACATGTGCTTAATAATTTTATTTAATATTAATTTAAAATGATGTGATATTTTTGTTTAAAAGCACGAGTATCTATATATTATGTACAGTATGGATCAATAAAATAGAATATTAAAATTAAAAATTTTGGATGTTTTATTGGGATGCTGATTATTGGTGTCAAATATCATTTTTCATTTATAATTCTAGATTATATTTTAATTTGTCAAATTTCTTATTATTCATTATTATTAATATTTATGTCATGATTGGGAATCATGTGTCCAATATATAATATTGTAATGAATAAAAATATCTCATTTAAATAGAATAAATTCGGGTTTATAAAGTAAATTGTGAAAAATTAGTAAAATCACACTAGTATGTTAATGATTCTTCAAATATAGATAATATTAGGTAAGTGTTGTTACTAATACTTTTGTTATTATTTTTCTGGAAAAAATTAATTTTCACAAATGAGTGGATACTAGGGATAATTTATATAGTGTTTATTTACATTTTTTTATTTTATTAAATGAGTTATTATTTAATGGAATCATGATTTTATATTTTATCCTTATATATATGATTAAAATTTATGATATTTTGTACCAGTTATGATATTTTATAAATTATTGTGTGGTTTCTTCCATGATGGTTATCTGTTCTGAAAAGGAATTTGGAAGATCTTTTTTTTAATTATCTATTCAATGTTGTCTGGGAGACACATGAATAGAAAATTAACATAATAGCCATTTTTTATCATGGGATATTGATATCATTTCGAAAATGTATGTGAAAATGGTATTATTTAAATTGACCATCTTGTTCAAATAATGAAATGATGTAGAGATAATATTATTGTGATTTAACAGTGTTTATAAAAACATTTTATCATAATTTTCTATTAGGGAATGATGTTTCTTGGAATATCCAAGAAATTTTATTTTTTTGTTTAATAAAAATGATTAAGACTCATTTTAACCACAAAATGGTTTCTATGATTAAATGTTTAATGTTTGGATTTGTTTTGGTTTCATTAGAAGTCCTTATTATACTAATCCCATGAGAGGTTCATGATTATAGTTGTTTCAATTCTTATTATCCTTAAATAATTTATTTTTGTGTTTTTAATATATGTTATAATATAGAAATTTTATTTGTGAACAAATAAAGGGCCATGATATTTATTTTTATTTGGTTTCATAGGCATAAAGGGATGTTTGAATTTGTATCATATGTATAGGATTTGTTTTGTATACCTACGATTCAAAACTTTTTATAGGTTGTGGCGGATTTGGTTTCAAAGATAAATCTAAGAAATTATATTCTCTTTATTCATGTATATGATGAGGAAAAATACATTTTTGTTGGAATTGTTTCTATTTTTATTTAGTCTCTAATTCACACAACCATCTATTCATTCACAATGACATATCCAATGGGAATGGTGTTGAGGGAAATTTTTTTGAATCAACTATTTTATATAAAGATATTATAAAATTACATATAGGTTATCAATTTCGAAATTTACCATTATGATTTTAGACATTATTGGTGGAGTCTATTTATAATAATATTATTAATTTAAATTTTGTTCGAGTGTAATTCTATACAGTGGTTTTGCAATTGGAATTTACCCATCTGTGGGGAGACCACTAATCGAAGGTGATGGATCATTGTGTGAGTATATAAAATTATATAAATTTGGTGGGATCCTTATAGAAAATATAGAAAGAAAAAATAACTTTTTTGGCTGTCTTATTAATTTTGTATAGTATTTTTAGGATTAGTTGGACCTAGTTATAATTTTTAATGTTTTTAAAAAATGGAAATTGAATTTCTTCAATGATATGGTGGATCTCCATGTGGATTTAAAATAATGTAATTAATATATTTTTGGTTACCCCTATACATTGGTTGTTGTCATGATATATTCATATTTTATGAAAAGATACTATGAATTGGGAGATATACGAATTTTAGAGACATGAATATTCAAATATTGATTCAATAAATCATCTTATAAATTTTCATGTAGTTATTATATTGTACATGTGTTGGATAATGATGTTATGTAGTTTTTATGATAACATATTTATGTGATTACATTATTCCAATTACATGTTTTTTATAAATAAACTAGATGGCCTTTTATAAATTTAATGAAATCATGATATTAAAAAAAGAATTCATCATGGTTTTGATTATTCCCTAGAATGAAATAGTATTATTGAAACACCCCATGTAAATAAAGAATATGAAATTTTTATATTTAAACCTTTTTTTTGAATAAAATGTTAATATTAATTTAAAGGGAACGCTATTCTTGATGTCTTACCCAATATGATACAACGAGTTCCTTTGAAATCTTACGCTGCACTATAATAATAAAATAAAATTATTTTAAATGTTAGCTAACACGTAGCCGTTGTATCAACGGTAATGAATAGAAATAACTAAAATACTATTATATATGTATGTTAAATGTTTTTACATTTATCCAATAAAGTATAATGTTTTAAAATACGAAAAGAATTCAATTTTAGGCATATATACTCTAATTTTCACTAACGGTCCACTTATAAACTTTTGACGGCGAACCGTCATTAAATATTGATTTGGTCACTCTTATACATTATATTGGACCAAATAAAACTATTCTTTAGAATCAGGACATCAAAATTCACTTTGTGTAAATTTTTGGTATTTTTCCGATAAAGATCATATTTTTAATGAATAGTGAAAAATGTTGTATTTTAATTCAAAACCTCTTTTAAATATAATTTATTTAAATGATTATATTATCTTTTGAATTGGTTTCTAAATGAAATTATATTATATTTTTACCATTTAATCCAATATTGGTCTTTGGAATTAATTTCATCTTGAAATTGGACTTAAACTAGTGTCAATATTTTGATACTTATTGTTTCATAAAAACAAGATATTTGTTATGACAGCGGGAATTAATTATTAAATTAATTAATCTAACTTATATGTTTTGAATTTTGTAAAATATAAATCATTTTTGAATTTGGAATATCAAATATAGCCTAGGATAAATTTTTGGTAATTTTCTGAAAAACATCAATTTTTGATGAATAGTGAAACCACTAAGTGGTAGTTAAGGAAACTGATTTTTCGTTTAAATGAAACTTTACCACTTATGTTATTTGAATTTCAATAATCCTACATACAAGTTTGTCATTAATATGTAAAATGTGGTTCAATGGGATTAAAATAATTTTTTTGGTGAATAGTAACTTTTAACTTTATTAATCGCGATTAGAGGTAATTAGTGTAATTTAAGGTAAAAATAATGTTGTAATACTTTGAAATGACATATAAACATGTTCTACCCTCATTGGATGTGTCATGGCCGACCATGAAAATCCATGGGTAAACTTGGGGACCCCATGGAGCCACTTTAGTTGGAAAATGACAATAATACCTTTTTATTTAATGTTAAAATTAAAATGTCACAAACATGTGTTGTTTTACAAAAACCATTTTTATATTGGGTTATAAAAGTCAGATTTTTGGCTATAAATATTAATTGGAAATATAAAAAGATTTCTTACATCATAGTATTTATTTTATATTTTTTAGACATTAACTACATTAAATTATTTATGACACCATTATGATGTAGCGATTACCGCATTATTTAACAATTTAAATAAAATGGAAAGATAATGTAAAATATAAGACCTAAAAATGCCGAAAACCTATAGGATGAGTGTATTTCGAACCCTTATCACCTTATCCTTACAACACATCAATGTGGGACCTTTAAAATCCGAAAATAATTCTAAAATAAAGTAACATTTCCTTACTTTCCAAGATTGCCCCTCCTCTCCTATTATAAAAGGCCCCCACCTCTACCTCTTTACCCATACTTATCAAGCCTTTGGCTCAGGCAAACCCTTCCCCTTTTGTCTCTACACATCCCTCTATTACTCCTAGAAGCCTCACTATGGGCAGATGTATTCCCAAGGAAGCCTTTGAGCTCAAATCAAAAAGAGTTACCCGATTTAAAGGTAGTGTCTTCTCTTGTGTTATTTTGTATTATTTTGTTCTACAACCCCATAAACTCTTTTTATTATTTTATTTTGTAACAACCCCAGTATCGTAAATATACTGGGATGTTTTTATAAGAATCATTCGAGTTACACTTACACACACCTACATCTAATGGTTAAAGAACATAATGTTTATGTGGATGGCGAATTTCTTCCTCACGAAACGATGATTGTTCAAAACTCATATAACACCTTCAAAGGTGGCCATTAAGATGTCACTATATTTATATATGATATATAATATGTTTATGTTTTACGTGAGAATCTGTATTTTTCTTTTTTGTCATACCTTTATGGTTTCCATTGTAGGTAAAGACGATAATTTCATTTTAGGAAGTGCAGACTACTGCCCCCTCAAAGTGATTTGATTCGTTAATGCCATATGTGGGATGTATAAAGGATGGATTTAAAGTTATTATATATAATGTATGTTACATATAAATGTTGAATATAATTCTGTAATTAAAATATACATACCTCTAATTTGGTTTTAATTCCATTTATATGACATAGAATTGAAAGTAGCATTCATGAGTACGTACGACTTACCGCCTCCATGAACGGTGCATTTCATTTCATACCTCAAAATGATTATGTAATATTATATATACTTTTATATTCTGGATATATATGATATATATGATATCCAAATCATGAATATCATTCTGGATATAATGAACCTTTGATCACATGAACAACATGTAATTGTAAGAAGTCCACTTTCTAATTAAGAACCAAATATCGACAAAACAAACATTATTAACATAAATGATTACATAATTCTTATAACATGGAAATAAGTTATATAAAAGTAATAATGAACTTGGAAAAGGTTCCTATCAAGTGTAAATTAACTCATGTTTATTATTCAGGACGTTAAAGAACGATCGAGTCAAGTCGGACCCGAGGTAAGGGATCCTACCCCTCTATTTCTTTTTAAGTACACTCTTTTATGTCATTCCATTTATGCTCATATTTATTATGATTGGTATTTTATTTTATATTACTCCTAATGTACTTTTTATTTTCCTATGATGAGAGACCCTATTTTCTCTCACCAATCCATTTTGGAAGTTTTGAGTGGCATCGTTATGCTGCCGAATTATCGTAAGGGATCCAACCTCTCTCTTTCTTTTTAAGTACTCTCTTTTATGTAATTTCATTTAATCCCATCATTCTTATGTTTGGGGATTTTATTTTATATTCCTAATACTTTAATTTTTTATGTTCATATTATGAGAGACCCTATTTTATCTCATAAATCCGTTTTTGGATGTTTTAAGTGGCGTCATTAGGCTGCCGAGTTTTCGTAAGGGATTTTTCATCTCACTTTTATTCCCATGACATTTATGTTATGTTTGCCACTATATCCCTTGAGTGGTGTATGTACTGTCCATTATTATAAAATTTGTATAGTATAATTTCATTTATGGTTATTTACATTTTCATTGTATGACCCTTCTTCTATGGGGTGTACTTTTCGAATATTACCCAACTCGGTAAGGGGACCTTTCACCCTCCTGTTTTTTAAAAGACAACTTTTGTTATGTCATTTAATTCACATACTATTATGTTGGGATATGTTCTTCTATATCCTTATTTATGTAAATTTTATGTCCAAGCGATGATATCCCCTTTATCTCTCTCATGAACCTTTTTTGTAAAATTTTATGTGACGCCGTTAGGCTGTCGAATTTTACCAAGGGAACTTCTTAACCCAATTTCGATTTCTTTGGGTTCAACATGTAGTTATTGAATATTTCATCCTTTGAATATGTGTGAATGACCTTTTATTGTTTTACACTTAATATCTACTTATATTGGGTGTATTTATATTTATCACACATAATTATGAGATTGATTTATCCTTAATTTAAGGATACCTTCTTTATAATGGAAGTCATCTCATTTTACATTTCTTTTGAGACTTCATTGTTGTTATGCACCAATTCACTCTAATATGGTGTGTATAATGTCCTTTGACATATTATATCATGAATCCCTTTATTCTCATGATATTATAAAGTTCAGATTAAATGTTATCCCACAATTATTTGTATTCAACAGTCTCTCATTTTGTTAAAAACTCTTTAACAAAAATATCGTTTTAAATGTTTTAAAGATTTATTATTCTAAATATTTATCTTTAATTTCCATGTTTCTAAAATGGTTTTCAGTATTTATTTATCTGGAAATTAATTTTTTAAAATTATAATTCCAATAAAAGCTTCAAAGTTCTATGGGTCACTTTGATTAATAAATCGCTTTTAAATGATTTTTGAAAATGGATTGATTAATTCAATATCCTGGAATTACTTATTTTGATTGAAAATGAAATGATGTTATTGAAATGTTTATATTTTCAATATTTTATGTGTAATGATGGGACTTGGACATTTTACAGGTGGTTACGTGTTAAACCATATGACGGGTGGTGTCGTGAATACCAGGATGGGTGGTTACGTTATAACCTCCAATGCAATGGGTATGGAAGTCGGCCGTATGTCTATTCCATTAAGTATGTGGGGAATTCGACTGTATGGTCATTCCATTTATGTATGTATATGTCCCAAGTTACCTTTATATGTTATGTGTTCTTTATATGGGTTTTAGTGTAATCTTTTGTTTACAAAAGGGTAAGTAATGATATTTTAATCAGTGAAGAGTTTTTACTACTTCCTAAAGGTTAAAGGTATTACTTTGATAAAGTATACATGGTTTACTTGTTTCTTTGAAAAACTAACAGTTTTCATTCTTTGTGTATCCCTTGCTGAGATTTTTATGCTCACCCCATGTTTTTTTTTTGAAATTTTTTTCACAGGACTTAATGTGGAATAGGGTCAAGGATGGGATCAAGGGAAAGTCATGCTATCTAATACATGGAACTAGACATGTTTCTTTTTAAGAGTTTTTATTTTATGAAAATTTAGTGGAAGTGACTACTTTGTAATCTTTTGAGATGTAATAGTTATGTCCTCATTCTCTAAAACTCTAAACCTGAAAAGATCATCAATGTGAATTATTCATTTGATTCAATATTAAGTAAGGTTTAAGGCCAGGGCCTTATAGTTGGTATGAAAGGTCAGTTTAGATAACTTTAGAGGTTATTTTATTCTCTAAGCATAAGTGACATTAGCATAACGGTTATGATTTATAGTTTTAGATAAATTTAAGGAGTAAGTATATCTTATTGTTTATCTTCCGCATTAGTACATGATGGTTTTGTTTATATACTCACACTGACCTTTTTGGTTTTAGTAAATGGCATGATCTAGCAGGAACCAAAGTAAAAGTGGATGTGAAGGAAACTGTGACAGTTTTATGAGCGAGCAACTGAATGATATGGGAGATGCAATGAGAACTCATGTGTTTATCCTCAACCAACTATATGGAGTCATGATTGACCACCTAAACCTTGGTGATTTATATAAGGCATCATATATGCAAGAAACAAGTCCCTACGGAACTACCGGTAATAATCATAAAGGTATGTGTGTTCAAAAATCTATGTGTCAATGATGTGGAAAGAAAAACCTAGGAAAATGTTTTAAAGGGACAGAAATATTCTATAGATGTGGAAATGAAGGTCATAAATCAAGAACCTGCCATGGAAAAAGGAAGCATCCAGTTGACTCGAGGAAAGGGAAAGAAGTTCTTTCTGAGGGATCAATTGAATGTTTTAAATGTGGTGTGCATGGTCATTATGAAAACACATGTCCTATGAAGAAGTTTCGGGAATGGGATCACCATGATCGTACAAATATTCATTTACCAATACCTAATGCCATTCCGATTGTGGATGAAGAAACTGACAAGGACCAGTCAAAGGTATGGATTATTTCATAACATATTTTTTCTTATTTTGGAATCTTAGGATATGATTCATGATTTTCATTGTAGGAAAGAATTATTTCAGAATATGTTGGAAAGGAATGGTTAATGGATCATGAAGAATGTTGAATGAGTTAGAAGTCAACATATAAGGGCTTCAAGAGTTATGGTGAAATTCTGAAGGGTATTAAGTCTCTTTTGATGATGGGGTTAGATTAGAAGATTTTTTTAGTATGTGTAACCCTGATGATTGATATATGAAAATTTTATTCAAGGAATAGTTATTTTCTCTTTTGTGGACATAGTTATAAAGAACCATTTGGGTTTATATGATCCTTACTTTTGAGGTAATTATGGGTTACTATATGTTATGATGGAAAGTGGAAGGCATGAGATAAAATTGAGGTTAAATTATGTTATGGTTATTTTTATGATTTTATCTCTTTTTGGGGAATGATTTGAGAATTATATAGTTTCGAAAAAGGACAACACACAGACCGTGTGACAACCCATCGCGTCGGACAAAGCTGCGGGAATCGAACCCACAAACAAAGTGCGACTGGTATTTATCGCCTACCACTGGACTACGTGAAGTCCCTGGTTAGTTTGACTGACTCTTTTTAGTTAGATTATTTTATGAATTAAGAGTAAGTTTATTTTGGGTTATCTATGGAAAATTATTAACCTATCATGGAGGATATGTGATTAAGTTAATTACTTTTCAATACGAGACTTTAAGAGCAGCTGATGTTGTTTGGAGATAAATGTTACGATTTAACTTGGATGACTATGTGAATAAATCCTTCAAATATTTGGGTTTCAATATTAGTATGGTTTACGTTGAATTATTTTATGGATTTTTTTTATCGAATGGTCCTTGTTGAACATTGGGTTTTGTTAGACAAATTTTGGAGATTAAGAATATATTTTCATTTTATAAAGGGTTATCATTTTCTGGATGATCAGATCTTGTACTAACCTTTTTGGTTTGGTTTTGGTTAATGTCTAAAGACATGGTAAGTATATAGTTAACGTTATTGGATAGGTTATTCTCTAGAAGTTGATTATAGTACTCTTAATGTGAACAAGTCATCCTAAATACTCGTCTTTTGGAGAAAATATGAGTTTGTGTAAGAAATATAATAAAAGTTGAAAGTCAGCATGATATGTCATTATGTTTCCTTATGAATAAATTCCTCAATAAAAATTAACTTAAAAAAATGTTGTCTATTAATTTTTCCTACTGGGGAATCTAATACCATTTAACCCATCACAATTTTGTGATTTTCTTGTGGTTATCTTTCTCCTAAACATGTATTCTCTCACTCTCCATCAGAACATGACCCTATGTTTTCTCCTCCATTTCCATGTTTTCCTACATGGAATCCTAGTATGGGTTAACTCAGGTGACCTCTATAATTCTCTTTCTATATTTTAATGTGATTGTTTTACCAAATCTTGTTCCGATGAGGGACTTTCAATGAAGTTTGTGAGCCCAATTTTAAAATTGAGAGGACACAATTCCCAAAATGGGGGAAGGATGTACCACCCCAGGTAAATAAAGATTATGACATTTTTATATTTATCCTTTTTTTGAATAAAATTTTAATATTAATTTAAATTGAACTCTATGATTGATGGCTTACCCAATATGCAACAACGAGTTCCTTTGAAATCTTACGTTGCACTTTAATAATAAAATAAAATTATTTTAAATGTTAGTTAACACTTAGCCATTGTATTGGCGGGAATGAATAGAAATAACTAAAATACGATTATATATGTTTGTTAAATGTTTTTACATTTATCCAATAAAGGATAAAGGCTTATGATACGAAAAGAATTCAATTTTAGGCATATATACTCTAATTTTCTCTAAAGGTCCACTTATCAACTTTTGATGGCGAACCGTCATTAAATATAGTTTTGGTCACTCTTATACATTATATTGTACAAAATAAAACTCTTCTTTAGAATCATGACATAAAAATTCACTTTGTGTAAATTTTTGGTATTTTTCCGATAAAGATCATTTTTTAATGAATAGTGAAAAATGTTGTATTTTAATTCAAAACCTCTTTTTAATATAATTTATTTAAATGATTAGATTATCTTTTGAATTGGTTTCAAAGTGAAATTAGAATATATTTTTACCATTTAATCCAATATTGGTCATTGGAATTAATTTCATCTTGAAATTGGACTTAAACTAGTGTCAATCTTTTGATACTTATTGTTTCATAAAAACACACTATTTGCTATGACAGTGGGAATTAATTATTAAATTAATTAATTTAACTTATATGTTATGAATTTTTTAAAATATTCGTCATTTTTGAATTCGGAATATCAAATATTGCCTAGGGTAAATTTTTGGTAATTTTCTGAAAAACTTCAATTTTTGATGAATAGTGAAACCACTAAGTGGTAGTTAAAGAAAATGATTTTTCGTTTAAATGAAACATTACCACATCTGTGATTTTAATTTCAAGAATCTGACATACATGGTTGTCATTAAGAAGTAAAATGTGGTTCAATGGAATTAAAATAATTTTTTGGTGAATAGTAACTTTTATGTTTATTAATTGCGATTAGAGGTAATTATTGTAATTTAAGGTAAAAATAATGTTTTAATAATATGAAATAACCTAGAAACATGTCCTACACTCATTGGATGTATCATGGCCGTCCAGTAAAATACATGGGTCATCTTGGGAACCCCATGGAGCCACTTTTGTAGGAAAATGACATTAATACCTTTTTATTAAATGTTAAAATTAAAATGACACAAACATGTGTTGTTTTACTAAGACAATTTTTATTTGGGGTTATACAAGTCATAATTTTTACTATAAATATTCATTGGAAAGATAGAAAGATTTCCTACATCATAGTAATTTTTGTTATAATTTTTAGACATTAACTAAATTAAATTATTTATGACACCATGATGAAGCAGCGATTACCTCATTATTCAACGATTTAAATAAAATGGAAAGATAATATAATATATAAGACCTAAACATGTCCAAAACCTATTGGATGAGTGTATTTATAACCCTTATCACCTTATCCTTGAAACACATCAATGTGGTACCTTTAAAATCCGAAACTCATTCTAAAATAAGGTAACATTTCCTTACTTTCCGAGAGTGTCCCTCCTCTCCTCTTATAAAAGGCCCCCACCTCTACCTCCTTACCCACACCTATCAAGACATTGTCTGGGCCAAACCCTGACAATTTTGTCTCTCCACATCCCTATATTACTCCTAGAAGCCTCACTTTTGGCAGAAGTCTTCCCAAGGAAGTCGTTGAGCTCAAATCAAAAAGAGTTACCCGATTTAAAGGTAGTGTCTTCTCTTGTGTTCTTTTGTTTTATTTTTCTTCTCCAACCCCCTAAACTATTTTTATTCATTTCTTTTGTAACAACTCAAGTATATTAAATAAACTAGTATTTTGTTATAAAAAGCAATCGAGATACACTTACACACACCTACATCTAATTGTTAATGAACATACTGTTTCTGTGGATGGAAAATTTCTGCCTCACGAAACGATGATTGTTCAACACTCATATAACACCTTCAAAGGTGGCCATTAAGATGTAACTATATTTATATATGATATATAATATGTTTATGTTTTACTTACGCTTCTGTATTTTTCTTTTTTGAAATAACTTTATGGTTTCCATTGTGGGTAAACACGATAATTTCATTTTAGGAAGTGCGGACTACCACCCCCTCAAAGTGATTTGATTCGTTAATGCCATATGTGGGATGTATAAATGATGGATTTAGAGTTATTATATATGATTTTTGATACATATAAATGATTAATATAATTCTCTAATTAAAATATACATACCTCTCATTTGGTTTTAATTCCATTTATATGACATAGAAATGAAAGTAGCGTTCATGCGTACGTACAGATTACCGTCTCCATGAACGATGCATTTCATTTCTTACCTCTAAATGATTGTGTAATATTATAAATACTTGTATATTATGGATATATATGATATATATGATATCCAAATCATGAATATCATTCTGGATATAATGAACTTTTGACCACACGAACAACATGTAATTGTAAGAAGTCCACTTTCGACTTAAGAACCAAATATCGTCAAAACAAACATTATTAAATTAAGTGATTAAATAATGATTATAACATGTAAATAAGTGATATAAAAGGAATAATTAACTTTAAAAAGGTTCTTAAGAAAGTTTAAATTAACTCAAGTTTATTATTCAGGACATTAACGAACGATCGAGTCTAGTCAGACCCGAGGTAAGGGATCCCACCCCTCTCTTTCTTTTTAAGTACACACTTTTTTGTCAATCCTTTTAATCTCATATTTCAATTGATTGGGATGTTATTTTATATTAATACTACTGAACTTTTTATGTTCATATGACGAGATACCATATTTTCTCTCACCAATACATTTTGGATGTTTTGAGTGGCGCCGTTAGGCTGCTGAATTTTCGTAAGGGATCCAACCTGTCTATTTAATTTTAAATACTCTCTTTTATGTCATTTATTTTAAGACCATCGTTATTATGTTTGGTGATGTTATTTTATATTCCTCATACTTTACTTTTTATGATCATATTATGAGAGACCCTATTTTATCTCATAAATACATTTTTGGAAGTTTTATGTGGCGCCGTTAGGCTGCCGAGTTTTCGTAAGAGAATTTTCATCTCACTTTTATTCATGTGACATTTATGCTATGTTTTCCACTATTTCATTTGAGTGTTGTATGTACAGTCCGTTATTATACAATTTGTGTAGTGTAATTTCATTTATGGGTATTAACATTTTCATTTTATGACCCTTCTTCCATGGGGTGTACTTTTCGAATGTTACCCAACTCAGTAAGGGGACCTTTCACCCTCCTTTTTTTTAAAAGACTTCTTTTGTTAGGCCTTTTAATTAAAATACTATTATGTTGGGATATGTTCTTCTATATACTTATTTATGTAAATTTTATGTACAATTGATGATATCCCCTTTATCTCTCTCATCAACCCTTTTTGTAAAATTTTATGTGACGCTGTTAGGCTGTCGAATTTAAAAAGGGAACTTCTTAACCCAATTTCAATTTTCGTTGGGTTAAACATGTAGATATTGAATATGTCATCCTTTTAATATGTTTTAATGACCATTTATTGTTTTACACTTAATATCCACATATATTTGGTGTATTTATATTTGTCACACATAATTATGAGATTGATTTATCCTTAATTTAAGGATACCTTCTTTATAATGGATTTCATCTCATTTTACATTTCTTTTGAGACTTCATTGTTGTTATGCACCAATTCACTATTATATGGTGTGTATACTGTCCTTTGACATATGATATCATGAATCCCTTTATTCTCATGATATTATATAGTTCGGATTAAATGTTATTCCACAATTATTTGTATTCAAGAGTCTCTCATTTTGTTAAAAACTCTTTAACAAAAATATCGTTTTAAATGTTTTAAAGATTTATTATTATAAATAAATATATTTAATTTCCATGTTTTCAAAATGGTTTTTAGTATTTATTTATATGGAAATTAATGTTTTAAAATTATAATTCCAATAAAATCTACAAAGTGGTATGGGACACTTTGATTCAAAAATCTCTTTTAAATGATTTTTAAAAATGGATTGATTAATTCAATATATTGGAATTACTTATTTTGATTGAAAATGAAATGATGTTATTGAAATGTTTATATTTTCAATATTTTATGTGTAATGATAGTACTTGGACATTTTACGGGTGGTTACGTGATAAACCATATGACGGGTGGTGCCGTGAATACCAGGATGGGTGGTTACGTTATAACCTCCAATGCATTGGTTATGGAAGTCAGTCGTATGGATATTCCATTAAGTTTGTGTGGAAGTTGACCATATGGTTATTCCATTTAAGTATGTTTAATTCCTAAGTTACCTTTATATGTTATGTGTTCTTTATATGGGTTTTAGGGTAATATTTTGGTTACAAAAGGGTATGTAGTGATATTTTATTCAGTGAAGAGTTTTTACTACTTCCTAAAGGTGAAAGGTATTACATTGATAAAGTATATATGGTTTACTTGTTTCTTTGAAAAACTAATAGTTTTCATTCTTTGTGTATCCCATGCTGAGCTTTTTATGCTCACCCCATGTTTTTTTTGAAATGTTTTTCACATGACTTAATGTGGAATAGGGTCAAGGATGGGATCAAGGGAAAGTCATGCTATCTAATACATTGAACTAGACATGTTTCTTTTTAAGAGTTTTTATTTTATGGAAATTTAGTAGAAGTGACTACTTTTTAATCTGTTGATATGTAATAGTTATATCCTAATTCCCTAAAACTCTAAACCTGAAAAGATCCTCAATGTGAATTATTCATTTGATTCAATATTAAGTAAGGTTTAAGGCCAGGGCCTTATAATTATAGATCATTTCATTATGTGTATTTAACTGTGTTTTTTATACAATAAGTTTTACTAACTTGTTGTTTTTTCATAGTGATTCATTAAAATAAAATATTAAATTAATTAATATATTATGGAAACTTTTTAAATAGAGAAATTAATATTATTGACTTATTGATTTTTTTAGTTGATTGATTTACTCTTGTTATCATTATATTAGTTTATTTTAGAGTATATTGATGTGTATTTTTTTTAATAAATTTTCATTATTGTGGAATATTTATTTTATGTGTTCCCTTGATGTGATGATTTTTTTAAATCATGTAATACTGAATTATGTAGAAATTATAAGCTTTATTGTTCTGGTTTTATGTGTTTTGATTATTTTAGTTGAGTATATAATGTTTTGGATGATATTGATATGCATTGAGGATTATGATTTAGTGGTTATATTAATATAGTGGTTGTGAAAAAATATTTTTTAATAAATTTTTTATGATTTTTATTTCTTCTATAACCCATTTATGTTAATTTCCTTTTCATTTGCGTATTGGTGTATTATCGCCTATATTTATCATATTGTTAAATAAATAATGAAATAATATTTGGTGTTGGGATTTTATTAATTTCTAAACATCTCATTAAATATATCATAAAATTTTATAGAAGTGTAATAAGAATATATATTGTTTTTTGTAACTTGAAACTAAAATATTGAAGAAACACCCATAGATTTGGACAATTAATCCTTATGTTAATCTAGATGTTCTTATCATAATTTTTAGAATTGTTGGAAATTAGTTACATTATTATCAATATATATGAATAATAATTATAGTTGGGTGGTTATGATATTTTTTTCTACCTAGTTTTTGTGTTTATAACATTTCCATTCATGAAATTCAGTAGTTATGGTTCAAGAAATTGGTTTTATTATTTCACATAAAAAGATTTTGGGTTATTCTATGTTTATTTTTTTGTCATTTATTAAAACAACACATCCCAATTTTAATAACACGATGGATGAAAATAATTTACTTTGAAATATATGTATCTTCCAATAATCTTGGTTGGTAAAGATATTGTGATATGGATATTTCCCCTACACAACTATCACTTCCAGATACATAGTGGTTTGTTGTCACATCTGTGATATGGAGGCATACAGTTACACGATATGTTCACATATAGTTTGTAGTGGATAAAAATAATGATATTTGTATATATATAATTACTTTCTACATTGGATTAATATTTAACATTATTTATAAGAAATATTTTTATGGTTATTACATGTGTCTATATACCAATGCTATAATGAGATAAGGAAAATATTTTATTTACAGATGATGAAATGGATCTAGAATTTAGTGTATAATTATATATGTATTATTTTTTTATTTTTTTTAATGTGAGTGTTAATATTATTAGGTAATTTTTATAATTATTTCATTATAATGATATATGTATGGACTTTTGTAGAATAAGGATGATACTAAATGTTTTTATTATTTTTTGAGTAATTAATTCCCTTAGAATGTGTCATTTGTGTATATTTAAATGTATATTTCCTTTCAATGATATGATCACTAATTATATGTGATACTTTGTGAGTGTTCATTTATGAGTATGTTAATATAGATTTAATATTATTTATAACGATTTACTCTTACTATTTATTCCATGGGGGTTTGTTAGGTTACATATATATTTATAAAAGTGGTTTTGGCAGGGATCCGAGTAAGTATACCGATATGACACCAAAAATAAATATATGTGTGCATGTGTGTTCTTTCATGTCCAAAATAAAGATATTATGATCACATTTACCTTAATATTAGTTGATGTTGTTTGAAAATTGTTGGTTTCCATTATTATATAATAATTATTTTGTTTAGTATTTATTTTATATCATTCCAGTATATATAACAACATATATTGAAATTGTAAAATTTATTATGTATAATTTATCAGATGATAATTTACCTTTAACATGGAATTTGGAGAGTAATTCCTCTCAAAATACTTTTTAATATGCCTTAAATGTAACTCTCAACACCATTCCCTGTTTGAGGATACTTTTTTGGGTCACTAAATTTATTATAAATAAACCAGGAGGGTTACATATGGTAGTGGGTTGTAATAGAGTGGTATGAAATAAATTTTATAAGATTTGGGATACTGGTTTGGGATTGGATATATTTAGTATTGAAAAGGTTATTGGGAAAAATATTTTTTTAATATAGTGTTTGATATAATATAGGGATGTTGACTTTAAAAAATGAGATCAGGTCCTTAGTTATCCAATTCAAGAAACATTCTTTCACTAAATGTATTAGGAACATGACACATATTACATGATAGATACTAATTTAAGGATCATGAATAATTAATTTAAATTAATGTCATTTAATTTATTATAATAAGACAATCTTTATGATCTTATGTTAAATAATAAGTGCAATTCATTAATTTAGGGACTAGAGGTTTGTAATATTTATATATATATATTAAGGATGTCTCCATGAATATGTACCCATTAGGGGAATGATGGTGATTTTAAAAATGATATTATAATATATCATTTGATATTTGAGGAAGATAAATAATGTGGTTAGAGGAATATACCACTTGATATTCAGTATCCTATATTATAGATGTTTCATTTATGTTTTTATTATTTAAAGATAGAGGCATGGTTATAGGAGGTGTATAACACTTTCAATTTGATTTTTTAAATGAATGGGAACAAGTTTACAATGGAGATAATTATATTATGAGGACAAAATAATTATTTTTCGTTTTTAATTGTTAGTAATCATGAGTAATCTGATGTTTTGTAGGAGATGTTCCAGGTTTATTTTTTTCTGATTTCATTCATTGATTAAGCAACTATTTTTCTAATACGTGTTGATATATCTTATTTGGGGAAGATATAATATATATGAGTTAAAAAGTCAATTAAAATACATACATATTTAAAATTTATACATCATAACATATTTTAGATTATAATGATTTTTTGAGGGGAATTTTATTAAGATATCATGTTCTTCTAAAACCCTTTCAGATTTATAAAATTACATGATGATTTGGAGATGAAATGGGATATCTAAAATATATAAGATCTCACAAGAATATAAATGGATTTAAGAAGTTAATATTCCAATAGAACCATAGGTATGAATAGAGGTTCTAATTTTTTTAGTTTTTTAGGATTTTGTTGTGCTCAAGTGAAGTAATTGCATTTGTTGTCAATAACTTGTCATGGTGTGCCATCTGATGAAGTACATCTTGAAGATTGATGATTACAGAAGCATCATATCAGACGATTGATGAGCTGATATTTAAGTTTAAAGAACTTTTATCAACTAGATACAATGTCACAACATGATTAGAAGACCATGCATTGTAGTGACAATGCATGAGGAGTTGAAGAAGATCTATCCACAAGTCCTAAGTGGATGAAGTGAGCTGAAGAAGTCCATGCACTAACACTTAGTGCATGTGAATGTGAAGAAGATCCAATTGATCTCTAATTTGATCAATGAAGCACTTTAAAGAATTTAAGTGATTTAGGAGTTCGGTTGAAGAAGAAGAACCTTCAAGAATTCACTACTAAGTAATGAATATATGTTGAGGAGATTTGAGGAATTCTAATGAAGAAGAGAAGGGAAGAAATGAAGAAGAAAAGTTGTGGCATTTGGCATATTACACTTGTTACTTTGTTTTTATACAACGTCCTATGTGTTTTACTTAGCAAAAAATAAGGCCACCAAGGAGGCCAGCCGAGGGTCATCACCCAAGGCACTTGTGGGACTCAAGGTCACCACGCCCATGGGGAACCCTCAAAGGCCGGGGCAGCATCCTTGAGGCAGGGGCGCACCCGTAGGACACCGCATGGGCGCCTGGGGCACGCCCGGAGGAGCGTGGCAGGGGCCGTGTATAAGCCCCCAAGGGCACGCGGTGGTGAAGCCCGTGCACCCGAGGAAGCATAGTGGGCGCCAGTAGCGCGCCCGCAGGGAGCAGAGAGTGGGCGCAGAGCGCGCCCACAGGGAGAACACTGTGCGGGGCGGCACCGTGGAGGGAGAAGTTCAACTGAGGGGTTGAGGTGGCGCTAGGGTGATAAAGCGCGGAAAAACAATGCGCCGATTCGATGTGGGACGAAGAAATTTCACCCGGGACAGATCTGAGCTGTCCGTCTCATCGCGCGCTGGATCGCAGCCGCTCATCTCATCTGTCGCGCGCCGCGATTTAATCCGGCCGTCCGATGTATCTCAAACGCTTGATCTGACGGCTCCTGGCTCGTCTCCTTCGTCGAGCCACCCCGAAGCCACCCGACGTCTCTCGCTGAACCAGAGGCATCCCGACGATGGATTTTGAGTTCTCGGCTGTCTCTCTCGAAGCCGAAGGCACCCTCGTGCTCGTCTGGCCATAACAAACAGTACCATGCACAAAAAGAGACTTGCATGCAACAAATGAGAAAATTCGATGAAGGCCGAAGGCAAACGAAGTGCCGAGGCCTCGGGGTGTTCGTGTTTTTCATGGGATGGCCAAAACGAAGGCCGTGCATGCGTTCTAAGTCGCATGAACGTGAAGGAAACCGAAAAATGGAAAACCCGCATTAAAACAGAAAAGAAGAATGAGATACGCGGAAGATATTTAACGCGTTTGAAGTTTTCAAAACGCCGATGATTTCGGGCATTCGAGTATTGGATTCCGCGGACTCCATTCACATTCCTCTGCCTATAAAAGGAGCACCCGAGGTATTGGAGATGCTTGCTGATCCTTTGAGAACTCGAGAGTCCCGCGAAGCCATCCGAGCTACACGAAGTACCTCTGCGCAGCCTCTTGCGCGACTGAGAATCCCGGAGCCACTCGAGGCCCCGAAGAAGTCCCCTGCGCGTCTCCCTTGCGTGACAGGAAGGAGATCTCTTTGCCCGCACACTTGCGCGGCAGGAGTAGCTTGCACGCCTCGCGGTGTTGCACCTTGCACACCCGAGTGCTTGCGCGGCAGTAGCACCTGCGCGCCCGCGGCCAGTGCATCTTGCGCGGCATTTGAAGACAGTAGAGGCCGCACTCTTGCAACCTTCCATGAAGTAGAAGTGGAGAAGAACCCGAGGGCATACCTTTGTGTGAGCCAAGTGAAGAGAATAACTCTCTACTGGCAGTAGGTGTTCAAAGTGGAAGGCCAAGGGTTAGCCCTTGTGTGTGCACAAGTGAAGAAGACCAACCTTGAGAAGAAGAGGAGTACACACTTAAGTGTGTGAATGCAAAATAACTGATCACTCTAAGTGATTGGTTTTTGGTGAGCAAAACCAACGAGATCGTTGGAAGACTGTTGAAGCTACTTGAAGTTTTGAACAACACCATTGAAGAAGTGAAGTGGAGCCATGATGAAGATGATGTTGTGGAGTTGGGGGGTTTAACCAACTTGTAATTGGGGGGTATAACCAATTACTGTGTAATCATCTTTTGGCATAATGATGAATACGTGTTGGGGGGTGTAACCAACACGGCAAAGAGTAGGTCTTTGTACCGAACCTTGTAAATCTCTGTGTTCTGTGCTCTCATTATTACTGCACCACTAAAAGAGTAGATCTAGGCTTTAACCAGCTGCAGAGGTTGAATTGATTATCCAAACGGAACAATTCATAAAAAGAAAAAGTTATCACTGATTCACCCCTCCCCTCTCAGTGATCAAAACCGATCGAGGCATTTCAAGTGGTATCAGAGGGAGGTTCCCTCTGTTAGGATCTACTTCTGAGAAAATGGACAATCTAAATTCTGTTAATAGTAGGGGTGTCCCTACATTCGATGGAAAGAATTATCACAGCTGGAAAAATAGGATGTTGCCCTACCTTCTATCTCTTGGCCTTGATTTTAGAAATGCAGCCTTATTTGGATTCCCTCCTCTTGCTAATGAAGATGCTATGACACTCGATGAGAAAAGAAATATGGAAGTTGATGGTAAAGCTCAAAATTCCATTCTTATGTCACTCTCAGAAAAGGTATACACAAAAGTCATGGAACTCAAGAATGCAAAAGAAATTTGGGACAAATTGGAAAGTAGTTATGAAGGTAACATGAAAGTCAAGGAAGCCAAATTACAAATTTGGAGAAGCAAGTTTGAAGATGTCAAGATGGGAGAAGAAGAAAATATTTATGATTATTTCATAAGAGTCAATGAAATTTTCAGTAACATTCGGGGCTTTGGAGAAAAGTTGGAGGACTCCACTATTGTTAAAAAACTAATGAGAAATTTTCCTGATAGGTTTGACCCCAAAGTCTCAGCATTAGAAGACAGAGATGATCTCTCTCTTGATGAACTACACAATATTCTCATTGCATGTGAAATGAGGAAGATCCCAGTATTCAAGAAGAAGATCAAGGATGAGATGGCTTTTGAGGCCATGAGACAACTCAAGATAAAAGATGACGAAGTGCTAGAATCAATTGATTCTGACAATGACGAAACAGATGAAGATCTCAACACGATTATTTCTCTTTTTTCTAAAAGGTTTGGAAAAACTAAATTCAGGGGAAAAGGGAAATCACCATCGAGATGTTTCAATTGCAATAACATCGGACACTTTGCTGTTAACTGTCCTAAGAAAAGATCTAGTACTCCAGATATTGAAGATGATAAGTCACAAAAGAAGAAATAGAGTAGATACCCAAGAGAAGGAAACAGATCTGGTGCAAGAAAGAAAAGGATCGTTCCAGGTGAAAGAAGAAGCTATGTAAGCAAAGAGGAAGAATCAGACTTCACTTCAGCCAGTCAATCAGAAGAAGAAACAAATTTTATGGCTCATGTGGAAAAAGGGTTTGACACCTGCAGCAGTGAAGATGATGAAAGTGAACGAACAGAGATCGAACACATATTGAAAGATGAACTAGTGGCTTGCCTTGAACAGAACACTAAACTCATGAAAGAGAAGAGATTGTTACAAAAGGAAACCAAAAGGATGAATGAGGAGTTGGAAGAATGTATGAAGAAAGAGACAATGTACATTGATGAAATCAAGAGACACAAACTGAAGGTAGCTGAGCTGGACAAGATAGCAAAAGATCTTGAGAAGAAACTTCACCTCAAAGAAGAAGAGCAATCAGTGACACATTCCAAGTGGATTGAAGCACAGAATAGCTTGACAAAGATGAGAGAAGACTTCAACAAGGCTGTTGAGGTCAAGGCAGAATCATCATATGCTGGTGCTCAGAGGCAGGTCAATTTACCACTAAGTAAATCTCTAAATACATCTTTTATTTCTAACAATGCAGGTTCAAAGATAAAATTGAGACAAACATGGCATGAACCAACCTGTGTAAAATCATCTTCAATGGAAGAAAGGAAATCCTCAGGAAGGACTACTCAAATCTTGGACAGAAAATTACAACATGACTCTTATCAACAAAGAAGGTCAAGGTTCAGAGGCTACTGCTGGTGTTGTGGTGTGTTTGGACATAAGGCCTATGCATGCTGGTATAACATGTCTCGTCCAAACATGAGGCATGAGTCAAGGGGGAGACATCCTGAAACCCAGAGTGTTTTGCAGAAAGAATCAAAACCACCAACTCAGAACACATTTGACTGCCTGAGTGAAGCTTGTGGAAGATGTGACCAACAAGGTCATAGAGCTGATAAATGTATGACAACTCTTCCTAAACAAAAAGTCAAAGACATGAAAGGGAAAGGCATTCAAGAAACCAATGATGAAATCACATGCTTTGCTGAAGTGGCTCTAAAAGCCAGCAGTAAAACCAAGTCATGGATTCTTGATAGTGGATGCTCATCCCACATGAGTGGTGATACAAAAATTCTAAGCAACATTGAAAGTCATGAGGGAGGAACCGTGGTGTTTGGAAATAATCGTTCTCTGAAAATCAAGGGAGTTGGAAAGGCTATGATTGCAACAACAAATCTAAAATCCAATGATGTATTGTTTGTTGAAGGAATATAGCACAACCTACTGAGTGTAAGTCAATTATGTGATGATGGACATGAGGTGTTGTTCCAGAAGGACTCATGCATCATCAAGAGCTCAAAGGATGGAAAAATCATCACTCAAGGAAGAAGAACCACTGGAAATCTATTTCAAATTGGTGATCCCATCAATTCTTGTTTTCTTAGCTCTAAAGATGAAAACAACCTCTGGCATAGAATACTTGGCCATCTTGGTCAAAGGAGTATGAGTAAAATTCTGAAGTACAATGTTGTACGAGATCTACCCAAATTAAAGAGAGAAAGAGATGAAGTCTGCGACACATGTCAGAAGGGAAAACTGACCCATAGGTCACACAAAGTAGTTGATATCATGTCTACTAGGCCTCTTGAACTCATCCATACAGACATATGTGGACCAATGAGACAGAAGTCTACAAGAGGAGATTTCTATTTTATAACCTTCATTGATGATTACACTCGGATGACCAATGTCATGTTCATGAAACACAAGTCAGAGGCAATCACGATGTTCAAGACTTTCAGAAGGCAGGCTGAGAAGGAACTAGAGCTCTGCATCAAGAATGTAAGATTAGACAACGGAAAAGAATATACCGGTGATGTCTTTGAAAGCTATCTGGTCAAGAATGGAATCAAACATAAATATAGTAAACCATATACTCCACAACAGAATGGAGTGGCTGAACGAAAGAATCGAAGCATAGTTGAAATGGGGAGGACTATGTTAGCTGAGCATGATATCTCTAAGTTTTTCTGGAGAGAAGCAGTATGCACTGCTATACACATACAGAACAGATGTCTCCTGAGACCAGAAACACAAACGACAGCCTATGAAATGTGGTTTAACAGAAAACCAACTGTTAAATATTTCAAAGTCTTTGCCAGTCCCTGCATCATCAAGATTAAAAACATCAATCTGGGAATGTTTGAAGAAAAAACTGAAGAAGGAATCTTTATGGGTTACCTACCTGATGGAAAAGGCTACAGATTCTGGAATAAGAGGTTGAATAAAATGACTGACTGCAGTGATGTAATAATAATTGAAAACAACACCAAGCCATACACTGTGGATGATGATGACTCAAAGAATGACACAGCCTTGGAACAGAAGAATGCAGAATTACCTGAGCCAACACCAACTGCTGGTGAGATCAACTCTGAATATACCAGTGATGAAGATGAAGGTAATGAAAATGGAAGAATCAGAAACAAAAAATTGAAGAAACATGTTGACACAGAAAATGTCCTTGGAGACCTACTGTCCTTAGTAAGAACTAGAAGAAGATTGAGATTGGAAGATCAGACTGCACTGGTTTCTCAAGTTGAACCTCACACAGTGGCTGAAGCAGTTGTACATGAGGAATGGATACAATCTATGCATGAGGAACTCAATCAAATTGAAAAGAACTCCACTTGGGATCTTGTGACAAGGCCCAAAAATAAAACTGTTATTGGGACAAAGTGGGTGTTTAGAAACAAACTCAATGAAAAGGGAGAAGTTTCCAGAAACAAGGCCAGACTTGTATGCAAAGGATATTCACAAATGGAAGGAATCGACTTTGAGGAAACCTTTGCACCAGTTTCAAGACTGGAAACTATCAGAATGTTCTTAGCAGTTGCAGCACACAAGCAGTACCAGGTCTATCAGATGGATGTGAAATCTGCATTTCTGAATGGAGATCTTGAAGAAGAGGTGTATATTGAACAACCAGAGGGATTTTTGCTAGACAAAGATGGTAGTATGGTGTGCAGATTGAGAAAAGCCTTGTATGGATTGAAGCAGGCCCCTAGAGCCTGGTACTCAAAATTGGATGGTTGTCTTAAAGACATGAAATTTGTCAAAGGAACATTTGACAGTAACCTCTATGTCAGAGAAATGGCCAATGGTACCCTCATAGTCATTATCTTTGTGGATGATATCATTTTTGCTGGTAACAAGGAAGGACTATGTGAAGAATTTGCTTAGCAGATGAAAAGAACTTTTGAAATGTCGATGCTTGGTCAAATGACATATTTTCTAGGATTTCAGGTGGAACATAGACAAAACTCCATATTTCTTTCACAAGAGAAGTACGCAAGGGACTTAGTGAAAAGGTTTGGAATGGAAAGTTCAAAGGAAGTCTCCACACCCATTTCTGTCGGAACCAAGCTATGCAAGGATGAAGAAGGCAACAATGTTGATCAGAAAGAGCTCAGAAGAATTATTGGCAGTCTACTTTATCTCACGGCTTCAAGGCCAGATATAGCATATGCAGTGACTTTGTGTTCCAGATTCCAAAGTGACCCAAAATAATCTCATTTAACTGCAGCCAAAAGAATCCTGAGATATGTTAAAGGAACCCTCAACTATGGACTCTTATACAAACACAGTGCAAACATACAGTTGTTGGGATTCACAGATGCTGATTGGGCTGGTGATTGCACTGATAGAAGATCCACATCTGGTGGAACCTTCTTTCTGGGAGAAGGATGTGTTAGCTGGTACAGCAAGAAACAAAATTCAGTAACATTGAGCACAGCTGAAGCAGAGTATGTGGCCGCTACACATGCATGTACTCAAATGATTTGGATGCAGGTGCAGCTAGCAGATTTGAGGATTAAAGCTGAAAAAGCATTGAGGATATTATGTGATAATCAAAGTGCAATTGGGTTGTCTAAGAATCCTTTCCAACACTCTAGATCCAAGAACATTGATATAAAATATCATTTCATCAAAGAAAGGGTCGCCAGTGGAGACATCAAGCTAGACTACATTCCTACTCAAGATCAGGTGGCAGACATTTTCACCAAAGCTATGCCTACGGAAAGATTTGTTGAATTGAGGCTGAAACTTCATGTTCAGCCTTCTACTCTCACTTGAGGAAGAAGAAGGTCCCTCCTAATTCCCTAATTTTTTGTATTCTTGTACTTACATGCAGGTAATTGAAGGAGATGAGTGCATCCCCTGAGGGGGATCATTGGTAGTTGAAGATGTGCAGGTTCCAGAAGCTCTATACTCTGAGTATGGCTTTCATTCACCCCTTTGCATTTGTTGGCCAATAAGGGGGAGAAATCATCAGGCACACGACATTCTCTCAGTGTGCTTCGGAGTATTGAAAACAAAATATAAAGGGGGAGATTGTTGTGCTCAAGTGAAGTAATTGCATTTGTTGTCAATAACTTGTCATGGTTTTCCATCTGATGAAGTACATCTTGAAGATTGATGATTACAGAAGCCTCATATCAGACGATTGATGAGCTGATCTTTATGTTCAAAGAAATTGTATCAACTAGATACAATGTCACAACAAGATTAGAAGACCATGCATTGTAGTGACAATGCATGAGGAGTTGAAGAAGATCCATCCAAAAGTCCTAAGTGGATGAAGTGAGCTGAAGAAGTCCATGCACTAACACTTAGTGCATGTGAATGTGAAGAAGATCCAATTGATCTCTGATTTGATCAATGAAGCACTTTGAAGAATTTATGTGATTCAGGAGTTCGGTTGAAGAAGAAGAACCTTCAAGAATTCACTCCTAAGTAATGAATATATGTTGAGGAGATTTGAGGAATTCTAATGAGGAAGAGAAGGGAAGAAATGAAGAAGAAGAGTTGTGGCATTTGGCATATTACACTTGTTACTTTGTTTTTATACAAAGTCCTAAGTGTTTTACTTAGCAAAAAATAAGGCCACCAAGGAGGCCAGCCGAGGGTCATCACCCAAGGCACTTGTGGGACTCAAGGTCACCACGCCCATGGGGAACCCTCAAAGGCCAGGGCAGCATCCTTGAGGCAGGGGCGCACCCGTAGGACACCGCATGGGCGCCTGGGGCACGCCCGGAGGAGCGCGACAGGGGCCGTGTATAAGCCCCCGAGGGCACGCGGTGGTGAAGCCCGCGCACCCGAGGAAGCATAGTGGGCGCCAGTAGCGCGCCCGCAGGGAGCAGAGAGTGGGCGCAGAGCGCGCCCGCAGGGAGAACACGGTGCGGGGCGGCACTGTTGAGGGAGAAGTTCAACTGAGGGGTTGAGGTGGCGCTAGGGTGATAAAGCGCGGAAAAACAATGCGCCGATTCGATGTGGGACACAGAAATTTCACCCGGGACAGATCTGAGCCGTCCGTCTCATCGCGCGCTGGATCGCAGCCGCTCATCTCATCTGCCGCGCGCCGCGATTTAATCCGGCCGTCCGATGTATCTCAAACGCTTGATCCGACGGCTCCTGGCTCGTCTCCTTCGTCGAGCCACCCCGAAGCCACCCGACGTCTCTCGCTGAACCAGAGGCATCCCGACGATGGATTTTGAGTCCTCAGCTGTCTGTCTCGAAGCCGAAGGCACCCTCGTGCTCGTCTGGCCATAACGAACAGTACCATGCACAAAAAGAGACTTGCATGCAACAAATGAGAAAATTCGATGAAGGCCGAAGGCAAACGAAGTGTCGAGGCCTCGGGGTGTTCGTGTTTTGCATGGGATGTCCAAAACGAAGGCCGTGCATGCGTTCTAAGTCGCATGCACGTGAAGGAAACCGAAAAATGGAAAACCCGCATTAAAACAGAAAAGAAGAACGAGATACACAGAAGATATTTAATGCGTTTGAAGTTTTCAAAACGCCGATGATTTCGGGCATTTGAGTATTGGATTCCGCGGACTCCATTCACATTCCACTGCCTATAAAAGGAGCACCCGTGGCATTGGAGATGCTTGCTGATCCTTTGAGAACTCGAGAGTCCCGCGAAGCCATCCGAGCTACGCGAAGTACCTCTGCGCAGCCTCTTGCGCGACTGAGAATCCCGGAGCCACTCGAGGCCCCGAAGAAGTCCCCTGCGCGTCTCCCTTGCGCGACAGGACGGAGCTCTCTCTGCCCGCACACTTGCGTGGCAGGAGTAGCTTGCACGCCTCGCGGTGTTGCACCTTGCACACCCGAGTGCTTGCGCGGCAGTAACACCTGCGCGCCCGCGGCCAGTGCATCTTGCGCGGCATTTGAAGACAGTAGAGGCCGCACTCTTGCAACCTTGCATGGAGAAGAAGTGGAGAAGAACCCGAGGTCATACCTTTGTGTGAGCCAAGTGAAGAGAATAACTCTCTACTGGCAGTAGGTGTTCAAAGTGGAAGGCCAAGGCTTAGCCCTTGTGTGTGCACAAGTGAAGAAGACCAACCTTGAGAAGAAGAGGAGTACACACTTAAGTGTGTGAATGCAAAAGAACTGATCACTCTAAGTGATTGGTTTTTGGTGAGCAAGACCAACGAGATCTTTTGAAGACTGTTGAAGCTACATGAAGTTTTGAACAACACCTTTGAAGAAGTGAAGTGGAGCCATGATGAAGATGATGTTGTGGAGTTGGGGGGTTTAACCAACTTGTAATTGGGGGGTATAACCAATTACTGTGTAATCATCTTTTGGAATAGTGAAGAATCTGTGTTGGGGGGTGTAACCAACACGGCAAGGAGTAGGTCTTTGTACCGAACCTTGTAAATCTCTGTGTTCTGTGCTCTCATTATTACTGCACCACTAAAAGAGTAGATCTAGGCTTTAACCAGCTGCAAAGGTTGAACTGATTATCCAAAGGGAACAATTCATAAAAAGAAAAAGTTATCACTGATTCACCCCTCCCCTCTCAGTGATCACAACCGATCGAGGCATTTCAGATTTGACCATCAAGGAGTCATCTACAAAATATATTATCTCATTTCAGTAGAACTAGAAATTTTTGTTTCATTAGCATAATAACATCTAAGATATTGATTTTATATTAATTTCAAATCCAATAGATTCATTATTTCCTAACATATCATATCAATTATTATAGATATATCAACCATTATTATATTTTTTACACTATAGTAGTATCCTCTAAGGAAAATGTAGCATATGGGTGATCAAGAATTTGGTGATGAGGTCACATATGAGATGGGTAGGAGACCCCCAATGGATAACCCACAAAAAATATGAAATATTATATATTATGGTCATATAGGTATCAAAATGAATTATACTGGGTTTTTAAACTATGTCAAAATTCGAACTCCTTAATTTAGAATCCAATATAAGGTGATATGGAGATTCTGGAAGGAACCATCTATTAATTTTATTCCAGTTTTATTCTGAAGATATGTACTACAATATTATACCTTATATATTATATGATATATGAATTTTAGATGTGATAATCTTAGTTCAATTGGTCTTCACTATGCTAGTTGGAGTTTAAAAATAACTAATTATGTATGAATAAATTGTGAGTATAATTTTGGGAAGCATTAAACATGTATAAATTTACCTTATTTGTATATACAAGAATAAATAATTATTTTATTTGAGAGTATGGTTAAATTAAATGATAATAGTGGTGAGTATATCATGTACATGATTGAGATGGATAATCATATGTGTTAACAAATGTTTTATCTCTAGACTATTATGAAGAACAAGATGGAAAAAAGTATAATTGAGGTACATCCTATGATGTTTCCAATGGTTTTATTTGAATAAACTATAGTATTTTTATAGGATGTTTTAATATTACACACACTACATGAGTTTTTTTGGTAATAAAATGTAATATTGGTGTCTTTAAAATTATAATGTCTACATTTAGTATGGTTCCTCTAGAAATTTGTGAACTAGGGATTTTGATTAATGTTATTGTATATATTAGGTTAATTCAACATATTGTGTGACATTGTGATCCTCTAATAATGTTATTGAGTAAGGTGAATGGTCTTTGTAAGAATTATATCAATTATCATTGCATAAATATAGTGATACAGATGAACGACTATCCCCTAGTATTGATAGATGATCTTTTATATTATATTAATGGATTAGAGTAGTTAAGAAATGTCATTATCTGTTAGAGGATCCTAAGATGAGAGTTAAAAAATATTACAATGTCTAAATTTATTTATCATTATATAAATATTGTGTTTTTAGTAATTCCTACCAGTGACATTAACACAATATTAGTGTTACTGAGGCCGATTAACACTGTATTGTAAGTGTATAAAACTTGTTTTTTATTATGTCACATATCTTCATACTTCATTATTCAATCCCTAATTGTGAACTTTTAGAGATTCTATTTATCTATTTAGAGGTTCTTAGGTATAATCAGATGTTTGGTAGGCTGTATAGGTGTAAGTATTTTTCATATGAAGTAATCTTCTCAATGAATATTGTAAATGAGCTTGAAATATATATATATATATACTTCTATGATTGATGTAGATATTGTTTTTGTGGATCTAATGAATGTTTTCATGGTAAATAGTTTCCAGCATTTTGTATTCTATTACCTTATGTTTGTATTATAGATTCCATTATTGTGACCCCAGTAATAGCTTTAACATGGAAGGATTAGAACTTAACATAGTATAAAAAAAATTAGTCTTCATTCCACTAACTGATAGTGATGTTTTATAGTTCAACTATTATCCATTTAACCATATATAGAGTTATCAATGAGGTGTTTTATAATTCCACTCCCTATTGGGATTTATTTTTAATTTATTATTTTGAGAGTAGTCATATCCTATGGGTCTCAATATTTATGAACCAATGAACATATTTTCACTTCAAATCAACTTGAGATTATTTTAGTTTATTTCATTGATTTTATTTTGGCATTAACATTTTATTGAGTTCTTTTTGGTCCATAAAATCACAATATTTTTAGACACATATTATCACAATGTTATTGGAAATTATGATAGAGGTTGTTGGTTTAATTATTATTTTTTGATGATATCATTATTTTGAATACACAAGTAAAAGGGAATGTCTTTGTTGACTTTATGAGTATGATACAACTTGTAGATGTGGTTCATGTTTCAAAGGATTCATGTAGATTTATAGAGGATATAAGAACATTGCATTCAAATGATGTTATAATTCAATGGATAGGGTGTATCTAAACAATGGATGTGAATTTACCCTTTGAAATATTTGTAGAAAAATTCCAGTATTGGATCATGATGTGTAATTTTTTTATATCCTATTATTTTTAGTGATGATTGAATGAGATGGTCATCATCCAGATCTATTCATAGGTGGTTGAATTATTCCATAAAATGTGTTGGAGGAGGATATCCATTGGATTTATTTCTAATAGGTTTTCATTTATCCTTCCATTGAAAGTATTTTCAATATGGTAAGAGTATATTTTAGAGGTGAAATTTGAAGTAGTTATCCAAGGATAATTTTTAATGTGATGGTCGATCATTCGGTGTTCGAATGGACAATATAATATTAAAATGAACCCCATAGGCTATAGAATCTTGTTTGAATGGATTTTATGTGTAGTTTAATTTACCAATATGGTGGGTATGATTTTCTCTGTGTGAGTTTCCACAATTTTATAATTTTGTATCACTTATTGATTTTTGTAGATGCATCCTATTATATTTCAATCTATGATGTATTTAAAAGATATTTGAGGATCGATAATGATCTAAGGAGAATAAAATATTTTTTTATCCACAACTTGATAGAAAATTATACATGGGTTTTTATTATTCCTGTTTATCATATATTAGAGGTGAAAAATGATTCATTGATAAATAGATTTTAAATTGATGTCAACTATCAACAATGTTGAAGACATGTCATGTGATTACATTTTAGATTCACCTATTTCAATTGTCACGAAACACTCTTTTATTTATTTATCCAATAATAATTTTTTTCATGGATCCATTGGTTCAGATCTTATCAATGTGTACTATGTAATACCGATCATGTATGTTTCTATAGGATTGATGTAAATGAGTATAAATTTGATGAATAAATATTATTCTGGAAGATGATATTAAGAAATGTTTCTATATTGGGTTATAGAAGATGAAGATAAAGTGAATTCAAATGTAGTTCATAGTAGGGGGACTATATAATTCAACATTGTGGATAATATATATATTTAGGTATAAATAATTAAGAGTAGTATATGATTTCTTATGGTAGTATGTTTTCTGAAAATGTTTTAACATAATTTTTGGTATTTCTACATGTTGAGGAGCTGAGTTATAAAAATAGCGATTTTTCTATAGAAGGATATTTTTTATGATGTTTTATATGAGTTAGATATTCTTTCATATATACATGAATACTCCAATATTATTTATTTTTTTGAGTTTTATATGGAAGTTTATGTGAGGTTTAGGGAAAATCTATTTAGGATTTTGGATCATTGAGTGATGGTGATTCATGGGATTTTTTAATTATTAGTTCAAGTCATGTTAGGGAATTTTCATTTCAGGATTTATACCTGGGAATGTGAGTCCCAAAGGGATTCCCATTATCTAGGTGATTGCTAATTAATCATGTTGAGATTATGTGTATTACCAAGGGTTGACTGATTATGTGGAGTTTAAATTTGTGTTTAGTTGTTCAGAATGATTTATTCATTCATGATTTTATGATTATATGATTAATTCATTTCAAATTATATTATATCACCTAGGATATGTAAGGATGATATTAATTAAATACCTTGTTTGTTAGTGTTCATTATTCGGGTTGATAGTTTTATTTTGACAATTTCTATGACATTCCATATATGTACGTTCAATTTTCGCAGTCTTTAGATGCATAAATCAAAAGTTTAATATGTATATATAAATGTAGAGGGTCATTTTTAGATAAGTAGGATGTAATACACAAATTTTGCTGGTTTTAGTGGATGTTGGTTAATGGATGTAATGAGAACATGGTATTCATTTTGATGTATATTGATAAATGTATATAAAATGACCATATAAATTTACTATAGATATTTTGAGAGAGTGAGGGTTTAGAAAAACCTTATTTAATTTGGGATAAACCATCATGAAGTGTGTGTATATTGGGTAGATCTTCATGATTCTCCTATTAACATGTGGGATAATAATAATTAAAATTAAAATTGTGGAGGTACAAATATATCCTAATGACATGGGTAGTATTTTGGGGGGTTGGTTGAATTATCTAAGGTTTTATCTAGCATAGTTTCAATTATAATCATATGTATGTTTTGTAAAATTGGAATTTCAACTTCAATAAGGATATTAAAACAACATGGGGATGGTTGTTTCAGTGAGTGTGAATACATAGTGATATATTGGGGATCCCTATGAGAAATGGTGAAGGGATTGTGGTAATGATTTGAGTCATTTTATATTTATATCATGGTTATGGGGTTTCTTCAACATAATGATTTTTATAGGTATTTATAAATCGGGGAATAAATTCCTCTACACTATGATAGATCACACAGGGGATATATGTCAACATCGCACCAGTTAGTTTAGGTACCACATATGTTTTGGTAATTGTCATCTTGGTAAAATATGACTAAGCACACCATAAATTTATGGGGGATACAGAATTCTATATACATAGAGTTTCATATCTAAAATTTACCAAGGTCACCGTGAATGATTTAGTTGTCTCTACATTATAGTGGGGTCTTTTGGAGATTACATAAAAAGGGGTAACACATTAATTTGAAATATCTTTGATTGAATCCCCTTAAATTTTATCCAACCATAAGATGTTATTTAAACCTTCTAATGAAGTCTCTCACAAATATAAACATCATGAATAATGTCATTAGTTATTCCCCTTTTCAAGTGTCACCAATAATATTCATTAACATATTAACACACGACTTATTATATTAATAATATTGTCAAACCATCTATTTTACATTTTCTAGAAAATAAATGAGATTTTTTTACGATGTTATACTATTTTTAGGTGAATAGGTGGTTCCCATAATGTTTTATAGAGGTTTTTTATGAAATTCATTGTTGGTTTCTTCTGAATATTTAATCAAGGTATAAGATTCCAAATATATCTATTTTAATTATTTTTATATGTGTGATTAAAATTATTCAGCTATAAATTGATGAATATTTTAAAAAAATAATGAAGATAATGAAAAATGAAATTATTAGTATTAACGGTATAGTGGAATACACTTTTATGTAATTTGATTATAAATTTTTTTTTCGTTGTATTTTATAGGTAGTGTAAAATATTATTGTATAAATTTTTATTATTCGATCAAATAGTTTTATTAAATAAAATTTATTAATGAAATATTTGGATGGTAATGAATGTTGTATATTGAATAATGAATTCAGTGATTCTTTAATTCTACTGTTAAATTAAATAATATGACTGCTCATTTAATATTCATTATTTTATGGAAATTATTTTATTATTTTTTATTATATTATGTATCATTTCATTTATTACCCTACTGATAATTGATATAAATTTTATCATTGAAATGGAATTATATAAATTTTACAATTAATATTTTTGAAATATCATGTTCATTAATTTAATTTTTTCCACTGGGATTTGATAAAACATGTGTGGTATTTTATTGAAATTTATTATTTAGAGGAAATTACTTTTTTTGGATATATTATATATTGTAAATAATATCACTTATTGTTATTTGAATATTCATCATTTTTTAGTATAAATATAAGGTAATCGTCGCACCATTTTCTATTATTGAGTAAGGTTGAGTTGTGTTGTCATCCATTTAATGTTGTTGATGTTACAGAATAGTTTTTCAAATGATGATGTGTGGTTCAATTGAGGTTAGGACATGATTAAATACTATTATAGTTCATTATTGATGCATTTTTCTTTCATAACACTTTTTTGTTTTCTTATATGTGTAGTCTATCTACTCCCATATTTATATAATGTATAAAAGGGAATGAGTTAATTTATTTTAATATGTTATTATGATTTAATTACATCATTCTAAATGATTATTTTAATGAGTGAAATAAGGATAAATGTAATGATGTAGGTTTATTAAAACTAAATACTAAAAAATTGATCAAATACACAATGGATTTTGACTTTTAATTAGAATATTAGTCTAGAATTGATAATTGGATATTCTAAAATAGTTCATAATATTATAAATGTATATGATGGAAAATATTTAAGATTCATGACCTATGTTATATTACAAGGAGAGTTTTAATATCCTTGTTTATAGTGTAATTTATTGGGTTTTCATATAGGATGATACTTATAGTTTGATCAATAGTTATGTAATTTCCAATATAATGCATATGTACTTTTATATAGTCATTCTGTTCTCTTATCTGTTCAATCCATTACCCATGTTCCATAACATGAGAGACTCTAATTGTTTTCCTTATTTTCCAATTCACATTGATATATCATGTTATCGAGGACACTAACTAATGAAATCTACCCTATCTCACAATATATTCTAGATATAATGTCATATATTTACATGATTTAGCTCTGATGTAATATGATAATTTGATGTTTTCTAATGTAATTAATAGTGGATCACTATTTTTACAAATAGATATATATATATATATATATATGATGAATAAAATATAACATTAATAGTGTATACTAGTATTATGCAAGAAATGGTTTACCATTAATACATTATAATTATTTTATCTATAGTAATTTCTTTTGTTGAATTGCATATTTAATAATGTTTTAATGTATATTAGTTCTGCCATGTTATTTTGGGGATATGAATGTTAGGTTTTTATGTCTGTATTTGGTGGTTCTTGTGATGTTTTGGTAGTAATCTGATGAAATGGATGTGTTATATGTCTTATGGTTGGTGTGGGAGTTCTAGGATATGTGAAATTTTATATTTGGTTAAACAGTTCATTGAGAAGGTGGATATGGGATTATATTTTATATATAGTTGTTCAATACTATGATATTTTAATTTGGGTAATGTTTGTTGAGTTATACATTGTGATTCTAGGATCATAGTTCGAAAATTTAAGGGAATGATTTTTCTCCCAATTTATTTTTATGGGACTTATTATGAAACTATATTAATAGATATGATTTTTCAGGGGAATACAAAATAAAATACCTATCTTTAAGACTCATATAATTATTATAATTTGACTCTTAGTGTAGTGTAAGAACATATACAAAAATTCAGACTCATTGTGGTGACATGGACAAATTGAAAAATTAAAATGTATTATTTTCATACAAAAAATGGGTTTTACGAGTAAGTATCTTATAAGAGTCATTATAAAAATTTAAAAAATGGTTAATTTAAAATTATGTGTTATTTCCACTATACAAACTAGTGAATGTAATTTTCATTGTTAATCTTTTAATGATCAAAATATTAAAGCACTCCATATGTTATCCCCTTTTTTTGTTTCCTTTTATTAAGAGGATGGTTTCAAAAAAATTATTATAATCATTAATCACTGATAATTTTTATGTGTTTTATAGTGGACACCTGAGATAAGATAAGGATATATTCCCCTTCAACGACATTTTTCAATGTAGTGCAAAGATGGAGATACTAATTTCTCTTCTTATTACCTATCACAGAACATGAGGAATGAATTTATGTTTTAGAGTATTACCCAATAATAAAAATCCCTTTCTACTAGGATGATTAATAAAAAAATCTAATAGTGAAGGATCCAGTCCATTAAAACCCATGGATTTAGAATCATCTACCCCTGTAAGAGATATGCTATGATAATGTAATAATTATTAGGGAATTAATGTCATTTCTCATGTAGTGGATATGGGAATTTATCAAATAGAGTACCCCAACAATAGAATATGACTTGATAATGAATTAACTAGATAAAATATTCTATCTATAGGTAAAAAAGACAAACCAGACATGTATATTAAAATGTCAATGTATGAAGACGCATAGTAGAGTGTTATTGGATTCTTTGATACAGTTTGAATTCATCACACAAGATATTGATTTCCAGTGATATGATGTCCTTAACAATAGTAAGAAGACCATTATCACCTAAAATAAACTTCTAGAGTCACCCTTACCATTTAAAAATGTGATAAATATTTATAGGAATGTTCAATGAGATTATAATATTGTCAATGTTGTTATAAGAAACAATATTTATAAAATAAAAAATAAAATAATTAATCAAGTAAAATATAATTATTCGATTATCCATACCAAAAAGGATAATTAGATTATTTAATCGGGGTATATTCCATGAAATAGAATTGAAGATATGGAGTATATATATTCCTGAAAAATTTTAAATACAATAGATAGTGAATGATAAAGAACCATAATCTTAATCATGATTGAGCATCTTATGATATAGATATTTCTAAAAATGGGAGTGTATAAGAATATGATCAGTCATGTTCTAGTTATACAAGGCACAAATGTCTATTTTTTTTTGCATATAATAGTCCATATTGTTGAAAAATTAAATGATTTTAGAGCTAGTTTATTCAAAATATACATGGAGACAAATATTCTTGTGTGCAATTAAATTTTCCACATAGGAATCTAAATAAGATATTGAGAGGTTATGGAAACATAAAAAAATTTATTGTTTGCATAGATACATATTGATGGAATACGAGAAGGAGTTGTTGAGATAATAAAAGGGTAATAATTCCTTGAAGGATCTAAATATAATAAGATGAGTGAGTTAATCAACTCAACCATAGATAATGGCTATAATTACAACATGGGAATGGTTCACATAGTGATGACCTTTATTGTGATGTGATGAATAACTAATTGAATCGATGGAGAAATGTGAAAGGAGAAATTATGTTATCATCATATATATGTTGTCACTGATATATATAAATTTCTGTTATTCATATCATCATAAGGTATTCGTTGAACATGTTCTTCTATAAGAGATCTAGGATGTTTTATAGAGGCCTTATTTCTGAAGTCTATATAATCTGAGTTTTTAATGGTATTTATGTTTTTATTCATGAATTTTGTGACATATATTGTTTTGGAATATTTTTAAATTCGTTAATAGAATGTTACTTTATTGATGTATAACATTTTTCTATTAATTTTTATGTATATTCATTACATATGAGGTTTTTATAATCCATTAATGATTCTTTCCAACAAATGACATATTGGATGAAATCTTTGGTTATGACGAATATATTCAACATTGACCATGGAGGGGTACCAATAGTGGAATTTCATGATGCATCTGATTTATCATGAATAATGTCACGATTTAGATGTCATGATTTTCTTATTGTGTAATATAGTATTTTATTTACTATTGTTGATTAATAATTATTATCATAGTTTCCAAAAAATCATAAAAGAAATTTTTTTACAAAATAGTCATCATCAAACTATATAAATACTTTTATATCATTTAATTAACAGTGACCTGGTGAAACATGATATGTAGTCTATCATAAAAATTATGCTGATAATATTATTTACCTATGTGTTTTTTAAATTAACTCATCCATTTTAATTCATATAATACTAAAATTTGAATAAATCTGACAATATTTTATAAATATTGATGATTTTTATCATATATATCTTAAAATGAATGAGTATTAATAATTATTGGTTTTAAAAAGATCAGTTTAAATTAAGGGATGATTTTGTATGTTTAGAGAAATAAGTTTTTCCTCTTATGTAGGAATGATATGCAATTATTAGAAACAACATATAGATGTTTTTATAATATATTTTGTTAAAATGTAATATAAAAATTACTATTTATAACAGCACAATTTGATGTGAATTATTTATTTTGAATAACATATTATTTTCATATAACATGTGTTAAAAAATAATTTTATTTAAATTAATTATTATATATTAGGAATGAGATTGAATTATTAATTCATTATTTTTTCATTTATTAGGAGGTGTTCTAAAATTCATCTAAATGTTTTTAATATTTTTTTAATATAATCAATGGAGACAAAAATTTTTAAAACAACACTTTTAACCTATAATTATTATCTAATGAAACATTTTATTTTCAATGTTGTTGAAAAAAACTTCCACTAAAAATAAATATCATTATAGTTAATTATTTTAATTATTTTAAAAAAATATAAAATTATTACACAATCTTGTGGAAATTTGTAATCTCAATTTATAGTATCATAAAAATCAACTGCTTATAATAACCCAATAGTTTATCTTACATTCATACATAATAGTATAATGGTGAAATTTTATTTGTATCAGATAATATGTATTGCCCTTGAATTATTATTTTGTTGATAAAATGTAAATTTTAAAATGAAATTTATTTAATTTTTAGTGTTTTATTATAAAAATCTTGTTACAAGAAAATAAAATATGTATGTTTTATTCTATAAAATTAATGACATTATTTAACAATAATTGGAAAATTTTATAAATGAACATATTGGTTAATTTTATTTAATAAATTTAATATATATTTTTTGAAATGGACTTAATACAATTTTTGGATATATAAAATTTTGATTATCAATTATTTGGGGTTTCTCAATCCGTATGATTATAAATTATTAAATTCCAATTATTTAATTAGAAAAAGATATATTTTTTGTATATATATATATATATTTCAAAATGAAATATTTTAACTGATTAAACTGATGGAGGATATTATATGAGTAATATTTTGATTTTTTAATAATTGAAGAAATTATTTAAATTAATTTTTTTACGTAAAAGTATTTTTTTCATGATTGTTATCGTAAAAAAGTAACATTTACCATTAATTTTTTTTATTTTTCATGATTTATATAATGTATTAAATAATTTTTTATTTTTGTGCAATCATGAATAGCCAGTGAAACCTTACATTAAATCATTTCATTTTTTTTATTTTTTATAAATTGGTCAAATTTTAGGGTAAAAATTATTAAATATACACATAAACTATAAAAACATTACCACAGATGATGGAACAAAATATATAGATAGATGAAACAAAAATTTGGCATTATCATGAAATAACTAAAATAACATGAAATAACAGTGGATTAATTTCATTTAATGTCATATTTTTATGTTACACCATATCCATAAATGGGGGTTAATTAATAAATTTCACATCAAAATAGATCACTTGATTTTGTGTGTCACTAAATGACTAGTGATGTTTAATTGGACATCGCTATGTAAAACCAAACTCAGTTTCAAGAACATTGAATATTGAATATTAAAAAATATTCTCAAAGTAAAATATTTGGGTACTAAATACATGTGTGATAAAATTACCTATTACAACACTCAAAAAGTTGTACAATGACTGTTTCCCTCATGTAATAAATGACAAATAGTTATATAGACACCATGTATATTTTTAGTTAACTTTGTAATATAAAATTAATCATAATCCTATACGAGTATTTACAAATTTATACCTCAAAAGTTTTAATCAATAATTTTAAAAAATAGTAAACATGGTTATTCTCAATGCTTCTTTCATTGTCAATAACATCTATTATGATTATAAAATGAGACCATCTAACTTACACAGAAACTAAGACTCATTTATATATTATATTTTTTTTGGACCTTATATCAATATTCCTATGTCTAGTGAGAATTTTAAAACATATTATGTATGTACTATAATCAATCATCAAATTCTCACCATGATATAGCTTTATAAATGCATAAACTATTTCATTAAGTATTATATATATACTAATTTTTGTAAATTAATGATTTTCAAATTATATCTATTGAAATCCATCTTATATGTCTCCCATAACCTTAAATTCCCATAAATGTTTTTTTTTAAACTGAAAACATAATGTGGAATTTTTGATCCTAGTGTATATTAGAGTCCCTATATATCAAAATTCTATGGAAACCCTAAATACAAATTCATTCTCTACGATCCTATAATTATTAAAAATATTATGTTATGAAAAAAATTGAGAGTCAATAATGGGATTGGACATCAATATATAAACTCTTTACTTCCCAAATCCTACAAAATTGATAACTCTAATTATTATATAATTCAAATTATAAATAAATAGAGGTATCGATTATACATGAAGTGTAAAAATTTAAAAATTACACATGTAAATAACTATCTTAAATCATCACGAATAAAGATAACTATCACTGAAATCAAATCCTTAAAAAAGTTATCCATATTCATGATTTAAAAATTTATTTATAGTGGTTGTTGTATATAGTATACCAAATTCTATTACTATACACAACCCATTCATGAACTATAATATAATGGAGTAAATATTTTATACACTGATACCTTTTTGTTATCATCTTGTAGCTTTTGGAATCCCGTATCCAACTCATTATATATTATGCTCTAGTAAAAAATACATTTTCATTAGTTGTATTCAGATGTCTAGTAACAATATTCATTTAAAATAGTAATCGATGGTTTTGTTTAGTTAGTAGGATAAAATTAAACTATTAAGGAAAACATGATATAATATATTATAAAAATTTTGACATTGAAAACACCATTTTGATAAAAATATATATCACAAAATAATATTTATCATGAATGTAAATATATATTTATTGTTTGTTTCATGTAAACCTGCCCATATTCCCTAGAGATTATTTAGATGGTCATTAAATAAAAATTTGTACTACTCAAAAAATAAAAAATGATAATTGAAAAATAAATTATATCTTATAACCACAGTCCAAAACCACATATAACTTGTAGTTCAATCATACATGTTTTAATATGCTGCAATGGTAAGATAATTAGCTTGTATCGAAAAACTGATATGAAAATAAATATTTTTCAATCCATAAAAAAATTAATATTATTAATTTGAAAGAATATAATTTTTATTATATATAATTGTTACCTATCTATTGGTTAGATCATTAATGCCACATGAAGACCAACATTTCTTCACAGAATTTCATGTATATTAGTGGGGGTTTATTGGGAATCATGGGGAAATTATACCCTCAACTAGATAACATGCAATAATGATAATAAGTATATAAATCCACACATGCATATTAGAGATATAATATTTGAATTATGGTCAATATAAAACCCTAATAAAATCATACCATAATCCTATTATAATAATATTTAAATTCAATGTCATATAAGACATGTAAGAGAATATGGATTCACTACAATGCTAATAATAATAATTAATCATGAAAATATAGAAAACAAATACCCGAGAATGCACAAAAATGTGTCATTTTTCTAGATAATTGTTGATTCATTACAACCATTTCAATGTGATGCTATATTTATTTATTCAGAAAAAGGTGGAGAATCAATGAATGGATAATTATTATGATCCCATAAAAATATCGCACCATCAATGCTTTACATTAATTAGAATCATGTTTTTGTTCTTTTTTTTTTATTTATAAAAAATAATAATGATGTTGAGAAATTAAATTCTATAAACACTCCTACAAATTCACACAATTATACTATAAAGAATAATTTATAATGAATAATATTTAAAATTGATGGAAACTTCCTCAAAATGGACATGTATCAACCATTTCTATTCACTCTACACGTATCTTCAATCTATTAAAATGACTATATTTTAACATTAATATCATGAGAATATTGAGTCCTCCCATTTTGATATATATTAACCCATATATTTAAAATATTGTACATAAAATTATATAAAATATATATTCATCAATAAATAAAACAAATTATATAAACTATTAAATTCATTATTAATTATTTTATTATTCATAGATCAAATAAACCTTAATATTAATAGAACAAAAAATTCCAATTCTATTCCCAAATGAAAAGACCAATCACTAAAAATAATACATTACAACCATATGGTCATTCCATCATCCCTATGGGTTTGATATTAGAATGTCATGATTGAAGACATGATTGGGGAATTATTTACCCACAACATTTTTAGGTGATGATTAATTTCATAATTCCACATAAAATATGATATCAACCATATACATGATGGGGATTGAATAAAAAACCATAGAAATAACCCAAAACACAAATGTTAATATATATATCAACATGAATTAAAAAATAAAATGCATTATAAAAATTAATGGTTAAGTCAGTATACAAAAATCCTCTCATAGTACAATTATTATCCAAAATAAAATTGTTTTCCAGTGTAAATAATTATGTGTGACTCTAATTATTCAACAAAAGATCATCTAAAAATGTATCTAGCCACATATATTGGGTATAAATTGTATTTGGTAATAAATATCTATAGTACCACCTTATAAATCAATCACAATATAATTATATACAAATAGTCTGAGGTTTCTATTCTTTGTGTGAGCATAAAATATTAAGTAGGGAAAATTTGATTGTGTGTAAATATCACAATGATATATAGTTTTATGAATATTAATTCAAATACATTTATATACCAGAATAAATTTATAATGATACATTATAATAATCCTTTCACGACCCGTCCTCGTGGCCTGTCCCGTGACTACCCCAAGACCGCCTTGCATAGGCAAGTGGCTGGCGACTAGAACCAAGGCGTAAATCCTGGAAAAAGGGAAGGCATTGCCTTTGTAAAGTAAACCAGAAACACCATAGAGCAAGCATGCAGACGTAAACACTAAGTAAAAACCGGTACAACAGTAAGTGCGAAAAAGTATGTGGGCCAGTATACAAACCCAAACTGAATGTAAAGTACAACCAGAAAGGGAAAACAACAACTGAAAAGTAAAGCCGCAACGTCAAGCTATCCACTGGATATCCCACCTGAAGGGTGGGAACATATAGCCTCCACTTCTCCTCCGGTCCAGCGGACCGCTCCGAGTCTATCCCACCCAGTGGTCCACCTCCAGGTACTGTCCTGCTTCGCAAGCCCCAACCACGATCAGCGTTGTCCGTCGTCTGCAACCAACACAACATAGTGCGGGCATAGCCCGTGTAGGGGTGAGTATAAGATACTCAGTTGGGACCCTAAGACCCCCGATGGTCTCCCAGAATCCACAAAGTATAAACCAAAAAGGAAAGATACAATCACAAAGTAACATCCGACATGGCTTAGGTATATGCCCATACATATACCTAAGTCATCAATTCTCGTTTGGCTCCAACATCCGAGCCCATGTACAACCCATTCCACATAGGAAAGAAAGACGTAAGTCCACACAAGATAGCACAACACAATCCACAATGGAATGAAAAACAGGGTTTCAGCTCACACAGGAATACTTCTTGTATGACGATAAAGATGACCAGATATTGCCACTGATTCATCTAAGTTGTCGGACCCACAAAGGATCGCTAGGTACTAACCCCCGCAATGACCCACAAAGGATCTAACCCACAATGGATCGATATGTAACTAACCCCCGCAATGACCCAAAAAGGATCAGACCCACAAAGGATCGATACGTAACTAACCCCTGCAATGTCCCACACAGGATCGGACCCACACAGGATCTGTAGGCACTAGCCCACACAGGACCGCTGAGTGCTGAACCACACAGGATCGGTCCCACACAGGATCGGTAGCACTGACCCACAAAGGATCTCTGAGTGTTGTAGTCTTTGCCGTTGAATCCACTGAGGATCTCTGTACAGTCGTCGTCTTTACAGTAGCAGTCGCAGCCAGCTCTAGGGTACCCACACACAGTAAGATCGTTCGGGAGGGTCTTCTCCATGAGCCGAGAGGCTGATACATCAAATGACACATAGTCCAGAGTTGATGTATCCAAAAGTTCTGTATCATCAACAGGAACTCAACGTCGCAGACGGCGCGTCAATCGGACGCCCGGTCTGAGAGTTATTGGCTTTTTCGTCCGAGGGGCCCAGATGGTTTTCATGGAAAAACCAACCTGACCGTACTCCACCTGCATCCAAACCTCGAGCGGAGTAAGCCAAAATATCTGTCTCACATAGAGGAATTCAACAAAGCCGATGGTACGTCAATCGGATGTCCGAAGCTCAAGATATGAGCGTTTCCGCTCCGAGGGCCCGGTTGGTTTCGTGTTCGAACCAACCCGGCCGAACCCAAAGTCTTCCAAAACCTTAAGTGTGATATACCGAAACGACCATCTCGACCAAAGGATCGCATCGCCGCTGACGGCACATCATTCGGAGGTCCGTAGCTTATGATACGGGAAAAATACCAAAAAGGTCCGGAAACAGGGGGTCTAGGCCCGACCCGGCTAGGGTGGCCCGGCCCGGCCTGGGTGCGACCCGGCCTGGCCGTTCAGCTCGGCTCGGCTCAGCCGAGCGGCCGAGCGAGGGAATCTGCGGGCGGGGCGTGCTGCCCCCGTGTGAAGGATCTACGGCCCCGGTTGGGGCCGCCTCTCGCCAATGGACGCGGCAGCCGAACGCATCCCTCCCTTCGGTTCCGTGCGGCCGCAGAACATCACCCCGCTGCCAAGGCTTCAGCCACCTGCGCCGTCGGTGGAGTCCGTGGGACACCGGAGTTGCTCCGGTGGTCCGATTTCATTTCCATCTGCGTCGTAGCTCGTCCCGTGTCCCGTTCTTCACTGCGGAATCAACAAATCATCTCTGCGGGCCGTTTTGTCGTCGTCCGCCATTCCGCACACCAAGAACAAAAAGGGAGATGGGTTCAGACTTGTTTGTTGGTCCACACCCACCGCGTTAGTGGTTTGAAACAACACCATAATTCCTAGAAATTGATAAACCGCAACCTGCAATAACAATCCGCGGAACAACTTGTTAATTGGTTGGTCCGCGTTCTTGCCATGGAGGAAAAAAAACATGGGTATTATCATTTTCAAAATGACCCCTACCTCAACGTCGTCGTCCGGAACACCGTGCCTCGGAATCAGGTGCCGTCAGAAACTGCGTTCTTGTAAAATTCCAAATCAAATTAAGAAAAAAAAATTCCTTGAAATTTACGGGTCTTTACATCACTCCCACCTCAGGGCTTTACGTCCCCGTAAAGATACACCATAAACTAGGGAAACAAATTTTGGTACTGAGCACGCATCTGAGCCTCCCGCTCCTAAGTGCTCTCCTGAAGGTTCCCGTGCTGCCATATGATGTGCACTAGAGGAATCGACCATCCACGTAGGAACCGCTCCTGTTGATCCTAGATCTCCACTGGTACCTCCGCAAAGGTCACCCCATCATCAACATCTAGATCCCCATGGTCAATGATGTGCATTGGGTCATGCACGTATCTCCTCAGCTGAGATACGTAGATGATGTCGTGCACCCGGTGCAACTTACGTGGTAGAGCTAGGCGATAAGCCACCTCGCCAATCCTGCTGAGGACCTGGAATGATCCGATGAAGCGTTGAGACAACTTGCTGCCTCGGCCAAATCTCAGTAATCCATGTCGAGGTGAGACACGCAAAAAGACGTGGTCGCCATCCTAGAACTCTAGTGGCCTCCGCCTCCTGTTAGAATAAGACTTCGGTCGGCTCTGAGCTGTCCTCATCCGATCCTGGATGACCTGGACCTTCTCTGTCGTGGCCTGATCCATCTCCAGTCCCACAAGTGCTGACTCAACAGGGCCTGTCCAGCATAAAGGAGATCTGCAAGGTTGGCCTTACAACACCTCGTATGGTGCCATCCTGATGGTGGAGTGGTAACTGTTCTTGTACGCAAACTCCACCAAAGGTAGGTGGTCCTCCGAGCTACGACCAAAGTCGAGGAGACATGCGCGGAGCATGTCCTTGAGAGTCTGAATGGTCCTCTCCGTCTGACCATCCGTCTGTGGGTGAAAGGCGGTGCTCAGACGTAGCTGTGTCCCGAATGCCTCCTGCAACCCCTTCTACAGCCGGGAAGTAAAGCGAGTATCTCGATCAGAGAAGATAGATGATGGCACACCATGAAGCCGTACAATCTCCTAAATGTAGAGACATCCCAAGCTCTCCACTGAGCTCTGCTCTCTGATGGGTAAGAAGTGAGCTGACTTGGTGAGTCGGTCGACCATCACCCAGATGGAGTCGTGACCTCTAGAAGTGCGCGGAAGTCCAGTCACGAAGTCCATAGATATCCCGTCCCACTTCCACTCTGAGACCTTCAAGGGATTTACCAAGCCTGCTGGTACCTGATGCTCTGCCTTCACCTGCTGGCAGGTGAGGCATCGTGAAACGAACTCTGCCATAGCCTTCTTCATGCCCGGACACCAGTGCTATCGTCGGAGGTCCTGGTACATCATCGCCACTCCAAGATGTTCCGCCAATGGAGATGTGTGAAACTCTCTCAGCACCTCCTCCCATAAAGAAACCGTTACCAAGGTACATCCTCCGAAAAGGATGTCATGCTCTTCTCCAAAGAATAAACCATCAGGTGCCTGTCCGGAGGATATCTACGCATGCCGCGTCTCATAGTCAGCGTCCCCACGCTGTGCCTCTATTACCCACTGTAGTAGTGGAGGAGATACTGTGAGTGACTGAAGGAAGGCTGCTCTGTCTCTATCAACGATGGATATCCTCAAAGCGGCTAGCTGCTCTGTCGCCTCCTCAAGTAGTTGAATGCCCGTCCTCCTGCTGAGAGCATCGGCTACTACATTCCCCTCCCCAGGAGTATAGACTATCTCAAAGTTATAGTCCTGGAGGAACTCGAGCCATTGCAACTGTCTTAGGGTCAGGTACTTCTGAGAGAAGATGTACCTGAGACTCTGATGGTCAGAAAAGACTGTAAAGCGCTCGCCCATCAGATAGTGTCTCCAAGTCTTCAGAGCGAAGACCACTGCTTCTAACATCAGGTCATGGGTACCGTAGTTCTGCTCATACAGACTCAACTGATGTGATCCATAGGTGATCACTGCCCGCTCCTGCATCAGGACACATCCAAGTCCGGTCCCTGATGCATCACAGTAGACTACGTACCCTACTCCCTCCTCATGAAACCTCAAGATAGGTGCGCTGGTCAATCTCTGGCTCATCTCCTGGAAGCTCTGCTGACATCTGTCTGACCACACAAATGGTTTCCCCTTCTTCATCAATGTTGACAGTGGTGCCGCAACTCTGGAGACGTCTGGCACAAATCTCCGATAGTACCCGGCTAGTCCCAAGAAACTCCGCACCTCTGTCACTCTCCTAGGTGGCTCCCAAGCTAGCACTGCCTCGATCATCACAGGATCCACTGCAACTCCCGCCTCAGAGATGACATGCCCCAAGAAGTGGACCTTGTGTAACCAGAACTGACAATTCATGAGTTTTCCATAAAGTGGGTTCTCTCGGAGTGTGTCTAGTACAACCCGCAAGTGGTAGGCATGCTCCTCCTCTGTCTTCGAGTATATCAAAATGTCTTCGATGAAGACTACGACAAATCGATTGTTGTATGGCTGAAATATCCTGTTCATGAGGCCCATGAACACAGCTGGAGCATTGGTTACGCCAAATGGCATAACCAAGAACTCATAGTGGCCATACCAACATATGAAGGTCGTCTTCTTCACGTCCTCGTCCCGAACTCGGAGCTGATGATAGCCTGACCTGAGGTCTATCTTTGAGAACCACCGTGATCCCTTGAGCTGATCAAAGAGGTCATGAATCCTTGTTAGTGGATACTTGTTCCTCCATGTCACCTGCTTCAAGCGACGATAGTATACACAATGTCGCAAGCTCCCGTCCACCTTCTTGGCGAACAATATCGGGGAAGCCCAGGGTGAAACACTGGGTCGGATGAATCCCTTGCCCTGAAAGTCCTCCAACTATACCCGTAGCTATCGAAGCTCAGCGGGGGCCATCTGATACGCTGGAGTCAATATCGGGGTTGTCCCGGGGTACATGTCAATATAAAAGTCTACCTCTCTGTGAGGAGGTAGCCCTAGAACGTCGTCGGGAAAGACGTCCACATACTGATCCACCACTGCAGGAAAACTAGGACTCCGCACGTCAACTTCTCCGAGGATGAGGCTATCCAACTGATAGGTGATGGGTTTTCCTCTCCTCTGCGGAAGTCTATCATGTGCTGCGAAGGCTCCCTTCTCACCGGTGAAGGTGAACCTGCTCCCTTCGGTGCGTACACATCGCACCTTGCGCCTAATACAGTCAATATGTGCATGGACTATAGATAACAAATACATGCCCAAGATGACGTCATAAGGCCTCGACGCCGCTACAAGAAGATCCCAGCCGAAGCTCTCACCTCCTAGAGTAAGCTCACACTGCCGGAACCAGTGCGTAATCGTCGATTCTGCTCTCGTAGGAGTCTCTAGACGTAAGGATCGAGCCAACGACTCTGTCAGAATCTCCGAGCTCCGAACAAGGGTAGCAGTTATGAAATAGTGACTGGCTCTTGTGTCTATCAGAACTGCAGAAAGGGTGGAATAGACACAAATAGTACCTCGAATCATCTTGGGCGCGCCGTGGTCGTAGGCCTCCACTGCCTAGAGTTGTGCCTGTCTCTGCCCGCCAGCTCCCTTTGGTCGGGGTGGACCTCCTGGTGGTGGTGGTTGTAGAGTCTCAAAGCGTCACCCACCACCTGCTACTCGGCCAGCTCCTCTGCCTCGTCCGCCTCCTCCCGGAGGACCGCCACGGTCGACCCTCCGCCTCTGCCTGGGTGGCCCCTCAACCGTCTGCTGCTCCTCGGAACGGTGGGTTGGGAAGTCACGAGCCATGTGGCGCTGCCCGCCGCATGTGTAGCACTGCCTGCCTCTCGAAAGACTGGCTCCACGTTGTGTGCCCCGCACTGCTGAGCCAGTGTCCGGAGGTCATCTGCATGAGGGTCTGGTATGCCTGGACCCCTATGTCATCCGTCGACTTCCTACCGCAGAAGACTCTACTACGTGCCACCCCGCGGTAGGTCTCGCTGCTGATGAAGGATCAGTAAGGAAGATCTCGATCAAAAGGGATCGCTCCAGTTCTCCTGCCTGAGTCGGAATGCTGAGGGAGATCAGAAATGCCCTGATCTCATGTCTCAATCCCTGCTCAAAGGTCCGGGCCCAGATGAATGTGTCCCGTACCTTGTCGGTCGAGTAGCGCGAGAGATCGGTAAATCTCACCGAGTACTGGGCGACCGTCAAGATGCCCTGCGGCAGCTGAAGAAGCTCCTGGATGCGCTCCGCATGGAGGGTGGCCAGGAAGAACTCTGAGCGGAAGAGGCCGTCAAAGTCTGTCCAGAGAAGAGATGTCTCATCGTGCACATGGATCATCAAGCTCCACCATCGGCATGTTGCCGCATGCAGTATGCTCGCTGCGAGGATCACTATGAGGTCTGCTGGTGTCCTCACTAATCGGAAAACTCGCACCACTTTCTCCATCCAGTCCTCGGCTGCCTGGGGGTCCGTCTCCATGCGGAACCTGGGCGGTCGCTGCCGCTGAAACTCATGCAGTGAACTGAGGCGACGTGCATTGTCAGCGGCTAGTGATGTAAGCATCGATGGCTTGACGGGTAAAGGTATCATTGGTGCCTCAGCTGACAAAGGGCCCTGCACTGAGGCCTCGTCGCTCGGTGGGCTGTCGTCATGCTCAACTCTCAGAAACCTAGATGACTGTCATCGTGGGGCCATCCTGAAAAAGAAACAGGTGTGCCACGTTCATAACAGTCTACCTGGTGAGCTGACCCAAAGTAATCACAAAGAAATCTTGAAACACACACGCAATCAATATTTTCTTGCATTAAGTCGAAAATTAGAAGTCAGGGTCCTGGTGTATGGATACATCGGCCATCGCACCAACACTGGACTCCATGGACTGATAGCCACACCCAATACGCTAAGCACTATTGCTTCACATAGGAAAAGATCAGAGTCTGCGGTAGAACCAAACTCCTCTGATACCAATTTGTCACGACCCGTCCTCGGGGCCCGTGCCGTGACTACCCCAAGCCCGCCTTCTATAGGCCAGGGGCTGGCGACTAGCACCAAGGCGTAAATCCCAGAAAAAGGGAAGGCATTGCCTTTGTAAAGTAAACCACAAACACCATAGAGCAAGCAGGCAGAAGTTAACACTAAGTAAAAACTGGAACAACAGTAAGTGCGGAAAAGTAAGTGGGCCAGTATACAAACCCAAACTGAAAGTAAAGTACAACTGGAATGGGAAAACAGAAACAGAAAAGTAAAGCTACAACGTCGAGCTGTCCACTGGATATCCCACCTGAAGGGTGGGTACAGATAGCCTCCACTTCTCCTCGGTTCCAGCCGACCACTTCGAGTCCGTCCCACCCAGTGGTCCACCTCCAGGTACAGTCCTGCTTCACAAGCCTCAAGCACGATCAGCATTGTCCGTCGTCTGCAACCAACACAATGTAGTTCGGGCACAGCCCGTGTAGGGATGAGTATAAGCTACACATTAGGGACCCCGAGTCCCCCGAAGGTCTCCCAGAATCCACAAAGGATAAACCACAAAGGAATGATACAATCACGAAGTAACATCCTAGATGGCTTAGGTATATGCCCATACATATACCTAAGTCATCAATTCTCATTCGGCTCCAACATCCATGCCCATGTACAACCCAGTCCACAGAGGAAAGAAAGACCTAAATCCACACAAGATAGCACAACACAATCCACAAAAGAAAGCAAAACAGGGTTTCAGCTCACATAGGAATAGTTCTTGTATGACGATAAAGATGACCAGATATTGTAACTGATTCATCTAAGTCGTTGGACCCACAATGGATCGATAGGTACTAACTCCTGCAATGACCCACAAAGGATCTAACCCACAAAGGATTGATAGGTAACTAACCCCCGCAATGACCCACAAAGGATCTGACCCACAAAGGATTGATAGGTAACTAACCCCCGCAAAGACCCACACAGGATCAGACCCACACAGGATCTGTAGGCGCTGGCCCACACAGGACCGCTGAGCGCTGAACCACACAAGATCACACCCACATAGGATCGGTAGCAATGACCCACAAAGGATCTCTGAGTGTTGTAGTCGTCGTCGTCGAGTCCACTGAGGATCTCTGTAAAGTCGTCGTCGTCACAGTAGCAGTCGCAGCCAGCTCTAGGGTTCCCACACACAGAAAACTTGTTCGGGAGGGTCCACTACACGATCCGAGAGGCTGATACATCAACTGACACATATTCCAGAGTTGATGTATCCAAAAGTTCCGTATCGTCAACAGAAACTGAACGTCGTAGAAGACGCGTCAATCTGACGCCCGGTCTGAGAGTTATTGGCTTTTTCGTCCTAGGGGCCCGGTTGGTTTTCAAGGAAAAACCAACCCGACCGTACTCCACTTGCATCCAATCCTTGGGCGGAGTAAGTCAAAAGATCCTTCTCACATAGAGGAATTCAACAAAGCTGACGGTACGTCCATCGAACGTCTGAAGCTCAAGATAAGAGTGTTTCCGCTTCGAGGGCCCGGTTGGTTTCGTGTACGAACCAACCCGGCCGAAACCAAAGTATTTCAAAACATTGAGTGTGATATACCGAAACGAACGTCTTGATCCAAGGATTACGTCGCCGCTGACGGTGCGTCATTCGGAGACCCGTAACTCAAGATACGGGCAAAAGCCCGAAAAGTTCTAGAAACGAGGGGTCTGGGCCCGGACCGACCAGACCCAACCCCCCTGGGGCGGCCCGAACCGGGTCAACCCGACCCGGGTCGGAGTCCGACCCGGCCCGGCCGGTCGGCTTGGCTCAGCTCGGCCGGGCGGCCGAGCGAGGGAAACCGCGGGTGAGGGCGCGCTGCCCCCGCGTGAAGGATCCGCGGCCCTGGTTGGGGCCGCCTCTCGCCAACGGACGTGGCAGTCGGCCGCATCCCTGCCTTCGGTTCTGCACAGCTGTGGAACCACACCCTGCCGCCGCCTCCGGCCACCGGCACCGCCGCGCCGGCGACCCGCACCGCCGGTGGAATCTACGGGCCACCGGAGTTGATCCGGTGGTCTGATTTCATTTCTGTCTGCGTCGTAGCTCATCCCGGGTCCCGTTCTTCACTGCGGAATCAACAAATCGTCTCTGCGGCCCGTTTTTTCGTCGTCCACCATTCCGCACACCAAGAACAAAAAGGGCAATGGGTTCAGACTTGTTCGTTGGTCCGCACCCACTGCGTTAGCGGTTTGAAACAACACCATAATTCCCAGAAATTGATAAACCTCGACCCGCAATAATAATCCGCAGACCAACTTGTTAATTTGTTGGTCCACGTTATTTCCTTGGAGGAAAAAAAATGAGTATTATCATTTTCAAAAAAACCCCTACCTCAACGTCGTCATCAGACGTGAGTTCGTCGCGGAATTGACCGTTTTGGAAGAAAAGGATTGTCGTGTCGCGGAAGGGCGTCACTATCGCGCGGTACTCGGCTTCGCGTAGACAAACTTTGAGGATCAAGAATATATAGATTTAATTATGACAATTAAATCCATGTTGATGTTATAATCCACAAAGAATTAAAAGGACTTCAATCCCCTACCTCAAGATGTCCATCGAAGATTGTCGTGGGGATGGATCGTCGTAGAAGAAGTGTCGCATAGAGAGAATCATCGGCGTCATGTCGTCAATATCCAGGGGTCTGGCGTTCTTCGTCGCCCTTCGTCGGAGGCCAGCGTTCTTCACAATCTTTGCATTCTTCGCGTTCTTCATGTTCTTCGCGAAGGAGGATGAAGGACATAAATTTTTTGTCAAAACCTCTAAACAAACAATCCTCAAGAAGACATGTGTTGGTCTTATTTCATTACATGCCAACTAACGAAAATTAAAGATAAGTAACGGAACAATTAATTCATAGAATTTATTGCAACGAACTAACCACCCAATTAATATGGGCATTAATAATTTATAAAACATGACAATTTACTTTCATTAAAAAGGGTTTTCTCTGGTTCGTTTCATATGGGAAAGGAAACGGTGGGGCTCGTGTGGGCCCACCTCACAAATATCCTACCAAGAGGGTACGATATTTTGGGTTCCACCCTATCCGCTGTAACTCAGCTTAAGCAACTTAAAGTGGCTTTATGTGAAATAAAATAATGTTTTTCATACCACATTATTTTATTTCTTAACATAAAGCCCAAAAATTAAAAACCACTCCCGAGAAAACGCAACTCCGGAAGAGGCATTTCTAAGAAAAAACCGGCGCTGTGATTCCATTGGTGCCCTCAGAATTCGATTCCGAGCAGTGGTTCAAAACATAGAAAAACCGGCTCGTTCGTTCACTGAACGTACCCGAGCCAAACTTCGGAAAATGATTCCGGGCACACCGGGCCTCGGAATCAGGTGCCGTCAGAAACTGCGTTCTTGTAAAATTCAAAGAAAATTAAGAAAAAAAAAATTTCATTCAAATTTACCGGTCATTACAAATCCATTCACCTAATATTACAAGAAACATAAATTAATTAAAATCATGGATTTTTTTGAAAAATACCATTAATTCCTAATAATAAGAGGTTATGTTATTTTAAATATATTACATCAACATGAGTTCCCGATGATAATTTCATTCTCTAATTACGGTAATCATGTCTCCCACCAAATCATTATAATGATTACGGAAATCATGTACCCAATCCAACTATTGTGCACTTCTACAATCATAGCATTACCATATCCCAATGTATGGGAATATGAGTAGAAATCTTTGTACATAGAGATTATTCACAAATAAGAGAATGTGTGTGGTCATATTGGGTTCAAAATAGATTTTATTGAAATAGAACTACTAATTTAGTTTATAATTATTTGGTAATAAAAAGAATGTTTTACATTCCACAAACATTTAAATTAATTAATATGAAAGAAATATTACTTTATTTATTTTTATGTAACCATGAAACACATTTATCTAACTCAAAATGCATCTTTTAAAAAGATCACTCATCAAAAATAACTAATGACATAATCTAACATTGTTTTTATATCTTCAAAATAACATTTTGGTGACAACATAAAATTATTGTCGTTTATTTATTCCTCAAATAAAATTTACATTATTATTGAATCAAACACCATGGAATACATCGGTATGAAACACATTATATATTAAACAATATATAATTATTAATGAAAAAATATGACTATTTCATAAAAATAAGAAAAATCACTATTAGATAATTTCGACGTCATGATTCCAAAATTATTATTCATTTTATCTATATAATTTTTTAAATATGTGAATTTTCACATTTAAAAAAAACTGGAATTTATCAACAATTCATGGGTTTTGAAAACGACAGCATTCATGCCTAAATAAAAATTTACAATCGCATTCATAAAAATTATATGATCATTTATACATAATAAAAGTTATTTTATAATAATAAAATTGTATTAAAATATTATCTAATTCAAAAATAAATTAATTTATCAAAATAGATTCCTTAGTTCAAAATTAACTAAATATACTATTTGGGCTTTTAAAACTATTTACAACGGTAAAATAAAAAATGAATGTCTATTAATTATTATATACAAAAATAATTCACATATTCATATTGATAAGGTATTGTTACATAATCTCTTATAAAAGTATAATTAGACCTTATGGTATGGTTCGTGATGGTGGAAAACTCTTGGGGTGGATCGAATAACATCACTCGAGTGGTAATATCTCTCAACATCCACTTTTCACATTGGTGGTAACACATGATCTTAACGTATTCAGGATCTTCTTAGGAATCGTCTTGAGTGAAGAACAATAAGTCTACATCTATTCTAGGCTTGGACAAATGGGCTTTGTATTGGGAAAGTAAATTGGGTAGGGCCATCGCTTCCTTTGTCAGAGTAAATTGGATTTGTTAATGCACAATGTTTATACTAATCATGTGATCACTGTTCAACGACAATATTAGCCATGATCACAATTCATAACGGTATTTTAAAATCCAAAACATAAAACCAAATAAGTGAATAAATTTAACATAACCATAAGAATACATTTAAATAGACCGTGATTAATTTCCATTAATAAATATTTGGGTCATTACAATCTTCCCCCCTTAAGAAATCCCCCCCCCCAAATTTACTTTTCCCACAGTTAAACAATTGCAGGTAACTCTGATTAATCACTTCCTTCAATTCCCATGCAGCTTCTTCAATCATGGGGTTTTTCCACAATATATTAATGTGGGGGAATTGTATTATTTTCTAGAACATTTTCTCTACAATATAAGATCATCACTGTTTTCTCCGTGAAATAAAGATCATCCTCACACTATACTACCTCTAAAGAGATTACATGTGATAGTTATGATATGTACTTATCTATGAGGGATATTTTAAAGACATCATGAACTTTGTGCATGGTTGGTGGAAGTGATAGACGATAGGCCAAAACCCTAACACAATCAAAAATCTCGATGGTGCCGATGTACCTAGGAAATAACTTCACGTTATTTCCAAACGACATGAACTTATGCCATAGTGATACACATAGAAACACCATTTCCCCATCTTTGAAATCAAGGTCTCATCGATGGTTATCTCCATAACTCCTTTGTCGACTTTGGGGTCCCTTGATATGGTGCACAATGGTTTTCCCTTTATCCACAATGTCTTTACCATTTTTGATCCTAGCAGCTTACGCTCAATGACTTCATCCCAACATGGATGTGTTCTTCACCACTTCCCATACATGGCTTCATAAGGGTCCATACAGATGCTCTAGTGGAAAATATTTTAATAGGCGATTTCATACAGAGGAAGATGTTGATCTCATCATCCATTAATGTCCATTTTACATGATCTTAACATATCTTTCAGTTTCTGAATGGTTTTCTTAGGTTGTCCATCCTTTTGATGAAGATAGGACGTACTATAGTTTAGTTCAGTATCCAGATCATGTTGAAGACTCTTCCAAAACATATAGGTGAATCTTGGATGAAATTGGGTACAATATATAGTGGTACTCCTTATAGCATTACCACTTCCCTGATGTATATTTGTGCCAGTTGATCCAATGAGAAATCCTCCAAAATTTAAATGAAGTGGGAATACTTTATAAGACGATCCAAAACAACACAAATTTCATTGTTTCCTTCAGATTTCTCCAGATGTTCGGTGTTAATGACCATGGTGATGTTCTCCCATTTCCATGCGGGTATGGTCAATGGATACATCATCATCTTAGACTTATGCCTCTCTGCTTCCACATGTTAACACACCAGGAAAATTTATGTTTACTCAATGATCCCCTTCATCATGTTATCCCACTAATAGTGCTCTCGTAGATCTCGATACATCATTGTATTTCCTGGGTGAATAGAGAAATTTGAATGATATGCATCATCCAAAAGATCCTTCTTCAACACCGGACATGAAGGAACACATATTATTTTCCCACATCTCAAAATTCCTTCTTCATTAACATTGAACTATGAGGATTTCACTTTTTTGATAGCATCCACATTCATCAAATTCCCACATCATCCTTTTCATCATCCTTTATCCTTATTCAAAAGAGATAGTTGGGACATAATTTTTGAATGGATTTATGAGGTTCCCTTATTTATGATTCTCATGTCCATGTTCATCAAATCTAAGAAGATTGTATCCTTCCCAATTCTCATCAATGAATGAATCACTAGGTCATTTTTACATAGAGAATCCAACACCTTGTTCTATTTCCAAGGGTGGTAATGGATTGACTAGTGATAATAGTTGATCAACTCTAACCTTATTCATTGGCACATGTTCAACTCTTTCTATCTGAATATATACATCAGTATTTTTTGGTCTGTATATATTTCACAATTTTCCCCAAAGAGATAATGCCACCAAATTATTAAAGTGAAGATCACCAATGACAACATCAGATCACATGTTGGACTGCCTTGAGTCCTATGCAATGACTTTTTCCATTTTTCCTCAAATTCCATGAAAGGTATCATTATAAAATTTTCATGAAGAAAATTCCCACAAAAATCAACATGTTATTGAAAACATATAAAAGTTTTTTCTTTAATGATTTAATATCATTTTTGAATGGGGACTCAAGGATCTTATAATACATTAAAGACAAACAAATACGTCATGAAGTGAAATACATTACGAAATACAATATTTTGATGTAGTGGTTACTTGTAATTAATTAATCATTATCCATATCAGCATAGGACTTCTTGTTCTCTCTTGATCTGTGAGATTGTTGATTCTCATCCTTCTTCTCAGCACTTTTAATGGAGCATCATCTTAGATAATGCCCAAATTCTCCACATTTATGACATAGAATAGTTTAAGATGACATAGATGGGGATTTGTTCCCATCCATCACATTATACATTATTTCATGGAAATTGGATACTTTGTGGCATTCATTTCCACACTTAAAGCATTTCCTAGTCCCTTGGTGACATTTCCCTAGGTGCCTCTTTCCACATTTTTTTCATGATGGAAATTGGATCTCATTTCCCCTATCACATTTATCAAATAGACATTAATGAGATTTCATCTTCCTCATCCTTGATTTCCTTGTGCATTAAAGAAATTACCATTTGATAATCATGTCTTTTGATAGAGGGTTGGGAATAATCACAATATGTCCTAATTGAGCTCTCATTTCATTAGGAATCTCACTAGGTCATTCATCACACAGGCCTTAGCATCAGTTGTAAGCCATATTTCTCATATTACAGACCATTGGCTGGAATAAAAGAAAATTTAGTGGTAAAAAATAATGGGTAATCCATGGAAAACATTTGATGACATATAAATTAAATTTATTTCATTAACTTATTAATCATTATGCTTCAATATATGTTATATATGACATAATTTCTCACATGTTATCTTAGAGGGAATTTTTTAAAATCACTTTAAAAATGGATCATACTATGCTTTTTAATTTACAAAAGCATATCCCCCAGGAGTTTCATAAACATGAGTGAAGTAAGGCTTGTTTTCATGTACCTGGATACCTTGGGTCAATCTCGAAACGCATTGTTGGGGTTTACACCCATAGGTATATTTGTTCCAAAGTCGCTTATACCTACTCGTATCCAGAAAGGGATGTATTTTTTTGATAAACACCTTACACGATACCCACCAAAACATTGGTATGTTTTATTATACATAGTCTAGTCTCTATGACTTTCATCGAGATTTATAATCCTAATATTAAAAATAACTAAACCTATCCTTTGATACCGACTATAGCAACCTTGCACTTTTTTACACACTTAGGAATGATATTTTACATAAACTCCTCACTTGATACAACATTGGAATATCGAGAGGTCTAGTGTCTTTTGGGAATATGATCATTATATAACAACTTAATACATGAAATACAACATCTTTATTGAAAACATCTTTTACATTACCACTATATTTCCTTGTAATTAGCATTGCATGGGATAACCATGTTACATTCATAAGAAAAGGGTGATCTAGAAATCCAAGTAAGGGAATAAACATGGAATAACACGAGGAATACAATACATGTCAGAAAATAGCCATATCAATGGATCATAATAGAAAAAAGAACAAAAAGTCATGAAAACGATGATAATCATAACATGTAGATATGGAAACTACACTTAACATTTAATTATCATGAGAAAAGGCTCATTGTACATGGAGCATTAGTAAACCCTCATTGCACATGAAGCACAAGTAAACCCTCATTGCACATGAATTAGAATGAGTCAAAATCCATTTTTCTTGATGTATCATGATGTAATACTTTACCCAATGAATTGGAGCACAATCAGGGCTCGCCTTCTTCAAACATTTCATTTAATGCATAAATGTGCCACATGGATCATAAATCATCGATTCATTAAAAATAATCATTTATTAAACGATAATGGAATGTGTAATTCATAAATGAAATTATATAGTCAATATGTAAATGTGAATATAGGAGAATACCCTTGACATAGAAATGGTCATGGTACTCACTATACAATGACTTTGTCTTGGAAAACGTTGTGCAATTTCAGCAGCATAACAACGTGACATAAAAATTCACAAAAAGTATTGATGTTATAGAAAGGGATGTATCATAATATTTACATGAAATGGATAATAAAGGGTCTCTTATATATTCATGTCCCATCAATTGTAATAGAATTTATATTCAAGATACAATTGAATTACTATAATGTAAATGAGGAGAGAGAAATTCCATTCTGAATTTCCGCATAGTAACGGGTGTACATGGGAGGCATTTAATGAGAGATAAAGGGGTATCTAATCAATAAAACATAAATATGGAATTATGGGGTATGTGAGAAATCATAACCCGAAATTTATAATTAAAAATAAAAGGGCATAATAATATTATAAAACATGGATAAAAAGAGAAAGTTAGGAATTCCTTACTTGGAAGGGTGAACCTAGTGTCTTGGGAGAGGCTTGAGAGATTTTTTTGGATCTTGGGGCACCGTGGAAGGAATATATATATTGTAGGGAAGGGTTTGGTCGAAATACAAAATAATAGTGTGAGTAGGAAGAGGGAGTTTCTGTGGATTTATAAAGGAAATTTGAGGGAATTTTTTATTATTTAGGTTTGGGACACCACATATTAAACTAATCAAAACCACAAACTGGACATTGGTTTTTGCCCATATTTTTCTCCAAAGGGTAGTGGAAAACAATATTTTATATGTCAAATGTCCTAACCTCTTAAAATAATTGGGTTTCTTATGTAGAGGTGAGTCTCACATTCAAGGAAATCAATTTCAATATATAAAATGTTTTATAATTCATGAAGGGTCCACTAATGTTTATAAAATAATTAAAATAAACCTAAAATCACATTATTATAATGGTAAAATATATATTTCTCTCACATTATGTTTGGATTATTTTATTTCATGACTATTGGGTAATTATGATGTCCTAAAACACGTTATATATTAAACTGTATTTTATTTTTACAGAAAAATTTGACTGTCTCTGAAAATTATTAAAAAATCAATGTTGGAAAATTTCATCATCAAGATTCCAAAAATCGCATCCATTTTATCTAAATAATTTTCTAAATATATTTAATTTAACTATTAAAACCAAAAGCGCTATTTATCGAAAATTCATGGGTTTTGACAAAGAATGTTTTCAAATCTTAATAACAAATTACAATTGCATTTATAAAAATTATTTTATAGTTTTTACATAATAAAAGTAATTTATAAATATTAATATTTTTTAAAAATATTATTAAATTAGAAAATATATTAATTTGAAAAAATAGATACCTTAGTTGAAAATTAACTGAGAATTCTATTTTCTCTTTAAGAACTATTTTCAATGTTAAAATAATAAAACAAATGTATATTCCTTATTATATACATAAATGATGATCTTATTCAAAGTTATAATATATTGTTACATAACCCCTTTTAACACCCACTGAATACCTTAGGGTATGGTGCTAGATGGTGATAGACTCCTGGGTTACTCGGATAGCATCTCTCAGGTGGTAATCTCTATCAATATTCACTTCTCTTGTAGGCGGTTCCACTCAAGATTAACATATTGAAGCTCATATTGGGATTAGTCAAGAGAAAATCCAAATGATACCACCTCCTTTATAAGCACCAAAAAATAGGCTTTATATGGGGAAAGTCTACTGGATGAGGCCATAACATCCTTGGTATGAGTAAATTGGATTTGTTAATGTCATATATTTATAATATTCATGTGATTTTCGATCGAAGGTTGTATTAGAAATGGTCACAATTGATAAAGGAATTCTAAAATCCAAAACTTATAACCAAATAAGCGCATAAATTTTAAATAACCATAATAAGTTATTTTACTAGGCCATGATTAATTTACAGTAATAAATTTTTAGGTCTTTTCAATAACAATAGTAGATAAATTCATGTAAATGTACATCATCATTACCTCCCCCAAATAGTGTTTCCCTACACATTAATAAAGAGGTTTAAAAAATTAATCTTATCCTAAAACATATTATGGTAAATTAAAATTATATTTTAATAAAACACACTAACCCCAAATTGAGGAGGGAGAAAACGCTATTTATATATAGAAAGATTATATCAAGAATAGAATACTTGTAAAATTATCAACAATTCCCTCAAATCAAAAAGAAATTTCAAAGGAAATTATAATGGAGACTATACATTAAATCAATCCCATATTATAGGACACTGACCATTATCAATATTATCTATTCTAAAATTATTGGGAGTATAATAATCATCAGAAGGAATAAGATGAGAATTACCACTATGTAGAATATTAAAATAAATTAGTTTTTATAATCCTTGAGTAATAGAAACAAAAAGGACTCTATAATTACTACATTGATTGTTTATAGGTTCAATGGTAAAAAGTAATCAACACACTGCATGAAATGTATATTAGAGAAAAAGAGGAACATAATGCTATCTATTTCACTATCATCTCCAAATTAGAAGATCCATAATTGAACATATATTTCACTTTCATCTCTCTAGGACATTTTTAGGTCCTAGATCTATATATATTGGTTTATCAATCATATAAGAACCTATTTTACATATCACAAAAATATCATACATGAAATGATCCAAAATGTGATAGTATCCTACCAAAATAATATGAAATGAAAAAACAATAATATTTTGTATGAATAAAAAAACAAAAAACAATATTTGAGGAAATACCGGTGGTTTGTACCAACTGACCATTAATGGAACTTTATCCAACTCATGAAAGGATAAAAAACAAGAAGGATATAAAGATCATGATATTATTTTCTACAGTTGTATAGTAAATCAATATCATACCATGAATGATGAATTTTTACCACCATATATATATTTTAATTCATCTAATCCATATTGAATTATATTAATATTATAGGAATCATAAATTTGTAACATCCTTCATAGATTGGGAATTATCAACACTTACACCATCGTGAATGCTGATATTTATCACACATTGGGTATCTTATCTTGTTTCAGAAACATTATTTATTGACAATAAAGTTATGATTCTTCTTTGTTATCATTAAAATTTTTTGAAATAATTTTTGTAGAACCTAAATATGAGCTTTGTTACTTTTTTAAAAGAATCAATTAGATTAAGAGAATTTATACATGAGCCTAATGTGAAATGGATTTTCTAAGAGACGAAAATATCAATTAGGATTAGTAATTTTCCCTCAAAGGATAATATTGGATGAATTATCTTCTTATTATATTGAAAAATGTGTATTCTATTACAACTACATAGTTCAATTAGAGAATATTTTAGTTATTTGTCTCAAATATTACATAGAGCATGATACTACCATTAAATAACATAATGAGAAGATGTATTCTAGATATTATTTACTCTGAACTACATGAAGATTGAATGGAATACTAATTAAATGGATAGATTGAATACATGGGAGCTCCCATAAACACAAATTTACCAAATAGTCAATTAGATTTACTAAAAATATAGGGAATAGTGTAGCTAGATGCATAACACTCCTTTTATATGAAGAATGTGTTCATCTATATTATACGGAGAAACTTTCACTGTATAATTATGATTTAGATATAATGAGGAAACTCAAAATTTAATTTCATAAAATATTAATATAAAATATGTACAAAACCATGTATGAAATTATTACCTCACATTATGTGAACCGTTTTTTGAAAAAAATTACTATTCAATCCTCAAGATATCATTAATTTCATACATTTATTTCTTTACAAATGCAAATAATCTATCTATATCTATTTTACAGGGATAATCTTTATTATATTGCCTATATAATAAACCACAAATATTTCTAATGTGTGACACCTAGAATGAATAATCTTTTTATAAATAATATAAACAAACAAGAAGATCATATTAACATCAACTCAAGACATAATAATTTGGGAATCCTATTATGAATCCATTCAACTAGAACTCATTAACTATACTAATTCCCATAAATATCAATCAATATATATTAAGGCGAATCATTTACCATTGTAGCCACATAAGATACAATATCATGAGTGGGCAGACATGAATCCAACCCCAAAAAATCATTTGGAATTTATCATTCATGAAATATAAGAGTACATGAAATACATTATGAAACCTCAATGAAATCATATTTCAGTTCGTCACTATGATGTATATATAAGTGTGTTAGGATGAATTTATTTATTGGAATTTTTAAAAGGATATTGAATTACACATAGTTGTATTAAATAATATTATAATATCCCTGACTTCTAAAAACATACAAATCCATCATGATATTTTATTTTCAAATTCTAATAAACAATGAGTGTAATGAATACCCTTGACATCTAAGATTATTAGTAATTTAAAAAATGTCTTGGGTTTCATCAAAATGAGATAATTAATTAAATATTTCATGAATATATAGCTCCCATAAGAGAAGTTATTACATATAATGATTGAAAATATCTTCAATTATTTACAAACATTACTCCTTCTCATTATTAGCCATAGTGAAATCTAGGAATTTATGGTTATAAAATATTGATAAAAGATGTCGTTCTGTGATCTAATTGTTATCATGTGAGGAAAAATCAACACAAGTAATGAAATATAGAAATAAATAAACAATAAACATAATGATCAAAAAATTATTGATAACAACACCAGACCCTATGATCATTCATTATCTATAGGTGGATCCACATATATAGTAGTGTTAATGATTCCATCAAATGGGTAGATAAAATAAAAATAGAACATACCTAAAATAATAGATAAAGATGTTTTATTTGATCAAAACATGTTATATTATATTCCATCTATATCCTAAAGAATAAATTCATTAAATTAGTGGTAATCAAGATACATTATAATTTCACTATGAATGATTATTATGATTAGTAGTCCATTCATTAGATGTTGAGAAATATTTAAAAAATAATGTTTCATATTTTTGGACAAGCTCTATAAGAAGATGGAATTTATTAATTTGCGGATGGAAAAAGCACTGTTTCAGGTTACATAAGTCTATATACTCCCTAGGAAGAATAAAATGATGGGACTAATGAAATATATATGAGAATAAAGAAATTTATTAATTATATGAACAGTAAATTAAAAAACTAGGATCATGTAATCATTTTTCACGAGTGAATCAACTATCCATGAACATAATTTAGATTTTGGTAATATTTGTGGAATCATCAGCAATAATGGAATCCAAAGTATATATAATTATAATTAATTTAAAAGATCATAATAAGAGAATCCCTTGAATATACATAGGATAGTCCATGCATGTTCAATATTTTTTACACACATCACTGGGTGTATGGTCAGCACACTACCAAATATATATTTCATTTCATTATTAGGTGGGATGATGCTTTGTCAATGTGAAGAACTTAGTTGACCACTAAATTTATTTCATTTACTCATATAAACAACTGTTACCCATTAATTTGTGGGCGTGAATTCATATTTTATATGGTAGGATTGGTGAAAATAAAACTCTATACTCGTGTGTAATTACCATTTACATCATAAAAGCATTAATGGTGAAATGATATGATCATTGTTTAAATTATATGATAACCATCTTAATTTTGAATCCTATAGAGATTATTTTACATGATTATACTACTAAAAAATTTAAAAATATTATATCATTAATTCTACACCTTTTAAGTAGAATGTCAGTAAAATAAAATCCATATTTATAATAATATTCTACATCGACCCCTATTCCTCAAACTATGCGGTAACTTCTAGGAATAATATATTATTCATTGGGTTTTATGGCAGACAATTTAAATAATTTAACTATTATCTGAAGTGTAATATTAATTATAGATACACTTCATCATTTGACAGAAAAAATGTATTTCATTATTTATGCTACATAAAAAATTACTGAGTGGTGACAAGATTATACATAGAATAGAAATAACACAAAGATATATTCTCTATTGATATCCATATTTTCAAATTTTTCATATGAAATGATATAAAATCTACAATGTCACTAAACATAGGTCACATTGACATATATTTATAGATTAATAATGGAGAAAAACATCAATACCATGTTATAATAAGTTCTATAATCAAACTTATCCAAATATTGACACTTCAATGTCCATTCCATAGTGAGAATTATATGTATCCTTCCAGAATAAAAATTAAATTATAAAGAAATTGTGATTTGAATCAACATCAAAAGATTATATTAAGGGACATGTTATAAAAAAATTTTAGGACTCTAAATTAATAATGATTCTCCTTATAAAGACTATAAATGTATAACTTGAGAGATCATAGTTTCATTTGAACACATAATTTCCATCATCATATAACCAATGTTGGAACAACATTTTCATTTTAATATATGTAGTTTGATATAGTGAAAAATACCATTTTTATTATAATCAATAAAAAAATATTACCATTGGACTACAGTAAATATTGTTAGTAGTATTTGATAAAAAACCAAAAAATGATTACATCTCTAGAAGGATTGGAAATTCACCATTTTTAATATATGGTCTGACTACGAAAAATATTTTGGGTTGATCATCATTATAATATAAGAAAAACACTAGATGTAAGAAAACATGATGGAATTAGTTAAATAAGATCCTAAATTTTTTTCCTCTCAACAATGGTCTATCTGAAGTGTTTTTTAGTGACCCCTACTCCAGTATCCCAGATTCGGTGTTTTATTTGTTACATTAGCATTTAATACAAGGAATAACAACCAATTGAATTTATATATTAGTACTATTTTAAAAAATGATACATAGATTATTTATAATTTACATTTGAATATATAAATTATAATTTTTTATAGAATATCTTTTTCCCTCTAACATATCATATCATTTCAAACATAGTAAACTTCATGGGTTCCTGAGAGAGAAAGAAAAATAATGGTAAGATCAAATGCATAGGAAGGGATATGTTTGATTGAATTTATCATAAAAAATTTGAATAATCATCATGGAATGAAAAATTAATTATTACATGTTTTATTAGTATATATTGGATATCATAATATGATATGTATGAATTGAAATAACAAGGTAAAAAACTGAAAGAACATTCCTATTATAAAATAAACTAAAAATGGAATAAATCCATATATTATATCCTATAAAACATACAATGTATAATTATAACTAAATATGAGTGAAGGAAATTCTTAATTCTGAAATTTCATGATTCCTAGGTAGATGATAACTTTACCATCAAGATCTATCATAATACAGTTTAAAAAATTCTACAGTCAATACCATTCACCAAACCATTAAAAAATGATATTTAAAAACTCATAGGGTTTGGAAAACTGAATTTAACTCACGAGACTTATATTAGATCTAGTGGATTTCATTAACTGGTCCCCAGACTATATTTATAATTTACATTGAATTCCACATATATCAGATATTCGATTTATTTGATGAAAATTTTCCATATCATCAACTATTTATATTGACTTAAGATTTTAAATGTCATGACCTGTCCCTTGTTAGGACTTGAGCCACAACATCCCCAAGCCCGCCTCCATAGGTCAAGGGATGGTGACTTGTGTTGAAGGAATTACAAGCTTAAGGAGGCATTTTCCTACATATATGTACACACATGCACAACCCAAATCAATGTAGAATAGGAATGTAAAGGGAAATTAATGTACATCAATACTATAAACAAACCATATGTATGTATCAAATTTTTAATAGTAAAATTAATTTTTTTGAAATGTAAATAGAATGGAAAAGGGGAATAATACATGCTTGATAAGAAACTTTACACAACCTTGATATAGGTGGAAATATAAGACAACTAAGAAACCATTGATCCTGAATCCCAAGCTATAACAACCTCACATGGTCCATGCACCACGTATCCAAATGGTCCTCTGCTTTCATGATCAAAATTTACTTTTTCAGTAAGAGCACACCAAGTATGGAAAATCCAATGAAGGGGTGAATATAAAAATACTCAGTAGCATGCTCTGAATGCTTGAGGGTGAATCAAAAGGGTACACTGAAATTGGGATCAATAAATAGAATAAGGAACCAAAATAGATTACATCTCAACCTGAAAATATAGATGAGTAAACTAATCCAAAAACAAGGAGAAAGAAATGATGATAATTAATTGAAAATATATTTTCTAACTATATGTTAATGAAATAAATATTTATTAAATAATGATCAAATATTTTCCATCAATTTAATTTAAAGAATTAAAAATAAGGATAAAAATGATATAGTGATGTAAACCCAACTAATAATTATAATATTTAAGTGGGAATCAATCAATGAATCGATTCTGTGTAAAAAATATAAATTCAAATAAATTAACTGAAAATAAAAAATAATATAATCAAAATTCAATATATACAAAATCTAAAAATATCAACGACATAAATATTTAATGCAACACAATCGAAATAAATTCATTTATAAAAATCATTAACACTAGATAACTATTAATTTAAATCCCATTACATAAAATAATTAATATTGAATCCTAAAATACCAAGAATAATGATTTATTCATGAAATTATATATATAAGTGGTAGAATATACACTATAGAGATGAAATTTAGAGAAAACATTATCATAGGCCTTAATGAAATAAAATTGAAAGGAAATCCCTTACCTTACACTCCCTTTTGTTTGATCATGATTTAACCTCAAGTATAAATGCATTAAATATGTTATTAAATTATAAAATTGAATTATTATATTTATATTATCATTTATTATAATTTTCTGACACTATATTTCCCATTAATTAATAATCATTCATTATTTTCCTTATTTGGGGTGTTAGTTGCATTATTTTCTCATGCGTGATTCATCATTAGTGATGTAGTTATTATAAATATTGTATTATATTAACATCTATAGAATAATAAAAATATCATAATTATCATATTAATTGATGATTTTTTTTCTTATAAAAACATTAATGGATGGTGGTTAGGAAAAATTAAGTACATTATGATATTTGAGATGGAATGTCTTACAAACACATAAGTAACAAATACAATTTTTCAATAATCACTATAGAAAAAAGGTAAGTAATATTTTAATATTAATTAAATATTATAATATTATATATAAAATATAATATACTTATATATGTCCAACATGTTTTGTGGAGATGAATATATTGTCACATTGCTTCGTGAAGGGGTAGTCCACACATAAATGAATGATGTTATCATATTTACATGAGTGGAAAGGAATAGAATTATATATATTTTCAATTCATAATTATAAATATGTCTATAATATAAAAATTTTATCCTTTATATGACATATAATCATTATATTTTTCATTTCCCACACCCATGTGACGTGTTTTTAAAATACAACTCACATTTATTTGTGATGTTGTAATCTGTAGTACACATGAGTAAAATTATTGTATCACTTAAAAAATGAATTGTAAATGGGTAAAAAATTATATAGTGACTCTATATGTAAATATATTTTATAAATATTTTATAAATTCTTAATATTCATAATATTCATAATCATACCCTTCCTTGAAAGGTGGGAATGGGAAATCATAAGGCATCACCCCATAAGGTGGTAGTATGTGCTACATATGAGTGATGATTTCATGACCCATATATTAGATGTTGATATGTTTTTAGTTCATTAAATTTATATAATAACAAAAAAAAAATATTTATTATACATATTTCATAATAATTCAATGCTTTAATAACAATATAATGAGGTTTAGAAATATTTAAACTGAAGACACTCCTTGAAGAAAAATACATCTTCATTGGGTATCTTCCATTTAATTACACTAAATCTTTCACAGATCATATTTTATCCAAAAAATATTTCTATAATAAATTAAAGTATTTTATGTCATACAAGGCCTATACAAATTATTTTACGGTTATTATACGATATGAGAGGGGTTGGCCTTTTAGAAGAGAGTTTAGTGGAACACTTGTAATGGTTTGAAAAAATCCAATCATAAAAATGTTTAATCATTAAAAATGTAACCAAAAGGGTAATTATATAACCTAGTGGATATAAAACTTAAATAAAAACAAAAATTGTTATTATACAAGTTTATTGGGTTTTTTTACCCTTATCATTTTATAATAATTTCTCAATAAACCCATCTGTAACTTAATTGAGGTAATTAATTTTTATTCATTCACAACATGTTTTTCAAAAATTATGTTAAAATTATTATGAATTATAAATTATTAATATTCTATATTTTTAATAAATTTGTTTCAAATTCTATTCATATTATTTATAAAATTTATTTTTAAAAGTTTCTTATATATGTGATGATAGATAAGGTTTTTAATGTGAAAATGTTCTATATTTTATAATGTTTTTATATGAAAATTATATATAAAAACTATTCCAATTTACTAATTTGGATAGAATAATATAATGTTGAAAAAATTTTACTTAAAAGACAAATAAAAATTTTATTTTTCATTATTAATTATTTATAAAACATGCTATTTTCAGTTAAAATAAATTATTTTTCACTATACTACAAAAAATAAATCCTCTCATAATAATACCAAACAATTACCCTATGATAATCATGTTATTCCAATTTCAAAAAATAAATTTTATTTCATCATATTATTGTTAAATTACTGGAAACATTAATTTAAATTTAAATGTGCAATGGGTGACTAATCAATATATTAGAAAAATAACATTTTAAAATTTATTTAAAGGACTATAATATTATTACTAATCAATTTTTTACTGATAAAAAAAATATAAAAAATTATTCCATATTTTATATAATTCTATTCATTCCCAAAATTCATATATCTATGTGATAACGATCATATTAAATAATAATAAAAGTAGTATATTTTAGTTTGATAAAAAATGACAGTCAGTGTAACACATGATATCAATTGAAATAGTTGTTGAATGCATAATAAGATACCAATGAAATTAAATATACTATAAAATAAATATAAGTTGATGTTTTGGGTTGTTATAAAATATTCTAATTTAGTTTATTCAGGTAACATTCAATATTGTGTAAAATAAAATTATTTGAAAAAAATTTGGTGTGACATTTTCCCCACTATAAATAAATTGTGTCATCAGAATTAAAATTTTATCTTTGTAATATTGGTGTTTGGATAAGAAAATTTTTTATTTGAAAAACCAAATGATAAAAGGGTTAAAAAATTCTCATAATAATATAATATAGTAAGTATGGATGTCATCTATATTAACATAGAAACACATTTCGATGTAGGATAAAATCGGTTAGAAATTTAAACATGGGCATGGAAGAAAAGTTTAAATAATTATATGTTATGATGGAGGTCATTGATGAAAATAAATTTAATAATCAATTGAAATTTAAGGTCCTCAAAACCATAAATATTTTTTGATTCAAAAGACCATAATATTCATCATATATTATTGCAATTAGGTAAAATTTTCATTTCAAAGTCCTTTTTCCAAAACCTAAACAATTATATTCCTATCTAGAAAAATAAATTGTAACATAATTTTCTGATGCATTTCTATTTCATAAGTACAATATATTCCATTTATAGTTCTTATATCTATTTCAATTCATCCATTACATGATGAAATAAATATATAAAAATGATTTATTTATGACAAATTCCATAAAATTCCCATGTAATAGATTATAATATATATAAAATATATTTAAATGAATATCAACCTATTTTCCAAATAAAATATTTGAAGTAAAAGTAATACAACTAAAATAATTGATCTCTAAAACAATACATTGACCCCACCAGTTGGTCAATAATATTTATTTTTAATCCCAATTAACTAAAAACAATAACATATTAATGTGGACATCACATATACCATTTGTAGGTGTGAAACCATTATCGCCCTTTGGTCACGGATTGAAGTGCCAAAAATATGATGGATGAGACATGATTTCACCAATCCTACTTGTTTGCAATATTGAAAATAGATATGAATATTATTCCTATAATGATTTCAAAATATTTATGACATCAAACCATGAAATAAATTTCTTTTTTAAATAACCTTTTCAACTATGGATTTATTTATAACTTTCTTTTTTCAAAATGTTTAATATTATTATTTGAATATTAATATAAATTCATTAGAAATAATATCACCCCAAATGGTTGAAAATGCCATTAAAATTATTTCTATAAATTGAAATGCATTATCTCGTCAATTACATTTTTATTTAATATATACTGAACCAGTGGGTTTTATTTTGATAAATTACTATCAAAATATCCTAAATAACATTATATATATACAACATGAATATCAAAATGTCATTTGAAAGACATTGAACTTATGATATCCCTTAATACCATTAACCCATGAAGTTATCCATGACCATTAAGTTAATGTATAGATATAAACTTTTTGAATTTAACGTAATCCATAGTCATTTCATTATTCTTATTTAAATACACCATGGCTAAAAATTATATTAAAATTTATTTATTAAATACCAATAGAAAAATACTTCATCAACATTTTTTTCTTCACACATGCATCCATGGTCTACGTGTTAACCATTATAAGAGGTAATTTTCAGTGATACTTACTAGGTTCCCCACATTTAATACAAAAATATAAATAGATCACTAAGATGATATTTATTTTCATCCTTTCTACTTATCATTTCCCCTCATAAATTTTTTCCTTATTACCTTACATTACACACATAAAATTTTATTGGTTCCATTGAGATACATTCCTATGAATATCCATCTACATTCATTACATGAATTTACATGGGAATTATTTTATCCTTGGTTATCACCACTAAAGTAATTAGAATAATCTATAATTCTATAATTTGATGATTCTGGGAAATGGATAATGTATAGGATGCTAATTATATTTTAGGATAACTAATTTTTAATAATAAATATTTCCTTTACATCTATAATCAATCAATTTGGTTGATCATATTCACTATATTTTTTTGATGTTTCATTTTGACATGATTCCATTGGGTCCAATACATTTACTAAAACCAAGAAAAACTATGTAAGTAGCACTAATAGTAGTAGGGGGAAACATATAATCATTTATAGGATGTCTAAATTAGATGGAACTATTATAATTCTAATAAATCGTAGCATTATCCAATTTCATTTATTTTTATTATATAATAAAACACATCATAATGGTTTTTAATTAAAATATGAATTATGATATGAATATCTCCCATGGGTGTCAAACTAGGGTAACATTAATACCCATTGTATTTAACCATGTAATGTTCAGGTCAATCTAAATTGACTATCTTCCGTGTTTTAACCCCTAGGCACATTTTTCTATAAAAATTCGATATTTTATTTTCCATATTAGGATATATTTATATGAAATATTATAATAATATATACCATAAGAAAATATTTGGTGTACCATTATACTTATCATCAAGTCCAATCATAGGATTGTGTACCCTAGTAAATTTGTTCCTAAATCTGGTTCCCAATAATTCTACAAAAATATTCTCTTATACAATCTATAGTGACAACAACACCAATATCCAGATTATGGGGTCTCATTTATACAATTTGTTTGAGATATAATGAATCACATTTGGACGGACATATTATTTTATTATTCTTTGTAAAATAGACAGACACCTGGATCATACATTACATTTTAATAAATCAATTACAAAAATATATTATTTCATGAAAACATTTTTCCCTACAGAAAATATCATATTATCAAACATAATACACACTATGATTACAAGTAAAGGATACATAATATGGGTGAGATAAAATCATTATAAGGATTATGTACAAGTGATTCTATTGTTATTAAAGAAAAATAATTGTTAGTGAATTTTATGTAACTACACACTAGTACCATTAAAATAACATGAATATCCTAGAAATATAATTCTTAATAAAAATGGAATGGTAAATGACATAAAAATCATTCTATTTAATCAATAAAATGATAATGAAATAAATCCATAGATAATATCATTGTAAATATCTAATTGATAATGATAAATAAATATTAATGATGGAAATTATAAATTATAATATATGATGTTTTTAAGTAACATGAACCCTTTTCCAAAATGACCTTTATCTATATTGTTTAGAATATTCTATAATTTTTACCTTTCACAAGACAATTTAAAAATATTAGTTTCAAACTAATAGGGTTTGGCTAACTAATTTGGCCTCATGAGATTATAGATGCATTGAAGGGCTTTCATTAACTGATCCTAGAATCCTGTGTTGTGATTGCAAATAATTCCTCACATATTAAATAATCAATTAAATATTATAATATCATGACGTATAATTAGATATCAATATTGGTTAAATGATACATATCCCTCAATATTTCTATCATTAATCAAATAACCATCAATGTAAACATCATATACAAAAATGGTATATTTTTTAAAAAATAATCATATAAATGATAAATAATATTTAAATTCAAGGTATATTTAATTTTCAACGGAATGTGAATAATTCATGGTAATGTTAATAAAAACAAAAAACAATTAATAATGTTAATATTAAAAATATCCTTAGTAAAAATGATCATAAACCATATAGATAATGATTATAGATGGAATCAATACAATATATACACCAATTTATGTATTAATAAAGCGTTTTTTATTTGTGAATTGAAATAACAAAAAAACCTTGAATTTTTTTTGATGAAAATATTTATTTTTGAAAAAAGTTTTGAACACATTTTTTAAGGAAAATGTCATTTAAAAACATTTCATATAAAATGATCAAAAAAATTTTAATATTTAAATAAATGATTTTAATGAGTAATGGAAACTTCATATATGATTTAAAACACTGGAAGAACACTACTTTTTCACTATAAATTGTTCAGGATGGTTCTTTTAATAGGAAATGATAGGATGATTCATTTCAAATTTTCAATAAAATCTAATGAAATATTATTTCAAAAAATAAATAATTATACTTTAAAAAATAATAATTTGTAAAAATGAGTATATATTTCTTTAATAAATATTTTTTAAAATGTTAACGAAATTCAAAAACAGTTTTAGAAAACATTCTTTCTCTAGAAAACATATTTCTTACTGAAGAGGTAAATAATGACAAATGTTACCTAAAACATGCTGTCATACATATAATGTTCCAATGAGTCAAACAAAAGTAATTGTAATTTAAAATACCATGAATAACCATAGGATAAAAAAATTAATTGGATTAAATAAATTTATAATATATTTTATTTTAATATAAATTCAAGAATACATAATCTCAATTAAAATGAAATAGTTACCAATTAACTTGTAATTATCATAACATTGATTTGAGAATAAATCAATGAATTGATTATGTGTGCAAACTATATATATTTATAAAATAAGTGGAATTAAAATAAAATATAATAAAAATACATTGTACACTTAGTCATATAATATCATTTAAAATGAAGAAGTAACATTACCCAAAATACAGAAATTGAGTTATAAAATTCATTACCCCTTGGTAACATTAAATCCTAGTATCAAAAAATGATATAATTTGAATTTAAACATAAAATAATATTAATAAATAATTATTCATTGTAATAATCTTAAATGGTGAGGTATATACACAATAAAAAATGATATTAGGTTTATAAAGCTAACATATTCATTAATATAATCAAACTAAGATGAAATACATTACCTTACAATATCTTTCAGTAGAATGAGATATAAACTCATGTATAGCAATATTAAACATGATATTAACTTATTAAAAAAAATATTAATATTTATAATATCGTATATTTTCATTCTTAAAAACCGTATTACCCATTAATCAGTAATCATTCATTGTTTTCATTATTTCAGTTGGTAATTTCCTTATTTTCTCATTCAAGATTCTTTATAAAATATCAAATTCATTAACATAGTATATATATATATATAATTTAAATAATAATAATCATGTAATTGTTATCAAATTTTTTAATTGTTTATACATCTAAATCATATTAGGGATGATGTTTCTGAAAAATGAAGTATGATATTATCATTTAGACGGTAGGTCGTATGTACCCAAGATTAATGTTACAATTTTCAAAGACCACTACATAAATTAAGTAAGTAATATTTACAAATATAGAATCATAATAATTTAAAATATAACATATATTAACTAAAATAAATATTTCATGTAATGTGGTGATGAAACAGGAGTCCCATCGCTTCATGAAGGTAGTAGAACATATGTAAACAAACAACGTTATCATCGTTAGAAGAGTGAAAAAGAATAAAATTAAATAATATATATTATATTTAATAAATTATCATTATGTTATTTAAATTATAATTTTTCTATGTATATCACATGAAATGACTAACTCTATATTTATTAGCTTTAATGTGAGGCATTGTTAAACGATTAAACTCATCTCCCCGTGAGGTGGTAGTCTATCGTACCCATGAGCAATGTTATCTTAAATCCTATGAAATGGAAGGTAAAAATATATAAATTATAGAGTGACCCCATATATATAAATATTTTACACATAATATATATATTTCCACCATATCCATTATAATACCAACCTATGACAAGTAGATATTAAAAAACTAATGGCATCAGTTTGCAAGCCAATATTTTAGTGTACACACGAACAATGATTTTGGAAGCCATTTTATAGAACTGGATATCATTTTATATAATAATATTACTATAAAAAGGATCCCTTATATGTAGGTAACTAATGTTATTATTTTATAATGGTTTAATAATTCATGATGGAGTTGGAGAAAGAAGAAAATTAAATATTCTCATTGATGAACATTACCTCTTCTTATGGTATCCTCCATTGGATTGAAACAAATCTTATCTAGGTATGAATTTTTCCAAAAAAATAATGATTCTAGGATTAGTGGAGTGAATTATATAGGTGATTTGGATTTTTCTTGGCCAAAACAATATGTTTTGAAGGTTTGAATAATAGGGGATATGGGTGGCCTTTTATAAGTGTGGTGGAGAGCACAATTGTAATTTTTTAAAAGGGTTCTATTATACAGATGTTTTTTATCATTCAAAAAGATTCAAAAAAATTATCCAATGTCGATTAATGAAGGCATATGTTCAAAATATGGCCATAAAATAGTTTTTATTTATGTTTCATTTTCATTTTTACACTTATATTTTTAGAATAAATCCCATTAAAACTATTTTTTACTTTAGCTGAGGTAATTAATTTTTACTTCATTCACTATTTGTTTTCGCTAAAAAATACGTTGATATTTTCATACAATAATTATTATTTTTATTCTATAGGATGAATCTATTTTACCAAAATAAATTCACATTATTATAATATTTTAATTTAAAATTAATCCTGAAGATGTGATGAGAAAGAAGGTTTTTATGTGGAAATATTAAAATTATGACAATGACTTTATTTCAAATTTTAATATGAAAATTACTTAAATGATCTATATTGTATTAATTAATATACTATTTATCTAAAATTTTAATAATAACTATTATAATTATAATTAACAGTTAATAATTATTTTAATGATAAATTAGCATTCATTTTAAATTCATTATTTTCAACAATACACCAAAAATGAAACTTCTCGTTAAAATAAAAAATAATCACCAATGATATTTTCGAAATATTGAATTAAAAAATAATTTAAAATATTTCTTATAAATTTATTAAAAAAATTTGAAATTAATTTTAAATGTTGTGTGAAAATCACGACTAATCCTTGTTTTATTAAAATATTTTTTTTTTCATAAATTTTCTAATTTTAATTGATTCTTATATTATTTATTATCAATTGATAACTAATAAAAAGGAATAAATAATAGATTCTGTATCGTTAGTTAATACAATTAATATCCCAAATTTCAATATATAGTGTATAACTATCATATTAAATATAAATATATTCAATATATTGATATATAGTAGAATTTGGTCAAGTGTGTAATGCATGCCTTCAAAAAACTCATTATTTCATGTATCATATGCTACTGAAGAAATAAAAGTTATTCAATATGATATATATTTTAATTTCACGGGCTGTAATACTATATTTTAATACAGGGATTTCATATTACATACTCTATTGAATAAACGTTTCTCTTTATGATTTTGGGGTGTTAGATGTTTGTAGAGGAACTACCACTAAATGATGTAGTAAAAATATATGTTAATTATGTATTAATATTATCCCTATAAATATTTACAAATTTTTAGGTATGAATGATATTTTTATTACATATATAATGATATCTTATTTGTGATACATTGATGCTATAATAAGAACAATCTGTATAGGAACATATACTAATAATTTTTTTGAGTGAGAAGTAGGTGATGAACAAAAAAATTCAGAAGAAAATTTTTATTTTGATTGAAGATACAATATCCCCATATCAGTCCCTATATCTAATTTCTATAATCTATATTCCAATTAAAATAATGTTGAAAATGAATATGATGTAATTATGTATTCTCTATTGGAATTAATGGAACTTATATTCGAAGATTCTGATTACCTAAAACATATGAATCTTGGTATCTGTGTGTTATGTTGATTATTTATGCTATAACTATTAATGAATTGGTGAAGTACATATCATTATATAAGTAACACTATGTTTTAAATTATTTCAATTTCAATGAGATTAATGAATTGGAACCCCAATTAGTTAACCAATACTTTATGACTAAATGGCTCGAAAGCCTCTGTTATTATTTATTTTTTGATAAAGCCGGTTTTAAGGAAAAGGGGGAAACCTCACATGACTTCAAAGAAATGGATACATAGAAACAACCCAGTACAAAAATAATACTACTATATATGCCCCTCCCTAGCATCAACATCGTTATGGAAAGCGTTCACCAATGCATAGCTACTCAGCAAACTATCTCGTGCAAAGGTACACATGTGTGGTGCCAATGGCTAGGCTATCCCCTCTCAATATTCCCAATACAAATAAACATGCATTGTGGAAGAAACCTAAGTTCAATCCTCATCAAAATAATTTCTTTATAGAAAGTCAGGACCATGCCGTCATCCAAAAAATACAAACCATCAATAAATAAAATTACTTAACTTCCCCAATTGTTCTCTCCTTAGTACAAATAATACTCGATAACAAGATAACCCCCACCACAATATGTAGATCCACTACCTGAAACTCTAATTCCCTTCATGAAAAACTAGAAAAAAACAATAATCAATTTCATCATCCAGATATCGATGCCAACAACAACTAGACCGAATCAAACCTAGAGGAAAAATCCATGGATCACACCTCAACCCTCCATTGCCTTGTCTGATAATTACACTACCATGAAATGCCTCTGCTAATGCAAGAAAATCATCACCACAATTCCAAATTGGTGACCAAAAGTAGTTGAACCATCTGTTATAGAACACCATGATAAAAAAATGCTCAGAATACCTCACTACCAAATAAACACCAAATCATCAGATCCATGGAAACACGAACCCTTACACTGATCAAGACCCCCATTCTTAAATAATATTCACTACTTCACCATAAATTGAAGATGCACAACAAACAACACTAGAAAAAAACACATCATTTCACAAAACCCCACTACAAAAACAATGGGCCTCTTGATGAACTGAAACAGTATCCATATCATTCTTAAGATAAAAAGGGCCTAGATCTAGGCTCTAAGCAGATAAAATTCAAAATTTAAAGGAAAAACAAATGAATCGGAAACCATCAGCAGTGAACCTGTAGAAAACACTGTCACGATCCAAACCCAAACCCTATCGGCGTCCTCATGGTCACCTGTGAAGACCCCAACACCTCCCATTGCACATCTGGAGATGAAGAATCTCCCTTAAGCTGCAAAAGACGAATCTCTGCCAAAGGACCAATCGAACACATCCATTGAAGCCCTATACAATGAAAATGATTTCTGCAAGAAGTTGGACAACATAAACGTAATACATTGGGATGGCCAAGTCCATGAATCCACATGACACCACCATGACATGTAGCCTCCATCACGTTCTCCCTGTGAACGAGGAGGGGAGATGAGGTGAGTTGGAACGGTGGAAGGAGATGATGGAAATGAGGGAAAACCCTTACCTTTTATCACCCGTTACATGCTCATTTGAACCATTAACCAATATTTTGAAAATAATGAATATTTTATGGTTATAGATAAAAAATAAAATTCATTTGATCTACTCCTTCAATTTTGAAAACATTTAACAGGATGATAAGATTTAATTTAAATGGATATTTTTAATAACTAAATTGGAATAATAAAAAATTCAACATCAAGGAAAATTATTTATTTTTTAGTTTATATTATCTATATATATCTCAATCATATCCTTATAAAAGATGATGTACCATTCCAGATCATGATGTTATTTATTAATGTAATGACTGGCTCCAAATAACTCTATATGATGGTTTTTTATTTTTTATTAACCAGGTATGAATTTCACCTGAACATTATAAGGTTAATATTTTTAATTCACCACATTTAATATGCTGTTATAATTTAACTACCCATTCCATAATGAATTCATTCACAAGATACCTATGTACAATGAAAAATAGTTTCATGCCTTTTTTAGGAAATTATATATAATTATATATTGATGAACTTATGGATAAATAAAAAAATTACACGGTTACCTCATTGATTATTATATTGTTTTCATTAAATTGTATCCATAAAATTTCATGATTAACCCACTGAAATTATTTTTTAGTCATACATTATGACAAATTCCAAACATCATGGTATTAAATAAAAAAATAAATGTTAAAAAATATATATATGATACTTCATATGAAACATCCATGAAAAAATTCACAACTGATATGATTATATGAATAACTCTAATACATAATGTCTTTCATATCCAATACTTTCTATACAATTTTTTTTACAATCTTTATTAAGAAATTGGCTGCAAATAATTGGATGAGAATTATCAAATATCATTCAATGTCTATAAATAGAGTCACATACACCGAATGTTCTCGCTTCCACCAAAAGTAGAAATTATATATTATTCTAAGTATATTTGGTATATGAAACCAAGGGAGTGATATTGATTTTTTTTCAAAACAAAACCAATATTCGTTTGTTATCCAAGGAATAGTTGTGACTAAAAAATAAATTTTTAAAAAATTAAAAAAATACACCGGTCAAAAAAATGAAAATAAAAAATTAAAATTCATTAGAAATATTATATCTTGTATAAATTATTCAATTATAGATAATTGAAACAATGATAAATGAAAAAAGAATTAAAATGTTATTGTAGAAACAATTTGTGATGTATCAAATAAAAATTCAGACACTACTAAAAGTATATAACTAAAAATTGAACTTTTTTTTGGAGGAGGCATTATTTTATATCAAAATATGCATGAGGATCTTTAAAAAAACTATGGTATACCTTTTCTACTGAAATTCATCAACATATGAACTATATGATGGTGAAAATATACAATCATAAAATTTCATTGAATAAATGATCATCATTTTTTATTGGGAGCTTTATCCATGACCACCTCATCAATCAATGTATCTATATTATTACATCACCAAGCCATCATTAAATAGGTTGTCTAGCACAGAACGCATTTCCTCACCCAAATCTCACTGACATTGATTTATTTGCAAATCAATCATCATTATTTTTAATCTCCCAAAAAATAGTTTGAAAAAAGAACATTTATGAGGGATCATAGACCCTTAGAATTAAATGAAAACAATAATATATATGCACACACAAATAAAGAAAAAAAGAAAAAATAACTAAATAAAAATGATATAATGTAGAGATTTAACATATTTATAAGTGATTCTATTCTCGTTAACACTATAAAGATAATCTAAAACATAATAATTCATATATTTATTATAGAATTTTATTCAAGAAAATCAATTTTTAGATTCCTTGGTCTTTAGTTATAGTTTCATGTATATCAAAATAACTCTCCACATTGAAATTCTAGCCAATTCAATCACAATTTATAGACGATAATTCTAAAACAGTGCTCTAATATATACAAATATAGATAATTCCTTGTACTTAATACTCCAGGTCATAGTTTGATGTAATATAGTAATCATACAGTAATGTATCAAACATTAAATTAAAAAATATATACATAATCAAAAAACCCAAAGTAAACTCAAAATAATTAAAAATTATATAATGAGTCTTATAATAAGTATATTATATTTGATTTTGACTCTATAATCTACATATTTTTTATTATCATAATTCACCTAATTTATTGTATGCTAGAATTATAATAAAAGGAATTAAGATTTTTGACATCCAATGAATCTCCCCTTTTTTATCATTTGGATGACATTATTTTTGAAAAAACATAATCTTATTCAATCACATGAAACATGAAAAAATATATTTTTCTCAGTTTTGGTAATATGAAATCCATAACTATTAGGAAATAAAGAAACCCATATATTCTCCAAATTCTACACCATTGTGTTTTTAAAGAGATATATAAATAATGGAAAAAATAAAAAAAAATCAAAATCACATTATAAATTAATAAAATATAGATATGATATAACATCCATTAATAATGAATATTAATGCTCAGAAACATTCTAAAAAAATATCACTATATCCTAGAGTAATATATTTCATATATGCAATTTATATATTATCTAAGGCATTGTATTTCTCACCCTATTAAAAAATGATATATGCAAAGAAAAATAAATCACCCAATTTTTTGGATAATAAATAATATAATATAAACAAAAAAATAAATTAAAAATTAAAAAATTCTTCAATTTATCAGAAGCTAATTAATTCATGAATTATGAATTATATATAAATCTCAGTGAAATATTATAAGAGTAGTCAATCATGGAATAGAATAATTATTAATTGTTTGTTATTTTTGTAATGAATGTATTCGTCAAGATGCCTCACATAATGAGATTACTTTTTTTAATAAAATTAAAAACAATGATATTCAACTATTTCAATGGTATTTTGATTCACAGATGCAACATCAAATATTGTAAAAATATTAGTATAAACTGATATATAATATAAAAACATCATTTACATTATAAATGTTAGTAGAAAAAATATCTCTATCCACATGATCATGTTTTATTAAATTTTTATTTGATTTTAACCCCCATTACATTGATGGATAAGTAATATATGATTGACCAAATTCATATAATTGATTTTGAATCATAATGAGGTATTGGATAGTCCATGTCCAAATCTCATATCCTCCATCATTATAATGATTTAAAAATGAAATAATATAATGTAATATATTTCCTTATACATAAATCCTCAACATGTTATCTCAGTGTTCTAATTGAAATAAAACATCTAGAATAACACAAAAATATTTTTAATGCACGACATTAACACAAATATTAGTTATTTCAGAATATTAAACACTGAAATTATCATAGATTATATTGAGTATCTAGTTATATTTATAGATTAAATTTTATCAAATTTCAATTGATAGATTTTGAGACCCTCTAGTGTGGTTGATGTGGAATTTTTAACATCACCCAAACATATAATAGAATTATCTTCTATCACTACTGTTCAATGAGAATGAAAGTATAGTTATCCAATGTCATTTCAATACTTTAGTAATGTATCATATTATTCCAAATAATTGTTTGATAAAATATTATGGACAAATATTACTATATTATATATAAAACAAACTAAAATTCATAAACAATAATAATCAAGTTTAATATACTTCATTACCATGTTCCTTTTGATGTTCTAAATAATATATATTAATGTTGTAATTGATAAAATAATATCACATATTTGGTATAAAACCATTAATGAATTATAAGTATGAACCTTTCTATGAAGATTCATGAGGGGAAATATAGTCTCCACTATATAAGAATGATATTGAATAATGCTTTGACTCGGTATTCTGATACAAAATAGAAATTTCCTGGTATAGGTTTATATAACATATATATTAAATCTGTTTTTATTCATCATGAGGTTGAACTAATCCATATTATTTATATGGATAAATCCATCTTTTGTTTTTCGGTGTTATTGGGCATGAAGCCTAATTCACACACATTCTATAATAACTTGTCAACTATTTCATGTCTCAAAAGGAGACCAAGGTAAAAAAAATAGTAACGTTATTCATAGGTATCTTTATCCATATAAGGCATCACTCAACATGGAAGTCACTTAAAATGAGGATTTCATTATCCACAAAACCTCCTATTCATGGAAAATATACTAGTTTTGTTTCCCATTATGCGCAATAAGTAGAAGGATGTGAAATATTATTCTCAATAGGATAATGTTGAGCATCATTTTTGTCTCTATTATGACCAAAATTCTACTATACTCTATATTATTATGATAAACATATATCAACAATAAAGTATAATAAAATTCCATCCTTAATGGATTACAAACATCCAAAATTTAAAAAAAACACCTAATAGTAAGGGAAATTCAGAATCTATGAGTGCCAAAATAAATGGTGGTTATACCACAATAAGAGAATAGTATATTCCCTTCCTTAAATATTTATGTAATTTAATGGTATCATTTCTGAAATTAAATTTTTTTATAACATTTTGTGATAATAAAATGACTATGTTGATGCACATTCCAATATATCTATGATCGTTGTAGATATAGAAATTGTTTTATGGTAATTCATAAACCACAAAATATGGTAGTCCCCCACTATGTGTTGGAAATTTTATGAAAAAATAAATTATGTCAAATCCATCATAGATAAATTCATGCCGTTACACTAATAGATTTATTTATAAAATTTATATATTCTCCCCAAAATTGAGTACCTGCTAAATGGATGTCACTCACAACATGAATTTATGAAGAAATTGATCTTCCTATGAGAAAAAGTCCTCTTCATTTTTATGTACTTAATTTCTAGAAGATCCTATAAAAAGTGTACTATAGGGTATTATTCCATATATGACATAAAGTTGTAGTGCATCTAAATTTTTTGACGGACATAACTTCTAGAACCTGTGGTTCCCCTTAGTAATGAACCAAACATTCCAATCTAATCATTAAATGTTGACATTTCATTCTACAAATAGTGAAATACTATAATGAGTCCTTTATAATTTTCGTGAATATAAAATATATTGAAATTATAATTATAATTATTATGAATTGTTTGAAATTTAATAATAAAAATAAACATTTAATATTTTATGGATTGTTTCGTGCTTCCCTACCCTTTATCAATATCTTGTAGATTAATATTCATTCATACTACCACTGATTTGATCTCTAAAATTGATGAATTATTTCTAATAAATGATATCGAAATGATAATGATCATTTATATAATTATAACATATAGATTATGTCACATTATACTAATGGATAGAAACACTAATTTATGTTATTATTGTCAAATAGACCATATTAATTGTATGATACCTAGTATAAACATTTATCCTTTAAACAAATAGTGGTGAATAATAAAATTAAGGCCCTACATAACATTATGTTATTATTAATTCAATAATGGAAAATTAAAACAATATATGGCCACATAGGCATCAATTTTCTCAATGTATTAATCTAATCATGATATGTATGTCCTTAAAAGGGGCCCTATACTCCATTTCTTATAATAATTAAGGATTTCATTTATTTATAATATTTATTTTCCCAACTCTAATCACAAGGATGGATAACAAAAATAAATATAACAGTCAAATATAAAACTTGTGGAATTATAGGAACCAAATAATAAAATTATACTCATAATAGAGACCCATGATATGAATCCATAATGACTCAAATTAGAATTAAATGATTATGATCACTTTTGATAATTAAATAATTAGGCATTATTTTTAAATTTATGACCACCCCTGATACCTATAATAGTACTAAAATTATAGATCTGATAATGGAAATTCATTTCCTCATATATAAGGTGTACTAGAATAAATATGAAACATTGATCAAAATATCATTATAGAAAATCAGTACATCAATAAAATGCAAATTTTACAATAAATACCAAGCATAGCTCCCTGAAGTCTTGATAATGTCTATTTAGTATGAACATAAAACACATTGTATATGGGCCTCATTGAATGAAATGTTATTCTAAGAAAAAATAACCATCTTTATATTAACCTAAGCTAATAGAAAAAACCGGTAACGTTTATATGATCATCAATTAAAAGACGTGATGGTCTGTATTGATAGATTTCATACAAAAAATCAATAATCAAAAGACACATTATCTTCCTCTAAGAGTGACCCATTTATGAAATTTTTATTAATGAATTACTAATTTCTTAATATATTTTAAGTCAAAAAAAGTAGAACATTATATATAATAGGATTTTTTTTGTTCTTATTTAGAAATATATTCTAGTTGTTTCAACCATAATAAAACTCTCCAGAATGAATGCAACCCAATTACATTGCATGAGAGATTGATTTACATAGTGTTCTATCTTGAGGAAAAATTTAGGGATAGATTCCTAATAACCTAGTACAAGTAATAAAATATATATTTCCTATCTCAAACTGAACCATATATATATATCTTTATTATTGTGTTTCAAATTCCATAGGTTTATCTCAGGATTTACCAATAAACATAATATTTTAAATAATACTTTTACAATTTACATTGACTCTAGATCTGGGTAAAACTATCTAGAAAATATATCTATTTCATGACCTCAAGATCTATATTATAGATATATTTTCCTCCAATCATTATTTTTCATGGCTTATGGTCCACCCAATGAGAAATAATACTATTTGGAATATCCTTTGAATAAAAATTATATTACATCCATGATGTCAAAATATGTGTAAGAGTCTTCAATTTATATTTATTTAATTATACATCTACTGAGACCTAGGATTACCATACATGGATATTAAATAATTTTATATGAATATTCATCATATTATAAATATAAATATCTAATTACCATAATAGAATATAGTCGTTGGAATCTATGAATTCATTCTTTAAATTTTTTTAAATAGCATCAATATACCCCGTAAGGATAATCTTCTTTAGTAATCCTATATATAACCATTATTGATAACCTCTAGGAAGGAAATATAAGGAATGGTGACCACATATGTTTTGTAAGGCTAAATTTAAATTAGCTTTGTAATCCCAAAATGATAATAAGTGTAAGATAACAGTATTATAAAATTTAATGACCATACCCTTTATAAAAATATTTATATACATGATTAATGGAATAACGATTTTCAGTTCAAAAGAAATGAATCATAAGGGTGATAAATAAACATAAAAAAAATAATTCACCATGAAATATTGTCATATAAGTATGTAACAATCAAAAATATATAAAAAATTAATTTTCCAAGTATAACTACCAAGACCATAAATTTTTTTATCACGATAATACTTTTCCTATACTGAATCGGGACACTCATATTTACCATTTTGGATTAATAAACACATATTTCGCATTTTGGATCGGGCAGAAAAATTAAAAATTATAGATATAGTCAAAAAAATACCCATTGCGGATCATGAAAAACATATTTCCCATTTTGGGTCAGGACACACCAGTTTCCCATTATGGATTAATCACAATGACTTGATTCCCATTAAATAGAATGATATAAAATTATTACCCAATGAATTAGAGGGAGATATATTTACAACCCATCAAATAATAATAAAATATATCATCCAAAAGTTCATGAATCCTTTATCATGTCATAGAATGTTAACTGAAACATGTATTATAAACATTTCATAATACAATAAACTATAGAAAAGAAACATGTTTAGTAATAATTTTTTCATAGAATTACCCATGATAAGTAGTGTGTTTCAAAATGGTATAACCCATTTAATAGAAACACAATTCATAAAAAAAATTATCTTAAATATAAATCATTTATGAAATAATAATAATCGGTTCCATAGATTGTATATTCATTAAATATTACACTATATCAAAGGATTCCATCTCAGACATATAAAGATTTGGAAAGATCACATAAAATATTTCAAAAGAAAAAAACATTCATTTAAAATAAATTTATAAAAGATAAAAACATTTCAAAATAATTTTATATTAAAAACACATTTTAAACATACAATGTACCAAGAAAGATGTTAAATATTTTATTAAGGAAAATACACTTTTCTTTGAAAAACACTTTTTAAACATAAACATTTTCGAAAAGAATATTAATTGAAAGTATCTTTGAAATAATTTAAATAATTTACATTAAAAAACTCCATTACATTTATTTTCAAAAAAAATTAGAAAACCAGGATATTGAAAAAAAAACTAATTTCCAAAACAAGAGATATAATGTTGGATTTTCACAAAAACATTTTCATAGTTATAATATGTACAAAGGACTAGAATATGGATCCATTACATTAATATATAATAATTAACCATAGGTAAATAAACATTATGATATTTCACAAGAATTAGATTATAATATTTAATTAATTGATGCATAATCAGAAAAGAAACTCAATCGATGACGATATTTTAAGAATATACTCTTACCAATTTAGCAACTTTATTTCACAATCCCCTTGAAATAATAACATAACATTAAGCATAAAATATAATGAAAATATTGATATTAATGATATCACATGTATAATGGTAGTATATACACATTGAAAAAGTATATAGACACATAACACAACTAGCATCTCAATGGATACAAATTGAAGCAGAATTCCCTAGCTGTTTTGGTACATTTGAATAGTAACCCCCACAAAAGAGAGATCATAAAAAGTATATGTAAATAACTATATATATAATTATATTAATATTATTATACATTAATTTAATATATATACACCACAAAAGAATCGTGAATATGACATAAGTCTCACTAAAACAACGGTGAGACTATAAATCCCTTAACTACTTGATTAACATCTGATTAATGATATCTGTGAAAGCATTAAAACAAAATAATATTTTAATATAATTAAATAATTTATATTCATGATATTAAATATAATAGAAATGTATATAACCTATAAACCACTAATATGGGGACAATATATCAAATCTCTCATATAAATAAAAATGATATAATAAATCCATCTCCTTATGTCTTCACTCACGTTGTACTTTTCCAAACATTGAATGTGGTAAATAAATGTTTATTATAAATAAATAATAGAAATATATCCATATATATTATATCTTAAATTATTTTATATTACATTATATTATGCATTTATAAAAAATTTACTGCTCATGCTATGTTTTGTGTAATACTCCCTTGTTTTTCATACATGATTCGACATGTGATAATTAGTAGCCATATATAGAATATTATTTACATAATTCTTGAATGAAAACTAAGATATTAATATCATATATATTAATTATATATGTATGTATTAAATTATATTCTATAATGACATATAATATGGGATACACCAATCATGGAGACGGTAGGTTGTACATACGCATGAATGATGTTTCCATTTTCTAATTATATTGAGTGAAATAAATTAAATGAAATATAAATATATATATTATCATTATAATTTAATTATTAGGTTATATGTATCATATATTTTTACTAATATTATCCTTTATTAATTCCATGTAATGCGTGAACGGATCACATCTCTTTAAGGAGTTGGTAGACCACATGTCCAAAAAAAGTTATCATATACTGAAATAATTAAATTCATGAAGGTATGTGTTATATAATAATTAAATCGAATAAATAAATAATAAATATCATATATATAATATAAAAGTTGTAATTATATCATTATCCCCAACCAATAATGATTATAATGTATTAAAAAATGACATTTATTCATGAGGTGGTTGTAGGTCATAGACAAGAACATTGATTGTGTAACCCAATTAATGGAAATGTGTGATGATTTAGGTAATAAAATTAATATACCAAAATATAATGAGATTTATAATAATTATGTTATTATAAAATTATCTTATAATATTTATTGAAGGGGTGTGGAAATAGATAAAATGATTATGCACATTGAAAACATTACATGATCTTTCAGTAACACTTTTTGGATTGCACCAAAGAACATCATATGATTGATTTATTCTGAATGTAATGAATATATGTTAAGATAATTTAATGTGAAATGTTATTGTGGAAGGGTTTTGATGATATATATGGCTTAAATGTGTGGTGAAGTTTGGAGGTTCTATTCCCTTTCAAAGTGGAGGAGGAGTGGAATTCTTGTAAATATAAAAAGGTAAACATAATTGTGATTTATACCTTACCTAATTTGCCTCCTAGAATGAACCTAATTAGATCATAGTTTTTTATGTTAAACATATAGAAAGAAAATATTATTTTTAAATGCTTCCAGGTCTCTTTCTCTATTAATATTTACATTTAACAACAAAGTAATCTTTATTTTACCTCCATCATTCTAATTAATTTTAATTACATTAAAAAATAGTTTTAGTGAAAACTAGTTTGGAATTAATAGAAATTATATATTATTATTATTAGAGATATGGAATCAATTTTTAATGATAACATCATATAATTGGTAGATATTAATTTAAAATTAATCATGTGTATCAAACAAAACACCGAGTTTGTAAAGATAAGAGGTTCAAAAGATTGAGATTTTTTATATAATATTTCATTGTTAAGTTGATGAAATAAATGAAATTGAATAAATAGATTTATAATTTATATAAAATTTCTTTATGACAATTTAAAGTAAAATTTAACTATATGAATAAATTATATGAAAATTTTGTTTGCAATTAATATTTACTGTTTTTCATTATTCATCAAAAACGGAAAAACACTGAAAATACTAAAAATTAACCCTAATTATGTTTTGAAATTCCTCTTCAAAAAATGAATTTATTTTTTCAATATTAATGTATCAAATTCATGAATTTTATTTTCAATTCATGTGATTTACTAAAAAATATCGAATAGTTATTTTTGAAAAAAAAATTGAGCATAAAATTCGATTTATTCTTATATAGTATCTGGAAAAAAACATATGATGAAATTTTAATTAATATATTTAACATAAAATATAATAATATTATAAATATAATTCCCTAATGTTTTTTTTAAATTATTGATGTGAAAATGTTTTTTAGAAAATTTTTATTTCAAAAAAATGATTTTTGATATTTTCAAAAGGGTATTATTTAGATTTCTAGTTAATTAGTTATTAAATAATTAAACTTATATATGTGTGTAAAATATATTTATATAATTTATTTAATACTTTTCATAACCTATATTCACTTTTTAAGTGGAAATTATCATTTTATATAACATTACATTAAATAATATGTCATGTTTCATTTAAACTCTGAATTGTTTGTAACATAAATTAATCATCATATGTTTGTAGCATGTTCCAATATAGTGTTTTATTTAGGGAAAACATAATTTGGTATTGTGTTAATTTTATGAAAAAATTTATTACATGGGTTTGTAAAACTATCAATTAGATTTAATTTAATCTAAAATCAAAAATTTTAACAACTTAGGGGGTTACCTCCTAAATAGAAGTTCAATATCGATATTCATCGGCATTATCAAAGGATTAATACGTGAAAATTTTCATTTATAGGAATACATATCATAGAAAATGAATAATAATATCCATTTAAAAAGTTCAATGAAACCCAAAAATAGTTTCCCATATAGGATAACATATCAAGAATTTTAAAACATGGATGTATAAAAGAAAACTAACACTCAAAAATAAATGGAGTCATTAGAGAACATTGAAAATGGAAATTTTGTGATCTAGAGAAATGTAATGATCAGAAAAACACAAATATATGATTATAAAAGGGGCCATTTTATCATTAGAAATGAATGAAATAGGATTACAAATATTTTGTTTCATGATCCTTTTTCAAGAGTTGAATTATTTTCAGAAGATGGTATACATACATAATTTCCTTCCATTCCATGTTCTCAATATCACACATTATTTTTTCCTTCATTAAATCCCACATCATCACATAATCCATGGAATTAAGGTGAAATTTTCTTTCAAGAAGAATTAAGATATATTTATATCAAAAAATTCAATGATACGTCATTTCATCCATCTTCACCAAAAATCATAGAAACACAATTAGAATTAGTTTTCCAATATGCATAAATCCGCATATAATGTGATAAAAATTTATTCACAAAAACCTCCCTTGATTATTATCATATTAAATATCATATATGGTAACTTTGTAACCCCTTTGAAAAAAACATTAAAATGAAGGTTACTAAATATTATAAAATAATCATAACATTGATCCCTCATATGTGATATAGTGTATATTGGTTACCACTACCCATAAGATGAATACGTTTATCGATTATACCCTTAAATCATTGTAATGACCTAAGATACCATAATACCATATTGAAAATATAAACTCTTCTTCATTCCTTATATATGAAATAGATTATTGGATATAATACATGAATCAAAACACAAAGACTTCTTCATTCCATATGTATGAAATAGATTATTGGATATATTACATGTTAAAGGTGCCTTAACATAATTTAACCTTACTAGTTAAACAAATTTCTTTTTCGTCAGTATCATTTAACAAATTCATGAATGACATTAAAGAAAAAAAATTCTAAAATCAATCCATATGTATTTTAAAATTCATATAACAAAATCCTTGAATTAAAATACATCAATACATTGATCATTCCACCCAATCCATTAGCAATTTACTAAGCTTCGTTACCATATTCATTAATAAAATATTCTGAAAATATGAAATATGAATCATGCCTATTATATTTAGTAATTTTTATTAACAATTAAATTATAAACTAACATATATTCCTTTCATATGTCCCTCATGGTCTCCTTATCGTGTACAATATGTCCACTACTTATAAAACCCTATTGATTTCCATTATGATATTACCCCCTAATACATTGATTTATATAATACCATAAACATAAAATAGTCACATTTTGATTATAGATCATGGAGACCATTATTCTCATTCATTGTTGTAACTATTTTTTCATTTCATTTTTAACATTCAGTAAATCTATTTATGTCTGTTTTCATATTCAGAATAGATTTATTTTCTACTAATGCGTCATCTTATTGTCCCTTTGTGGGGATGTAATATCAGAGAACCCACTCTGTCAATTATTTAGTGAACTTTTATGATATTTTCGTATATTTTAATCATCCTTTGACATATCATTATAGAAATAATGATAAATATCCATAAAATATTTCTAGGTGTCTCACTGAGGTATAATCATCCCGGTTTCCAAATGGTTGACTAAACATACCACTGATACAAACTATAACCACCCAAGAGTAACATAAATATATATTATTTCATTTTTATGAATATTAATCATATTGAAATATTATATTCATGATGACAATAATTGTTTAATGTATTTGGAAATTGGGTACAAATGTATCTAAATTGGTGAATTATAATTAACATATCTACAAAATATCTCTTTCTTCATTATTGCCATATAAAAAATTTCTTCATAACCTAGAGAACATAATAATAAGGAAGGGTGAGATTATATTCGTAGTAATGGTAATATTAGAATATATACATAGGTATAACATGAAAGTAAGGGTAAATAACATCATAATAACATTTGATGATCGTACTCTCCATATTAAAGATCATATAAATTATTCATGGAATATGTATTTCAACTTCATAAGACATTAATTATAAAGGTGATAAGTCCTCGTACATCATGAACCAAAAGATGATGTTATAAAAGTGTAACACCATTTAATATATAGGATTCAATTTCATTTTTTAGGGATAATATCCAAGACCATCAACATTTTTCATCAAGAAACTCTAATTTCCCATAGTGGATCAGGATGCACATATTTCAAATTTTTGATAAGGGAACACCTATTTCTCATTAGGGATTGGTACATAGATGTTTTGAATTATCGATTAGGATGCACCTATTTCCAATTGTGGATCTAGGCACACCTATTTCACAAAATTGATCAAGCCCGTCAACTTTTTTTCCATTTTTTCTCATTAGATGTAAATATTTACCTATTTCATTAGAGAGAGATATAGGCCCCACACATCACATAATAATCACACATATGTGATCTACTATTTCATAAAAAATTCAACATATCATAACCTGTGAAATAAAACATGTATTATAAATATTTATTAATACCATAACCTATGGAAAACAGATAGGTTTATAATCATTTCATAATTTCATATCCCATGAAATAAAGTGGGTTTCATCATGGTATAACTCGTGGAAAGAAAGAGATTCATAAAAAATCTCCATAAACATAACACATTATTGAATAAATTATAATAATTCCTCTGTATTATATACCCATAAATTCATTAAATAATTAAATGTATTTCATCATATATGGAGATGTATTTAGAATGATCACATGAAACATTTCAGAAAGAAAATAATAATTATTTTATAATTACTTTTTATTACAGAATTTTTTTTCAATGATATTATCATTGAAAACCAATTTAAATACATATAAAGTTAGCATAAAATTTCATTTAAATAATAACATGAGTAATAAATCTATTGTTCATTGAAAAACAGGTTTTAAACATTAAAATTTTTAAATTCATTTTTCATCTAATTTATATATTTAAAATATAAAATAATATTTTGAAATATTTTAAATAATATTCTTTAAAATTGATCATAAATTATATTTAAAGTAATTTCAAGAAAAAATTATATAAAATTTTTTATTTAAATAAAATATATTTTAGATCGATGTGAAATAATTTAAGATTTTAGTGAAAACATTTCTATAATTATATTAAGTACTAAAGAGTGGGAAAATTGTACCATTATCTGATGATATAAGAAATAACCAAGGTAGAATAATAATTATGATAGTGTATGAGATATGGATCCTAATATGCATTAATAGAACCATAATCATAATAAATATTGATAAATTATGAGAATATTGAAATAAACTATTACAAATTTGGTAACATTGAATAATAATACCAATGAAAATATAATAAAAAAATCATTAAAAATCATTAAATATATAATATTCATTATAAAACATGTAAAGGGTTTGTATGTAATGGACTGGACCCCCTGGCCATTTCTTTGACAAAATACTGCTCCACTATAACAGTGTCACCGTGACGGTGGCACCGTGTCCTCACCCAGCCCTCCATTTTCTGTTTTGAATCCCGACCCCGCAACGTAATTTTTTTAAATGTAAATTAATTATTTTACCTTTTTAAATCCATTTAAATCCCTTAATTAATTCCTAAAATCCCATGAAACCTCCCCGATGGGGGGTATTAAATAACGTCTTAATATCATAGTGTGTAACTTCCCACCCATGTAAGAAACCAAGATCTGACTTTCCAGGTGTTCAAAATTCCATATCTCGTAACAGTAGGATCTCCTCTATGTATCTCCCACTATAGATTCTTTTTTTACTTCTCAGATTAATTTATTTCTTCTTCCCGGTACGCCTGGAGTCCATATCTTCCCATGGATTTCCTGACGTTCCTCCCCAGCAAGTCGCGCATCCCCTGTTCTTGGCGCATGGAGAAAAACAACGATCCTTGATCAACCAAGTAGGGATTTTCCTTTGTCCCTCCTTTCTGTGTATCATGTGGGGTGGGTACACTGCTGTTTCTGTGGGAATGGGTGAAACCAATCCATAATGAAGATAACAAACGGACTTTAAGGAATGAAGGGATGGGGTGTGAATGATGTGTTTCTATTATTTTTTTCTTCTCTTCTATGATGCTTATGTTGTGAAATTTTGGGCTATGCTCACTAAAAATCTTGGTCGTTGGTGGTCTTTCCTTACGCACTAATAAACCCTTTCCTTCTATGATGATTAATTGACTCTAACATGTAAATTGGTATATCACATAAACTCGTTGGACTAAATGGATACCCAGTAAACATATAGCCTTGTGTGGTCACCCCGGCTAACAACCAGAAAGAAGAATTTATTGAATTATGTGATTGAACCTGGATGTTTCCCCACTCTATTTTGGTAGTAGGTGTGTTATTCTATTTGATTTCTTATTGGGTGATGTGGGTGAGAATGGGATCCTCTTGGTTGTGAGTCTGAAACTGTGTGGTTGCTCTCCTCGTGATACGAATTGGGGTGGAAACCTGTACTATTGTTATATCATTGGTTCGTTGTTTTGGGGATGTGGGGCTATATCTTGAATCCTTCTTTTGTTCTAGTACTTTGAGGGATCTCACTTATCTCTTTGTTGTTGTGACTTCAAAAGAGAACCGGGTGTGAATGCATAAAATGTTGTTTGGCTGGTTCTCTTTTCCTGTCTTGTGGTTGTGCCTGTTAGTTTACCAGTAGTTCAAAATTTACAAAAATATGATCACTTGACATGAAGCTAAGAATCGGTTAAATGGGGAATTGTTTTTGGGAATGTGTTATGACTTGGTCGTGAGTGATGTGGCTTCTTTTATGAATGAATAGTAACAAGGGTGTAATGATTAGGTTGGATTTGGGAACCATTGGTTGGGATGAGTTCTTGTTACCTATATATATATATATATATAAATATTTTAGTTCTTTTGTTTCTTATTCGCGCCCCACCCATGTTGGGAACTTAGTGCTGAACACGCCCATTCTATTGGGGGAGGGTGTTTTTCCCAACACTACTATGAGTGGCTGGTTATTAGATCCTTTTCTGCTCCCTTTCCTGAATATCCCAAGACTCTTCGGGTAGGATGTAATGGCCTGAAGTCCATTATTAGCCCATGAATCATCAGGCAAGGAAGCTTGGTTTTTGGCCAAGGTGTTTGTGGGCAGGTTGTTTCCCAAGTATCTTCGGGATGAGGCCCAAGTGTCTTCGGGTGTGGCACTGGTTGTTCTGGCCTAGGTGTTTGCGGTCATGGTTACGTATGGTTGTAATAGATCAGTTTTCTGGGGGTGGGATAGTTGTTGTGGCCCAGGTGGGTGCAGGTGGGGTGTGGCAGTGGGACTATAGTGAGAATGGTGGGATTGTTTTGATGCATATGATGTCTTCAATAACCTGTAGGAAAGTGGCGCTGGGTACCAAAATATCAATGTTCTATTAAGACACATTACTTGGATTTCGTTATTTGGGGAGTGTGCCTTGGTGAGGATTGGGTGGATAGTTTTACTCACTGGGTGCTTTGATAATCTCTTTTTTCCATGGGGCATTAGAATGCCTCCCCACTTGTGCACGAGAGTCTTTAGTTATCCTAGATGAGTATACTTGCATGCTCACCCAACATATATACACTGTTTTCAGGATTCTAGGAGGACTCCAGGGATTTTTCGGGACCGTACAAGCTTGGACGTTGGGGCAGTTGTTGTTACCGTTGTCCTTTTGTTGGTACATTAATTTTGTAGTTCTTCAGACTTGTATCTTTAACTTTTCAACATCCGTATGGGAACGGTTTACTTTCGGCATTACCTTTACTTTCAGCATTGTTGTTGTTGGGGGTTACTATCTTATCACTCGGTCCTATTAAAAATTAAAATGGTAATGCCTTCCATCTTATGTGTGATTCTATAACCTTGGTGCTATTCACCACACCGGGACCTATTGAAGGAGAGTATTGGGGGTCATTATCTCTCCATCAACATAAAGAAGGAAGGTTCTAGAAATCTTGTGTCCTGTCACTCCTTTTGGTGATGGTGGGTTTTGACAGAATGGTATCAAAGGAGAGGTTGAGAGATTGGATTGAGTATGCAGTTAGGCACAGTGAAGATTGCATGGGATTATAGGGCAACAATGTTGGGTGATCATGGTGTTTGAAATAGGCCAGGGAAGCCTGGCTAGGACACAAGATTTTAGGGCCCCCCATGATCCGATGAAAGGACTCTGGACCTACCAAACAACCAAGTGAGGGTACACTAATTAGAGGGTAGAGGCCCTAGGAAAGTTACATGCATCATAATAACTTTTGTTTTCATTTTTATGGGGTGTTTTGGAGATTTAATATGAATAAGATGCCTAAGACAAATTTAAGAACAATATTCTGCGCTACTCGGGCAAAGGCATTCATTGTTTTCCTTGTAGCTATGGCACCTGGGAGAAGACCTCGATTAGTGCGGTCAATCGAGGCCCTGGAGGATGACTTGGACGATCAACATATGACGTACGGGGAAGAGGAGACGATCAGTGGAAGAAGACGCTTCATGCCTTTCAGCGGAAAACCCTCGGGAAGATTGAGGGAAACATCTCTAACGTGGAGATAGATGGCTACCTATAGGATTTGGTGATAGATTTCAGCTTGATCCAGGCTCCATTGGAATATTGGTATCCCTTGGATGTGAGCCAGATGTGGGGAGCGGCGCGTCAGGGGTGGATGCTTTACCTTGGATAGAAGAGGGAGGCTAAGGTGACGTGGACTGATTTCGAGAAGGAGTTCTGGGCGGAATTCCTCTCTTCCTTGAAGAAGGCTGAGAAGAGGCAGGAGCTACTCTCCCTCCAACAGGGGAGCAAGTCAGTAAGAGAGTTGGGGATCAAGTTCAAGGACCTCCTCCACTTTTCTCCGGACCCCATTCCAGATGAGGAGTCTCGGGCGAGATGTTTGGAGGAGGTTCTTAAAGCTTCGCTCCAGTATGCTGTTACTCCCTTCACCCTAAAAATGTACATGGAGGTCCAAAAGAAGGCTGAAGTGGTGGAAAAATGCACACTCTGGGAGGATTATCGTGAGAGGGAATCCAGTTGGGCTCGTCGAAGGGGAAGGTCGTCAACAGCAGGCCTCCAGCATTAGGGCCCTCTAGGTTCCGACCAGCATGAAGTAGGCCTCAGTAGTTCCAGTTCAGATCTCCTAGCCCTTCCCCTTTACTTTCGGCCCCCGGGCCGAGATACTTCATCTTTGTAAGCCATGTGCACCTTCGGAATTATTGCACGGACAAAGTATAATATAGCGGGGGTGGGCAGATTCAGCACCCACATCAGCAGCTGCAGTTTCCAGTTAGGCCCTTTCAGCAGCAGCAGTTTCCAGCAAGCCTCCTTCAGAAGCAGCAACTTGGTCAGCGAGCTCCCATTCCTCTGAGGGAAGCCGTTGCAGAGGGAGGCCGACCTCAGGACGATACTTAGAGACCTCGACCTGGACATGGTCGGGGAGGTGGCTGATAATCTAGAGGCATAGGAGCTGGGCGTGGGCAGTTGCATGCCATGGAGGCAGTAGTTCAAGGAGGGCCAGAGGTCATTTGAGGTATGAGCAGCTTGTTTAGCACCCTTGCTTAGGTCTTATTCGATACAGGAGCTTCGTAGTCCTTTGTTGCTCCCAGTCTAGCCCATTCTCTGGGTTTAGACGCTGAGAGACTTCTAAGGCCCCTGGTGATGAGCACACCATTCAGATGACAGACCGACTTTTTTTATGTTTTTGAAGGGTGTAGATTGGTTATAGGTCCATATCAGTTAGTTAGGGATCTTCTACTATTTCAGATACATCCATATGACGTCATCCTAACCATTGACTGGTTGTTCTCTGTATGTTCCGTCCTTGACTGCTTTTGAGGAAGGGTCGTGTTTTCAGACTTGGGTGGCCGACATGTAACTTTTATTGGTGATCGAGGTGGCCAGAAGAGCATCAGGTGAGGGGAACTCCTCCTTTCCTTGTTAGCTGAGTTGTCAGTGGAGTCGGTGGACAGAGAGATGGTTGAAGTTCCAGGGGTCGTCAGTTAGTTTATGGACGTCTTTCCTAAATAGGTGACAACTCTACTCCCTCGATGTGATGTTTATTTCCGGATTGATTTACAACCTGGTGGTCATCCAATTTCGATGGCCCCCTACCTGATGGCACCTTCTGAGTTACGGGAGTTGTGGATTCAGATTGACGATCTGATGAACAAGGGTTTTTTTCATCCAAGTTCGTCACCGTGGGGTTCATCTATCTTGTTTGCGAAGAAGGAGGACGGTGGTATAAAACTATTCATAGATTACGGAAAATTGAATCAGGTGATAGTAAATAATTGTTACCCTCTCCCAAGGATAGACGATCTCTTTGATCAGCTGAGGGGAGTAGATTGGTTTTCAAAGATCGATCTGCGGTCTAGATATCACCATGTTAGGGTGAAGGAGGGAGACATCTCCAAGACTTCCTTCAGGTTCAGATATGGTAAATTTTCATTTGTAGTCATGTCGTTCGGCGTTATGAACGCTCTAGTTGTGTTCAAGGGACTCAGGAACTCCATCTTCCGAGAATACCTGGATCAGTTCGTATTCGTGTTCATTGACGCCATTATGATCTACTCATGATCAGAGGAGGATCACGATAAGAACCATAGGATGGTCTTAGAGGTCCTTAGACGACACCAGCTCTATGGGAAATTGTCCAAGTGCAATTTCTGAATACGAGAAGTGCATTTATTTGGGCAAGTAGTGTCTGAGAAGGGGATAGCAGTGGACCCATCGAAGGTCGAGGCAGTTGTTTCTTGGGTAGCACTAGTGAATGTACTAGAGGTTCGTAGTGTCCTCAGGATGGTAGGTTACTTCCGGAGGTACGTACCGAACATCTCTCGAGTTGCAGCACCTTTGAAAGCTTTCACCAAGAAGAACCAGGCTTTTCTGTGGAATGGGAAATGCGAGGCAGCTTTCATCTATCTGAAGGATAGGTTGGTTAGTTCCCTAGTGCGAGGTTTCCTGAAGAAGGGGCGGCGTATGATGTGTTTTGTGATGCTTCCGGGAAAGGCCTCAGATATGTGTGGATGCAGCGACAAGTGGTGATCTCTTATGGGTCTAGGCTGTTATGTTCCCATGAGCGTAATTATTCCACCCACGACCAGGATGTTGCAGTGGTCATTTTTTCACTTATGTTGTGGAGGAATTACCTCGCCGGGGAGCGGTTCATGGTCTTCACCGATCAGAAAAGCTTGAAGTATATCTTCTCCTAGAATGACATGAACATAGGACATCGAAGTTGGATGGAGTTCCTTCAGGACTACGACTTAGAAATTTCTTACACCTTTGGAAAGTGGAATGTGGTGGCTGATCCCATGAGTAAGAAGTTGTAGAAGGATGTGGTTCGAGAGTCGGCATATTCTTGGAAAGAAGTGGAGGAGTTATTTGCCCTACACCTGTATGCGAGGACGGATGGTGGTAGAGGTTTCCTATATCAGATGATAGTGTAGTATTCTCTACTACAGAAGTTAGAGGTGTCTCAGTAGGGAGATGTAGAGAGGGATGTGATGCGTCACCAGGTTAACCAAGGTGATGATCTGGAGGGGTGGACGGAGGATGGTCAAAATCGGGTGCTTTTCCGAGAAAAGTTGTTTGTCCCAGAGCCAATGCACGAGAGAGAACTTAGTGAGTTCCATAAATCACCCCTAGCACTGCACCAGGGAGTTTCAATATGTACTGTGGTTTGAAAGGTCAGTTCTTGTGGCACAGTGTAAAGCGGGCGGTGGCAGAGTTCCTGGCTAGATGCCTAGTGTGACAGCAGTTGAAGGCTGAACACTATGTTCTAGGCGGTTTGCTGCAGCCTTTGGAAGTCCCCGAGTGGAAGTGGGATGACATCTCAATATATTTCATCACAAGACTACCCAACGTTCAAGGAGGCTGCGAAACTATCTGGGTAGTGGTGGAACGGTGGACGAAATCGGCTCAGTTTCTGGCGATCAAGTAGTTGAGTGCAGTGGATGCCTTAGCACTGAGGTACATGGAAGAGGTGGTGCGATTTCATGGAGGTACGAGGTCTATTGTATCCAATATGGATGCACGATTTACTTCATGATCCTGGAGAGGATTCCAGCATGCTTTTGATACCCAGCTACGTCTTAGCACTTCTTTGCATCCCCAGACAGATGGACAGACAGAGCGCACCACCCATAGCATGGAGGATATGTTGCGGGCATGTATACTAGATTTTGGGGATCATGGGTGCGACACATTACTTGTGTAGTGTTTTCCTATAATAATAGCTATCTCTCTTCCATTGTCATGGCTCCATTAGAAGCCTTGTACGGGAGTCCATGTCGATCACCTGTGTCCTGGACCGAGGTTGGGGATGTAGGTTTTCTTGGCCCAAAAGTGGGGCAGAGCACGACAGAGAAGGTGCATCTTATATAGGAGAGGATGAAGGCGGATCAAGACTGGGAGATGTCATATGTCGATAATAGGAGGATACCCTTTGAGTTCAGGGTCGGGGACCATGTGTTCTTGAAGGTCTCCCCTTGGCGTAGACAATGAAGGTTCAGTAGGGGGAGTAATATTTCTCCCAGATTCATCAGATCCATCGCAGTGTTACAGTGGGTCGGAGAAGTGTATTATCAGCTAGCGTTAACACCACTTATACTGAGGATACATTATGTATTCCATGTCTCACAACTCCGTCAGTATATACACGATGATTCACATGTAATCGACTGGGGAAAGCTGGATATCGAGGACGACGTGACATTTTTAGAATGGCCAGTGAGGATCGAAGGTCGTGAAGAGAAGGTGCTTCATGGGTGAACCATTCCATTGGTTCATGTGTTGTAGGGCCATGGTGGCCTTGAGGAGAGTACCTGAGAATGGGAAGTGTAGATGTGTGCCAAGTACCTAGAGTTTTTTAATGTTTTGTTCTGTTTTGTTTGTACTTGGTTGATGGAAAACATTACCTTGTTAACTATGGAATGTGCTGTTTTCCTTTTCTATGGATGTGTGTGAAGTTTCCTGAAATGTGGGGTGGGGAGGACCTAATCCCTTGTTAAGACGCATTAGTGTGGATATGCCTACACCCATTAGGGTGAGTTAGTGCTGCCCAAAGTGGATAATATCTTAACATGGAGGAAGGGAAACCACTCACCCACATGACCGGATGGTTTAATCTTTTGTTTCACATGGTTGCTTGAGAGAGAGGTGTTTCTAAATGCCTAGGAGGTTCACTACGGAGATGTATCTTTTGAGGTGGTTGTTTATACCCTTGTCATTTATTCTGGTATGGTTTTAATTCTCGAGGGTGAGAATAGATTGACAATTATCTGATTAATGGCCCAGACCCCCTGTCCATTACATTTCCAAAATATGGCTCCACCAAAAAAGTGACACCGGACAGGGTGGCACCGGTCGTGGTGGGACCGTGACCATGACACCGTTAAGGTGGCACCATCAGAGTGACACCATGAAGGTGGCACCGTCAGTGTGGCACCGTGATGGTGGCACCATGTCCTCACCCATCCCTCTGTTTTCTTTTTCCAGTCGTCCTCCTACCACGTAGTTTTTTTAATGTAAATTAATTCTTTTACATTTTTAATGCCATTTAAATCCCATAATTAATTCTTAAAATCCCAAGAATCCTCCCCGATGGGGGGGGTATTAAATAACTCCTTAATATCATCGTGCGTAACTTCCCACCAACGTAGGAAACCACGATCCGAATTTCCAGGCGTTCAAAAATCCATATCTTGTAACAGTAGGATCTCCTATTTGTAACTCCCACTAGAGTTTCTATTTTTTTCTTCTCGTATGTATTTTGTTCTTCTTCTTGGAGCCCCTCTCTTTCCGTGGAGACCCCAACGTTCCTCCCTAGAAAGTCGTGCATCCCCTGTTCTTGGTGTGTGGAGGGAAACTTCGATCCTTGATCAACCTAGAAGTGATTTTCCTTCATCTCTCCTTTCTGTGTATCATGTGGGGTGGGTACGCTGTTTTTTCTATGGGAATGGGGGAAACCAAACCTTAATGAAGATAAAAATGGAATTTAAAGAAATAAGGGTTGGGGTGTGAACGATTTTATGCTATTCTATTTTACTTATCTTCCTTGATACTTATTTTGTGAACTGTTGGGCTATGCTAACTGAAAATCATGAGCGTTGCTGGTCTTTCCTTGCGCACTAACGAAACCTTTCCTTCTGTGATGATTAAATGTCTATAACTTGGAAATTGGTTAATCACGTAAACTTAGTGGATTACATGGATACCCAATAAATATATAGCCCTATGTGGTCACCCCGTCTAACTAATAGAAAGAAAAAAATAATGAATGATGTTATTGAACCTTGATGTGTCCCTACTATGTTTTGGTAGTTGGTGTGTTGTTTTGTTTGATTGCTTATGGAGTGATGTGGGTGAGGATGGGATCATCTTGGTTGTGAGTCTGAAACTGTGTGGTTGCTCTACTCATGATACCAATTGGGGTGGAATCCTATACTATTGGTATATCATTGGTTCATGGTTTTGGGGATTTTGGGATTTATATTGAAGTGTTCTTTATTTCCAGTAATTTGAGGGATTTCACTTATCCCATTGTTATTATGACGTCACAAGAGAACCAGGTGTGAAAGCTTAAATTGCTGTTTGGATGTTTCCCTATTCATGTCTTGTGGTTGTTCTTGTTAGTTTCCCAGTAGTGTAGAATTTACATAAATGGGATCACTAGAACATGAAACTAAGAATGGGTTAAACGGGGAAATTGTTTTGGTAATGAGTTGTGACTTGGCCGTGACTGTTGTGGCTTATTTTATGAATGAATAGGGACAAGGGTATTATTCTTAGGTTGGCATTGGGATCCCAATGTTGTGATGAGTTCCTGTTACATATATATATATATATATATATTAGTTCTTACATTTCTTATTTGCACCCCACCATAGTTGGTCACTTAGTGCCGAACACACACATTCCATTGGGGGAGAGTGTTTTTTCCGACACTCCTATGAGTAGCTTGTTATTAGGTCCTTTTCTGCTCCCTTTTCTGAATATCCAATGACTTTTCGGGCAGGCTATGATGGACTAAAGTCCATTATTATCCCAAGAATCTTTAGGTAGGGTAGTGTGGTGTTTGACCTAAGTGTTTGCGGGCAGGTTGTTTCCAAGTATCTTCGGGATGTGGCCCAGGTGTCTTCGGGCGTAGAAGTGGTTGTTCTGGCCAAGGTGTTTGCAGGCATGGTTACGTATGGTTGTTATGGATCAGGTGTCTTTGGGCAGGATAGTTGTTTTGGCCTAGGGGTGTGCGGTCGGGGTGTGGCAGTGGGACTGCGGTGAGAATGGTGGGATTGGTCTGATGCACAAGTTTTCTTCAATAACCATTTGGAAAGTGGAGCGAGGTACCCAAATATCGATGTGCTATTACTACACATTACTTGGCTTGCGATATTTGGGGAGTGTGCCTTATTGATGCTTGGATGGATAGTGTTACTCGCTATGTGCTTTGGTTATCTCCTTTTTCACGGTGCATTAGAATGCCTCCCCACTTGTGCACGAGAGTATTTAGTTTTCCCTGCTGAGTATACTTGTATGATCAACCAATGTATATAATCTATTTTCAGATTTCTAGGAGGAATCCATGGATCGTGAGGGATCGTACTAGATCGGACGTTGGGGCATTTGTTGTTGTCTTTTTCCTTTTCTTTGTTATTTACTTTTGGAGTTCTTGGTAGAAGTATCTTTTACTTTTGAACATGCATATGTGAATGGTTTACTTTCAGCTTTACATTTACTTTCAGATTGGATGTTTTTGGGGTTTCTATCTTATCTGCCGATACTATTAAAAATTATAATGGTAATTCCTTCCATCTTGTGTGTGATTTTATACCCTTGGTGCTAGTCGCCACTCCGGGACCTATTGAAGCCGGGTTTCGGGGGTCATTATCTCTCCTTCAACATAAATAAGGAATGGTATGGAAATCTTCTGTCCCTTCCATCCTTTTGGTGAAGGCGGTTCATGACATTGTATATACACATTTTAATATAATATAGGTGTATAACAAAACATGTGTCTCAATGAAGGGAAATTGAGTAAAATTACCTTACCAATTTGGTAACTTTTGAACCATAAAAATTAAGAAAGATATGTCATAAAATGGATATGTAAACACCCACATATATATATATATATTTATCATCTAATAAATTTAGTGGAATTATTTACACCACACTAATGAATCAAGTGGCGAATATGGATAAATCTCATAGAAATAAAAGTGAGACTTGAAATCCCCATAATACATGAGTAACTTTTGAAACAAGTTGTGTGTGAATAAATTACATAAATTGAAATATTTAATTTTATGAAATATATGAAATTCGTGATATAAAATTTCATAAAGTGCTATATACACCACATATAATTAATAAGTCAGAAGTATCGAATATATTTCACACAAATAAATGTGAGTTGAGAAATCCATTACCATAAGTCTTAATTCTCACCATACATGTCAAAACCTATTGTATAATAGATATATAATTATTAAAAATATATAAAAGAATAATTATAAAATATATAATAAAATATGTGATTTACTTATGACTTCATATTCACTTTTTATAAATAGTTCCTTGTTAATGTTATGGTTTGGGTAATATCTGGTTTGTTTCTCAAACATGTTTTGACTTCCAATTAGTAGTCCTAATTAATAAATCATGATTTCATAATTTCATTAATTTAAAAAATTATATTAATATAACATATATTAATTATAATTTTATTTATAATAATTTATAAAAGATTGAAATAGAAAATGAGATACACAATTTATTGAGACGATAGGTCATACATATATTGTAGCACAATTTATATTCTCTTATAATATAGTACATAAGAAAGGAAATGAAAGATATGTAAATATATATATATTAACATTAAAATATAATTATTATTTTATAAATATGAAATATTTTTAATAAAACCATTCTTAATACATTGTATGTTAAAAATGAACGAAACACATCACATTAAAGAGACGATAGTCTAGAAGTCCACAAATGAGGTTATTATGTATCTCCAAAATGGAAAAAATGAATGAATGTTTTATATTATAATTAAATAAGAATTAATAAAACATAAATAAAATATATATAATATAAAAATATTAATTAAATTATTATTCTGAACCATAAAATGTGTTTATGGAAGAATTGTTGACATCATTTCAAGATGTGGTAGTATGTTGTACACATGAATGACGATTTCTAATCCAATTTCAACGAAGTGTGTGAAGGTGTAGGTCCAAAAATTAATATTAAAAGTTATTTTATATTTTTTATAATTAGTTTTTTATAAAATTTAAATAAGAATAATTTATGTACGGAGAATGAAAAAAAATTGGTTGTTGAAGAACATACCCATTCTTTGGGTAAATACATTCAGATTTTTCCAAAGGAATTCATATATATTATTTCATAGCATAGTGAAGAGTTTATTATGATAGTATATAATCTAAAAAAATATTTGGTATGTTTTTTATGACACAATGGACTTGATTTTTTTAAATATGTGAGTGGGTGGGGGATGTACATTTATTGTGGGGGAGTGGTGTTCTAGTAAATAAAAATAGGTAAAACATATTGGGTGATATCATTACATAATGTTCCTAAAAAAATTGAATAAAATTATATCCAATAGGTTATATAGCCAATATATTTCCGAATAGTATGTTTTGGACATGTTTCTGGGTCATGTGGAACCCCATTATTAATGTTGAACCACTATGTAATGATGCTTTTAACGTAATCACCTATATTAATTTCAATTTATTACAATAATATATTACTAAAATACTATGTGGGTAATATTAGGAATTATAAATAATTATGATTAAAAATATATAATAAATTTTTAAAAATTACAATCACATATATAGTGAAAATTATTTTAAAATTAGTCAAGATGACTTGATGAAACTATGGGGTTTAAAGTGAAAATTATCACTATGATGTGATATTTTTATTAAAAGTGCAATGTATAAATTATTATAATTACCTAAATCGGATTAATATGTTTATTACTCATATAATGATGAGTGGAAATAAATTTTAAATAGAATTTTACTATATAAAAAAAACAAAAATACAGTATAAAATTAAAAGCCTATCCTTTTCACAATTTATACAAAAATATATCTGATTACAAAATTAAAACAAATTTACCCAATAATAATTTTGAAATTAATATTTCAAAAAATAGGTTTTATATTTCAAATTTAATTTATAAAATTGTAATATATTATCATTAACTAAATACACATATTTAAAGGCGATAAAAAAATTAATTAGGAAAAAAAATTAGATTAAAATTGTATTTTTTTCAAATCTCGAATCAAGGAATCACATAGGACGAATGTTTAATAATTGATAAAATATATAATATATTCACCTCATTAATATAATGCACGAAATTTTTCTTAGCTAAATGATTATTGTAAAAATATTATATATAAAAATAGTTTTTAGGAAAAGGATTTCCATTGCATTCGAAAGGGTTTTATTATCATTTCTAATTAATTTTTCATCAACGAAGTAATATTATATCAATATGTAAACTATATTTTCATAAATTTTTTAATAATATTCATAACATTCATTTCAACTTATTTTTGATAATTATCATTCTAGATAATAATATTTTAAATAATTTTTAAGTTTAATTAAAATTCTGTTTGTGTATAACTCGAGATAAACATTGGGTTTCGTGTAACTGAGGAAAACAAACTGTTTCATATAGTGCGTGATTTATTTGGTGTCGTATGATATGGATGATTAATTATATGTTTTTTTGTAGAATAAAACCACCAAAGATTTTTAATTTCCCAAAAATAATAATAATTCGTACAACTCAGGGTGTTATTAAATCCATGCATGTATATATTATACAAAAATACCAGTAATTATATCCTATAATTCAGACTTCTCAATTGACATAATATTTCCCTTATATACCTCAATACATGGATTATATAATTATAGCATTCCCCTATTAATTAAATATTTTTTGTGTAGATAATACATCTATAAATGTTGTGTGAGACACCCTGAACTACAATACAAGGTTAGCTACGAAATACTCATTAATAAAGTAATGAATTTGGTTCATAGAATGAAAAATAATGAAAAATATATATATCTCTCAATAAATTAAATATTTTATCCAAAAAATACTCACACATTCCTAAAACTAAAAATTATAAAGTAATATTGATATTTTCTATATAAAATCATTAACTTCAATTATTTTTTTCATTTACCAATATTTTATCATTACTAGATACCATTATAGAAATATCAAATGTTATAATTATATTTGTAACTATAAGACTATAATGAAAATATATGGGTGTAAATGAATGCTAAAAAGGGGTAACATATCTATATGTCATGAAGGGATATATCATAAGCATGACCATAGAACACACATATTATTTGAAAATAAAATATTTATGTTGTTCCAAACATATAGCAGTTGGAAATCTAATCCAAAATGAAAAAAATAAACTTTTTAATTTTAGGATAGAGGCATTATTTAATAAGAATGATCTGTGAAACCCAACATAATTATGAAACTGATAAATATTTCATTGGCATAAGTATATGTAATGAAAAAACAGTAAACATAAATAACTACATTGTGTTAATGTTAAATATTGAAAAAAATATTACTACATCTAGTTAATGATCAATCTTATGAACTTATTCAAAAATATCTATTTAAAACTAAAACTGAATAACATAAATATCCAATTTAAATTACCCTCAATTATGTCCATAAAACTAACAAAATGGATTTTGGGATTAGTGATGTGAATATAGTGGACCATAGATAATCAATTCTCAACATCATTAACTAAGGAGTTGTAAAAACATTATCTGAAAATAACTGAGAAAACATTGAATAATAGAAAATCCATAATAGTTATTTCACAAGAATATTATTAATTAATCAATAATTCATCAGTTAATTAATATGTGATAAACAAACAGGTTTTATGAATTATAATTAAACCATAATCATAAAAATTCAAATTATTAAATTTACTGTGTGATAGTATAATACCATATACCTAGTGAAGCTATGAAATACCATTATAGGGTAGACACTGATAAATTTTTTTTTATTTATGATTCATAATCTAGTATGACAGTTTAAATGATATAATAATTTCATTGAGAAACTTTTACTAACAACCATGAAACTTAGGAATACGTTTTTCTTAGATCAAATTGACAAATTTAATAGACCATTCATTATGAGGAATGGTCATGATGGTGAGAAATGATTTTAGGCCACAAAATACTTAATACATTCATTTCACAATATTAATAGGATAAATAAAATTAAATATTTCAAAAAACAATAAAAAACACTTCCTTGAAATTTTTTGTTAAAATAATCTATTATAGTAGAATAATTCAATTATAATTCTTTTAAAAGGTGTAAGATGATACATTACACAATTTTGGATAACATATATTTAGAACACAATGAATCATGAGAAATATTGAGAAATATTGTGTACTTTTTTAAAATAAAAATTCTTCATGATTTATGACAATCAAATAATGAATAAGTATAAGGAATTTTATGAAAAAAACGTAAGAGAAAAAATATAACAGTTTTTTGAGAGAAACAGTGAAAAATTATTTATATGAGAAATCAAAATATGAATAACCCCTGTTAAAAATTTAAATTTTTATATATACCCTTATAGATTTAGTAACAATTGAATTAGAACTGACAAGGGTAATATCCTTATATGGTTTAATATGTCCACATAATTTTCATTAAAATTTTTTATAAACTTAATTGTTCAGATGTATATATTCAATATAAATGAAATAAAGTGGTGAATATATAATATATATCAATATAGGAATCTGGAGATGAGGAATCAGTTATAATATTTTTGAAATTTTAATCTAACACAAATGAAATAAAAAAACATGAAATTGATCATTATTTATAGTGAATATGTTTTTTATCATGATATAATATATAACTATATATATATAACCGAAATAATGGAAATTGTTGTATAATAAATAACAGGTTACAAATAAATTTTTTTAGGTGAAACTCTTTCCTTAAAAATCTAACTCGTTGAATGAAAATTTACATTATTTATATTAAATTAATCTATAATCATTAAATATTTTAGAACCTTATTCATATATTTTTTCTAATATATTCTTCTATTATAATTATTTTCTACTAATTTATTAGATAGTTCGTATTTATTTAAATAATTAGATGATATGGATTTTTTTTGTTTGGTATGTGGTCCATAATGGTGACAACAATCCATTACCATTTTAAAATGTTTTTCATTTATAAATTTATCAAAATAAATTAATATATTTTTACTAAAAATATATAATCATCTAATTTTATATTTTTATATTTTTTTATTATTTGTGTAAATTAAATAATTGACCAACATATTTTTGGAAATTTAAAAATATCAATTAATTGTTTTATAGTGGGAATTTATTTTTATTCATCTTATTAGAACCATATTATTAACATATATTTAGTTATAATGTCATATATATAAATAAACCATATCTCATAACCATCCATCTATGATGGTCATGATAAATGAAATCCTTTATCTATTGAAGTGGTGGTCTATATATACAAATGAATAATGATTTAATTTTTGAGAATATGGATTAGAAAGAATGTCAATATTGATTTATATTTAAAAATTCATAACTATGTTATAATTAAAATATATATGATTTTAAAACCACTTCATAACCAACCTTGTTTTTTTGTGCTGAAAAAATTATTTTTATAAATCTATAGATATAGTAGTCTACATGAACACATGGTTGACAAACTCATTTTCCATTATATGAAAAGGAGATAAAGAATTATGTTAAAAATAAAACATATATTAATACCAGTGACTCAAATTTGATTATATAATGATAATTATATAATAATTTTTTATGAATTTTTAAATTAATTAATCCTAAAAATGGATTTGAAATAATATATACCTCTTCTATGGATAATCTCATATAAAAAAAACATAATGATTCTTAAATGTCCTATATAAGAGGAAAACACCTATATTTCGTTTATAATTTTGATGGGAAATAATTTTCAAAGAATCATATTGAGGAAATGGTTATTTTCTTGTTTGAATAATATAAAAGATGTGATTTGTTCTTATTTGTGAAGTATGTGGAACTCTAGTTAATACCCTTAACCTGATAATAATTAAACATCATTTTTAAGGAAATGTGGAACCAAATTTTTTCTTTTATTAATTTAAGATATTTTATTATCCAATTCAACTTATCTCATAATATTATGAAATTTAATAGTGAATTTATAATCCATATCTTATAGTTCACCCCCAAATCATTTAAAACTTTTTACACTTTATCATGAAGATGAGATATTACCACGGTAAATTATTTCAATTAGTAAAAAATAAATTTATATTACAAGATAATATTGAATATTGAAATTAAAATTATAGAATACTTTTTATGATATTTGATTTATATGGATGGTATCAATTAAACATTTTATTTAAATAGAAAGTACATTAAAAATTTATTTTTAAACAACCTTTTTATCTGATAAAATGTTTTTACACCAAAACCATGTATATAATTTTTTCTCATGAAACTTATATGTATAAAAATTAAAAAGTGATTTGTATGACATTAATATTTATCCAAAACACATTACAACCATTTATATAATTAATTAAGGAAAGGGATCAAAAATAGTTCTTTTTTAGAATAAAATACTTTTATTGTTCTGAATATATAAGAATATATGTATACAAAGAAAGTAATATTTTCTAAATAAACAATTTTCCAATTTAAATGTATTATAATATTTCAAGAATCATTTATAACATGATTAGGTGATAAAATAGATAATATTTGTCAAACTATAATTTTCATTATTCACTAAAATATCAACCATTGAACAAAACTCTAAAAAAATTAGTCTACGATAATTTTAATATGATGAATTCAAAATTTAATTTAATTTAAACAAATTTTTATTTTTAATTTCATAAAAATTGATTTTAAATGTAGAAAAAAAAATGAAATACACTTTTATATAGAGGGCGCTTTAATTTTGGAGTCTATTTTATCTTAATTCGTAAAATTTACTAAAATTATGAAAGTTAATATATTATTTCATTAATTGAAAAATTATATATTATCATAATAATATATGATAATAGATAATTTGAACTTATTTGGATGATATACGCAACACGCCAATAAAATAAGTTCGTTTAAAATTAATCATTTTTAAACTTAAATCTTATATTTTATTTATTTCTTAAATGTAATCACTTTAAATTTCATGCTATATTTAATTTCTAATAGTTCTACTCTCTATTTAATTTTCAAATAAATAATGTAGTTTTTATTTGATGTTCTTTATGGAACAATTTGATTCATCATATTTTTATAATAATAATGAAATACTAATATCAATGGGTATTAAATTCATACCACAAAAATTAATATCATCCACAATATATTATTTTTGTTATTGATGATAATAGATTTAAATATTATTAATATGGTATTGAATCATTATATAATTTATACTTTAGTTTTTACATCCCTAAAATTGGTATCAATAGGAAAGTCATCTCATGATTTTATATTAAGACCCATATATAGGAAGTGTTCTCAAAAAGGAATTTATAGATATCATCACACCTATAAAAGATGGACAGTTTCTTTGAATTTCGGTTTTTTCTAGTAATTAATTTTTCCTCTAGTATATGGGGCCAATCCATTCTAAATATATTTTCATCTATATCAAGATTTATATTAATATGATTTTCATGAATATCATTCCCAAAAACATCATCATTTGATACTATAATCAGAAAATAATCATTTTCCATGAATGCTCAGTAAGAAATCAATGGGTTGGTGATTATATTATAATTGATAAAATTCAATTTATATTTTAATTTCTAAAACACTAATATAATATGATATCTATAATTTTATATAAGAAAATTAATATAAATTATTTCTCATGATCCACTGAACTAGGAGTCACTAAATATTTTCTTCTTTTCTACCATTTCCATGGTGGTTGATAATAAATTTATCCATGGTTGTTCATAATTTTGGAGTTGAGTTGTAAAATTCATATGTTATCCATATTTAGGTAGTTAAAATATCAGGGGTATATTAGGAAGAACATTATTTCCCTCCACCAAGTGGACATAATTAATAACACTTACATTACAATTTAGTACTCTATGCCATATTTCTCCCCACATAAAACATATTAAAATTATTTTTAAACATTTCAATAAGTTATTCGTTATGAATTTATATAATTTATGATAGTATATATCATTTTATTAAATAATATTTATCACCTAAAAATTATTTCAAATCTATTTTCATTTTTCCTGGATATTCAACTATCAAAATGTTATTGATAACTATTTGAGAGAGTTGATTATACACATGATAGGATTTTTCATTCCATATTATATGTCATGTATATTATCATTTATAAAAATAACACATTTCCCTTAATAGTAATAAATTACACAGTTACTACTTGTACAAGGTAATAATTTCAGTGAAGAAATGTTTTGTTTTAGGAATACTGATCAAAATATATTTATAAAAGAAAATACTATCCTAGGATAAATAAATTATAAAGTATGTTCATTGGTTACTAAATTAATTCCTATGTTTGAATCGTGGTTAATAATGTTAATATTAAAATTAGGTTCTGTAACAAAACTAGTTATAATTTACGTAATGATATTTTCATTAAATCCATTATAATTTAACATAAAGATAATTTAAATTAATTAATTAATTTCACCTCTTAGTGTAAAAATTCATATACCATTATAAATATTTTTTCAAAACCATCTAGTGATTGACTTAATATACAACCATCAATATTAGGGTTATATCCCATAGCTTCATCTAAGCCAATCATATGATCCCGAATTCTTTAAAATAGAAAGGGTGTTGTGTCTTGGAATCTGAGAACTCAATAAAAAATGATTTTTTATTCTATTATTTTAACTCATCAATGTCAAATTTTATCTCATCTTGACACCTATAGTAACTAAAATATTAAAAAATAATAATTAAAAACATATATAATACCAACATATCATCACCATACCCGAATACCCCCATCTTTTGTGAAGACAACCTTCCATAGAAATAGGATTCGAAACAACGTTATATGGTTAATGTAAATCATATATATAATTCCATATATTAAAAATTAAATTTCAAAACAAATATCCTATTTAATGGATTGTGGTTTTTAGTTTCATTTGATATTAGATATATAAAATCCCATTTTACTTATTTGTGGTTATATTTTCAGAGTTGAGGCATACTAGATCCACATAATGATGTATAATAGAATAAAATCATCATCAAAACATGTTTATTAGGAAAAAATGTTTGTGTAGTGCTAAATTTATTAGTAAGGGAAAATAAATTAATCACATCTTCATGTTTCATATTATAATAATGAACATGGTATATAATCTAATCAAAAATAACATAAACAATAAAATAATCTCAATAATACAAATATAATGAAATGTAGTTAAAAATGATCACTCAATAACCATAATATAAAAGTGTAGAAACATGTAATAATAATCTTTAACTGTATAGTAGAATGTAAAAAACATAACACATAAATATAGAGTTAGAATATGAATAGAAAATACTAATGGAGTGACCATTGCTATGTATATGGAGTTCACTCTGAATCACATGAATATATCTAATCCAATCGAGAAAATTATAAATATATTGTGCGTAGTTAACTACATAATTTTAATTCATAATAATGGGATCATATATAAAATATCATGAATTGTATCATAAAATACATTACGGGGTAGTATATACATCACATTATGAAAATTTGTGGATAATATATTACATATATCAATGATGGGAAATTTTGAAAAGAAGACCCTTATAAATTTTTTAATATTGTAATTTAAACCCATACAATGATAATAAAATATAATGAATACCAAATAAAATTTTAAAACTCCGTATTATTATTTAATATTTAATAGTGGTACCAAAAATATATAATATAAATAGGTTCATAATTCAAAACCTCCCTCTAAGAATAATGTTAGTGCCGAATCCCTTACCTTAATTATGAACATCCATGAATGTTTATTATCCACATGTGATGTCACGGCCCGTCCCCCCGGGGCCCGTTCCATGACTACCCCAAGCCCACCTTCCATAGTCCAGCGGCTAGTGACTAGCACCAAAGGTGTAAATCCCTGAAACAGGGAAGGTAGCGCCTTTATAACCAGGAAACACAGATAACAGTGTACAAGCTAGAAGAAATACACTATGTAAAACTGAATAACAAAGTGTGAAGAAAGTAAAAAGGGGGAAAAATACAAGATCATATGAAAAGTATGAGGAAACAGAATGTACAACTGATGAAAATAAGAACCTATGTTGTTTCATACTCCGAGATTCCTACCTGAAGGGTAGGTACAGATCACTTCCTCACCACTCTAGGTCTGTCCATCTCCACTTTGTAACATTACTTCGTCTAATCCACCTACGAGTGCAGCCTTGTCCTGGTGCTCTCAGCCTCATTCAGTGATGTTTGTCATCTACATCCAACATAACGAGGTGCAGGCATATCCCATGCATTGATGAGTATAATGTTACTCGGTAGGGATCCCGATACCCTCAAGGTATCAAAAAATCCAACAAGGATAAACCACCATGTTTGAAATCAACAGATAACACCACTTAGGTATATACCCATACATATACCTATGTTATCAATTAATCCATGTCAATGATGAGGAAAACACAGAATTTACTGACTCAGATCTTATATGTATACAACTTTTGTAGAGAGTTAGAGATTATTTGATGTTACCACTAAATCATCTATTCCATCGAAACCACGTAGGATCCTGGTACAGAAATCAGAGTTGTCAAACCGACATAGGATCCAGGAATAGCAGTCAGAGATGTCGAACCCACACAAGATCCATGAATATTAGTCAGAGTTGTCGAACCCACACAGGATCCAGGAATAGTAGTCAGAGCTGTGGAACCCACACATGATCCAAGAAGAGTAGTAAGAGCGGTCAAACCCACAAAGGATCCATGAACAGTAGTCAGAGCTATCAAACCCACATAGATCCAAGAATAGTAGTCATAACTGTTGAACCCAGTTAGGGTCAAGGAACAGTAGTCAGAGCTGCCGAACCCACACTGGATCCAGGAATAGTAGTCAGAGTTGTTGAACCCATACAGTATCCAAGAACAGCAGTCTGAGAGCATCCAGCCTCATGGTTTCCGCACAAGCATGAATGATTCCGGGAGGGTACACTCCTCTAGCCACGTGTCAATATGTAAACATCCACGAAGACCCACGAAGAGAAATCCCGATGGTCTGCCTCATCATAGAATTCTCAACGCAATAGACGTCACGTCAATTAGAAGCTTGGTATAAGGGTTATTAGACTTTTTGTCCTCGGGGCCCGGTTGGATTAATGCATGATCCAAACTGGCCGTATACCCACTATACACCAATCTCCATGGAGGTATATTCTAAGGGACCATCACGCACCATGATTTCCATCACCGCTGAAGGTTCGTCAAATGGATGTCTAGTGCCAAAGATATTGTTGATGGAGCGTAAATGGGTCGAAGTATGCCTCAGTCCAGTCAGACCCGGTCAGACTGACCCGGCCCGACCCAGTCTAGGCCGACCCAATCTAGGTTGTCTAGGTCGGGCCAGTTGGGTCTTGCCTAGCCCAGAAGGCAGCAAAGGCCACAAGTATTGTGAGGGCGCGGACCGGTCACAAGGGCGCGGACTGGCCACACGTCAGTGTAAGGGCGGTTCATATTGGAAGCGACACTAGGGGTGTGAAATGATGGCTTAGATTGGCGCACGTGGGGTGCGGATTTGCGTTTCATCCTAGTTGGTTGAGGCCGGTTCGACAACGCCGTGAGTGTCACGACTTGGGCAGCTCGTCCAGGCAAGACGGTTGTTGGACGGGGGGCTAGTGGGAGGCCGGGAGTCCGGCAGGCGCACGGGACGATGGCATCATCCGAGAGCTGGGTAGTCGGTGGGCGGTCATGGGTCGGCGGGCGCATGAGATACCGAAGGTGGCCAGAAGCTAGGCGGACGGCTGGCGTCTGGGGGCCATTGGGCACACGGGAGGACGACAAGCGCATATGCGGTCGACGGTGGCCGGGAGCTGGTTCTGCCGATGCGCCGCGAGGGCGGCGCGGGTTGTGGAGTATGGGGGTATCACGGTCATTTCATGTCTCCTCTGTCACCACATCGTTTTTTTCATGAAGAATAGTATCAAAAATAGATCAGCGGAGGGAGTTCAGCCATGTTATTTTGGTTCGTGGCCTCCGCGTTTAGGATGATAGAAATCGGTCCATCATGAAAAGTGTACAATGAACTTAAAATTCTACTGCATCTAAAATGATTCTTTTCCAATCTACAAAATAAAAACAAGAAAAGAATTTAAATGCAAATAAACCTCGTACCATTGTTTGATGTTTGTTGATGTTGGCATGGGGAAAAAGAGAGATCTTTGAGAAAAGAGGGATTTCAGTGTTTTCCTCAATCGTCGGTTTGTGCGCCATCACATCATAGTCGAAGACGTCCTACGTCGGAGTAGGTAGCAAGGAAGGAATATGAAGTCTCCCCTCATCGACTTTCATCATTGGAAGAATGTTTTCTTCATGGAGGAAGCATAATCCTCCATGTTTTGGGCATCACATTCCTTTAATAGATCTTCATCTCTTGGTGAAGCCGTCCAAAAACCTCCCCCCAAGCTTACTATATATAAGATAGGGAGGTAGGTAGGTTACGATCGTTGGAATTTTAGACGGTTCATTTATTAGTAACCATCCTAATTCCAAAAATGTGGTTATTTAAATTTAAAACGATCAAGATTATTGAATTATGTTGGCATAATTTAAGAGGTGCATTGGAAATAATTATTGGGAGGATACCAAGAGGCTCCACCCACATTTATTAGGGACCTAGGAGATTTCTCCCAATTAATCGGAGGATTCAAGGAGGTTTAGAAAACCAGGTGGTCCCCACCACCATAACCACTCTTGGGAGGTTAAGGTGTGGTGGTCCCCACATCCAACTTCAATGTGGAGGTTTAGTTCCAGTGGACCCCACCTAAAATATCCACATGGAAGCTCAAAATAAAATAATGTGAATCTCATTTTATTTTATTATTTTCAACAAAAAACAAAAAAACTAACATTCATCCTCAACCCACTGTCATCGTGGTGAATGTTTCCTTAATAAAAAACTGGGGCTGCGAGTTCAAAAGTGCCCTCAGATTTCAATTTCGAGAGATGGTTCAAATGTTATAAAACTCCGATCTTGCGTTTACTGAACGTACACAAAAAAATGTTTGGAAAATTATTATCAGTCACCCTCGACCTGCAGTGGTTAAGGTTAGACTCTTCCTAGGTGAAACACGCCCCAAAAAACCCAACGATACTCTCATATTTTCAGTCTGAGTTACATTTTAGAAGTTATCAATTTTACAATAATATTATTGTCACTTAATTATTTTATTTTCACCCAAAAACAATCTTTCTCTGGTGGCCAGCGTCGGCCAAAGATAGTATGTTCATAAATAAAGCATTCCCTCATGATTTCAGTGGTGGTCTCATATTTTTATTCCATGTTACCTTTTGTGAGATATAAGTATTTTAAAAATAATATAATTTATTTAATTATTTTATTTGGGATTATTCCATTTTTGGGTTCTCTCACAAGAGGCATGCACCGACTAATCTTAATTCTGTCCTAGGGTAAACTCGCCATCCTGAGCGCAACTATGCCCTCAGATTTACGATCCGAGTATTTGTTTAAGTGTTATTATACTTTTTCAGGAAAACTGGTTATGCGTGTTAACTTCAGCTTAACAAATCAATGACAGATCATTACTAGCACTCTGAGCCTCGAAATCTTGCACTGATTGCTTTCTTGGACTCATAAAATTCCTATTTAATTATAAAAATTATTAAAAATTCCGAGTCTTTACATTCTCCCAATGTCAAGTATCTACGTCCCCATAAGCCACATCTCACAACTAAGGGAACAACTGGGGGTACTGAGCCCGAATCTGAGCCTCCCGCTCCCATGTCCTCTCTGGGAGGTTTCCGTGATGCCAGAAAATGTGAACCAGAGGTATCAATCATCAATTAAGGACTCACTCATGTTGATCCTCAATCTCCACTAAAACCTCCATAAAAGTCTCCCCATCATCAACGTCCAACTCTCCATTTTCGATGATTTTAGACGATCATGCACGTATCTCTTTATCTGTGATACATGGAAGACGTCATGCAGATGGTGTAACTAAGGTGGAAGACATATGCATTAAGCCACCTCTACATCTCTTCTGAAGACTTGAAAAGGTATGATGAATCTTGGAGATAACTTATTGCCTCGGCCAAATCTTGGTAAACCACGTCAGGTTGAGACTCATAGAAAGACGTGGTCACCATCCTCTAACTCCAAAAGTCTATGTCCCTTTCCATCATAAGACTTTTTCCTTCTCTGTGCAGTCTTCATCCACTCTTGGATGATCTACACCTTCTCTGTGGTAGCCCGTACCATCTCTGGTCCCACAAGTGCTGACTCCCATGGGTCAGTACAGTACAAAGGTGATCTAAAAGGTCACTCGTACTACACCTCGAAAGGTTCCATCCCAATAGAGGAGTGATAACTGTTGTAGTATGAAAACTCTATCAAAGGAATGTGATCCTCCATGCTATGGCAAAGGTCAAGGACACAAGCGTGGAGTAGGTCCTCGAGGGTCTTAAAATTCCACTCAGTCTTACCATCCATCTGAGGATGGAAGGCGGTGCTCAAACAAAGCTGCATCCCAGATGCCTCATGAAACCCCTTCAATAGCTGGGAAGTAAAACATGTATCATGATCGAATACAATCATCGTGAGTACTCCATGTAGCCAGACAATCACCTAAATATAGAGGTGTCCCAATCTCTCTCCAGAACCCTGCTCTCTGATTGGTAGGATGTGGGCCGACAAGTTGATTCAGTCGATGATCACCCAAATCAAGACATGATATCATGATGTATGTAGAAATTCAGTAATGAAGTCCATAGAAATCTCATCCCACTTCTATTATGTGACGTCTAAAGGATGAACAAAGCCTGCTTGTACCTAATGCCCTGCCATCTCTTGCTGACAGGTGAGGCACTGAATGACAAATTCTGCAATTTCATTGTTCATTCCTGACCACCAGTGTTGTCGTCAGAGGTCCTAGTACATCTTCTCCACTCTTTTATGTACCAATAGACGGAATGTGTGGATCTCCCCCAGAATGTCTTCTTAAAGTGACACTGGTACCATGGTATGTCCCCAAATGAAAATGACATGCTCTCAACCTTCATAAAATCTATCTGGTGCATGTCCTGTGGATATTTGAGCACGTCATTCCTCAATGTCAGTGTCCCCACACTGCGCCTCCCTGACTCGCAGAAGGAGTGGGGGACTGACTTTATCAGAATGAAGAAATGCTTCCCTTTCTTGATCCATAAGGATATCTGTAATGTGGCTAGATGCCCTGTCACCTTACTCACCAGATGCAGGTCTGACCTCCTACTGAGGGAATCAGCTACCATGTTCCCCTTATCGAGAGAATAGAATATCTCAATGTAAACATCTGCTGCCATAAGGGTGAGGTTGGTCGACTCATGAATGATTGGATGCACCCTCCTATGCATGAGTTTATCATGTGCTTCCTAGGGTTTCCTTTTTTTTTCAACAAGGAAAAACTCATCCCAACATTGTTGAAAAACCTCAACCTCTATTCCTAATACAATCAATCTGAGTGTGAACAATGGATTTCAAGAGAAAACCCAAACTAATGTCAGAAGACCTTGATACTGCCACCAAGAGGTTCCAAATGAAACTCTTTCCACACGGGTCAGATCACACCGTCAGCGTCATTGTGATTATCGATTCTCCTCCAAAATTTATCTCCAGATGTGAGGGTCTTGTCAATGGTTTAACCGGAAACTCTTGGTCATGGACAAGATTTTATGAAAGAAGTAATGATTTATACCTTTTCCTATTGATAAGGAAGCTAGTAGTAGACATAGACCGTACCTTGAATCATTCCTAGAACCCTTGGGTCGCATTCCTTGATTGCATGCAACTACACTCTTCCCATGTCCTCTAGATCCCAGAGCCTGGAGGGGTCCCAAAAAAGGGGGGTTGTAACATGTCAAAAAGTACACCACATCATGATGCTCTCCTAGCTCTGGTTCCATGTCTGCTACCCAGCAGACTCATATTTCCCGCACACTTCTTCTTCCTGAAACATTTTACATGCCCAAGTCTCTGATACTTGTACTATTTTCCTTCTTTAACTCTGAAAACATTCACTGGCTATATCCGCTCTATAAAAGAACATTCAACCACAAAGGTTCTCTCTAGCACCATAACATAATTTGGAATGCATATAGGAATATTGCTGGCTGGGATGAAATTTAAACACACCTCGCTCAGATGTTCGAGCCTTGAAGTACTGACCATATCATATTCATCGAGTACCCGGAAAAATAGGAACAACTCAATGAATACTCAACTACCGACATTTAGTCCTACCGAAGCTGTAGAAGTTCTAGAGAACTCATATCCTCCTCCTCGAGCCATTTCGCAGCCGCCTGTGAGTTGGGATCACCTCGGAACCTGAGAGGTATCTAATGATGAAACACGTGTAAGGCACTAATACTACATGTGTATTCTACCGGTACCACTGGTTGTAACTGCTGATCAACGTGTAGTAATATAACTAGAACACTACCCAAAGGTACGATCTCGTGCAACATTACACATACTGAAGCCTCATCAATAAGCAGGCCATCCTCTTGGTTACTATCTGAAAAGGACTAGTATCTAAGATCATTTTCTACTCTATTGGTGTCTCAAATAGAAGGGAAACTATATCAATCGCCTCTAGCCAGCCCTCAGCTGCGTGGGGATCTGTCTCGCATTGAAACCTCAGAGGCCTCTGCTGTTGGAACTCATGCAACACGCTCAGTCATCGTCCATCATCTTCTAGTGTGGATGGTTTTATTTGCTGCCCAAAGGGTGGTTGTGCTTCATGTACAATAGCTGAAGGTGCCAACATAGAAAGGGTGCTCTGCAATGACTCCTCGTCGATCGGTGGGCTAATAGTGCGTATAACTATTGGAACTCTAATTTTCTCTATGAGTAGAGGAATACCGAAAAAACAGATGAGAAGCGGTTGAATGATTATACTTGGTGAGCTGACCTGGTGAGCTAACATCAGAAATCACAAATAAAACAGACACGCAATCAGTGTTTTCAAACACTAAGTCAGAAATCAGAAGCTAGGGTCCTGGTGTATGGGTATGTCAGATGCCACAACAACACTGGACTCCCTGAACTAAAAACCACAATCACTAAAATTAAGACTATAGCTTCAAAAAATGATTAGAGTCTTATGTTATATAGTAGAACTGACTCCTCTGATACTAAATTTTCATGACCCGTCCCCCCGGGGCCCGTTCCTTGACTACCCCAAGCTCGCATTCCGTAGACCAGGGGTTGGCGACTGGCACCAAAGGCATAAATCCCTAAAACTGGGAAGTCATTGCCTTTATTACCTGTCAACACACACAACAGAGTACAAGCTCGAAGAAAAACACGAAGTAAAAAATGAATAACAATGTGTGCTGAAAGAAAAAAGGGGGTTGGAAATACAAGCACAACTTTAATGTACGAGGAAGCAGAAAGTACAAATGAAAAAAATGAAAAAATGCCACTGGGTTGTCCTATGAGGTTCCTACCTGACGGGTAGGTATAGATCACCTCTTAATCACTCTAGTTATGTCTGTCTCCCTCATGTGTTGTCACGCCCTATGATCGACCTCCGGATACCTCTCGGTCATGCTACTCTCAGCATCAGTCAGCATTGTATGTCATCTGCATCAAACTCATCGAGGTGAGGGAATAGATCATGTAGTGGTGTTGTATAATGATACTCGGTAGGGACCCCGCGACACTAAAGGTGTCATAGAATCTGACAAGGATAAACCACCAAGTATGAAATCAACAGATAACACCACATATGTATATGACCATACATATACATAAGTTATCATTTAATCCATCTCAATCATGAGAAATACAAAAAAGATTCTGACTCAGTTCAAACAAGTATACAACTTTTTTAGAGAGTTAGATATGATTAGATGTAGCCACTAAATCATCTATTCTGTCTAACCCACATAGGATCCTGGTACACAAATTAGAGCTGTAGAACCCACACAGGATCCGAGAAGTGTAGTCTGAGCTGTGGAACCCACACAGGATCCAGGAACAGTAGTCAGAGCTGTCAAACCCACACATGATTCAGGAACAATAGTCAGAGATATGGAACCTACAAAAGATCCAGGAACAATATTCAGAGCTGTCAAACCCACATAGGATCCTGTAAGAGTAGTCAGAGCCGTCGAACCCACAAAGGATCCCAGAGCAGTACTCACAACTATCGAACCCACACCGGATAAGGAACAGTAGTCAGAGCTATCGAACCAACACAAGATCCAGGAATAGTAGTAAGAGTTGTCGAAACCACACAGGATCCAGGAACAGAAGTCAGAGATGTCGAACCCACATAGGATCCACGAACAGTAGTCAGAGTGAAGCCTGCCACAAGGTTTACACACAAGCACGCATGATTTTGGGAGGGTCCACTCGTCAATACAAGGGTCAATACATCAACATCAACGAAGATCCATGAATAAAAATCGCAATGGTCCTACTCTTAATTGTAGTTTCAACGCAATAGATGGCGCATGAACCGGATGCCTGGTCTGAGATTTGTTAGAATTTTAGTCCTGGCAGCATGGTTGGATTCGTGCACGAGCCAACCTGATTGTATCTCATGTATAACCCAATAACTAGTGGGGTATACTCTAAGGGAATTTAACACCCCAAGATTTCCAGAGCCACTGATGGTTCTTCAAATTGACATCTGGTGCCAATGATATGGTCGTAGGAGTGTAAATGGATCAAAGTGGGCCCGGGTCTGGTCCGACCTGGTCGGACCATCCACGCTCGACATAATCTACGTTGACCCGGCCTGACCCGTTGGTTCTGGACTGCCCCAGCTGGTCACGAAGGCCGAAAGTATGTGTGGGTGCGGATCGGTCGCGAGGGTGTTGAGCGTTCGTGAGGGCACGGACCGGCCGCACGTCGGTGTAAGGGTGGTTCGGCTCAGAGGCACCGCAAGGGGAGCGAAAGACCAGCTCGGACAGGAGCACTTGGGGAACCGCTTAGATCAGTTTTTCGTGGCTGGTTCGACAACACCACGAGGGGAGCAGCTTGGCATGAGAGGCGGGTGGGCAGCCGGGGGGCTGGCGGTTTGCTGGGCGGCCGGGATGCCGGCGGGCTAACGGGAGGGCGGTGACAGCCAGGAGACGGGAGGCCGGTGGCAGCCGGGAGCCAGTCGGCCGAAGTGGAACGAGGGCGGCGTAGGTTGCGGAGTCCATGGGTAGCACATTCATTTCTTGTCCCATCCATCGCATCGTTTTTTCATCACCATATCTAAGAATATCAAAAGGATATCAGCGGAGGGATTCAGGCCATGTCAGTTTGGCCCACGCACTTTGTGTTTAGGATGATAGCAATCGATCTATCAAGAAAAGAGTATGATGAACTACAAATTCTATAGCCTCCGCAACTTTTCTTTTCCTATCCTCAAAAGAAAATCAAGGAAAGCATTAACATGTATTTGGCCTATAATACCTATTATGGTTTTTAATACATCAATCTGGGGTCATTATGATTTCATGAAACACCAATTTAATTTATACGGTATTTAATTTTTACCCAAAAATTCGATTGTCTCTGAAAATTATCATAAATACACTATTATATAATTTCAAAATCTAGATTCCAAAAATAATATTCATTTTATATAATTTATTTTCTAAATATGTGACTTTTTACTTTTAAATAAAAACAATTATTTGATGAAAATTTATGGGTTTTGTCATAAATTGTTTTGATACGTTAATAAAAATTACATTTGAATTTATAAAATCTATAAACAAATTTATAATTAATAATATTAATATAATAATAAAATTTTATTAAAATTGTAACTATTTTTAAAAAGTTATTTAATACACATTTGAATTTCATTAAAAATACTCTTTTAGATTTATCACAAAAAAATGAAACTCTGGTCAAACTAATTACCAAATCATTTACAGATACAGAACTGATGTAATAGACTTTTATAATAATTGTTGATATAATATTATTAATAAAAATCATAGTTTAATATATATATATATATATTTCCCAAAAGCACAATTTTTACCTGGAGAATCAATTTACTAAATTCATCAAATTTTTAAGAAAGAATGTTATCATTATTGAATTTATGGAATAATGATTTTATATAAAAAAAATGTATTAACCAATAAGAAACTAATAACTTAATACATAACTCCTTATAACACTTACATAAGACCTTATGGTAAGGTGTGCATTGGTGACATGCTCTTGTGGGAGCTCATACAACATCGCTTGAATTGTAATCAATATTAAAAGGAACTTCTCTTGAAGGTGAGTCCCTTCAATCTTAACGTGTTGATTCTCAGCTTAGGCATTGTCGAGAGAGAAACCTAGTGATACCAACTACTTTCAAAGCTCCTAAAAATGAACTTTGTGTGGTCTGATTTTATTGGATGTAGTTATCCTCCCTTTTTCTATGTCTAAATAATTATTTTTTAAAAACCATATTATTATATCAGTATTGTGATAAAAATTCAATGGATATATTATCAACTGTAATGATATATAATGATCATTCAAACCCAATTAAAATAAAAATAATAATGATAATATTAATAATATTAATAATAAATGCGTGCATGTGCTTTTTATAAGACATTAAAATAAAGGTTAATTAATTCATAAATTACTTGGTAGTAACAACATTTCCCCCTTAAAAAAATATCTGTTGAATTTTTTCCCATGATAAAGTAGAATCGGGTTACTTTTCCCCATCACATCCTCTGGTTCCCATGACTCTTTTTTCAATCTAGTGGTTTCTCCACAAAACATTGATGAGGAGAATAGTCTTATTTCGTAGTACTTTTTCCATATGATCTAATATCATTAGCTGATTCTCTACATATGAGAGGTAATTCTCCAATGCTACCACATCTTTATTGAGTATATGTGAAGGGTTATGTATGTACATCCTAGTAAGTGATACATGGATTATATCATGTTCTTGTGACAGGTTCTGTGTGGGTTCTTATTGATATTCCACTACTCCAATGTGATCAAGGATCTAAAAAGGGCCGATGTACCTAGGATTAATTTTTTACTTCTTCCAAAATGACATTACTCTCTTCCATGTTGATATGTAGAGGAACAAAATTTCTCTGATTACAAATTATTTGTATCATCGATGATGCTTATCATTTACCTTTTTTCATCTCTGAGCATTTTAATGTGCTATTTATTGCTCATAAACTTCTACACTATTTTGATGATTGATTATGGACCTATAAGTTTTCTCTCCCCAAATTCATCCCAACATGATGGTGTTCTACATGTCTCCCATAAAGAGAATCATCGAGAGCCATTCGGATTCTTGAGTTGAAATTGTTGTTGTAAGTGAACTCAATAAGAGGAAGATGTTGATCCAATCCTCTTTTAAAGTCTATTGGGAATGATCTCAAAATGTCCTCCAGTTTTATGATAGTCTTTTCATATTGGCTATCTGTTTGAGGATGATAACCCGTATGAATGTTCATATCAGTATTCAGAGCATGTTGGAGATTCATCCAAAACATAGATGTGAATCTTGGATCACGATCAGATATAATCGATAGTGGTACGCGATGTAGCCTTAATACTTCTCTGATGTATATTCATGTTAGGTGCTTCAATAATCAATCATTTTGAATTTCTATGATTTGTGTAGAATTTTAATGATGATAAAAAAAATTAAGGATATCATTATTTCCTTTTAATGTCATCAGAAGTCTAGTGATGATGTCCACAATGATGTTTTCCCATTTACATGTAGGTATTGGTAATGGTTGCATCATCCCATAGGATTGTTCCTCCCACCCTTCACTTGATAACATACCAGGATCATTGATGTATACTTAGTGATGTACTTCTTCATGTTATCCCACCAATAATGGTCTTAGATAACTTGATACATCATTGTGTTTCTTTGGTGAATAACGAAATTAGAACAATGTGCATCATAGAAAATATATTTATTTAACACCAGATTTTATGGAACACATAGTCTTGTCCCAAATCTCACAATTCCTTCTTCATTAATATTAAACAATGAGAATTTCCCTTTTATAATAGTTTCCACTATCTTTAGAATTCCCACATCATCCATTTGAGCTTTCATTATCATTTCCAAATGAGATGGTTGAGAAATAATTTGTGAAACGGTTGATGATGTTCATTTATTTATGATTCCCATGATAATCATCATCAAGATTATGATGAATGGTTCGATTTAAAATCTCATCAATGTAAGAGTTCTTATATCCATTCTACTTAGAGCACCCTCAACTTTATTATCTTTCCTCAGATGGTGGTGAATTGAGAAGTCGTAGTCTTTGATAATCTCTCACCATCTTCATTGGAAAATGTTCAAGTCTTTCTGTGTGAATATATACATGTGTATTTTTTAATGTATATATATTTCACACATTCCCACAAAGAGGAAACTTCACCAAATTTTCAAAGTGAAGATCACTGCCCCCAACTCTAGGTCATGTTCTGGATAGTTTTTCTCAGGATATTTCAATTTCCTTGAAGAATATGAAGTGGCATTGTTATTTTTTCTTCAAGACAACTCATTCCCCTCTGTGAAGCATCTCTAAATTCAAGAAAAATTATCCACATATGGGTAGTGTTAGCACTGGCGTATTGATAAGAATCCTTTCCAACTCCTTCAACCTCTCTTCATATTAATTCTTGCTTGGAAACTAGACTCACTTCAGAGTTAACATGGTAATAGTGTTCGACATTCTTGATAGATTTGAAACAAATTGGAACTAATATCAATATATCCAATGAATGATACGAATATATATCAAATATGATGGCTAAGGACATCCTACAATAAGATTTTTCATGGAGGGGTCCAATCATATCCCATTGCTTGGGATGATATACCCCATGAATGTGTCTTCATTCATCCCGGACTCACAGCTGTTGTACATTTCATAGAGCCTATCCTTTCGCAAGGACTCTAATATAATTATTAGATGCACCTCATGATCCTTATTATTCTTGCAGTATATTATAAAATCATCTATAAGGACTACCACACATTTGTGGTGGTAATCTCTTAATACTATATTAATCATGTCCATGAAGATTTCAGGAGCATTACTTAGTCTGAATGGAATTATTATGAATTCATAGTTCCTTTAACATGTACTAATTTTAGTCTTGGGGATATCCTCCTTCTTCACCCTTAGTAATATCCCGACCTCAGATCCACCTTGGAGAAGTATTGCCCTCCACTAATGGAAACAAAAAAGTCATCTACTAGTTAGAAAGGATACATGTTATTTATTAAAATTTTGTTCAGGTAATGATAAACAATGAAAAGGTACATTGACCCATCCTTCTTATTAATGAAGAGGAATTCTGTACCCCATAGTGAATTACGTGGGTGAATAAACCCTTTATACTGATTCTCTTGTATTTGTTTAGCTCATGAAGTTCAAAAACATCCATTCTATATGGTCACTTGGATATCATAAAATCCCCATGTATAATATCAATTGATAATTCAACATCTCTTCTTGTAAGATGTCAAGGAAAATACTTTGGAAATAGATCAGCGAATTAAAAAAAATAGGCATGTTTTATAGGATGGTTCATGGCTTAATCTTAGTCATTTATGAAAGATACACATGATCATAGGGAAGTAATAACCATGATTTAGATTTTAGTTATAAAAATATTTACCATATTCGTTTCACATTTATATAATTTGGATTTCATTCACCATTTGGACTGTGATTTCCCTCTCATGGAAATTTATTTTAGCTTTATATATGGATATCCAATCCATGACATGAATTGCATCACATTTCAACAGAGGGAGTATGACTAGGTTCACCAGGAAGTTCAATCCCCAAATTGTGATAGTGGGGGTGTGATATTCATGTGACGCAATAATTTCCTCATATAATGTTGTCACCGACATCTCTACTTCCTTGATTTGTGGTGGTGGTTCAATTTTTCTACAAAACATTCTAGTTATAAAAGTATGTGTAGAACCAAAATCAAAAATTATGTTCTCTGTTATAGAATTAATAACTATAGTACCTTTCACTTATTCATTGTTAGGATTCCCATTGATGGTAGAGATGAAAAAATCCCTCCCATGCTACCTTGTAGGTTGTTGCATGTGTTCAAAATCTATTGGATTAGGGAACTATTTTTCCAAGCAGAAAGATTCATTGTAGTAGTACAAATGAAAAATGTTTTGAGGGTTGAATAGATAATTCCACTCCTCTATCACAGTATCATTTTTTTCATTTTGGAAACTAATGGCTGGGTACCCTTCTCATCCACACCAATGAATTTCTGATTCATCTTAAGAAAATTTACTGGGTTCTTATTTCTACTATTTTGGCTTGTGTGGTGCTTCGATTTTATAGAACCATGGGATTTATCCATCGGACCACTTGAATTTATATACAATTTCCCCTTCTTATCCCCATGATACCATAGAAATTCACCAATATCAATTTTTACATTCAAGGAACATCATACAATTTCATTATAGCTATTTAAGTCACAGATCTCTGTGGACATCTGTAGTCTCAGTTTTATCCCCCAATGAAGTGAACAACATTACATTCCGGAGTAATGACAATGTCGGAGGAATATTGTGGAAAACATTTGAATTTTTCCTTGTTCAATCCAATGGATTCTTAATCATCATTCATGAAGGAAAAAAGTCCCTTTCCATCTTAGGTCAGAGGGTGCAAGGGTAATATTTATCGATTTTTTTTTTCAAGAAATCCTTCCATTATAAGGAATCAATCTCTTCCTTAGGCTTCAGATTTTTATTTCAATGTCCAACTTTGATCACCATCACTCTTATAATGATTAGCATCTAGAATAAATTTCTATTGTTTGTAACATTGAAGGATGGAAAGAACTTCTCAATGGAGTTGATCCATTTTCTGACCTTTGAGGGATAAGATGATATATTGAAATTATGTGGCCTTTGACTCATGAAGCTCTCTATTGAGACGTGTGCTTTCAAAGAGGGGGATGAACATTCATCTTAACCAAAATTTATATTCAAAACTAGAGTCAACTATGAATTTATCATGACAATGTTTTCAATTCACACCCCAATCGAATTGGGCATGTCATTAAAATAGTCATCACATTGATCATAGCTTTAGTTGTTAGCATGAGTCCTCCAATTACCGACAATTAGCTAGAAAAAAAGGAAAATTAAGGAAAAGTATATTAAATTTTTAAAAACAAATATGGGAATCCAAATAAAAAAAATTGGAAAATGATAGATTAAATTTATTTCTATATATGATAAATTTATATGTTTCTATAAAATTTATCCATGGTCTACGTTATAATATATATTCATATTATTTTTTTCTCCATTAATAATGGTTCATACTGTGATTTTGAATTTACCACGTTATATCCTCCGGGAGAGTTGAACCCTGAGTGAAGCAAGGCCCATCATTATGAACCATTTTATTTTCGGGTCTATCTCAAAGAGGCAATTCCAGCTTTTACCCCTTGATACATCTATGGAAGAGCCTCCACTACACATTCATATCCATACTTGGATATATTTTCTTGATATACCACATACTCTATACTAAAAATACTTTAGTGATATTTTTCATATATTCATCCTTATCCAGAAAGAATTCACTCGGGTTTTCTAATACTAAACCCAAATATAACTAAACATATGAATTGATTCCATATATAAAAACCCTACTCATTATTACACACTTAAACCAGATTTATTAAATAATCTTGTACATAATATAACCCATATTGCATACAAGTCTAGTTTCATTAGGGAACATGAACATTACATGACAACTTAATAACTAAAATAAAATATATTTATTGAAACCCCATTTTACATGTCCACAACATTTTTTGAACTTAGCATTGAATCGTATAACCAGAGGACATACATAAGAAACAGGTGAGCAATAAATACCAGTAATAGAGTAAAAAAGGCATAAATTGTAGACTGAAATACATTTCATGAAGTAGGCATACTAATCGAGTATTAAAGAATCATGAAAATAATGGAATGAAATAGAATGGTTATAATAACATAGATAAGAGGAAACAATATACAACATGATATTACCATGATCCAGGGCTCATTGCACATGGATTAGCATGTGTAAACCCTCATTGCACATGAATAAGATTGAGTAAACCCACCTTTAACATTAATTATAATGATTAAAATATTATTTCACGAATAATATCATGATACTAAACATTACCTATATCATTGGATCTCTATCAGGGAACACCCTTCAGAAACATTTCATTTCACTCACAAGGGTGCCACATAGATCGTATAACATGTAATCCTTAAAAATCATAAGTTATTATATTCTTGAGGGTTTTATATTACATAAACGTAATTACCATTCAGAATGTATATGTGAATAATGATGAATAACCTTCACTGTGAAATGGTTCTGGTGTTAACTATATAATGATTTCTTCTTGGAAAATCACTGTGCAATTTTGGCAGCATAACGACGTTATATAGATTTTTATATGTTGGGTTGATGAGATAAAATGGGTTTTATCGTCATATATAAATGAAATTTACAGTAAGGGGATCATGGAATATACTATCCCATCATTTTAAATGGAATTTAGATGCACAATATGGGAAAAATACTTGAATGGAAATAAGAAAATAAAAATCCCTTAATGAATTTCGGCATTGTAAAGGATATACACTGTAGGCTTTAAGGAGATATAAAGTGGAATATCATCAGTAAAATAAGAGAGAGGAATGTATGGTGGTTGTTATAAATCATTCACTAATATTTTTAATTGAATATTACAGCGTATAACAACATGACGAAACAAGGATAAAAATGAGAAAGGAAGGAATCCAATACATGTGTGTGTGATTTAAAAAGCGTGAAGATGGGCTTCATGAGTGATGGGGGAACCTTGGGAGTATTATAGAGAGGGGATGGAAGAGTAGGGACGAGTTCAATTGGTTTTTAGGGATGTTAAGTGCGAGATTTGGGGGTTTATATATTAAATGAGAAAGATATTCTTTAATATTTCACAAACATAGGATTTGGAATCTATATAATTTAATATTTGAATCAAAAACCATTCCACAGGTTTGAAGATGTTTTCTATCAAATTCAAATCAAAAAAATTATTTTTATAAGGATAGTTGATGAATATATTAAGATATTATCCTTTCTAATGTGGAGGGGAGTAACATTATTAATGAAATGAAGTTAAAATCATAATGTATATTATTAACTTTGGAAGATTCCATATGGATTTATAAAATATGTAAAAAAATATAAAATCACATTATATTAAAGGGAAAACACATATTGGTCCTAGAATACACATTATTGTATTTATAACATCAATTTGGGTTTACTATGATGATATAAAACACATATTTTCTTTTTATGGTATTTAATTATTACCCAAAAATTAAATTTTCTAAAAAATTTAAGAAAAATTCATTGTTGTATAATTTTTGACATCCTAATTCAAAAAATAATATTCATTTTATCTAAAAAAATATTAAAATATGTTAATTTTTACTTTTAATATAAAACTGTCATTTTTCAACAATTGATCGTGTTTGATAAAAATGGTTTTCAAATCATAATAAAAATAAAATTTGATTTCAAAAATAATATAATCATTTATTTTCAAAAAATTAATTTTATAATAATATTTTATTAAAATATTAATTATTTAGAAAACCTCATTAATTTTTCAAAATTAATTCTTTAAAATTACAATTTCTGTTTTATTGAAAAAAATGTAACTACTATCAAACTGATTACCAAATCATTTAAACAAAATTTACTGAAATAATAATCATTTATAAGAAATATTTTTAAAATATCATAAATAAAAAACATAGTTTATTATATATAAATATATAACTCAAAATTTGCAGTTTTACATATAGAATCAATTTTTCAATGTCATCATTTTTTAAGAATGACTATTCTCATAATGGAATTGATGAAATATGAATATTATTTTTAAAATCGGATTACAAAATAAGTATAATATACCATATTACATAACCCCTTAAATCACATTCATAAGACCTTAGGGTAAGTTGTGTTATGGTGAATGACTCATGGTGTTTCTCGAATAACATCCCCCGAGAGGTTATCTATATTAACAAAAACTTCCCTTGTAAGAGGATCCATTCAAGAATAATGTTTTGAAGATCAAATTTAGAATTTTCAGGAGTGTTTCCTAGTGATTCTTCATCCTTTTTGAGTTATGAAAAAATAGCTTCATGTATCCCACATCTACTGGATAAGTCCATCCTCTCTATTTTTTGTCTCAAAATAATTTTTTTAGGAACAATGTATTTATATTAGTCATGTGATAAATGTTCAACTACTATATTATCAACAATAATGATACTAACTGGTCATTTAATCACAATAATAATAATAATAATAACTAATGAGTGAATGTTTTCTCTATAAAACATTTAATGAATGGGAATTTTATTCATCAATGATCATGTCGTTACAATGACAGACATCTCGATATCATTTCGGGTACACTGAGAGAGCATTAATTATATAATAATATCACAAAGTACCACTTATAGACGGATAATATTTATTTATTGGGTCATATTCTTATGAATATAAGAGTATCAGTTGACCCAAAGACGGTGACTGATGTAGTTTTAAGGGATCAACCCAAGAACATATTTTACATGTAGTCTTTTTGAGAATAAAATGATATAATTGTAATTTAATATATAAATAATAATGCTTAGTAGTGACATTAATGTTCTTGAATTAGAATATTGTGATTTCTTTAGGGCGAGATACATGTATGATAATATTTCAGGAGGAGATTGGGAGAATGAATTCAGTGCCCATCATGATTCGACTGTAGGCATGAAAGAGATAAAATTTGTATTGTGATGCATAAAGAATCGGTATAGAAGTTCTTATGATGTATGGGGATAGATTTTTGGCATAAATGTTTCATAATTTGTGATTATATGAGAGGAATTACATGATTCATGATCTCGAGTAAGATACAGTTTTTCAGGCCGTGAACTTCTATAGACAATAATTTCTGAGATAATATTTTGTGGTCTACACAGACCAAAAATCCTCAAGTACATATTTACATATCATGATATAAATATTAATTAGAGTATGTGGGTAGAGTAAAAGTATATAGATATCAATGATTATTATGCACCTGTAAATATTATTTTAGTGGTTGAGGAATAATGAAGGATGATTCATACACAAGCTATTTAGAAGGCCATTTGAGAGTGGCATATTATGTGTTTATTTTTTGAGATGAACATAGAGGTGTAGGATGGATAGGGGTAGACCATTTTTTATTAATTACCTGTATCATATATATTTTTAATGGATTACGAATGAGGTATATTTCATATTATGAAGGCCTAGTCTTGTGGGAGAGTGTGGATCATGAGGACCCACCTCTTAGTAGGAATTTGTGTAAGGACGAGATCCTTCATATACATGGTTATGTTTGGATTCCATTGGAAAAAAGAGAGGAGATGATGTTGGAATATTTGGCCTTAGTTTGGGAATTTCTCCTTGGTGTCACCAAGATCTATCATATCATACTCCATATATAGTTGTGGATATGAATGAAATTTGATGTAGCTGGTTTTGTTAGGAGCTCTTCCACCTATCAACTAGAGATTGTGAATCATTATTTACTCACAGTAACTTTACACCAATTAACCATTCTTTTTTAGAGGTGGGGTGATGTAACAATGAATTTAATGATCAATTTTTTTGGGTTTTTCTTGAGGTAGTTATTTTTTTTGTTCTTTATCGACAGGATCACAAGAGTTTCTTATTCCCTGCTGATCAGGGATACATTTAAATAGATCTACTGTGAAGCTAGTATATCAATATGATAGGGTGGATACATAGGATCCATTTTAATATAATTTATGATATGGATTTCTGAATTAAAAATTAATACAGGAACATATTTTTGAGGGCCTATGGTACATTGGTTATTTTGAACACATCACGCCACCCTCAGACTGATGGCTATTCAGAGAGTACGATATAGGTTCTAGAGGACACGTATCGATCATGTGTCTCAGATTGTCAGATACCTAGAGTGGATAACATCCCCTGCTTGATTTCAATTTCCTAAATTGTTATCAAGTGACTATAAATGTAGAAAATTATGAGGCATTGTAAATTTGGCCATTATGATGACCACTTTTCTAGTTAGAGGTTGGAGATACATCATTATTGGGACTACATATCATGAAGTAGACAACTATGTAGGTCTAGATGACCACGAAATATATTGAGCATGAACAATATAAATATATATATTATATTTATCACTGTCTATAGCCTCTTGAGATTGATGTTAGGGACCATGCCTTATTACACATCACATTGAGGCTGTGAAACTGATGGGTAATGAGAAAGGTAATATTTCACCATGATATTTCAGAAATTTGAGACTCTATATAGATTTGGTAGCCATAATATTATATTTAGTTACCTCAGAGGAATTAGATTATGAATGACCTCATTCTTTTATCTCAACAACATTGTTATCGCTCAAACCCCTCTCGTGTTGTACAATAAGAGGAGGAGGAGCTACAGGTTGATGATGTAAAAACATAGGTATTTATATAATAATACATTTTCATATCTTTTAGTAATCTTGAATATAATATTAATTTTAGTTTAATGGGACACTATATAGGATAGCGTATTTGACAAGCAATAATAGGTATTTTAAAATCATACGTTTCACACAACACTGAGTTATACTGAAAAATTATATAACAATTATATTATTATTTAAAATGGTTGTTAATGCCAAGATGTTTTATTGGATAGAATGAATAATATGAACTAAATTATTAAAATACTGGTTAAATAATTTTAAATAATGATTCATCACTTATCGAATTTATTACAAATGGAAATAAAAAACAAATCAAAATAAAGGATGTGTTTTTATGAAATCCTATTTAAAAAGAGAATAATTGTGTTTAAAAAACCCTATAACTCTTAATAGTTCTTTATTTAATGAAAAATATATTTTAGATTTTAAATTTAATGTTTTAAATTCAGATTATATTTTTTCTATATATGATATTTGAAAACGTTCAATTTATTTAATAAAAGATGTATTTTTCCAAAAAAGAAAGTTTTCCCGCCTTTTGTTGGAGAATAATTTTATATAATTTTTTTTTCAAATTTATAAGTTATATTTTAAAAAACAAACTTTTTATTATAATAGGGACATTATTATTTTCATTGGTTGATATTTTGGTATTTTTCTCATAAAATCCATATTCTAATGAATAATGAAAATACTGATTTTTTTACCATTGCTTTTTCATCTACATTATTTATATTGTTATATTGTAATTTAAATTAGTTTAAAATTTTATTTTTATAATATTTTAATAATTTATTCCAATAATTATAATTTAATGTAATATCAGATTTAAATTGGAAAAAAACACACATAAATCACTTGATTATTTTTACTTCTTATAAACATGCTTTCTGGTTTTGGCAATAGGAAATAATTTAATATTAATTAAAATTATTTATATGTATTTAATTTATAAAAACGTATTCCATATTTTGAATAATATGGCCAAAATTGTGTAAATAGTTACCTTTTATTTTTGGACATTGAGAATAGTAACCTGAGTAATAATTTTTTTTACCACGGTTATAAGGTAAATAATGTAAATAATGGTAAAAAATAAATATTATAGTAATATAGAACTACCCTAAAACGTCACATAACACTATTTGAAGAGATATTTCTAAACATAATCATACATAGGATGAAAATTGTTCTTTTGGGATAAAATTGGGTGTGAAAATGACATTTTAAATTATTTATTTTAAAGGAAGGGGAAATATAACATAAACATGAATCTAAAAAATACAACAATATTAATTCTTATTATATAAATTATTTTTTACAATATAACTATACATTGGAATGATAAAAATTTTCTGTACATGGTAGTATTTTATTTATACTGTTTAGAAATTAAATAAATAAATTTATTTTTGACACAATATTGATTGAGAGATTAGAATATCAATGAAAGATTGAAATAAATGATATTATAATTATTAAAATATATCTAATTTGAAAATTTCGATTCCATCCATTAATATTTTAAAAAATAACGACATTTGAGGGGTGATTTAATTCTTTTTTAATACAATTTTTTTTCTTTATTACTTTATCAAAAATCAATTATAAATAGTTTCATAATTGAAAAAATATGTTTTTAAAATAAATATTGTTTATTAAATGATATAACAATACTAAAAATCTATGACTCTTCCAATTGACATATATAGTAATAAATATGTCATTAATTATCCACTTTTGGTTCTATTGTTGGTTAATGAAACGATAGAAACCATATATTTTTAAAATACATGAAGACATGGTAAGAGTTATTTTTTAACTAAAGGTTAAAGCTGAAAGATAAGGATAATTTTGTGACCTAAACTCATCTGAAATATATTGGATGAGCTGATTTAGACACATCCTATTATTTTCCTCGAAAAATATCTCTTTTTAATAATTATAATTCTAAAATCATTTTATGATAAAATAATATTTCCAGACATGACTAAAGTTTCCCTCCTCCATCTAATAAATAGAAACCACATCTACCCACTAACTCACATATCTAATCCAAATTTCTCATCCATATACTAATAAGATAATCTCCCAAAATCCGTAAAATCCTCCTAGAGGCCACACAATGGGCATAAATATGTCCAATTTGTATCTTTTGTGAAAATCAATATGAGATACTCTAAAAGAAGTATTTGTATTATCACAAAATTATAAATTTTTCTCTTCTTCCAATTGCATTTATAATGTTCTATATATAATTAATTAATAAATAAAATATCATCTTCAAGATGATATTATATTATAATTATGGGGAAACATTATACCTCTTTTAATCCATCATATGAATAATAATATCACCATGTGTGTGTGTATACGACATACCAGCTCTACATCATGGGGTAATATGTTATTGAACAAGACCTAATTTGGATGGGTATAATGATGATTAGAATTGATTAAAATAATGAATATTACTTGTCAATTGATTTATATAATTAATATAACATATAATTCAATATTGTTTAATAATTAAGTGAATGATATAATTGCTCTTGCGTATGTATGACATATCGTCTACACTAAGAGAAACGATTCATTCTATATGATCTTCCTCAAAAAGCTATTATATAAATAAATTAAATAAATAAATATGTTATAAATTATATTTATATTGACTCTTTTATTCTTTTATTTATAATTACAACATTACTTTTTGCTTTCTATAGTGTGTAAATCTGATAATTTCATTTGAGTAAATGTAAACTATCACACCCTTAATGTTCATTAACTCATTCATACCATACACGGAACACATAAAATATGGAATTAATGAGAATATATAACATATATAACATAGATATTATAATTTAATTATTATATTCCTATGAATCATCTTTTTTTCATTAAATTAATATGATTATTAAATAAGAGTATCATTCATGTGTACATATGGCCAACCATCTCCATGATCCATGCATTTCATTTCTTATCTCTAAATGTTATGGACTTTTATAAATAAATATATAATAGATATATATGATATTTAAATAGTGAATATTATCATGGTGATGATGGTTTTTTATCCATGTTGATAGTTCATATCAAATAAGTTCATTTTCCACTCATGTACTGAATACCGAGAAAATGACCAAGATGAACATAAATAATTATGTACATTTTAAAACATGGTCAAAAAGTGATATAAAAGGAATAATAAAATAGAAAAATGTTATCAAGAATGTATAAATTAACATAAGTTTATTATTTAATAAATATAGAATGAATGATACATGTCGGATTTGAGATAAGGGACTTTGTCATTGTACTTATATTAAGGAGAATACTAATTTTATACACCACCTTATTTTATATGTTGTATAACAAACCCCTTTGAATTTTGATTTCATTCAAATGGAATCATTTTTCTATAAATCTTTTTACTAAACCAAAAAATGGAATGTTTTTAATTTATGCGATGATAATGAATCATCCACCTTTGTAAAAACCAAGATTTTTTTTCATGCATGTTTTTCATTATTTTAGTCATTTTTTAGAAAAAGAGGAAATTATAGAAATTTTTGAAGTTCACACAATGTACCTTATGAGTAAATGCCCTGTACTTAGTTACCGAAGGTAGCCGAGTGATGTTCATGTATTGGCCATGCACACGGCCGTGTGGGGTGACCTGGTGGACGCCTAAAGCTGTTAATGGAAAAGGTAAGTACATGTCGTGTACTTAATATGTAAACATCGTGTATTTTATTTTATTTTTCATAAAATGCACCAGGTCACATATATTCACCAGAAATCTCTCCTTCTAGGTCTCATTCAACTGAGAGAGCCATAAAGCCGTAGATCTTCCAAAAACACCCAATATAGCATTCTTCCTCTGAATCAAACAATTTCGGTTGTGTTGGAATCACGTCGGTGAGTTCTCATTACTCTTAGAGCCCCATTTTATGATTTTTCCTATCTCGTGAGATATCATGGGTTCAACATTTTAGATATTTTTGTAGATTATCAGTGTTCCAATGAGATTAAAGCCTTTAGGTTCACATATAGATATCTTCTAATGACAAAGTAGGTGGTTTGTCCCTTTCGGTTGAGAGACTCTGAGTTTTATGCGCAATTTTTACCAATACCCTTGAACATGGTATTTCGTGTTTACCGACACAGCCTTGGTGATTTCCTTCCATGCTTGTATGCTTGTGTAGAGGTTAATTGGATATGAATAGTGTTTATATCTATGATTTGGATGTTTTTCCCAAGCATTTTCTATTTATAACTGTTGGTCTTCTTAACCTGTTTGGCCGCCTTTCCTATTTCCCTTGCCTAGTGCTGTAGGGTGGAGTATTTGTATTATGAAATGCTTAATATGGTGGAGAATGATTGTCCAACTAGTTCTTGATGTTTACCTTGTCTTTTTTTACCTTGTTATGATTGTTGACTTTCACAGGTCCGGGAGAACCAGGTGTAGTAGACAATATATGGAATTGTCCGAGTGAGCTTCCTCATCGAGTTTTTGAGCACTTTAGATAATAAAAGGAATTGACCGAATGAGCATCCTCAGAGAGTCATCAAACCACTTTGGGCTATAATGGGAATTGACTGATTGAGCTTCCTCAGAGTGTCCATGACCTTGGGGCTATAAGGGGATTTGACTGTGTGAGCTTCCTCAGAGAGTCCATTAATTACCATAGACTATAAGGGGAATTGACCGTTTGAGCTTCCTTAGAGAGTCTTGATTTTCCATAGACTATAAGGGAAATATATCGTGTCAGCTTCCATAGAGAGTATTCAATTAATTTTGATTGTAAGGGGAAATGGTTTTGAATTCTTCCTTAGGGAGTCTAAATATATTATTTTATCTGAACCAAATGGGATAGGTTGTGTGCACGTCCTTGTGGGTTACCACGCTTGACTGGTTTCTTTTGATATGTGGAATTGTTATCTGCTAAGTACTTTCTTGTTTATTTCTTCTATACTTTTACCTTCCATATATTCATTGATTGTTAAGCATAGATATATGGGTGGTTTCCTACTTGTAGTTATTCTCACACCATGTTTGGGCCATTCTTTTCGGCCCAAACATATTATATTGCTGTAGGTATATACATGGGAAAGTGCTCTTCTAATTCATGTACATGACTTGCTGTGGAGATTGAGAGCATGGGACCAAGCTTAGGCTTGCGATGATGAGATGATATTTTTTTATACTATGGTTTAATACTGTTTGTATACCATCATTGTGATTTGTTTCTCTAGTTTTCTAGACACATGTACCATGTATCAGTTAATTATGTGCTTCATTTTTTTGTTATTCTAGTCTTCCGCTATTAATATTGTAGGTATATTTTTTTATTCTGCTATTTTTTATTTGATTCCATTCCACAATGATACTCTACCAATGTGGGATTTGTTTCGCCACTATCACACCCAAGAACCTCACTTCAAGTCAACAGCGGCGACATTTGGGGAAATGCGCTTGAGGCCCTGTTACCAACCGGGTACTGGGCACCTCTGGGTGGCTTATGGAACATGGACATTATAATTTGGAATCAAATGAATTATTTTCTTATTGAATTACTATTTTGGGTCTACAGTTATGGATAAGATGAAATATGTACTTCGTAATAAGTTGTCCCCGAGAGTAGCTAACCTGTGTCTCGGGAAAAGCCAATAAACCTCATTTATTGAAATGATTTCTAGTTTTCAATTTTATAGTTAACTTGATTTCACTTTTGTGGCATTCACATGATTTGTGTTATTACTGTTGATGTTATTGAGGTTATATTTCTATTTAATCCTGATGATATGGGGGTAGGCCATCTCATGCAACATATATGAACATGCTAGAAATCACATGTCATGCATTCTTGCACTGCCATCTAGGATGCATTAGGGATTTCATGTTGTTGTGATAGATGTTGTGTAGAATATGCATTATGTTGTGGTAGATTCCTTGATAAAAATAATTTTTGTTTGATATGGTATTGTATGTTTAAGGTTTTGTGGGAATGAATGCCAAACTTTTGTTCTTGAGGTGTTATGGGCCCTCCTAGACTAAAATTTGGTGGACCATTTCCTTATCTGCCTTGTTACAACATGTATACGATGCCAATATTTGATTCGTGGGGAGTATGGGCACTCGAAGATTGGAATGTGGAACATTAAATGTTCCTTTCAGTGTTTTCTGGGTTCTGGAGTAGTATCTGAGGCTTACTGTCCAGAAAAACCCAGAATACACGCCGTGTAATGTTATGTAAATGTCATGTGTTCTTCTATACAGGAAGAATTTTTTTTACTTATGTACACTATGTGTAATTTATGTACACACTGTTTAGTCTATAACCATGTCATAGGTCATGTGGGTAGTGACACAAGATGGGGAAAGTCTAGTGGGAACATGTCGTGTACCAGTTAAACACACCATGTAGTGTTGACCCAGTGTCCGCCCTTGTAACTAATAACACAGTCAGATAAACCTTAAGCTATACACATCGTGTCAGGATTGAACACGCCGTGTAGTCTGACCCAGGTACTCGGTCGTGTCACTAACAACACAGGTTGAGGTTATCCTTTCATGTATATGTATTGTCTTCCATGAACAAACAGTGTAGCGAGATCTATGTGTCAGGTCGTGTCACTAACAACACGAGTCAGGTGAAGCTTGTCCAGTACACATCGTTTCTACTCTAAACACCCCATGTATTCTTTTCATAGTAGAACCATGTGGCTTAACTGGGTATAAGGAATTGGGATGGGAATGAGGTTTCAAGTACATGATGTTTGTTAAGAAAACATGCAGTGTGTTTCGGGTGATACACAACCAGTGTAGGCAGGATTATACACCAATTTAAATGACTTAAGGGAACTCTCAGTGTATGAATTTTACACACCTTGTAGTAATGTTTTGTATAACTTGAGTAATTTTTTTATCCTATTCCCTTCTTACACATATAGTTTTTAGAGGTGAAAATCTTTTTTAAGGTGTGCACTTGACCTTGCAGAGTCATGCCACTGAGACGTCCTTCAGTTGTACACCAGTTGTCTGGTGGTGATCAGACACTGAATATGGCTGATCAGGGACAGCCTGTAGATCCTCCCATCGTTCCAATCTTGACCCCATCTATTATAACTGACATAAGTTCCATTTTACATTTCAGAGAAGTATTTTTGGGGATGATGAAGACCTTTCAAGAAGCACCGCCTCCAGCCCCGTTGATGGCAGAATTGACCCGGGTCTTTTAGTAGTAGCATCCTCAACCATTTTATAGGGATGGAGGACCCCAGGATGCATAGTAATTTCTAGAAGCCACACTGAAGATTTTCGAGCATCAGGAGATACCACCAAAGAATAGGGTTTATCTTGCTATGCACATTATTCAAGAATCGTCCATGAGGAGTTGGGATTTGATCTCACAGGCAGGATGCTTGTAGAATATTTATTGGGATGAGTTTCAGCGCATCTTCAATGAATACTTCTATTTGGTGACCTTGAGGGCCAATCGAGCCCGAGTGTCCATGAGTATGGATCTGGGTATTCCTACTATTATGGAGTATTACTCTTTCTTTACAGAGCTTCACTTTTTCACTCCTATACCAAAAGGTGACGAGTTGTTCCTTGCAAGGAAGATTAAAGATGGTCTGAGTCACGACATCTGATCTCTAGTGAACATCTTCAGGTTAACATCGATATCCTCTATTGTCGACCGAGTGATGATCAAAAATCATAATCTGAGGGATTCTGGAGCAGTGAGCTAGGGCAGTTCGGCATGCAGAGTCTATATTCCTCATACTAATAGTAGGAAGCACCACAGAGAGACTGCACGAGGAGATCAGAGTAGGTGGGATTCATCTTCTAGTAGTCGGGTGGTGTATTATGAGGTTGGGAAGAGAGAGAATAAGATAACACATTGCTCGAGAGACCTAGTGGAATGTCGATTGTGAGGAAAGATGGGTCACCATCAGCACTTCTATCATATCTTCTGACCAGTAGCTGGTGATAGGATTTCTTCTATGACTCTGTGTTTCGGAGCTGCGCAACCAGTTTCTCACCTTTCAGGGAACTGGAGTCCATCTGGCCGTTCAGGCAGAGGTGGAGGTCGTGGCCATGGTGTCCAGTCATATGGCTTTCAGTGAAATCATCTTGGATCAACTCAGAGTGGTAATACAGGGTCACGTGGCTGCAGTATAGGTTTGACTTTTGTAGTAGAGCAGACCCAACAAGAGTAGGATCCTGGACCCTCTATGTTCGATGTACGATCTTAGTAGCCTCAATTTTAGCTTCTTCTCTTTTCGATACATGGGCTTCCCATAGAATTATATCTGTTTCTATTGTGAAGATCATTGGTCTCTGCATCTTTTGTATTGCCAATATCTTGATTATAGGCTCTCTTTTGGTGACTAGATCTACTAATGTACGTTAGTGCAGGGAGTTCCCTTTACAGGTTGTTGTGTGTCACTTCCTATGGGACCTATATGTCCTAGAGATGACATGCTATGATGTCATTTTTGGGATGTACTGGTTAGTTCCATTCTAGGTATTCATCAACTAATATTTCTGTAGGGTGAGTTTCACGTCACTAGAAGGTGACCCTTTTCTTCATAACCGAGTGTGGGATATCCAGGAGAGAAAAGAGAGACCTGAGCATCAGGGGTTGGGAGGAGTTACAACCAATATTTCTAGTCTATATCTTGATGACCATGGGACTTCACAGTTAGAATTTCCTCCATGGATGGATTGTTTTCGAGATGTATTTGCAGAGGAATTTTCAGGTTTTCCTCCGGATCATGAGGTAGACTATTATATTGAGCTTGTTCCAGGAGCAGCACTAGTGTCCATTCTACCTTATAGGATGGCTACAACAGAGTTGTAAGAGCTCAAGAAGAAGTTGGAGGCGTTCACAAAATTTTTTTCATCTTACCCAGTACTACTCTTTGAGGTTCTTCTGTCCTTTCTGCGAATAAGGCTGATGGTACTGTCATGACCCGTCCTCGGGACCCATGCCGTGACTACCCCAATCTCGCCTTCCATAGGCCATGGGCTAGAAACTATCACCAAAGGCTTAAATCCTGATAAAAAGGGATGGTATTACCTATATAAAAGTAAACAAACACAATAGAGTATGCAACAGAAGTATGAACTATGTAATACTGAATACAAAAGTAAGTACTGAAGGAATGGGGCCAGAAATACAAGACCAACAGTGGGTACAGTACATCTGAAAAAGCTAGTACAACTGTAGTAAAGTAAAATAGCAACCACTAAGTCATCTTCTGGGATTCCCACCTGAATTTTGGGTAAAAATGGCCTCCTCAGAACCTCGGGTCCGTCTGAGAGCTTCGTGTATGTATCGCCAAGTGGTGTACCTCCGGGTACCATCCAGCTATACAAGTCACTACCTCTATCAGTGTTGTCCGTCATCTGCATCCAACACAGTGTAGTGCGGGCATAGCCCATGCAGGGTTGAGTATACGATACTCAGTAGGGACCCTGAGACCCCCGACGGTCTCTCAGAATCCATGAAGGATAAACCACAAAAGAAAGATATGATCACGAAGTATTATCCAACTCTACTATGGTATATTCCAATACATATACCTATGTCATCAATCATAGTTCGGCTCCAACTCTCGAGCCCAAGCACTACCCAATCCACACATGGAATATGTAAATCACTTCGATGATAATAATTGGATGTCAAGACTCATCTCACATAGGTATACACAAAATAAAGAGAGTAAGAGATGATTAGTTGTAGCCACTAAATAATCTATCACTATCGAATGATAGATACCAACAGAAACCTAAAACAGCATTTTTTCATTACTGTCGAACCCAGGGAGGATTCCGTCCAGTCTCATTGATGTCGAACCCACATAGGATTCAGTCCAGTCACGTTAATATCAAACCCAAGGAGGATTCAGTCTAGTCCTATTGTTGTCGAACCCACGGAGGATTTAGTCCAGTATTGTTTCTATCAATCCCACGGAGGATTCAGACCAGTAACATTGTTGTCGAACCCACTGAGGTTTCCAGTACGATAGTCATCACAGCCAGCTCCAGGGTTCCCACACACAGCACGCTCGATTTCATGAGGGTCTGCTCCTTGAGAAAGGGGTTTGATACACCAACTATCACAAAGTCTTGAGTTGATGTTTCCCGAAGTTCTGACTCATCAAAAGAAACCCAACGCGACAGACGACACGTCAATCGGATGCCTAGTCTGAGAGTTATTAGATTTTCCGTTCCAGGGTCCCTGTTGGATTTCAGGTACAACTAACCAGGCCATACTCCAATCACATCTGAATCCTATGTGGAGTATGCTAGAAGTATCGTCTCTTCAAAAGTAAACCAACGTAGTTGACGACACGTCAATTCGACGTCCTGTCCTTAAGTTATATGTGTTTCAGCTCTGAGGGCCCGGTTGGTTTCAAGTCCGAACCAACCCGGCCATAAACAAACATCACCAAAACCTTGAAGTCAATATACCAAAACGAACGTCTTAATAAAATGAATCATATTCAACTGATGGTGCGTTGATCAGAGGTCTCTAGCTCATGTTATGGGCGAAATACTAAAATGGGTCCGAAGAGGGGGGGGGGGGTCCGGTCCGATCTGGTCCAACCCACCATGGGATGGACTAAATCGGCTCAACCCGACCAGTGCCTATGTCCGGCCCTATAGGGAAGGGCCTGGCCAGGCCTGGGAGTTAGGCAGCCCGGTCTGTGCTGCTGGCGTCCCGACCTGAAGGACGGTGGCGACTCGGCCATCTGGTCGAGCGGTCTGGGGGGGGGGTTCCGAAATGGTGTTGCCTAGTGACGTCGTCCCTCCTGCCAGGCTGGCCGAAGCTGGCCAGCTCTTCTAGCAAGAGAGGCCCGCGGTTGTGGGCTGCTGTCCCCCAGACGCGGCACTAGGCGGCACTGCAGCCTTCTACTCGGCGGGCAAGCGGCCGGCCAGTTCGCCGCTGAAGCGGCCCATAGAGCATTGGCCGCAGTTCTCCACAGCGCGGCCCCCCTTGTGGCACCACGGTCCCCCTGTATGGCCGGCTATGGCCGACCGGTTCTCCTTTTTGCCAAGCGACCCACGAATTGCGGGCCACGGTTCATCCGCAAACCGGAGCCCTCATGGCGTCGCGGTACCATTGGCCCGACCAACTTTAGAGGGACGGTTTTTCTTTGGCCAAGCGGCCCATGGATGTGGGCCATGGTTCTTCTCTAAGTGGACGGCACACGACCGTAGCTTCCTCCAGTCACCATCGCCTCCGATTGCCGGTGCAAAATTAGTCAAGAACCATCGGAGGGTCTTCAGGCCGTGTTTGTTCGGCCTGCGCCCTCCGCGTTAGGTGATAACAAAAGGCCGAAGAAAATCCATGTGTTTCAATGAAGAAAAATGTTCAATTTAGTCACTTAAAATAATTCAAACCCCCTATCTCGCAATTGAGGTTTGTTCTTCAATGACCCACAGAAGACGACCGTCACAGTAGTCGACCATCACGGAAGATGGCGTCACGGAGAATAGTTTCATCCCATCATCGTAGGATGTCGTTGTCATAGACAGAGTTCTTTGCGAGTAGTGTCTTCTCCCTTGACGTAGAGGAAGATGAATGTATGAAGGTTTTCCTCACGATCGTGTTCCGGTTGAAAAGAAATGTGGAGAGAAATTGCTTCATATTATTCGAGAACACTTCCTTCAAATTCTCCAGAGGTTTTCCCAACAGAAATATTTTCTAAGACCAATATTATAATACGGATTCCCAATTTTAATATAATTTCAATGAAATTAAAATTGATTCAAAAAAGGTTTCAATTCATTAATGATGATATTAATTAGATAGGTTGGCACATTCAATGGGTGGGAGGTGGAGAGGCTCCACCATAATAAATGTGATGTGTTGTAAAAATAAATAAAAGGGAGTTAATGGGGATTTTAATCGAAGCTGAAGGGTTAGGGTTTCATGTGGGACACACCATAAATTATCATATCATGGGAGGTTATGTGGGTATGGGCCCCACCTCTAACTTCCCCTTGTAGGAAATATCCACCATTTATAAATAAAATTGTGTACAACAATTTTATTTAATTTATTATAAATATCAAAAATAAACATCCATCCTGCATAAAACGCCACTGTGGTAAAGGCCCCCATAAGAGAATTCTGGCACTGAGATTTCGTCGGTGTCCTTGGATTTCAATTCTGAGCACCAGTTCAAAAGATAGAAAACCTCACTCGTACGTTTACTAAACATACCCGAACAAAACTTCAATAATTGATTCTGGGCACACCGTGCCTCGTAATCAGGTGTCGTCAGAAACTGCGGACTCTTAAAATTCAAAAGAAATTATGAAATAATTTTCCATGAAATTTATGAGTCTCTACGTTACCCCCACCTCAGGTATTTACATCCCCATAAAGCTACAACACACACAAGGAAAACAAAATAGGCTATTGAGCACGCATTTGAGCCTCCCGCACCCATTTGCTCTCCTGGAGGTTCCCATACTGCCAGCAAATGCGCACCAGAGGAATCGAATGTCCACGTAGGACCCACTCCTGTCGATCCTTGATCTCCATCGGAACCTCCATGAATGTCGGCCTGTCATCGATTTCTATCTCCCCATGGTCGATGATGTCGGACAGATTGTGCACGTATCCTCTCACCTGAGATACGTGGAAGACGTCATGCACCTGTTGCAACTGATGTGGAAGGTCCAGGCGGTACGCCACCATGCCTACTCCGCTGAGGACCTGGAAAGAACCGACAAAACATGGAGACAACTTGTTTCCCTAGACAAAACTCTGTAGACATCGTCGAGGTGAGACCCGTTGGAAGATATGGTCGTCATCATCGAACTCCAGTGGTCTCCATCTCCTATCATCATAGAACGTGTGTCTTATTTGTGGAGTCATCATCCACTCCTGGATGATCTGCACTTTCTCCGTCGTAGCCTGAACCATCTCTGGTCCTAAAATTACTGACTCCCCATGGTTAGTCCATCTCATGGGTGATCTAAAAATTCGGTCGTACAGTGCCTCGTAAGGTTCCATCCTAATGGTGTAGTGGTAGCTATTTTTGTACACAACCTCCACCAAGGATAAATGATCCTCCCAGCTATGACCAAAGAAAAGGACACATGCATGGATAATTTCCTCAAGGGTCTGAATATTCCTCTCAGTATGGTCGTCCGTTTGAGGATGGAAGGCGGTGCTCAAGCGAAGCTGCATCCCAATAGCTTCATGTAACCCCTTCCAAAGCCAGGAAGTGAAACGAGCATCTCAACCAGAGACGATAGTCGATGGGACACCATGAAGTCATATGATCTCCTAAAAATAAAGGTGTCTCAATATCTCTACTAATCCCTTCTCTATGATTGGTAGGAAGTGGGCCGATATAGTGAGTCGGTCTACGATCACCCAGATAGAGTCATGTCCTCTTGAAGTAAGTGGAATCCCCGTCACGAAAATGATATACATCCCATCCAACTTCCACTCTGGGACCTCTAAGGGCTGAACCAAGCCTACTAGAACCTGGTGCGCTATAGATAGGTTGTTTCATCCCTATCCATAAAGGATGTCTGTAAGGAAGAAATCTACTATGTTGCTTCTCTTAGCAGCTGAATGCCAGTCCTCCTACTGAGTGCATCCGAAACAACATTCCCCTTCCCAGGATTATAGACTATCTCAAATTCATAGTCATGGAGGAACTCAAGCCATTGTTGTTGTCTCAGGTTCAGGTCCTTCTACGATAAGACACACCTAAGAATTTTGAGATTAGAGTAAACCGTAACTCGTTCGCTCAACGGACAATGGGTGTGACTAGCCATTTCTAAAGAACTCGACTACACCCTTTTTCGCTTATGTACTACAAGAGATGCTAACGTTTATCCTTTGTTGTAAAGAGAAATCTGGTCTCATCCCCTGGATGAACCACATTCATTACCTAATACAGTCAATCCTGACATGAACAGTACTATTTCATGCCATGGACGATGTCGAAAGGCCTCGACGCTACTACTAAGAGATCCAACTGTGAATCTCTGCTCTAATAGTCGAGTCACACTGTCGGCAGCTATGTGTGGTCACTGGGTCTCATCTAGTAAGAATATAGAATGTGAGGGTCAAGTCAACAGTTTTAACCGGAACCTCTCAGTATCAACCATATAAAAAAATTAGGAAAGAAAACATCACATTGATAAGAGTCTTTTATTGCAGTGGCTCAAAGTATAAAGGCACATTGCAACCGAAAACAATGACATCAAAAAAACTATTATTATCATCAACAAAAGTCTTCATTTCTGTAGCTAGTCCCTCTCCTATCCACCTACTCCCGGAGCACTATAATCAAACCTCTGCCTCTTCTTGGGAGGTCCCTCTACTTCATGCTGCTTATCTGTAGGGCGGGTCGGGCAGTCTCAGGCCATGTGACCATGCCCGCCACATGAATAACACTGTCGGCACCTCGTATGGATGGCTCTAACTCATGTTCCCCGCACAATCATACATGTATCCGGTGGTCTCCCACCTGTTTGCCTAGTCCGCTTGGAATTATGTCTCATCTGTCTAATGCTAGCTGTAGATGACTCTGCTACAGTCGGGAAGCCTTTTGGAAGGAGCAGTAGCTCTTGAGCCCGCAGAGAGCATAGCGTCACTAGTACAAACTCCTCCCTTTAAGGACCCTCGAAGTCTCCCCAGGTGAGAGTCACCTCATCAAAAAACTGGAGCATCGGGCACCACGACATCTCAGTTGCTCCCTAAAAGAGAATCACAGCAAGGTACACCATTATGTTAGAAGTATAACGACCCATACTTTACATACATTGTTAATACTTAAAAATTGAATCATTCTTATTACAACATATAACAAAACCACGAAAGGACTGTATAGGTATATTGTCTTTAGAAATTGGGAAACATAAACAACTGGTTCATAAAGCATCAACTTTTCCTCCCACTTATTTCATCATATCTAGAGTCCCCTTTTGGCATATCAACTTAATAACCTTCTTCCTGACCTGGGGAATGAAAACATAGAAAAGGGTGAGCTCAAATGCTCAATAAGGGTAAAGAAAAGAAATATCAATCACATCGTATACACAAGCACATAACTTTTGGAAATCTTGACCTGCAAAAGAGATCCTAATTTAATAACATTGGATAAATCATGGCAGTGAAATGTAATCACAATAATCATAACATAAAACATGAAACTTTGTGGCATACACACATAATCATAGAGAATCATTTCTTGTTAGTCAAGACTCATTTCCAAGACTATCTTAGTGGAAAAAGTCCCTTTCTGAACCGAGTCACCCTCGTTTCAGTCCTGTTTCACTGAACCGGTATAACCTACCGTTCCAGCCATGTCTATCTAATGACATATAAAATCTTTACCCAATGCATTTGAGGGAGATATAGGTCCCACCCATCTCATAATGATACCATTCTTATGTGTCCCACAAAATCATAAATCATACATCATTGCATAACCCATGTAATACAAATGGGAATCTTAAACATCATGACATCATCAAACAATTCATATAAGATAAAGGAATTAATAAAAATAATTCCATCACAACATAATCAAATCAATGTAATAATAGGGATAAAAACAGAACCCTTTATTATCTTAGATGGAAAATAATTTTGATAAAACACTTGAACTCCATTCTTGAGGAAAATATCCTTTCCTCTTCAAAAATATTTTTCCTTTCTTAACATGTCATACAAATTTAAACTAAAAGAAGTTGATTAAAAATAAACTTGAAAACTTTTAAAGGAAGCTTCGTGGAAATAATGTTTTAAAAATCCCTTCATGCCGTATAAGTTAAAAAAATACATTCTTCGTACTTTTGTCGGAAAAGTCAAAAAGTACCCCGTATGAAAAACGACAAAAGATTCCTTTCATATCTTTTACTAAAAACTCACCGAAGGGTAAAATTGGTTTTAAAAAGTTGTAGGTGGATGGAAATAATATTACATATTGAGGAAACATGGATGTGGATGATAAAATACACCCCAGTAAATACCAAAGTATAAACAATCTCGGATAAAAATGATATTGTGATATTTCCCTTACCTTAGGCCCGAATTGCTTTGTAAGTGTCCGAACCTCAAGCATAATGATTTAAATAATGTTATTGACTTATTACAGAATCATAATTATTTTTATGATATCATATATGGTCATATTCTTAGCTTCTTAGTAGTAATATTTCATTGCTACTTGTTATTCGTGTGTTTATAACTTTTTGTTCTTATGCGTGTTTTGTCGAATAAATTCTTATTATTATTTTTTAGGTTATAGATAACTCATTACCAGAATGTTATTAGTGTAATATATATCATATTCATTCACTCAATTCATTTATATAATCATTATGAAATGAAGATCATGTAGAACGAGTCACATCACAACGTGGAGACGGTATTCCGTACGTACGCACGAATGATGATATCGTTCTTATGATCGTGGAATTATATTAGAGTATATGTATACTATTTAATAATCAATATCACTTTATAATAGTCATATATAGTCATTATTTACACCATTATACCGATCCAAGTAAGGTGGTGGTGGAAAATAGATTACACCACGGCGTGGAGACGGTATTCTGTACGTACGCACTCGCGGTGATTTCTTTTTCCGTAGGATGGATAGATGGTGAAATAGGGTTGTTTCATACTTATAATAACATATCAGTATATGAGTGATACTGATGTTATTACTTCATAATGAAACAACCTAAGAAGAAGAAGTTTAAGAAGAAATAAAATGAAAGAATCGGTAACGGACATTACCTCTTCTTTGATGTTCTTCTTTGAGACCTTCTTTTAGGGCACTAAAATTGGTCTTTGAAGTAGACCAGGACCTCTAGGATGTCTCTAAGGAAGTTGAGAGTAGAAAGTGGCAGGGGTTGGCTGAGATTTAAGGCTCAATGTGGTGTGAGTAAGAGAGGGAGGAGGTGCCCATTTATAAGGGAGGAGAGGGGCACCTTTGGAATAACTAAAATTATTATTTTATTATAAAGTCAATTTCGGTTTTAAATAGCTCCAAATTGATTTATTTAGATGCTAAGGTAGGGATGGGTCGAAATCCTCTCATCCAATAGAATTTAGACAAGTTTAGGTTCCTATTTTAACCTTATCATTTAGATTTAACATTAATTTAAATAATTTTACTTTTACCATGTCTTCTTGTGTTCTTATACTATAAGGTTAATAAACTTACTATAAGAAGCCAAACGAACCCCAAGTTGTTTATTATTAATATATATAACCTTATCTAAGTCATTTAGCCGAACCTAAGATTTTTAGGAATAAAATAACAATTACCAATATAATATTTGTTTTAAAAACTATTTTATGTCAATTTTGACACTATTTAGTAATTGATTTTTGTGAAAATCATAACAGAATGATTAGTTCGAACCAAGTTACTTAAATCAATACTAAAATGTAATATTAACCTAGAAAATTAGTGTAATTCATAAAAAGTCTGAAATTATATTTATTTGGGTATTTATAATATACATTATGTCAATATTTCATTAATAAGATAATTACTGCATCATCATTGTGTCATTAATAAAATAAATTATATAATGTCTAAAAATTACAAATAAAATACCATTATGTAGGAAATCATTTTAGATTTATAATTAATATTTATAGTCGAATTTATCTTATGTATAACCCCATATTAAAAATTATTTACTTATTAAACTTTGATTTTAACTATTTCGACTCTTCTTTAAATAAATTAATAATAAATGTCCTAATCTAATCCATGTGGGCCTAAATGGACATATTTTATTCCTAAGTTTGTTTTTGGTTGAATTACACTTATCCAATAGAATTAGGACATGTTTTATGGTAATAATAATATCATCTTTACCCTTAATTACCTTATTTACTTTTAACCGTGGTAAAAAAAAGTAAAAAGTTACTATTCACCAATAAAATTATTTTCATCTCATTGAACCACATTTTACATACTGACATCAACCGTGTCTCTCAGATTTTTGAAATTCCACTCACAGAAGCGGTAAAATTATGTTTTATGAAAAATTCAGTTTTTTTAACTACCACCTAGTGGTTTCACTATTCATCAAAAATTGAAAGTTTTCAGAAAAATACCAAAATTTCACCCTAGGATAATTTCCATATTCCGAATCCAAAAATGAAGGCAATTTTGAAAGATAAAATTTATAAAATTTCAAAAAGTGGTTATTATTATTCATAATGGCTAGTTTTAATAATATTTTAATAGCATATCGTTGTTTAGTGAAACTCGGTATTGCGTACGACACAAGCTATCAAGGAAGGTCGTGATTTCGTGTAAAGAAAGTCAAGAAAGTGTTGTGTAGAAAAAGATTCTTTTTCTGATTTATATAATATAAAAGTCTCGGGTGTTACATTCTACCCCCCTTAAAATAAATTTCTCCCTCGAAATTAATCACTTTGTAACAAACAGATGAGGATACCTCTCCCTCATCATATCCTCAAGCTCCCATGTAGCTTCTTCTAATTGGTGGTTTCTCTATAAAACTTTCACCAATCGAGTGGTCTTGTTTCGTAGGACTTTTTCACTACGATCCAGAATCTCTATCGGTTGTTCTTCATAAGAAAGATCTTGCTCCAGCGGTACAACTTCTGAGCTGAGTACATGTGAAGGATCAGGTATGTACTTTCTCTGGAGAGATACATGAAACACATCGTGAACTTGAGAGAGATTCGGTGGAAGCGCCAATCGGTAAGCTACCTTCCCAACACGATCCAGTATTTCGAAAGGAATGATATATCTAGTGCTTAACTTACCCTTCTTTCCAAATCTCATAACCCTCTTCCAGGGGGATATTCGTAAGAAACATTATCACCCACTTCAAACTCTAGGTCTTTTCTTTGGTTTTCGGCATAACTTTTCTATCGACTCTGAGCTGCTCTTATGTGTTGTTGAATAGATCTGACCTTTTCTGCCATTTCATCAACGAGATCAGGTCCTAATAGCTTTTTTTCCCCAACTTCATCCCAGCAAGTTAGAGTCTTGCATTTCTTTCCATAGAGAGCTTCATAAGGAGCCATCTGAATACTGGAGTGTAAGCTATTATTATAAGAAAATTCTACCAAAGGTAGGTGTTGATCCAAACCTCCTTTGAAATCCATAGAGCAAGCTCTCAACATATCTTCTTGGGTTTGAATTGTTCTCTCAGACTGACCTTCTGTCTGAGGATGATAAGCAGTGCTGAAACTCAACTCTGTATCCAGAGTATGCGGAAGACTTCGCCAGAACATCGAGGTAAATCTCGGATCCCGATCAGATATAATAGAAAGTGGTACTCCATGCAATCTTACCACATCCTTTACATATATCCTGGCAAGCTGATCCAGAGAGAAATCCTCTCTAATAGCAATGAAGTGTGAAAACACTGTAAGACGGTCAACTATGAGCTAGATAGCATTATTGCCATTGGATGTTTTAGGAAGTCCTGTGACAAAGTCCATAGTGATGTTTTCCCATTTCCATTCGGGTATGGGTAATAGTTGTAACATCCCCTTATACTTCTGTCTCTCAGCTTTAACTTGTTGACAAACCAAGCATCGAGAGACATATTCAGCAACATCTCTTTTCATGCCATCCCACCTGAAGTACTCTTTCCGGTCCCTATACATCTTTGTGTTTCCAGGATGAATAGAGAATGAAGAACTATGAGCCTCCTCCAGCAGCTCCTTCTTTAATTCGGGGATGGGAGGAACACAAACCCAATTCCTGAACATTATTATCCCATCACAATAAAGGTTGAATTCAGGAACATTTCTCACCTTCTTTTGTAACTCGACATCTTCTTTCTGTGCCTCTTTAATCTTAACATGTATAGATGGTTGAATATTCATTTGAGAAAGATAAGATTTTCCCCTTCCAATATAATTCCAAGATCCATCCTTTGTAAATCCATAAATATTGGATCTATTGTGATCCTCATCATGGATAAACTAGCATGGTCTTGTCGACTTAATGCATTTTTCACCTTGTTTGCTTTCCCAGGGTGGTAATGGATTGAGCAGTCATAATCCTTAATCAACTCCAACCATCTTCTTTGACGCATATTCAGATCCTTTTGTGTGAAAATATACTTTAAACTTTTATGATCAGTATAAATATCACACCTTTCAACATAAGGGTAATGCCTCAAAATCCTTAATGCAAATATTACCACAGCTAACTCCAAATCATGTGTTGGGTAATTTTGCTCATGGATTTTCAACTGTCGTGAGGCATAAGCTATCACCATATCATTGTGCATAAGAACACACCCCAATCTCTTCTTGGATGCATCACTGTAGATCACAAACCTTTCTCCACTACAGGGCAGTGTGAGCACAGGTGCACTGGATAACATTCTTTTCAACTCCTTGAAATTCTCTTCACATTCATCCATCCAGACAAACTTAACTCCTTTCCAAGTCAACTTGGTGAGTGGATTAGATAATCATGAAAAATCATTCAAAAAACATCGATAATATCCAACCAAACCAAGAAAACTTCGGATCTCAGTTACTGTTGTTGGTCTCGACCATCTTTTGATAACCTCTGTTTTTGCTGGATCCACAGATATCCCCTCTTTTGAGATTATGTGACCCAAAAATGCAACTTTTTGAAGCCAAAATTCACACTTGGTAAATTTGGCATAAAGCTTCTCCTTTCTCAGGGTCTTCAATATAATTCTCAAGTGATCTTCATGTTCTTCATTTCCCTGTGAATAGACATGAATATCGTCTATAAAGACTACCACAAATTGATCAAGATAGTCTCTAAAGACTCTATTCATCAGATCCATGAAGATAGCAGGGGCATTAGTAAGACCAAATGGCATCACTATAAATTCATAGTGTCCATACCTTGTACGGAAAGTCGTCTTTGGTATATCCTCCCTTTTGACCCTTAATTGATGATACCCTGAACGAAGATCAATCTTGGAAAAGTATTGAGCTCCGCGTAGTTGGTCAAATAAGTCATCAATGCGTGAGAGAGGATATTTGTTCTTGATAGTGATCTTTTTAAGTTCTCAGTAATCAATGTAGAGTCTCATTGATCCATCTTTCTTATTAACAAATAGAACAGGTGCTCCCCAAGGTGACGCACTAGGGCGCATGAATACCTTATCAAGATTCTCTTGGAGTTGCTTCTTTAATTCCTGCAACACAATTGGGTCCATTCTATAAGGTGTCTTTGAAATAGGCAAAGCACCCGGTACGAGTTCTATTGAAAACTCAACTTCACTATTTGGTGGAAGACCCTGTAATTCCTTCTGAAAGACATCATCAAACTCCCGTACAATGGGCATATTCTTAATCCTGAGTTTCTCACCAACCATTTGAGTTAAATAACCTTCATTTAGTGGAATCAAGACCCATAAGATGGAAGAAATTTCCACTGGAAGGTTATGTTCATCCTTGCATTGATAAACGTTCATAGATTGATCTGGAATATGAAATGTGACTTTCCTTCTTTGGAAATTGATATGAGATCCATATAAAGAAGTCCAATACATTCCAAGATTCACATCAAATTCCACTATAGGAAGGATCACTAGATTTGCAGGAAGCACATTCCCACAAACTTCGATCGGAGAAGAATTATAAACTTTTGATGCGACTGTTGTGCCATAAGGTGTTGTCACAGCTAACTCAACATCTAATTGTTGAGGTAGTACGGTGATACCCTTAGAAAATTCTTCAGAAATAAAAGAGTGGGTGGATCCAGAATCAAATAAAACATTTTTTACTTTAGAGTGGATGGTAAGTGAACCTTTCACCACATCGTTATCATACTCCACATCGCTGATAGAAATTGCATGTGACTTTCCCTTGTCTTTAGCCTTAAGAGTTTGTTGACGTCGACCATCATCATCAACCCTTGGATTAGGGCATTTATTGGCATAATGCCCCATATCCTTGCACTTGAAACATTGAAGTGTAATAGGTTCATTCTGTGTATCCCTTCCTTTGTTTGCATCATTAGACATCTTCTTCCCATCATCACGACATTCAAATGCCCGATGACCTTCCTTTCCACATTTAAAACATTTACTTGTCCCTTTAAGACAACTCCCTCCATGTTTCTTTCCACACTTTGAGAATAAGGGAAAGCTCATCTTCTTTTCAGTGGGCTCTTTATATTTTCCTTTGAATTCCATTTTCCTCTTCTTATAAAACCCATATGACTGATGGGTTACTCAAATCTCCATCTCGACTTTGAGAGCACATCGAACGATTTCCTCATAGATATTGAAGTCCCTTATGGATAACACCCTTCCATGACTTGGTTTTAAGCCACTAAAGAATCGATCGATCTTACTCTCAGGTTGGATAATGATACCAGAAGCGTACCATGCATGTCTTGTAAAATTTGCTTCACAGGTACCAACAGATTCATCATCCTTTTGCTTCAGTTCAAGAAACTCTTTCTCCATCTTTGTTCAGAGAATACGAGGGAAGTACTTATTAAAAAATAATTTCTTGAACTCGTCCCATTCCGTGGACTCAATTTCATCCCTTTGCCTCGTATTCTTAATAAGATTCCACCATTGATCAACATCTCCTTCCAAACGATACACTGCTAGGATGAATTTATCATGTTCAGAACATTGAAGAACTGAAAATATATTTTCAGTAGTACTAATCCATTGTTCAGCAACTAATGGATCAGTAGACCTGCTGAAAGAAGGTAGACGCTGCCTCATGAAAGATTCAACAGAATGTTGCTCCTTCCTTTGCTCGTTTGGAAGTCCTGCATGATTCATAGCTTGAGAAAGTTGTGTGAGCATGGCTATAAGAATTTTCATTCCATCTCCCATAATGTTTGGTTGGTCAGGGGGACAATCATTGAATTTCCCGTCGCATTCCGCATTAACACGATTCCTTCGGGTTCCAGCCATTGACTAAAACCAAGAAGAATAGTGTGACCAACACTAATTATAATAGGAAAACCACATAAACAAGAATAAAATTTCCCACTTAAGGTCTTATCCCATGTTATTCATGGCCATTTCTAAAACACTAAGATTGTGTTATATGCTTAGACTTATCCTTAGGGTTCTTACTAAGGCTTTCACATCCTAGTTTCCAAAGGTTGACTACACCTTTCCTCTGATACCAAATATAAAGACCCATACTTTACATAAATTGTTAATACATCAAAATTGATGCATACTTATTACAACATATAACAAAACCACTAAAGGACTATATAGGTATAGTGCCTTTAGAAATTGGGAAACATAAACAATTGGTTCATAAAGCATCAACTATGCCTCCCACTTATTTCATCATATCTAGAGTGCCTTTTTGGCATATCCTACTTAATAACCTTCTTCCTGACCTGGGGAAAGAAAACATACAAAAGGGTGAGCTCAAATGCTCATTAAGGGTAAACAAAAGAAATATCAATCACATCGTATACACAAGCACTTAACTTTTGGAAATATTGTCCTGCAAAAGAGATCATAATTTCATAACATGGGATAAATCATGGCAGTGAAATGTAATCACAATAATCATAACATAAAACATGATACATTGTGGAATACACACATAATCATAGAGAATCATTTCTTATTAGTCAAGACTCATTGCCAAGACTATCTTAGTGGACAAAGTCCCTTTCTGAATCGAGTCACCCTCGTTTCAATCCTGTTTCACTGAACCGGTATAACCTACCGTTCCAGCCATGTCTATATCCTGAGATATAAAATCTTTACCCAATGCATTGGAGGGAGATATAGGTCCCACCCATCTCATAATGATACCATTCTTATGTGTGCCACAAAATCATAAATCATACATCATTGCATAACCCATGTAATACAAATGGGAATCTTAAACATCATGACATCATCAAACAATTCATATAAGATAATGGAATTAATAAAAATAATTCCATCACAACATAATCAAATCAATGTAATAATAGGGATAAAAACAGAACCCTTTATTATCTTAGATGGAAAATAATTTTGATAAAACACTTGAACTCCATTCTTGAGGAAAATATCCTTTCTTCTTCAAAAACATTTTTCCTTTATTAACATGTCCTACAACTTTAAACTAAAAGAAGTTGATTAAAAATAAACATTAAAACTTTTAAAGGAAGCTTCGTGTAAATAATGTTTTAAATATCCATTCATGCCGTATACGTTAAAAAAATACATTCTTCGTACTTTTGTCAGAAAAGTCAAAAAGTACCTTGTACGAAAAACGACAAAAGATTCCTTTCATATCTTTTACTAAAAACTCACCGAAGGGTAAAATTGGATTTAAAAAGTTGTAGGTGGATGTAAATAATATTACATATTGAGGAAACATGGATGTGGATGATAAAATACACCCCAGAAAATACCAAAGTATAAACAATCTCGGATAAAAATGAGATTGTGATATTTCCCTTACCTTAGGTCCGACTTGCATTGTAAGTGTCCGAACCTCCTGTATAATGATTTAAATAATGTTATTGACTTATTCCAGAATCATACTTATTTTTATGATATCATATATGGTCATATTATTAGCTTCTTAGTAGTAATATTTCATTGCTACTTGTTATTCGGGTGTTTAAAACTTTTTGTTCTTATGCGTGCTTTGTCGAAAAAATTCTTATTCTTTTTCTTTAGGTTATAGATAACTCATTTCCAGAATGGTATTAGTGTAATATATATCATATTCATTCACTCAATTCATTTATGTAATAATTATGAATTTAATATCATGTAGAACGAGTCGCATCACATCGTGGAGACGGTATTCCGTACGTACGCACGAGTGATGATATCATTCCTATGATCGTGGAATTGTATTGGAGTATATGTATACTATTTCAGAATCATTATCACTTTATAATAGTCATATATAGTCATTATTTACACCATTATACCCATCCAAGTAAGGTGGTGGTGGAAAATAGATTACACCACGGCGTGGAGACGGTATTCCGTACGTACGCACGCGCGGTGATTTCTTTTTCCATAGGATGGATAGATGGTGAAATAGGGTTGTTTCATACTTATAATAACATATCAGTATATGAGTGATACTAATGTTATTACTTCATAATGAAACAACCTAAGAAGAAGAAGTGGAAGAAGAAATAAAATGAAAGAATCGGTAACGGACATTACCTCTTCTTTGAAGTGCTTCTTTGAGACCTTCTTTTAGGGCACTAAAATTGGTCTTTGAAGAAGACCAGGACCTCTAGGATGTATCTAGGGAAGTTGATAGGATAATGTGGCAGGGGTTGGCTGTTCTTGAAGGCTCAAAGTGGTGTGAGGAAGAGAGGGAGGAGGTTCCCTTTTATAAGGGATGAGAGGGGCACCATTGGAATAACTAAAACTATTATTTTATTATAAAGTCAAGTTCGGTTTTAAATAGCTCCAAATTTATTTATTTCGATGCTAAGGTGGGGATGGGTCACAATCCTCTCACCCAATAGAATTTAGAGAAGTTTAGGTTCCTATTTTAACCTTATCAATTAGATTTAACATTAAGTTAAATAATTTTACTTTTACCATGTCTTCTTGTGTTCTTACACTATAAGGTTAATAAACATACTATAAGAAGTAAAACGAACCCCAAGTTGTCTATTATTAATATACATAACCTTATCTAAGTCATTTGGCCGAACCGTATATTTTTAGGAATAAAATAACAATTACCAATATAATATTTGTTTTAAAAACTATTTTATGTCAATTTTGACACAATTTAGTAATTGATTTTTGTGAAAATCATAACAGAATGATTAGTTCGAACCAAGTTACATAAATCAATACAAACATGTCATATTAACCTAGAAAATTAGTGTAATTCATAAAAAGTATCATATTATATTTATTTGGGTATTTATAATATCAATTATGTCAATATTTCATTAATAAGATAATTAATGAATCATCATTGTGTCATAAATAAATTAAATTATTTAATGTCTAAAAATTACAAATAAAATAAAATTATGTAGGAAATAGTTTTAGCTTTCTAATTAATATTTATAATCGAATTTATCTTATGTATAACCCCATATTAAAAATTATTTACTTATTAAACTTTGATTTTAACTATTTTAACCCTTCTTTAAATAAATTAATAATAAATGTCCTAATCTAATCCAAGTGGGCCTAAATGGTCATTTTTTATTCCTAAGTTTGTTTTTGGTCGAATTACACTTATCCAATAGAATTAGGACATGTTTTAGGGTAATAATAATAGCATCTTTACCCTTAATTACCTTATTTACTTTTAACCGTGGTAAAAAAAAGTAAAAAGTTACTATTCACCAAAAAATTATTTTCATCTCATTGAACCACATTTTACTTACTGACATCAACCGTGTCTCTCGGATTTTTGAAATTCCATTCACAGAAGTGGTAAAATTATGTTTTATGAAAAATTCAGTTTTTTAACTACCACTTAGTGGTTTCACTATTCATCAAAAATTGAATGTTTTCAGAAAAATACCAAAATTTCACCCGAGGCTAATTTCGATATTCCGAATCCAAAAATGAAGTCCATTTTGAAAAATAAAATTTATAAAATTTCAAAAAGTTGTTATTACTATTCATAATGGCTAGTTTTAATAATATTTTAATAGCATATCGTTGTTTAGTGAAACTCGGAATTGTGTACGACACAAGCTATCGAGGGAGGTCGTGATTTCGTGTAAAGCAAGCCAAGAAAGTGTTGTGTAGAAAAAGATTTATTTGCTGATTTATATAACATAAAAGTCTCGGGTGTTACAAGCAGGTATCCCAACTGTGTGGAAAACTCATGCTACAACCTCGAGCCAGCACCCAGCTGTCTGAAAATCTGTCTCGCCTCGAAACCTGGAAGGCCTCTGTTGCTGGAACTCATGAAATGCACTCAGGCGGCATGAAATATCTATTGCTGGAGCTGGTGGTATTATTGGCCCAACATGTAGTGGTACCGCTGGTGCCTCCGCTGTTATGGGGTCCTCAACCGAGGCCTCATCGCTCAGTGGGCTACCATCTCGTACGTAACTCGGAACCCTAGCTGGTTGCCTTAATGGGGCCATCATGAAAAGGAAAAGGTGCGCCATAGTTTAAACAGTATACCCGGTGATCTGACATAAATTAATCACGAAGAAAACATTTTCCATGGAAACACACACGCGATCAGTGTTTTGGTGCACTAAGTCAGAATGAAGAGATCATGGTTCTGGTGTATGGATACGTTAGTCGCTGCACCAACATTAGACTCCCTAGACTGAAAACCACACTCAATACTCTTAACACTGTTTCTTTACCGAATGTAATGATCAGAGTGTTGATTTCGGTGGTAGAACCGACTCCTCAGATACCAATTTGTCATGACCCGCCCCCGGGGCCCGTGCTGTGACTACCCCAAGCCCGCTTTCCATATTCTAGGGGATGGAGACTACCCAAAATGCATAAATATAAATAAAAAGGGAAGGAATTGACTTTATAAAATTTAAAAAACCCAACAGAGTACGAAACAGAAGAATGCACTAAGTAATACTGAATACAAAAGTAAGTGCTAAAGGAAAGGGGCCAGAAATACAAGCCCAACAGTTAGAGCAGTACAACTGAAAAAGCTAGTTCAACTGAAGTACATTAAAATATCAACCACTGAGTTGTCCTCCGAGATTCTGACCTAAAGGGTTGGTACACATGGAATCCTCATTATCTCGGGTCCGTCTGACTACTCCGTGTATGTCTCGCCAAGTGGTCCAGCTCTGGATACAATCGAGCTCTATAACTCTCTTCCTCGATCAGTGATGTCCATCATCTGCATCCAACACTATGTAGTGCGGGCATAACCCATGCAGGGGTGAGTATACGATACTTATTAGGGACCCCGAGACCCCCTAAAGTCTCCCATAATCCACGAAATATAAACCATAGACGAAATATACTATCAAGAAGTATCATCTCAATCTACTTAGGTATATTCCCATACATATACCAAAGTCATCAACCACAGTTCGGCTCCAACTCTCGAGCCCATGAACTAACCAGTCCCCACAAAAAAGAAGTCAATCATGTCGATGATAAAGGATTAAAGTGAAGACTTATCTCAAACTGGTATACAAAACAAAAAGTGGGTAAGATATGATTAGTTGTTTCCATTGAATCATCTTTCACTGTCAAACGATAGATACCCGCATAAACCTAAAACAATAGTATGTCATTGCTGCCGAACCCACAGAGGATTCAGTCCAGTCTCGTTGCCATTGAACCCACAGAGGATTCAGTCCAGTCTCTTTGCTGTCGAACCAATGGAGGATTAAGTCCAGTATCTTTGCTGGCGAACCCATAGAGGATTTAGTCATGTCTCGTTGCTATCGAAACTACAGAGGATTCAGTCCTGTATCTTTGCTGTCGAAACCATGGAGGATTCAGTCTAGTCTCATTGCTGTCGAACCCTTGGAGGATTCAGTCTAGTCTCGTTGCTGTTGAACCCACAGAAGATTCAGTCCAGTAGCCATCGTCGTCGAACCAACGGAGGATTCCAGTACGGTAGACGTTACAGCCAGCTCTTGGGTTCCCACACAAAGAACGCTCGATTCTGGGAGGGTTTGCTCCTCGAGAAAAGGGGGTTGATACATCAACTATAACAATGTCCTGAGTTCATGTATCCTGATGTTCTGTCTCATCAAAAGGAACCCAACACGATAGATGGCACGTAAATTGGATGCCCGGTCTGAGAGTTATTAGCTTTTCCGTTCCAGTGGCCCGGTTGGATTTCAGGTACAATCCAACCCGGCCACACTCCAATTTCATCTAAATCCCATGTTGAGTATGCCAAATGGACCATCACATTAAATTTAAACCAACATAGTTTATGACACGTCAATCAGACATCTATTCCTTAAGTTATTTGCATTTCCGCTCTGAGGGCCTGGTTGGTTTCGAGTCCAAACCAACTCGGCCATATCCAATCTTCTCCAAAATCTTGTGTGTAATATACTGAAACAAAAATCTCGATCCAAGGAATCGTACTCTACTGACGGTGCGTCGATCGGAGGTCTGTAGCTCAACTTATGGGTGAAATACTAAAATGGGTCTGAAGAGGGGGGGTTGGGTCCGGTCCGATCCGGCCCAAACTGCCATGGGTCGGCCCGAATTGGGTCGACCCGACCTGATTGCGGGTCCGAACCAGTAGGGCGCGGACCAGCCCAGTGGGGCAAAGCCCGACCCGGGCGACAGGTTTCCCGGTCCGCGCATGGCGTCCCGGTCTGTGCCACTGGCGGCCGGCCGCGACTCGGCCAGCTAGTCGAGATGTCCAGGGGAGGGGGGGCTGGTATTCTGAAACGGCAGCTCCACACCTCATGCCCGACAGGCCGAATCTATCTGTCTCTTCTAGCGCGAGCGGCCCACGTTTTTGGGCCGCTGCCCTCTGCAAGCAGCGGCAGGTGGCACCACGGCCTTCTACACAACCGGCATGCGGCTGGCAGGTTCGCCGCTGAAGCGGCCTGAGGAGCTCTGGCTGCAGGTCTCCACAACACTGCACCTCTTGTGGCGTCGCTGTCTCCCATTCAGGCGGGCTACGGCCGACCGATTATCCTTTTGACCGACCGACCAACAGATTACGGGCTTCGGTTCTTCTACAGTGCGGCTTCGTCGTGGTACCACAGTTCCTTTGGCCTGGCCGGCTTTATCCAGCAGGTTCTTCTCTAGCCGAGCGGCCCGCAGATGCTTGTTGCGGTTCTTCTCTATGCAGCTGACACACAGCCACCGCTTCCTACAGTCACCATCACCTCTGATTGCCACCACCAAAATAGTCAAGAACCATCAGATTGTCATCGGGCCGTGTTTGTTAGGCCCAAACCCTCTGCGTTAGGCGATAACATAAGTATGAAGACAATCCTGGGTTTTCAATGAAGAACAAAGTACAATCTAATCACATACAATAATACAAACCCCCTACCTAGTAATTGAGGTTTGTTCGTCAATGAGCCGTGGAAGACGAGCGTCGCGGTAGTTAGGCTTCGCGGAAGGCAACGTCATGGAGAACAGTATCGTCCCGTCAATGTTGGATGTCGTTGTCATAGACGGATATCCTCGTGAACGGTGTCTTCTCCCGTGACATGGAGGAAGAAGAAAGGATGAATTCATTCCTCACGATCCTGTTCTAGTTGAAAAGAGATATGGAGAGAAATTGTGTCACGTTCTTCGAGAACAGTTCCTTCAAATTCTCCAGAGGATTTTCCCACCAAAATATTTTCCAAGGCCAATATTATAATAATGATTCCCCATTTTAATAGAATTTCCATGCAATTCAAATTGATTCAAAAGAGGTTCCAATTAATTATTCATGATATTAATTAGATAGGCTAGCACATTCAATGGGTGGGAGGTGGAGAGGGTCCACCATAATAAATGAGAGGTGTTGTCAAATAAATTAAAGGGGTTTTAATGGGGAGTTTAAGGGAAGTTGAAGTGTTAGGGTCTCATGTGGGCACCACCTCACACTATCCATTCATGTGAGGTTATGTGACTGCGGGCCCCACATAGAACTTCCCCTTGAAGGAAATAACCATCATTTACAAATAAATTTGTGTACAAAATTTTTATTTAATTTATTATAAATCACCAAAATAAACATCCATCCTGCATAAAATGCAACTGTGGTAATGGTCCCCTAAAGTGAATTCTGGCGCTGTGAGTTCATTGGCTTCCTCAGATTTCAATTCTGAGAACCAGTTCAAATGATAGAAAAACCTTCTCGTACTTTTACTGAACGTACACATAAAAAACATTAAAAATTGATTTCGGGGACACCGGGCCTCGGAATCAGACATCGTCAGAAACTACGAACTCGTAAAATTCCAAAGAATTTATGAAAAAAATTTCTTTGAATTTTCTTGGCCTTTACAGGTACCATCAGGCTTAGTGTGGATTAATGGATGATTAACTAGTTGATGGTCATGAACCGATATCTCGTGCATTGGATTGATGATCTATTTGATAATCATGAAGGAGAATGGGGGTTCTCGAATATTTACATGAGGTCCTGTTACAATCAGTTGCATGTTAGTCCATCAGATATACCTCTTAGAGATTTCTGGAGTTGGTATGGTCTATACAAGTATATGGTTATGTCATTCGGTCTCACGAACGTGCCTGTATTTTTCATGGCACAGATATACCAAGTGTTCCATCCATTCATGGATTCCTTCTTGGTGGCTTTCGTGGACGATACCATAGTGTACTCTCACACTCAACCCAAACATGATTCTCACCTTGCGATCATTTTGAGTACACTGAGGGATAATTAGTTATATGATAAGCTCTCAAATTCCACTTCTAGATAGATTAGATTTACTTCATGGGTCATGTTATCTCACATAGGAGTATTAGTAAACCTAGAAATTATGAGAGCAGTAGTTTCTAGGGGGATGCATAAGAACATATTTAAGGTGTGGAGTTTTCTAGGGATGGTTGGATACTAAATACGTTTCATTCAAGTCTTTTCATGCGTAGTGGCACTGCTGACGGGTTTGACTAAGACAGTTGTGAAGTTCTTATGGTCAGATTCTTATATGTCAGCCTTTCAGGAGATAAAAGGGAGGTTGAATTCAGTATCGATACTAGTCTTTTCAGAGCCGGGAAAGAGAGACATTGTTTACTGTGATGCATTAGATATCAGGCTGGAAGCAGTGCTTATGCAGCGAGATGGAGTTGTCGGGTACGAGGCTAAGCACGTGAGGCCACATGAGAGAAAATAACAGATTCATGAGCTCGAGTTTGTTGCAGTTGATCATGCCTTGTGTTTTTGGAGACCTTATCTTCTAGGATAGAATATTGTGGTTTTCACCAGCCAAAAATGTCTGAAGTACATTTTTATTTAGCGTTATTAGAATTTGAGACACTGAAGGTGGTTTGAGTACCTAAAGTACGTTGACATTGAGCTGCCCTACACGCTTGGGAAGGATAATACAGTGGCTGATGTTTTGAGTAGGTGGACTTAGATACAGGTAGTTTAGGGGGCCACTAGTGAGTGGCAGCTTATGGATCTATTTTCTAAGATGCATTTGGAGATGCATGATAGTCAAGAGAAGATGTTTCTTTCATCAGTAGCTATTACCTCTAATCTTCATGATCGAGTGCAATTGAGGTAGTAATCACATTCATAAGGCCTTGTACTATGGGAGAGATTTTTAGGAGAGGAAACTATTCATTGATGGAATGTTATCATGGATGGTATCTGGCATTTATAGGGTTGTGTATGGGTGCCAATAGATATACATGAGAAGCTGATGTAGGATTTTCATTCCTCGGTTTGGGATGTTCATCCTACTGTCACCAAGATGTATCATAATCTACAACGTTAGTATTAGTGGCCAGGTATGAAGAGTGATGTTGCTGTTTTCATTATGAGGTGTCCCACTTGTCAGTAGGTGAAGGCGGAGCATCAGCGGGAAGAAGTTATTTTACAGCAGTTACCCATTCATGAGTGGAAGTGGAATGACGTCGTGATGGATTTCATAATAGGGTTTCCGAGGTCACCTTGAGGGAATGATTTAGTATGGGATATCATTGATAGTCTTACGATGGTTTCTCTCTTCTTGCCGATTAAGGAGACCTTCAGTGTTGGTGACTTGGGATGATTGTACATCCAAGAGATTGTAAGTCTGCATGGTGTTCCACACTCAATTGTTTTAGATAGGGATACACATATTATTTCTCGGGTATAGCAGGGGATTCAAAAGCCATTAGGCACACAATTACTTATGAGTACAGATTTCCACCCCCAGACAGATGGCTAGTCTGAGTGTACAATTCAGGTGCTTGAGGACATTCTCTGAGAATGCATTCTGGATTTTGGAGGTTCTTGGGAGAATCATATACCTATTGTGCTGTTTCCCTACAATAATAGTTTTCAAGAAACTATTAAAATGGAAAATTATGAGGCTTTTTATAGTATCCCATACCAATAACCCTTATGTTGGCTAGAGGCAGGACAAGCTACTTTTCTGGGACCTCGTCTTTTTCCGGAGACCACATAGTAGATAGAGTTCAGTCAGAAGAGGATGGCTATTGTGTACTCTCAAAAGAAGTCTTATGATGATTAGAGGAGAAGAACTCTAGAGTTCGAGGTCAGGGATCTGGTTTTCATGCATCTTACACCGAGGTTGGGACACATGAGGATAAAGAGACATAGAAAGCTTTCACCGAGGTGCGTCAAGCCATTTGAGGTTGTGGAGAGAGTTGGGAGGGTTACCTATCTGTAGATGTTACCCTAGAGGTACTAGGATATGCCCGAAATTTTTTCATGTTTCTCAACTCCAATATTACTTTTCAGACCTGACTCATGTCTTTCAACTTGAGGAGGTTCAGATCGAAGCAGATGCGTCATTTGAGGAGCATCCTATCTGGATTGTTGATCACAGTACAATGGTTCTTCGTGGACAGTTTGTTCCTCTAGTACGAGTGTTATGGTACCACGGGTAGGTAAAAGACAAGTCTTGGGAGAGGGAGGTCGATGTATGAGCATAGTGGCCAGAACTGTTTTAGGTTTCTTCTTCTATGCCGTGCTAGGGAAATTTGACGACCAATTTCTTTAAGGGGGATGGTTTGTAAGAACCCGGATCTTCTTTTGAGATATGTTTATCTTTTTTTGGAAATTTTTCAGAAAAATAGGAAATTTTAGATATTTTCCAAGTACATGTCGTGTACTTTATGAGTATACACCATGTAGAGGCCATGAACACGACCGTGTGGGGTGACCTGGATGTCGACTAATGCGGTGTACAGAAATGGTGAGTACAAACCAAGTATATTCTTTTTTTCATTAAATGCACTGGGGTCGCGTCTAATCAACATAAATCTATCCTTCTATGTCTGGTTCGACCGAGAGCACCGTAAAACCTCAAATCTTCTACGAACCACTGAGGGAGAATCCATCCTCTAAATCGAATAGTGTCGGTTGAGTTGGAATCAAATCTATGAGTTCTCTTTTTCCTAGAGCCCCATCTTCGGATTTCTCCACTCACATGAGATCTCATTGGTTGAAAATGTTAGACATCAGTGTATATATTTAACGTTCCAAGGTGATTCAAGCCTTTAGGTTCACATATAACGATCTTACAACACCAGGGAAGGTGGTTTGTGCCTTTCCATTTAATGTCTTTGACTATTATGTGCAATTTTGACCAATAACCATGAACGAGGCATTCCATTTTTACCGTTTTACCCCGGTTTATTTCCGGCCATGAATATATACTTGTTTATATGTTAATTGGATATAAAATGGGTTGATTACTATGCTTTGGTTGTGTTTCCCTTGAATGTTCTGTTTTGACCATTGGTCTGCTTAGCCTGTTTGGCTTCCTTGAATATTTTACATGCCTTGTGTTGTAGGATGGAGTGTTCGTATTCTGACATACTTAATATGATTTAGACTGATTGGACTAGTAGTTCATGCGGTTTACCTTGGCAATTTTAACCTTACTAATCTTGTTAACCTTCACAGGGTCATGAGAACCTGGTGTAGTAGACTATATGGGGAATTGACCGAGTGAGCTTCCTCAGAGAGACTTTGAGCACATTAGACTATATGGGGAGTTGTCTGAGTGAGCTTCCATAAGGAGTCTTCGAACCACTAGTGTCTATAAGGGGAATTGAGTGAGTGAGAATCCTCAAAGAGAAAATTACCATGGGGATATATAGGGGAATTGACCATTTGAGCTTCCTCAGTGAGTCATTGATTTACCTTAGACTATAAGGGGAATTGACCATGTGAGCATTCTGAGAGAGTATTGATTTTCCGTAGACTATAAGGGGAATTGACCATGTGAGATTCCTCAATGTGTGTTGAATTACTTTTAACAATATGGGGAATTGGTTGTGAGTGCTTCCTCAGAGATTATTTATTTAATCTTCTAACTGAACCATAGGGGATAGGATGTGTGCACTTCCTAGAGGGATGTTGTGCTTGATTAGTTGCTTTTGATGTGTGTAATTGTTATCTGCGGAGTACTTTCTTGTTTACTGCTTCTGTACTTTTACTGGACATATATTCATTGACTATTAGGAACAGATCAATGGGTGGTTGCCTAATGGGAGTTAGTCTTACACCGTGTTTGGGCCATGCTTTTCGGCCCAAATAGATTATATTACAATAGGTATAGACAAGGTCATACAACCTTCTACATTGGGAACTTGACTTGCTATGGAGATGGAGAGCATGGGACCAAGCTTAATCTTTTGATGCTAAGGAGATATTTATTTGTTTATTTTATAATATGTCTTAGTACTATTTGAATTCTAGAATTGTTATTTATTTGGATTCTTTCATAGACACATGTAGCATGTAAAATTTATATATGGGCTTTAGATGTTTGTTATCCTAGTCTTCCGTTATTACTGTTGTTGGTATATTTACTGTTTCCACAATTGTGTATTTTTACCATATAATGTGTTTCTATGCCAATGAGGGCCTAGTATCCCCACAATCACACCCAAGGCCCTTGCTACTAGTCGGCAACCTCTGGAATTTGCGGAAATGCGCTTGTGACCATGTGACAAACCAGTTACGGGGCTCCATTGGGAGGCTTCCAGAACTGGGACGTTACAACTGATGTAACCAATTTTTAATATTTCGACTTCTCTATAATAATTATTGATTTATACTAGATAATATATCCCTTATTCCAATTTTTTTTTATAGTTAGAGAAATGGTTTTTTGAAATGTCATGAATATTTCAATATATAGGAATAATTTTTTTTGTGATTGAAAATGAAATTTGTTTAGTGAAATGTTGATATTTGATATATTTTATGTTTTATGATTATATAATGTTACATTTACATTTTATGTGTGGTTATCTAATAAACCAATTATGGGTGGTTACATTATAACCTCTAATTAATTGGGTTTGGAAGTCGGTCATATGATTATTCTATTTATTTATATGTGTGGAAGTTGACCGTATGGTAATTCCATTCATGTATGTTTATGTCATATGGTATCATTATTTGTAATCTGTTTAATTATGTGGGAATTATAGTAATATTTTGGTTACAAAATGGGTAATCAATGAGCTTATATTTTGTGAAGTATATTTACTAATTCTTAATAGGGAAAAGTATTACTTTATGATAATGTATTCAATATTTTCTTGTTTTCCTAAGACTAGTAGTTTTCTTTCTTTGTGTATCCTTTACTGAGATTTTATTATAATCCAATGATTTCAAATTTTTTTCATAGGATATAACAAATAAGAGTCAATTATGGGTTGAGGGAAAAGTTTTTCTATTAAAACATGAAACTATACATTGTTTAATTTAAAAATATCTCATTTTATGAAAAAATGGATAGTGAGTAGAAGTGTGTAATTGTGAATATTTAAGTTGTTTGTAATAATTATGTCATAATTCTCCAAATATATAAATTTTAATAGATCATTGATGAGTTTAAACGAAAAATCAAAAACTTATATAAATATTAGGTAACATTTATGTATTGGGTCATATAGTTGGAGTCATATGTCAGTTTAAACATCAATAGATGTTATGGTGTTTTTTAAGCATAAGTGACATGTTTTATATAACCACAATGGATAACATAATAGAGTGCTTTATATTTATTTTAGACAAAACAAATAAGTTTAAGATAATAGGAATATTCATATCTTAGTTTTTACCCTCCTCATAAAATAGAATAAGTTGATATACTCAAAGTATCATTTTCGGTTTTAGTAAATGGTTGGATATACTAGGAATCAAATAAATAATGGATGTGAAGAAAAGTGTGTTGGTTCATTGAATATGAATCCCATTATAATTGGAGATGCAATGATAACTCTTTTGGTTATTATAAACGAGTTATCCGGTGTAATGATTAACTACATGAACCATGGTGATGTTTCTGATGCATCATATATAAGAGAATTGAATACTTGTAGATTTTTAGGTAATAATCATAATGTTAAGTATATTAAACAACATATGTGTCATGTATATGTAATTAAAAACATAGAAAATCATTTTAAAGGGATGGGAAGATTTTATAGCTATGGTAATGAAGGTCATAAATCAATAACCTTCCGTGAAGAAACGATGCGTTAAATTTACTCCTGGAAAGGGAATGAAGTCATTTCTTATTTTTCAATTAAATGCTTTAAAATTGGGGATAATGGACATTATTCAAATATATTTCCAATTTAAACGGTATGGTAATGGGATTTGTTGGACCATAAAAATATATAATTACCAATAATTAATTTCAATCCAATTGAAGACGTGGAAACTGAAAATGACCAATAAAAGGTATGAATTGTTTCTTAGGTTTTGTATTGATGTTACATAATATAGAAAATGATTGATGATTTTTTATTAGATTTAAGTATTATGAAATTTGTTGAAAAAAATAGTTTAGGGGTCATAAATAATGATGGATGATTAAGATGTCCACATTTTATAAATTCAAGTGTCATATTATACCTATAGGTGCTTAAATGATTAAAAGTAATAATTTTATTTTCATGACAAGATTACATTGGAAGAATTTTCTAGAGTACGTGTCATCATGATGTTTATTATGTCAAATTTCTATTTAAGGAATAATTAATTATTCGTTTGTGGATATAATTATATAGAATCATTAGTGTTTATATGATCCTTGATATTGAGGAAATTACGGTTTATTAAATTTTGATATGAAAAATGAAAGGCATGATATAAACATGATGTTAAATTATGTTATGGTTATTTGGAATATTTTATCTCATTTTTGGAATTTTTATGAATATTATCATTTTAGAAAAAGGAAAACCTACAAGAAGGGTGAAAACTAGTCATGTCAGACAAGGCAATGGGAATCGAACCCACAACAGAAGGGTCATAAAGGTGAATCACCTACAACAAACCCACGTGATGTCCTTACATGGTATGCCATGTTCTCTTTAGATAAATGATTTTATGGACTATGAATAATTTTATTTTTGGGAAATATGTCTAATCAACCAAATTTCCTTGGTATATGAAAATTATTTTTTGATAAAGTGGTAAGTATTATTTTGGATTGAGTTCAACACTTAGGGAACACTAAATGCCTATGGAATATAGAACACTATGGGATTTCATTGGAGATTTAATGTTTGAATTTTAATTTTGAAGAATCAGTGTTTCTATTGTTGATAAATGGTGATTTGAGTTATTTGTAGAAATGATTAACCTATCATGGATAAAATGTGATTTCTTTAATTACTTTTTGGTATTATATGTGAGGATTGGTTGATTTTATTTAGAGTTAAATATTAAAATTTATCATAGAAAACATTGTGACCAGATCCTTCGTTGTTTGGGGATTAAAAATTTGTGGGATTAATTTGATGAATTTTATGGACTTTTGTTTGTTTAATGGTATTTTTTAAACTTTTGGTATTATTATTGAGTCATTGAGATTTAATATATCATTTATTCTTAAAAAAGATTTTTATTTTTTTGGATTATATTATATTTTACTAATAGATTTTTTTTAGGATATTGTTTCAAGATAAGATGCATAGATTGATAATATTTTGTGGTTTAACAGATTCTATAGAAGTTTATTCGTGATCTTTATGTATGACCAAGTCATCTTAAATACACATCATTTTTTGAATAGAAGAGTTTTAGTTATATTTTTATTAATGGATGAAACTCTACATATGAAGTAAGTATTTTATTCATATGTTCTTAGTCAGTATCATAAATAATTTCCTCAACCTTATGAAAAGGACCTTAAAATAGAATCATTTTCCATTTATGTTTCCTATTGGGATATCAAGGACTATTTAACCCATCCCTAGATTGTGGTTTTTGGTTGTTATCGTTCACCTAGTCAGGTTTCTATCACATTCCACCAGAACAAGATGGTTAGTTTATCTTTTATATCCAGGTTTTACAACATAAAATCTTAGTATGTATTATTTTTGGTGACATATTCCATTTCTTTTTTTCTTTTAAAGTGATATATTTATGGACTCCATTTTTCTTGTGGGATTTTCATTGATTTTTTCGATGACAAATTTAAAATTTTGAGGAATCAATTTCCAAAAGTGGGGAGTGATGTAACCACCTAAGTATTTATAGAATAATATATTTTCATGTCTAATAATTTTTTTTAATTTAATATTTATTTTTTACAAACGCGGACACTATGTATGATAGCGTACTCGATACCCACTGATGTGTTTATCCAAAATATTAATTTGAAAACCACACGGAGTTATATCGAAAATTTGTCCAACAATTACATTATTATTTTAAATGGTAGTTAATGCCAAGAAATTGTGTTGGTGGGAATGAGTATTATCTCATTAATTATGAAAATATTTTTTACACATGTTTAAATATTCATTCATTGGTTACCAAATTTAATATAATTAGAAATAAAAAAAACTTGAATATAATGGATTTTTTACGAGCACATATTTTAAAAGAGAATAATTGTATTTATAAAGTCATATCACTCCTTATGGATTTTTTAAATGACAAATATATTATTAATATTCAATTTGGTGTTTTAAATTCATCGTATATGGTTTCTAGATATGATAAAAATTTAATATTTTTGGATAAAGATGATTTATTTTTTAAAAAAATATTATTTTATATCCTTTTGATGGTGAACCCCTTTAAAATCTATTTTTTATAACTATATTATGTTATATTAGAAAAAATAACATTCATCTTTATAATAGGGACACCAAAATTTTCTTTAGTCTAATTTTTTGTATTTTTCTAATTAAATCCATATTTTAATGAATACTGAAAATAGAGCATTTTAATTTGAAACTACCAATTCATATAATTTTTTTATATAGATTGATTTTACTTATAATTTTATATAAAGTGTGTGTGGATAATTTTTTTAATCATTTAATCGAATTCTGTTCAGTTGAGTTAATTTCTCATTTAAATTGGACATAAAAACATCTCAGTCTTTTAATAGTTATTATTTCTCAAAAACCTATTTTTGGTTTTGACCACGGGAAATAATTTTAAATTAATTAATAAAATTCGTGTGTTTAGAATTTATAAAAATTGATTCTAAATTTGAAATCATACAGTTTATATTGTTTAGATAGGTCCCGTTTATTGTTTTCACACTATGAATAGAAACTTCACTAATTATTTTTAACCCGGGTAAAGGGTAAATTAGGTAAATTATGGTAAAAATTAATATTATAATAATATAAAACATACCTGAATTGTAAAAATCATATTATATGAGATATTGATTACTATAAGAATCTTTAGGATGAATTTTTTCCATTTTGTAGCCAATTTGTTTTCAAAATTTTATTTTATAATAATTATGTTAATGAATATGGAAATATAACATAAACATGTCTCTCCTAACTAAAAAATTTAAATTTGGTTTATATAAATGATATCATTGATTATAAATATGTATCTGAAATATAAAATTATTTCCTACATAATTTTATTTTATTTATAAAATTGAGACATTATATAAAAAAATTAATTCAGACACAATGATGATATAATGATTACATAATTAATGAATGATCCAAATTAATGATATCATAAATTTTAAACTAAAAGTAAATTTAAAAATTTTGCTTCTAGAAATGAAATTTTTTTAATATCAATGACATGTGAGGGATGAGTTATTTCCTTTTTTCAAATGAATAATGTTTTTATGAAACAAAAAAACAATTACTAAATAGTCTCAAATTTGACTTAAATGACTTTTTTAAAAAAATTAATTTTTTAATAAATTATATAATAGTAATAAAAATCGACTATTGTGGAAAATTACTGATATAATTTTAAAATTGTCTTCAATGATCCAATTTTGGTTCGATTAGAATTTTAATGAAACTATAATTACTATATATTATTAAAATAATGGAAGACATGGTAAGAGTTAATGTTTTTAACTAAGGGTTAGAGCTAAAAACAAGGATAATTTTTTACCTAAAATTGACTAAAAAATATTTTTTGATAGGATTTATACCCATAAACATGTCATCCTATAAATTTATCACTTTGGAGGTATTATTATTTAAAAATTATTTTATAATAAAATAATATTTCAAAACATTCCAAAAGTGCCCCTCCCCCTTATAAATGGCCACCACCTTTACCCACTTATTCACACATATCAAGCTCATTTGACCATCCAATGTATTCTAATATAATCTCCCAACATCCCTCCCATTAATTATAGACACCACCCATTTAGAAAAAATCCATCTTAAGGAGACAGTTTTTGAAATTCAAAAGCGATTCTCAAAAGATGTATTTGTTTTATCACCTCTTTCAAAATTATTTTATTCATAAACATCATATTATTTTTTAGTTTCAAGAAAATGAGATAAAAATAGTAAAATATACATGATAAGATGTTATTATAATTATTTTAAAACATTTTTCCTCTTTTTATAAATCATACAAATAATAATGTCACCATGTGTGCATACGTACGACTTACTGTCTCCACGCCGTTGTGTAAGTAATTATTGAAAAATAGTTAATTTGGATGGGATAATTATGATTATAATGGATTTAAATAATTAATATAACATGATAATTATTATTTATAATTTACATAACTACCAATTATATACCATTTAACCATTACATAAGTGATATTGTCGCTTGTATGGACGTACAACCTACCATCTCCATGATGTGATGTGATTTATTCTACATGATATTAAATAAACCAGGATTATATTAATGAATGGAATTAATAAATATGATAAATTGTTTTTTTATATTGATTATATAACTCTGTAATTTTTATTTACAACAGACATTTATTCATTCCATAATGTTTAAAAATGATAATTTCATTTGAGGAAATGTGGGCTACAACCCCTTCAATGTAACATGACTCATTCATTCAATACATGGAATTTATAAATAATTCCATAAATTAAAATTTAAATCAAATATAATATATATATTATTCAGGAATAATAATAAAGCAATGTATAATTAATATTTCATGTCCTTAATATAATAATGAAATGAAAGTAGCGTCCATGTGTACGTACGGCCTACCGTCTCCACGAACATTGATTTTCATTTCATATCTTCAAATGATATGGACTATTAGAAATTAAATTATATTATATATATATGATATTTAAATCATGAATAATACACTGGAGTTGAAAAACTTTTGGCTATATAGACATTTAACATAAAAAAATTTCATTTTCAACTCACGTACTGAATATCGACAAAATGTAAAATATGAACATAAAAATAATATAATTTTTATAATATATAAATAAGTGATATAAAATGAATAATAAAATTGAAAAATGTTCTCAATCATGTATAAATTAATCCAATATTATTATTCAAGAATATATATAATGAATGTCACAATTCAGATTCGAGGTAAGGGACTTTGTCTCAATCACCTTACATTGAGGAATATTTTGAGGTTATACACCACCTTATTTTATTCAGTGTATAATAAACATTTTGGAATTCTATTTTCATTCAAATGTATTCTTTTTTCTATTAATAATTTAACTAAACAACAAAAATGAATGTTACTAAAATATGCAGCGAAAATGACTCCTCCATCGTTGTATTGTTATTTGATATTTTTCTTCCTCTAGAAAAATTAATTTTTTTAAAGGAAATGAAAACCCTTATTACAAATTTGAATGTTTTGGTATTGAAAATTGTTTGGAAAAGGATTGTATATTTGAATATCTTGAAAATATTTGTGGTGATTACAAATGAAATGTTCTTATTCAAATATTGATATTTGAAAAAATTTATGTTATGATTATAATGTGGAACGTGGAAATTTGAGAGGTGGTTATGTGGTAAACCAATGAGAGGTAGTTATGGGATAAATAAAATATGGTTGGTTCCATGATAACCCATATATATTTGGTTAAAATAATCTCCAATGCATCAGATTTGGAATTCAGCCACACATCTATTCCTTTTATTGATATGTGTTGAATTCGATCGTATGGTTATTCCATTAAAGTATTTTTATGTCCTATGTTGACATTATATGTTATATGTTGAATTCGATGAGAATTATGGAAAAATTTTGTTTTAAAAAAGGTGTAAGAAATGAGATTATATTCAGTTCTGTTTATTTACAACTTCTTAAAAGATAATTGTATTACATTATTATAAAGTATCCAATATTTTAATCTTTTTAAAATAATAACTATTTTCCTTCTTCTTGTATCACTTACAATTATTTTATGATCATCCCATGTTTTGAAAAATTATTCATAGGACATAATGAAGAATAATGTAAAGGATGAGATCAGGGAACAATTATGTTGTCAAAACATGAAACAATTCCATGTTAATGTTTAATTAGTTTATGTTTTAAAAAAAGGATATTGAGTAAAAGTGTATACTTGTAATATTTATGTTGGTATGAATTACTTATGTCATAATTCTCTAAATCTCAAAACCGAAAATGATCATCAATGTTATTTAAAGTCAAAATAATGTATTATTTCACATTTTTGTAATGTTTATAGATAAGGCCTTATAGATGCATCATTTTAGGAGAATCTTATTATTAATGTTGATAGGAGTACATAGATTCTTTGAAGATGTTATGTTTCTCTTGTAATGGTTATATTAACTAATGATCGTTTATTGGATGAGTCTTGGAAGTGGGGGATGATATATTTTCTTAGTGGTTAGTGTTTTTCTTAGTCAATTATTAACCACTCTTGAGAGTTAAATTTGTAGGTAGATAACTTTAATGGGGGAATATTGTTTGATATTTGGTTTTACAATGTGGTAAAATATTAATTTTCAACTTTTATTCATTATTTAGGACTAATTGTAGTTACTAATGTGATCATGGTTTTATCAGGGGTGTCAGAGGATTGGACCGACTCCAGAACTGATCATAATAGTGAAAAACGTTTGGACACATAGTTAGTTGAAACAATGAGGGACATGAAACATGGTTGTCCCATTCCATGTGGGGATTGGATGTGGGGTGGTTGAGACTAATAAGATTCAAGGAAACCATGAACCCTATGGTGAAGGCCTAATAAATCTCTAGAGACCATCGAAAATGAGACGAGAAACAAATTTCACATAGTTAGACAAACAATGTTTACTAACCATGGACAGTTCAACTTATGATTTTGATGGGAACAAAATTGGAACAAGGATTGGCCAACTATGTGTATAAACCATAATGAACAGATATTTTGAAGAAAAATGACATTTTCTCCTTAATGAGAGTTAAATCCTAAATCTGTTCATTTTTTCCTCTACTAGAACGTATTGAGGCATTGAGAGCGCATTGAAAGGAAAAAAAATAATTTTTGATAAGTTTATTCAATCCAAACACCTAATTGGAAAACATAAGACTTGTTGGGTTCATGTTTCTATGTTACTCAATCACTTTGTTCCCTTTTTAGTAGTATTTTTATTTGATTCATTATTTCGGTTCAATATAATATACACTATTTTCATGATTTTTTCTATCCTTATTTTTTCTATCTATCAAGACCAAATCGTAAATTTTTACTATGAAATCACTCTACTACATTAATGTGTTAGTTGGTAAAAACCTTCCATAATGGTTTAATGATTTATATGCTAATTTTATATTACTCCACGCACTGGACACTCTAGAAGCACGCATATAATTAATTTAAATAATTGATTAAATGAATATGAACATGTTTATTTATACCATGAGTTCTACTGAGATAGTTAGTGGTTGTTCCCCAATCTAGGTCATCCATACGGTGTGCCTTGTTTTTCCCAAATGATAAACCACCAATGGGGTGAATGTGATATCCACTAGTTAGATGAAATCTTAATAAATCAAATTAGATCCAAATGAAGAATTTTTAGGTGTTTTTTCCCATTTTATAAGTAGTATAATGATGTGATAATTTATATTGTTTTAATGTGAATTATTATATGAGTGGGTAAACGTATGTATTGTGATTTATTTTCAATTCGATGTTAAATATTTACATTACATACCATGGATTGGTCACCCATGGGTCATGATAGTGGTAGTGAATTCCATGGATGAGATATCTTCTTGGCTCTTGATTCCATGGGATTCCTTGGGCCTTCCTACCACATAAATTAGGATTCCTTGAAATTTAGTAGTTCATGATTTTTTGAAATGATCCTAGTACTAAATCCGAATATAATCGAGTTTCCATCAATATTCTCCTTGGACTCGACATGGATTCCTTGGTCCATCATTCCATTTATCTCACCTTGTCAGGTCAGAAAATTATTATAATACAGATCACCTTATGTTATTCTGACACTTGTGGTTATACAAATACATTGTGGTAAATTTTAAATGTTTGATTATATGGAATATCCATGAATTATATGTTATACTGGTTATATGGTATTTTTAATGATGTTATGATATAATGTGTATATTTCATGGTCATGGTGTTTATTTATGTTTTCTTTGTAGGTACCCTTTTAGAGGAGCTTGATCATTTCATACAAGGATACTTGTTTGGATCGATTGATTTTTTAAATTTTGTTATTAGTTCATTGGGAACATCCTTCGATTCTATAACAACTTTTATATACATTTAACACTTCTTAGCTTGTATTGCATAACTTGGAATGTTAGCCTAATGGGATTTTATCACACACCCTATCTCTGGCTTCCAATGCTTACCTGGATAGACTAAGTGTAAGTAGTTAGGGACTGAGGGAAAAAACCAATAGTTCAACAATAATATTTTGGCCTTGATTAGGAGAAAGGGAGCATATGACAAAACTAAGGCTCATCAGACTAATTGGAGATCATGCTATTTGGTATTTTATTATACATGTATTGTCCTACTTCATATATAATTTTTTTGGGATTATATTCTATGATATTTAATGATCATTAATTGTATATTATATTTAACTTGGAATTGTTTTTATATATAAACATAATTTTTTGATGTTGAACTCCTTCTCAGTTATTATTAAGTGTTATCTAAGGACGATTAATGGTCTAGTGGTTATAGTATATTTTCTTGATACTTATTCATTTTTATGAAGCTTCTTCTATTTGAATGATTTGATATTTTACTATATTTCCCTCTAAAATGAGGGAATATCATCCCCATTGACACACCATTGTCCCTAACTCTTATTTTAAATCTTCTATAATTTAGAGAGTTTCTCCTGAGCTATGTGTATGGCCATGATTTTGGCACCATTATATGAAATGTAGGTCTAAGACTATCTATTTTATGTTTAAAAAATTAATTTTAAAAATACATTGTATGTATCAGAATTTTTTTCCAAGATTATGATTTCAGATCTTTTCAAATAGTCCCTTTATATATTTCAATGGATGTTTTCATTGATGTTGATTTTAATTATTTTTAATGATTACATTATATGAAAGATAGGTTATTTTAAATCAAAAGGGTTTCAATTTTGTTTAAATCTCCTTTATAAATTTTCAAGATTATTTTAAAATAATATTATTTCAATTTTTTTTAAAAATGTGTTCACAAAGTTGTAAATAAATCTTACTTAATTTTTTTTAAATGACGGTTCAATTTTTTCTTTTGTATCATATTTCATCGATTGATATTACCTATTACTTAGTATTTATATTATCTAAGGATAAGATTATTATTATTTATAATTTTGTTTAATGTTTATGATGAAAAGTTAACTATGAACCCCATTTATCATCATGGGGATATACCACATTATAATACTTATGAAACCCTCTTCATTTTAAGGGGTACAATATGATGAAATGATTATGAATCATATATATTTTAATAATATGAATAAATGATTATGAAGGCCATTTAATTTCATGGGTTTTGATATAATGATTTTTTAAACATGTGGAAAAATGTGTATTATTTTCATTGGTATATGGGATGGAAATATCTCTCACTACAATTCATTGGGTAATGATTTATTTTGAGTTAGACTAATATGGGAATAAAATCATATAACATGATCCAATATGGGAAACACATGTTTCTTAATCCACTATGGGAAATATATGTGTGTAATCATGCACAATAGAAAATGGTTCTGTCTAGATCCATGATGTAGATGGTATTGTTAGATATCAATGAAACATATAGTGGTTATTTTAATATATTTAATACTATTCCACAATATTATGACATGAGATTGTGGTACATGATTCCTTTAGGATGAATTATCGTCCATTTTTCCACCATTTAAAAAATGATATCATTTTAGTCTACGATTTATTGTCATAATATATAAGAGTATGGATAGAAACTTTATACATTATTTTCATGTACCCATGAACATAATATTATCTCACTATTCCTTAAAATAATGTTTTTTATTTTTTTTATTTTTACCCTTACTATGCATCTATGATCACCATTTCATATTTTTCCCTCTATATAGGTTATGAAGAAAGGTTTTATATAGGATATGACTATAGAGAGTTCTAAATTGGTGTTATATTTGAGTATCATTAAAGATATTTCACCAATATATATTTTTATTCTTCCAAGATTCAAATGAAACTAAATGATTATGGTCCTCACATGTGTGTTTTTTTAATATAATGAATATTCATAAAAATGATGTATTATATATATATGAGAAGCCTGGGATGAAATTGTTGGTAAAAATAAATGTTTAGTTAATAAATTGAATTCGGAATGAGATGATTTTAGAGATATCCTTTTGGATATTTATATGGATTTGTTTATGAATTTCGTTATGGATAAGTCAACGGATGATTCAATGTATAGGAAGACTATTGGAATTTTGGTCAAGGATAGAGTGAATGGTTTTCATTAAATTATTTCTCTATCTAGATACAATAAGTGGATGTGAATCATGAACATATTTACATAGACATAACATGCTTTAAATATTTTTATGGTTAGATTCGTTTGAAAACTGGTGTCTCATAAAGGGAATCACTGCAAACCTGTATCCACGTTCCGAGGGGATATTTCTTGGAAATTCAAAAAAAACATTATGAACCATCATAGAGGATTTAAATATATGATGAATATGAATAATCTTGAATAATTTTTTGTTTTTATATATTATTGAAGAAATTTTCATGATTTATATTTCAAATCGGTTATTTTTTATGATTATTTGGCTTCCATTATTATTGTGGTTTTTAAAACTATTTTTTTAGACTATGAAGGGAACCTGAAATAACTAGTTTATCAATGAATGTGATGGATGATTTTATGATTAATATTCATCTGGATTAATAATCAGAGTAAATAAAATTTTTATTATTCCTAATTGATTTCATGGAACCTGATTAAAACCATGTAACTTAACTAACCCATAGACTCACTAATAACGATAATGAAATAGGTACCTGAGCATTTAGCCGAGGGTAACTATGGATTAATTAATATCTAGATTCATATTTTCTGAGAATGTGTGGTCAAGAACCCATGTTAATTTCTTAGATTAACGGTTATATTTTGTCATTATATAATATAAGGACACAAATAATGTACCAGAAATGGAAAAATTAAGAGTTTTCTTAATGAAATGGATGAATATATTTTTCTCCATAAGGATATATAAATTGTTAAATTCCTTAAGTATGGAATCTATGGGTATAATATAAATTGATACCCCAAGTTGAAATGATCTAAAAAGAATTAGAAATATGGGATGACTAATGTTTATATTAATTATGATGAAAAGAATATAAATAAAATTTGAGAAGAAATATTTTTTAAGGAAAATAATGATGAATCCTAGTAGAATATTTGTGAAGGCTGTGGGATGATTCAATGATTTATTTAATGGATGTAATTTATTAATAATAATTTAATATATATGTATTTTTTCGTATATTTTATTCATTAAGAATTTTAAATGATATGTTGAATGATTTATATTCACAGGAAAATTCATTTAATTTAAAGGATATATTGATGGTAAATTCATGGTTAATAGAAATATAACACTAAATATATTCATAATGTTGAGATAATATTGTTGGGATAATGTGATGATTGATTTTAATAATATAAATTGGACAATAATGATTACCATGTAGCATATTAATTGTTTGATGACAAAGTGTTTGGGGCTATCATGGTTGATGTTTACAACATTTTTTAACATAAGAAATATATATATTATAATAATTTTTTTATTTACATAATAAGATATTATGAATTTTTTAAATGATTTTTAATGGTATTTCAGGATATTACCATTTTTTAAAATAATTCCGGATTAAATTATTCAGTTGATTGATATGTGACGATCAAAAAACTATTTATAATATATGGTTATTAATTATAAGTTAATATTGAGAAATATATTGACCTCATTGTTATGTTTTGAATATTTAACAGATATAAGATTATAATATATAAATATTTATGAAATGATTTATGTTGAACATTGAGTGGAGTTTTAGATATTATAATATTATTCTACCATTTACTGACTTTTCCTTATTGGATAGCATATGAAAACCATTTTTTATTATATATAAATATATGAATAATAGATTACCATTATATTTGTGTATATTATGATCCATTATAACATCATAAAAAATAGATCTTTATTTCTTATTTTAATTGATGATGTGGAAATTGATCATCGAAAAACCGAAGGGTGAGAGTGTTCATATGACTTAGAATGAAATCCAGTTAGAATATATTCTCATGAAAATTCATCAACATTATGAAAGTGATCATGAAATAGAAATTTTTTTGATGGAATATTAATTTATGATCAATCAAATGGCCCCTCAATTTATTATAGATTTATTGTTTTTTTCACATTATCATTCTATAGATCACCTACTTTATTATAATCAATGTTCTCTATCACTCTCTATCAGTATTTGAGTGTTCTGTTTCTCTTTCATGTATAGAATTTAGAATCACACATATATTCCACTATATAGGATCTTTTTTATGAATAACAATGTGTATCCACTATATTTCAATCTTTTCCATTTTAAGGGAGTATTTTCAAATTAATTTATATAATGTGTGTTCCTATGAAGTAATTATTAAATGTTAATCCATTAATGGAAGGGAATAAGTTTCAGGATGAAATTAATTTTAAGGGGGGTAGGTCATAACACCTTGAGTTTATATGATTGTTTTGAATAAATTAAATTTATTTGATGGATTCTGTTACACGCAACAACATGATAATATTGTTCTATAGGAAAATATATCATAATATGTGTTATAAGAAACAAGGTGTGTTAACTATCCTAGGATATAATATTTATATAGTTTTATAAACATGACCATTATAACACAGATGTTCATAATATATATATTAATAGTAATAAGTAAATTTTTTATATAAATTTTATTGGTTTTACATAAATGAATCATATTGCTAAAAAATATCTAAATATTATGTGATGTCATTATATGGTTTAAAAATACTATTTTCTCAAAAATTAATATGGTTTATGTTTTTAATCATAATGAACATAATTTTCCAGTATTTGACTAAATAAATATCATAAAATATGGTTCTATTTTTATTTAATGATGGAATAATTTTCTTATTGTGGTTTTTTGGTACTGTTTCTAAAAATATTGTTCTTTTATGAATAATGAAAAATAAATAATTTTAAGTGTAAAAAATTTCATATCATTTAATTTGTTTATAAATTTAATTTATATTTTAAATAATTTTATATTTATAATTAGTACATCTATAATTCTTTTAATAAAGTGTATGTCATTAGAATAATTTTAATAATGAATAATTATATTAAAAGTTTGTAAACGTTTCCACATTTTCACTATAAAAATATGCTTTCCAATAATGTATTTCAGAATAATGTTTCACAACACTATGAATTGATTTTAAAAAATTAATTTCATATTTGGAATTATAAATAATTAATAATATAAAATAATTCAAACATAATTATTGACCAAAATTATAGGTGAATGTAGTAAAAATTATTTATTGTATTAAAAGAGTAAATGGGTTTACTATGGGGATAAATTAGAATTAAAAGAGGTAAAATGACCTATAATGTTATAAAAATATTATTTAATGAATTAATATCATCCTCGGGCATAACATTATCAAATATATAGAAATTACTTCCCAATTTCTTTTGATATGTCCCATATTACATGTTATGTAATGAAAAATACATGAAATATACTTCAAACATTGTAATTTAAATAAAGAATTTTGATTGGGGGAAAATTGGTTACATAATAAATATAATTATAAAATTGAAAATATATTTTTATATCACGATATTATTTTAATATTATTAAAGATAAAGTATTTATTTTAAATTCTTAAATAATGTAATCATAGTTATTATTTGCGAGATAATTAACATAAATAAATGATACTAAAAATACCTAATGTTAAGTAAATAAAATAATTTATTATCATCTATTAATTTATTAGATTAATATATTCTGTTACAATAGTTTAATCATAATATATTGTAATTAAATAATTTTATTGATATTTTTTTATATTTAAATTTATTTATTAATTACATAATTGACATTAATTTATTTTATAATAAATGATATTTCATTTTATCTTTGAAAATTAAAAACAATCATATCTTATACAAAGTGACTTGTAAATTAAAATAAATATAAAATAATTTTCATTAATAGACCATTTTTTATTTTATTAGGACAATATTAACTATTAAATAGTAATAACACAGTTTGTAGGGTTTTAGTTAATATAGACCTTTTTCTTGTCACTAGCACTTACATTTAAAATAATTTATATCCAAAATAATATTTATATTTCATAAATTATATATTATGTTTAGAGTCACTCGGACCAAATTTTATAATAATATTCACATTAATTTAGTCTGTAATGAAAATTTTCTATGGATAGAAATTTTGTTACCATAGTGAAAAACCAAAATGGTTAGAAAACTGTTAAACATAGATGTTAATGAATTAAATATTTAAAACACGTGTTTCAATGTTCAATGGAGGTTCTGATATACCATATAATCCCTCTAGATGAATATATATATGTTTTGATCCACTTGAGGTATGATTGACCTCAAATTAGTAAATATTTTAAAGTATTTACAAGAATTACAATCCTCCTAAACTGTATAATTTCACTCACTCATACCACTTTTTCAAACATATCATTTACGTTTGATCAACCAACATCTAAAAAAATCAATTACTAATTTCCCACCCCTCAATCTATATGACTTAGTGTGAACAAATATCCATCTTATAGAGGATTTACTTAAAACTCATTGATATTACATGAAGAAGATTTGATTTTATTCTATGAGAATCAGAATTATTATCTTCCTCTACCTAGTTTAATTATTATTATATCATTATTATATAATAATATAATCATATCCAATATATTGAGATGTTTATATGTTATTATTTCTACCTAAATCCTAGAAAAAACTATCCCATGAACCTTATAAACCGAAAAAATAGAGTCGGTCTTGGCATAGACCGATGTTCTTTCCTAATCCCAATGGTTTGGTGACTACCAACTAAAATTAAAAGAAATGAGAGTAAGAATGATATTCCTAGAAAAATTGTGGAAGTAACAGATACAAAATTATATGCATGCAAAATAAGCTCTACTGGGAGTAGTGTACCTGGAATCAAACAATCATAAAGGCCTAATGTACTAAAACATACTACCATAATAATGGTAAAAATATCCCATGTCCCAATATAGACACAAGTAATCATGACTATAAATAAATAGTTATAACTACCTCTATGTGGTGATTTAACCTTGCTTCAACTCGGATGGTGATAATCCACTAACACCAAAATTAATATCTACAATGTGTGATAAAAATATAGTATGGTCTCACAATGGATTCCCTAACAGAGGAAGCATTAAATTATCTAAATAAATATATCATATCAAAATTAAAAATTTCAATCTCCAAAAGCATAAATAAAAAACATATAATTTACATTTAAAATGATGGAAATACTTTTAATCCAAATCATAACATTCAAATTGTTATTATTTTTTAAAACAATTGTTCTTTTTATAAATCGATTAAATATTTTTTATGTGAGAATTTTTTAAAATAAGAAGCAATTTAATTTGTTTTGAAAAATTGAATTATTTTTTTTAAAATACAAACAATCTACCAAACTTTTTATATTCATAATAAGGTATGATATTTCTAGGCTAAAGGAAAACACACACTAAAAGTGAAATGGAAATACATACATAAATCACTTTGATATTAGGTCAAAGGGGACTCATCCCCATCTCCTAAGGGATGTGATGTGATGCATTAATGTTTCAGAACATATTAAATCATAGAGTGGTTCCAAATAGCTCACTAACTACATAAAATTTCATTATATCTAATTTAAAAATAATCTCTTGGACATTTAATTCATTCATTCTTAAAATAAAATTAATTCTATCATACATTTCAATTATTCCAATTTCACTTTTAAAACCCAAAATTGGGGTTTAATCAAAACATTTATAATTTCATGTTAAACCCCAAGGTTTTCTACCTAACCCACTTTCAATAAATTTTAACAACCTAATAATTTATAATCAATTAACAATTCAATTTCTAAATTCAATTTGAAATTTAAATTCAATAATTTAATTTCCACAATATTCCTTTAATTTCACAATAAAAACATTATTTATTGTTATTGGGGTTTCTGATTATTTTAGATAAATTCCATCTCTAAATTTTATGTCAACAATTTAATATAAAAAATTCCAATGAACACACCCCAATCAAATAGAATTTGTGGAGTTCCAAATGTCATTACAAATTCAACATCCAAAAAAACCAATTCAATGGAATTGGGTTTTTAATATAAAATTTAATGAAAATAAATTTATATAAATAAATTAGGTTTCCTTAAATAATGATTAATTATGAAAATAAATTTCTTGTTAAAATAAACAAAGCCTCATAATATAACAGCCTCCCTCAGGATAAATAAATCTCAAATCAAAAAAACCATATTTTGGATTTATCAACAAAGAACGAAAATCCCAAAATCTAGGAAACAAGGGTCAAACCATGTTTTATAATAATAAAAGATTATATTATCAAAAATTAAACACAAAAATACATTTAATATTAGAATGGAAAACAAATATGGAGAGATAACATAAATTAGTAGAGGAGAACAAATGGGTGATGTTTGAACGACGTTTCGGAAACAGTGATCTACTTCTTGGAGGAGTCATAGGGGAAGAAAACTCTTCTTGGGATCTACATGGATGCTAGAAATAGATTATGGGTTTTTATTGTATATTTGGGATGTATATTGGGGGGGTGGAATTTTCATGAAAAATTCAGGTTAGTTAAAAACTCTCATGTGTGGTTAGTTTTGTAGAACTATATTGTCAGACCAAACATTGTGGCCTAGACATGGACTAATTTTAAATGGGACACATGGATTCTTAAAATAGGGTTAACAGTCTGAAAAACCATGAACCATCTTTTAAAAATCACATAGCTGGAGTTTTCAATATTTTTCTTGAGTGGGATCATGATTTAAAAAATGTTGTGCCAAATGTACTGTAGCCCATAATGATCAATGAATTCAAAATATCAATATGAACACTCCAAAATTAATCCCAATAAAATATTGACTAAAATGAGGGGTTTAGTAATTAAAAAAAAATATTCATGATTTTACCCAACCACACCAACCTCTATCAGATGGTTTTCAACATCATTGTTCATTTGTACGGTGGACTATCACCTAACGAACTTAGGTCATTTGTGTTTCCATTACAACAATTCATGGATATTAATAATGATGATTTATTGTTTAATAATTTTATATATATAATATTTATTACTTTATTATGATTATATAATTATAGTATCACCACTAACATAATTCTTTACATTTTGCGGAAATATGATAACATCGTTCGTTTGTACGACAGACTTCCACCTCATGAAGTGAGGTTATTCAATCACACTAAACATGGAATTTGATAAAGATGTGTTTAATAATTATTATTGATATATTTCAAATAAAAATGATTCTATTATGTAAGTATATATATATATATCATTTAATTTTCAATCAACCTAATAATAAAATGAAAAATCATTTTTCATGCGTACGTACGACCTAATGTATCCATTAATGGTGTAATTCATTTCCTTTCTCTAAATGATTCTATTTGATAAATATAAATTTATAATGAATATATATTATCATTATTTCATATTTATAATTCTTTATAAGATTAAATCATTATGTACATTATATGACCAAAAATAACAATTCAAATCAGATACGAAGTACATTTAGGTATTTTCCATTGATGTAACTTTAACATGAAATCATTCATAAGAGGGTAATAAAAGAAAATAATAAAATAATATATGATATTATTAATATGAATATGTTTCTATATTTTATATGATAAATATATATTTATTTAATATGTGTTTTTAACATCTATTATAGAAGTCATGTCTTAAATTTTTGGATTTCTATCTCACTTTTTTACATCTGTGAGACACATTCCATCTTCATCAATTGTTTCATTCCTATTGTGCATATAAAACACATGAATGTATTTTATGATTGATATAAATATAATTATTTGGGGTTTTATAACAATTTAAGAATCACTCATTCATGGGAATAATGTTCAAATTGTTACAAATGAATTAAGGGATTTTTTTGACTCAATTGGAGTTTTTTTAGGTGTACATTATGTTATATAAATATATTTATTCACAAGGTGTATATATACCATCATTAGAATGTAATATAATAAATTTATTTATTATCATGATATTTATTATTTTATTTTTTGTTATTACTTTTTGGTTCTTATAATTTAATGTATCAAAATAATGAAATATTTTATTTAACAAAATCTACATTGATACACATTTTTAAATATGTGTATTTACACATGTTATGTCATAATTAAAAATTTCAAAATTTTCTAGTTACAAATTCAATGTACATATTCACAGTGAATTATTATATGAAAACACTTTTGTGTATTTTTCAGTTATAAATTATGCATATATATATATCTGTGTGTGTGTGTGTGTGTGTGTATTTTAACAGTTTTATACATATACAAGAGTGAATATTGTTATATGAACACACATATATGTGTATATATATGATTATTGTTTTTTTGTATATAAAAATTTCAATATATAAATATAAAGATTTGAATTTTTTATATATGATATCATATATATAGTTATATATTAATTAGTGAAATTTAGATTAATAGTAATGAGTAAAAATATGAAAATATTTGGAACAATTAGGTATGTGGGTGGGTTAAAAATTGTAAATAAATAATATTTTTATAGAGTCTTTGAGTGAGTAATTGAATTAAAAATGATTGAAAATATGTTTATTTATATTAAATAAATATAGAGTGAGATTTTAGTGTTTGGTGAAAAAAGAGGCGAGGTGCATAAGGTGCGATGTGATGCCCCTAGGAAAACAAATGAGGAAAAAATATAGATGGTGTTGTCAAAAATGGTGAATCATTATAAAAAATGATAATAATAACTCAAATAAAAAATTCCTTAAAGTAATAATAATTGGGGAAAATTAAATTGATGAATTAATTACTGAAAATTTTTGTAATCAGGGTTAAAGAAATTCAATAATAGTTAGAATTAAAAATGATAACAATTTGTGAAATTAAAGTAATTATTTTTTTGATTGATAATATTTTTACAATTTAAATGATATGAATTAGTTATTCTAATTCATGTAAAAATTGGTTTAATAAATACCCTATATTATTCAAATTATTTATGATATTTCACCTACATTAAAAATTGGATTTTTTTCTTGTAATACAGTTGTATTTTTCTTGAAAAGTATACGGTATGAACATTTTTTTTCAAATGCCTGTATTTAAAATTTCAAAATTTAATGAAATTTTTTTTCATTAAATTTATATTGTTGAAGATAGAAAATTGTATGATTTTGGATTCATGAAGATCCTTGTGAACATTTTTTCTTATCATGGATGGATAGGTATATTAAGGAAGAGGGTCCTTCATTAATAATCATTTTATAGAATATGGGAGTGATAATAATATTATTTCTATTTTGAGAATTATTTATTCATCAGTTTAATGAATACAATCAATTGATGATTTGGAATTGATGGGTAATGAGTTAATCTGGCCAGTATTTTATATAATTTGTTATTGATTTTCATAATTGTTTCCTTAAAAATATTATCACATCCATAGGGATTTATTACCCATATTAAGACATATTATATTAATTTAGACAATTGAATTATTATCCCAAAGATAGAAATTGATAATCAAATTAACAAATTATTAATTTTTTCCAAAGAAATGTATGATCTAACATATTTTATCATTTTTCATCATATTATATAAAAATTTATAATTTCTTGATGACCCAATAGATGTATTGAGAATTGTAAGCTTCTGTTTGTGGTAATTTTTTATGTGTTGTGTAACATTGATCAGTGTGACTTCTTTTTAACAAATTTTGTGGATTTTATAATCATATATATTTGGTTAATGAAATGATATCCCTGATATTTATGGTTTTTGTGATAATTCCATAAAATAAATATATGGAATGTTGTGAAGGGTCCTTTAAATAATTTTTTGTTATGTTAGAGTGACGCATGGTTGTGGGATGTGGGGTGATGGTTTTGTTTCCAATCATGTGGGGAGGTTCGGTGATGTTTGTGTTGTCGTGCTTATTGGGAGGTGGGGTGATGGTTTTATTGGGGTATATTTAGAATCATCTAATGTGTGGTTATGTCTTTTTAATTAACCAGTTACTACTGAAATATGTAATGAATGTAATGAAAGTGAAATAGCATGGGATTGGTTTGATTAATGGAATAGGATTGGAAAACCAATGAATTGTAATGGATTTAATGATTATACGGGTTTAATTAATATTGTTTTTTTTCTTTTTCTCTAGTTTGATTATTTTAGTGGTGGGAAAAAAATTTTAGTGGTAGTTAGATTCTGCGGTGATGTTTTGAGTATATTATTTTTTAGTGTGAACCCATATGATTGTATATTTTATAGGATATGTATATATATATATATATTGATTTTATATACTTTTTATTTTTCGATGTTCAACACCACAGAAGTCAGGGACCTATTATCGATAACCAAATGTTTTGGGGGTGTTTTTTCAAACATCTAGGTGGTGAGTATGGATGGATGAAAACAACATCTTCCCTGATAACTAATTTAGGAGAGGATGAAATTCATGAGATATGGTAGATAGCGGTCAAAATATTCATTACCAAGATATTATAGTTAGTATAGAGAGAGGTTCTTTGTTTGATGTTGTTCATTGTTGGAGGAAGACAAGATGTTGATGTCGTGGGTGTTTACGAAGCAGTACTTCTTTAGTTAGGTGATTATTAGTATCATGTGGGGGTTATTTGGTGTTTTAGTTTTTTGAAAATTTGTGATTTATGGTTATTAGAAATGGGGGGGTTGATGGGTCTTAGGTGTCTTTCACAGTAGATTTTATGTGTTGATTAGTAGAAAATGGGGTGCTTGAGAAGATGTTATATTCGGAAACTGTGGCTGTTATATTATGTACATCTTTAGGTTCTGATTGGGGAATATCTTTGGGAAAGAGGTAAGAATCATCCATCATTGAGATTCTATATATTATAATATGATACATGGATGAATTATTTTGGGGAGTGCCAAGGTTATGTTGGGGTTTGGATAGTTGTCTTGATTAGGTTTTGTTTGTTCTTCTATTTTCACTTTGGTCCATTAGTATTCTCTTTTCAAAATTACACAATAGATATTGGTTTTCATATTGAGTATAAATATATGGTAAAACTATATATATATATATATATATAAAATTAGGTTTTCGTCAAAAACATAATGGACTAGGCTATACATTACAATCTCAGTCCTTTGGAGTTGTTTTTGTGTCCATACCATTGATTTTATTTTATCAACATTACTTTTTAGTCATTTATATGTATCTATTTTATATCTAAATTAATTATGGGATGGTTATGGTTTCGTTATTATATTATTTAATGGTTGTAATTGTAGTTTATTTATCATATAACATGATCCTATTTTCTTACAGTAGGTAATGGCCAGCTTTTATTAATTTTTCATACCGTCGGTGATAGAGCCAATCATGGGGCCAATTGGAGGTGGGACACCAGGGTTATTATTTCACATCCTTATTATGGAATATTTTAAGGCTGGGTCCCATTTAATATATTTATCTAAGAAGATTATTATAGGATATGATAGGGATTAATGTGGGGCTTTTTGAGGATTGCATGGGTAGTAAAGGAAACAATGTCAGTTGTCCTTGGTTTGTGACATTGGTCAGGGAAGACTGATAATGGAATAGGATTTTAGGGACACTCATGATCGGATACAGAGACTCTAATCTTACAGAATGAAAATGTTAGGACACTCCACTTGGTGGACATGGTTATATGATATGCACATGTCTCATGATGGTTTATACATGTGATTGAATGAAGTGGAATTCTCAATGTCATGTAATTTTATTAAAAAAGTCTTTGAATATTATGTCTGTTTCTCAAACAATATCCATAGTATGGTTTTTAAAGAATAGGTTTTATTTAATTATTTAATCAGATGAATGATAATTGAATAGTAATATGATGGTTATATGTCCTGAGATATATTTTTTAAAAATTTTCCATACGGAATGTGTCTTTTTAATCATATTAAAACACAATTATTAATTACATTTATTTGGTTTTTTGTTCATGAAATGTATAAAATCCAATATTTTTTCATAATGATTGAAATTTTTAGAGAATAATGCCTATGGTATTTTTCTGTGAGATACTATATAATTTCTATAAACATTAATAAGCATATTTGGACATGTATATTTCATAGTGCGATGATAAAATGGATTGTTTTGAAAAAAATTCATAAATGTATTCTATTTTTAATGTGAGTAAATATTTCATGAATATCATTCTATTTTTAATTTATCATGTGAATTATTATGGAAATATATCATGACAAGGTTTTATTAAATTAAACTCCAAAAATTATATAGGGAAAAAAATGAATGAATGAGCTACACATGAGAAATTAAAATAATGGCCGCATATATTTGATAAATAATGAAGTGAAGTAATGTATGAACCTGAATAATCTTGGATACTGGAATGTGTTTTTACAATGTACGGTTGTTCATGTTCTATTTTTTGTGTGATGTGTGATTAAAGACATCAAGTACATAAAGAGGGAGAAACATGATCCCCAATCGACATGTGTTATACTTTAATATTATTAAAACCATTTGGTCAATGCATTGAAACGAAATGAATATAATATCTTTACATGGGAAAGGTAATTTCTTGATTTTTTTCTTAGAGAATTGTTTGGTGGTTTTAGTTTTTTTAACTTTTTGGAATGTTATTTTTTCTTGAGGTGAGATAATGTTAAGACACTTAAAATTTGAGGAACTATTTTCAAATACAGAAACATTTTCACTATAATGACATTAAAACTATGAGGTAAATTAAATGTCCCCCCAAATAAGAGAGTATTAGGGAATGGATTATATAATTACCTAATTCATATGTTTAATAAGATTAAGTTACTTGGTTAATGTAATTGATCGATTGATATATATGGTGTTTGGATTGATTTGGTGAATTGGTTGTGTGGTGATGTTGGTCGTTCAAGATGTTTTGTGTTCATTTTGCTTCGAATTATAACTAGTTGTATCATTTTGATGTATGATGATATCCTTTTGAGATTTCTTGTGGTTTGGGTTTTTGATCCATAATTTCTTTTTTCCTTCTATCTTTTTTTATTCTCAAGGATGACAATTGTTTGAGTGGTATATAATATAATGATCTAAAATATAATCGATTCTTATTTTTAAATTATATTGAATTCCATAGTTATTATGAGGATCAATAAATTTTAAAAATATTAAACAAGGTTTAAAATAAGTTTACTAATTTATTAATCTCAATTTTTATGTTTTGAAATTTTTTTGAAATTTTTTTAAAATGATTTAATTTAGGGATCATTATTTAATTATGAGATATAAAATATTTTTTAATTTCAATACGTTCTTTCTAAATATTTATCAGGTATGATATATTAAACAGTATACAAAATATTATACACATGTATAAATATTTTAATTTAGATACATCTTGTTGTAATTTAACATTTAAAAATGTTTTTGTCATCAACACCATATATATACCCACTGAATTGTCTTATAAATATTTGTGTCTCTATTATACATTTATAAATTACTCATATATTTATAAATATATTTTTATATATATAAATTTTATTTGTGTTATACATATAAAATTGTCTATATAGTTAAACCTGTGCACATGTATATGTATATATATGTATATAAATTATATATATATATTATCTATATATTAGGATATTTATATATGAATTAATATATATATATATATAGTTTTAGATTTAGATGTGTTGTTTTGAAATTAAAAATTATTTAAAACGTGAATAATTTGTTCTATAATTAGGTTTGTGGGTTGAGATTAAAAAATAAACAAATAAAGTATAATTAAAGAAAGTTATTCAGTGAGGCATTCAATAAAGAAGAAAATTATAATGGGGGAATTATATTAAATAAAAAGGGATAGATATTTTTGAATTTATGACAATATAGGGGTACCCAAGGTGTGGTGTGATGCCCCATGGATGAAAAAAATGAAAAACATTTATGGATGTGTTAAAAAAGGGGGATTTGTATTAAATAAATGACAAAAAAAATGTAACGAAAAATACGAAAAAAATTAATAAATAGAGAAAATATAAATAAAATAATTAAATAATATATCTTATACTAAGTATGTACAAAAAAGATATTAATATTGTGATTTCAAATTGGTGAAAATGTTTGAAATTGAAATAAATTATTTTTTGTAATTAAATGGTACTTTTTAATTAAAACATTTGGAATTAATTCTGCTAACTAATGTAATAATTTAGTATATAAATAAAATAATTTATTTATCTTTTTTATTCTATAGCTCCATCAATATTAATTTTATTGATTCACTGTTATTTCTGTTGGAATCTTCTTGTCGGGTAGAAGATCAGTGCATCATTGTTTCATTGTTTTTGAGTTCTAATTCCAATATTTAATATTATCAAAATTTATATAAATTTAAATTGTTGAGGATCTAAAATAATATGATTAAGGATTTACAATTGGAATTATATTGATTGTTTTTCATCTTTTTTGGTCTATAAAATATGGTATTGTATCCCTTGTTTCTCTTATTTGTGTGGAATGCAAATGGGATCATGACTTTTTTATTCATTTAGAATATAGTATGAGTCAACTAAATAATCATTATTATTTAATTTATTTAAATATATTTTCAATTTAGAAATATTTTAGGTATTTTATATAATTTATTGATTTTTTCCTAGTTCTTCTTATATAATGTATTATCAGATACTTAGAGAATTATTATCCTTATTACAACTTGTTGTGTAAATTTATATTAATTAATGATTCATTATGAGATAAAATGTGATAATCATATGAAATAATTATTATTGGGATCTCACATGTTTTTTCTTATGTTGTAATATAGAATTATGTATTATACATGTTTGATGCCTCATTGAAAATAATTAATGTTGGTATCCTTTATGTTTCCTAATATGATATTTTTGGTAGAACTAGGATTTGTGTGATTCATTATAATATATTTAAAAGGAAAGGGTTAATAATTTATATTTTTATAATAAAATCATTTCCCAAAAATTTATGGTTTGTACGATTATACCCTTAACCCTTAATTAGAAATGTATATTGGGATAAAAGTCACTTTTCCAAAATTTGGAAATGTTATCTTTTTTTGTTTCCTGGTTACATCATATGGGGTGATGGTTCTGTGTTAAAGCTTCTCGGGCGATGTGGGGATGGATGTGTGGTTATGTTTTTGATGTGGCATAATGATGGTTGATGTGTTTCAATACTTATGTGGACATAGGGATATGATTTTTTTAGGGGATACGGGGCTTCTATTGATTTCTACTTTTGTCATATATGTTTTTTAATTATTATAAGAATATGAAATGATTATATTAAAAGTATAATGAATTTGGATTGATTTGGAAAACATAATATGAGTGGATAATGAATGACTAATAGTGTTCTAAATACTTATATGTTTTTTGATAAAATTTCATCGTGGTTTATTCCATACTATTTGGTATTATGCTTTTAGTTGGGGAAGAAAATTTGATGAGGTTATGAGTTAGGGTGGTTATGTATTTAGTTTTTTTGTTCTTGTAATAAACCCATATGATTGTAATTTCGATGTGTATAATATATATATACCTTTTATATTCATGTGATTTATATTTGTGAACCATAACCATGTCTAACATTTAGTGAAAGATAACTAAATCTTTTGGGGGTATTTTTTTGAACATATATGTGGTGAGGATGGATGGATGACTACATGATCTTCTCTACTCCCTCTTCAAGGTGATAATGAAATTCATGAGTTGTGACTGAATAAGTAAAATGTTACAATTTCGATATGTGATTGTTAATAGCACGTGGGGATCTATGATGGGGATTTGACATGGTAGCTGAAGATGATGAGGTTGATGTAATACATGTTAAAAATACCCTAACAATCTTTTTATCATATGTTATGTAGAACATGACGTTCATGGGACTAGGTGTTTTTGTACGAGATTATATATGATGATTAATTTCAAATAGGGTTTTTCGGACTAGGTGCCTTCGAGCAAGATGTGATGTGATGGTTACCATTAAATGGGGTGCTTGACATGATGTAATTTATTATAAAATAATATTTTATGTTTTTCCTAAGGTTACCCTCACCCCTCTTATAAAAGGGAACTCCCCCTTCTCACTAATTCACACCTTCTAAGAAATTTGGCTTAGACAACCCCTACCCAAATACCCTCTCAAATATCCTACCTTCATCCTTGACGCCTTAGTTTGATCATAAAGCCAACCTATGGAGCCCTTTTGATCAAATCAAAAGGAAGAACGCGAAGAAGAAGTAATGATTTCACCACCATCTTTCAAATTCCTTTCTTCTTCCACTTCCTTTTTCATTGTTGTTTCCTTTCTAAAATAATAACTCTAGTATATTATATATATTTTGATGTTATTATAATTGTGGCACAACAAAATTCATTATTCTATCCACCCTTTGAATGACTTTTCACCATACGTGCGTACGTACAACATACCGTCTCCACGTCGTGGTGTAATTGTTATTCAATACATTATTATTTGGATGGGTAGAATAATGATGTGTATTTGATGTAAATAATAAATATAACATGATAAGGATTCTGTATATATTATATAACATCCAATTATATATTATATTAATATCAAAAGAATGATATTTTCGCTCGTACGTACGTACGAATTACCGTCTCCACGACGTGATGAGATTCATTTCAAAGTTCACCAGTTTTTGACGATTATAAAAATATATATTACTAATAAGTATGTAATATATGACATAATAATGCTACTGGAGTACTATATATTTATATATATAAGTATTTATGTACTTACATATATCTTATTCACTTACTTCCGTTCAATACTATATGAAAACAGAAAAAGCATTTATGTAACATCCCCAAATGATAAAAGGGTTAAATGACTAAATGATACGACTCATGTCAACAAGGTGCACCTTCCATTTCAAGAGCCTACCTGATTAGAACTCTGAATTTATGCCTGCTTGGCTTGGAGTAGTGATCAAGATGAGTGACCTTCTGGGAAGTTTTCCAGGGTGTGTGTGAGTGAGGTCAAAACACACTGGAAAGGACATGTGTTTGACAATGGGGACTGTCAATAGTTTGATGACCCATTCCGGAACGTGGGTGGACCCTTGGGTGGGGACCACATGTTTGCGGGGAAACCGGGGTACCTAGTGAGCCGAGACCCGACGACCATGTTATGGCGGGGATTCTGTGCTATCAATAAGGCCCATTTGTCACATTTGGTATCAGAGGAGAAACCCACCCTTAAGTGCGGTGCACTGCCTGGGTTGAGATATAGGGCCCACAACAAGGACATTGTGCTCTATAGGGTGGTGATTGTAACATCCCCAAATGATAAAGGGTTAAATGGATAAATGATATGACTCATGTCAACAAGGTGCACCGTCCTTTTCGGGAGCCTACCAGATTAGAACACCACAGTTAAGTATGGTGCACTGCCTGGGTTGAGTTGTATGGCCCACAATGAGGACGTTCTGCTTTAAATGGGGCGGTGATTATAACATCCCCAAATGATAACGGTTAAATGACTAAATGATATGACTCATGTCAACAAGGTGAACCTTCCATTTCGGGATCCTACCAAATTAGAACTCCACAGTTAAGCATGCTTGGCTTGTAGTAGTGTTCAGGATGGGTGACCTTCTGGGATGTTTCCCAGGGTGTGTGAGTGAGGACAAAGCACACTGGAAAGGATATTTGTTGGACTGCAGGGACTATTAATAGTTAGATGACCCATTCAGGCACGTGGGTGGACCCTTGGGTGGGGACCACATGTTTGTGAGGCAACATGGGTACCTAGTGAGCCGGGACCCGATGACCATGTTAAGGCGGGGTTTTTGTTCTATCACTAAGGCCTAGTGGTCACAGTTTATGCGTACGTACGGACTACCATATCCATAAATGGTGTTTTCGATTTCATATATACTTCAATTATAAATTTTTATATTATATATATATATGGTAAATAAATCATGTTTTATATTCTGGAAGTATTTAAATCATGAACTAAGTTATACAATCAAGAATAACAAGTTAAAACACGTACGATAGTCAATAGTCAGATGACCCATTCAGGTACGTGGGTGGACCCTTGGGTGGGGACCACATGTTTGTGAGGCAACATGGGTATCTAGTGAGCCGGGACCCGACGACCTTGTTAAGGCGCGGTTTCTATGCTATCGCTGAGGCCCAGTTGTCACAGTTTATGCGTACATACAGACTACCGTCTCCATAAACGGTGTTTTCGATTTCATATATACTTCTATTATAAATTTTTATATTATATATATATGGTAAATAAATCATTATTTATATTCTGGATGTATTTAAATCATGAACTATGTTATACAATCAAGAATAAAAAGTGAAATCATGTACGATAAAGAAAGCGAATATTACCCAAAATATTAATATAACATAGAAATTATTTTTAAATGGATTATATAAAGTCATAAATGAATAATATATGATAACATAAATATTAATATGGTTCCGGTATAATTTAATATCATACTATAGTCTTCATATAGGAGGCTCAATGTACCCTCGACTAAAGGAAAGTACAAGGTAAGGGGTTTTCATCTCACTCATTATTCCCGTGAGATTCATGCTATATTTCCACTATTACCTTTTTTATGGTGTATGTAATTCCCATAATTGTATTCTTTGTGTACTAAACTAAAATGTATGTGTATTTACATATTCATTGTATAATTCCTCTTTCATGGGGTGTATGTTTCATATGTTACCAAATTGGTAAGGGTTTATTTCACAATCTCCTCATTATCTGTGGATGTTTATACATAATTATCTACTGGGACCTCTTTATCATCCACATCCATGTTTCTTAAAAATGTATTTCAAAACATTGTCACTATTTTATACACTATGGATTAAATTCATTTATACCATTGCTGAATTTTTATATGATATTTATAAAGGAAACATTTCGTCATTTTCCAAACAAGGTCCCTTTTAAACCTTTCGATAAAATAAAGGTAAGAATGTCTTTTTTTTACTTATACGGAGGGTGCAGCTATTTTCAACCATTGTAAAATCTTCGAAGCTTCCTTACATGCTTATAAGAATATTATCAATGTAAATGTTTTATTTTATAATTATTTTACATTTAAATGATTTCAAAAATTGAGATATTTATCTCAAATAGTTTTGATTTCATCTATGTAAACATCCTTTAATGGATTTTAATCTTATAAGAAGTTGATTTATTATGATACAAAACTTCCATATTGTACTGAAGGTTTTGTGATATGTTTGACTTTGGATGTGTTATTTTTATAACATTCATGGTTTATGGATAAAGTATTGATATTTCTTATTAAAGTATTAATATGAATGTTTATGTTATGTTTAAACCTGTTCATATGAGGAATGAATTGGACTTAATAAGTAATGAGTGGAGTACGCTATAGCTCCTCGATGAATCGGTAGGTCTTATGAAACAAACTAGTGTCTTGGAACGAGGCCTTGACAAAATCTTATTTGTTGTATTGGCATGAGGCCTTGGTTAAGTGGTTATGATAGTCTGGCATTATGCATTCCATCATTATGAAAGTGGTTATTGATTTTGCATTTGATTATTCGTCTAGTAGAATATCCATGTGAATAAGTATATGGAATTATTTTATTTTATTTTTTCCATATTATGATGATGTTCAAGATTAAAATGATTTTGTTTTTCTTAAACATTTCCTTAAATGTTTATGCTTATTTATGAATTTTTTTGCTATATTGTTATCCTTACAGAGCATCGGAGCTCACCCCATTATATGTTTTATTTTTTCTAGGATTCCAAGAAGTGTATTTTGATTGATATGCAAGGTTAAGCCAAGGGAATAATGGCGTTCACAAAGGATTATTTACGATGTATTGTAATTTATAAAGTGTAATGTAACATTCATGTCTGTAATATATTTTCCAAGACTGCTAAACTGATCGGTACTTCAGGACATGATTCATTGAAATCATGCCAATATATTAAAATAATGCACCAAATCTGGGTAACTGGGGTTGGGGCATTACAATTATGGTATATATTTTATTTATTATGATCTATCCCCTTATGGGAAATGATATAAAAATGATAATGGTTTATTCCATGAATCAGGATTACCACTTATGACAGGTTGGGTATGAACATTGTAATTTCTATTCAGAATTAAATACTTTTATTCCAGTATAATTCATTCATTGGATCATATATTTATTTCTATTTTGTTTACCATTATTGATTATATGATCTCACACATTCTTATGTTTTCTTTCCCCGTGATAAGAAGAAATGTTTTTTGGTAGTTATGAAAATGAAGATTTATAAATAATAATTTTTTTGGACAATCATTTAAGATCATTCACCATGATAGAAGATTATGTTTTCATGTTACCAATGGTGATAAAATATTATAGTCATCGTGGATGATTCTGTTTAATTTAAGCAATATTCATAAAAAATGTAATAAATCAGTATGAGAAGTCTATATAGTATATCATGATCATCATCTATCAAACTTTAATTGTGGTACATCATAATTATTCTCATTACTAGAAAACAAAAAATACAATTAGGACCTGACCCTTGTATATTCATTTCTCAAGAAATAACTATTCTTTGAAAAATAATTATCTAATGGGTCATTTTCATAAAAAAACATCATAATTACAAAACCATCATATTAAAATGATTAACATTGAGTTTACCCAATATCCATGCTATTTACATTATTTCTAAAAAATTCAAGAAGTAATGGTTTCCATTAACAAATCAAACCAAAATTCTATATAAAACTATGAAAAACCCAACTGAAATTACTATACATTCATGTTCTAGTGGAACATGAAATGAGAGTGATTACACATACCTCACAATAGTCAATGAAAATGAATAATGATATAAGAAAACATCAATTGATTCCCATTGAAATTGTTACATTAAAAAAATACAATAATATCGCCTCAAAAACCATAACATAATTCATAGTTCTCTCTATGTTAGAATTGATAAAATGATCCTTGTGAGATGAGATGAGAGGATCTAAATATAAAGAGGTATAATAACAACTTACTTATGATTCCAAATATCCAACACAACTAGATTTTTCCAAAAAACCTCTCATATCAAATATAATCTCCATAGGATCCTTTTATTGAATATGAATTTAAGAGAATCAGATAATATGAGAAAATTGTGCATTACCTATATTTAATAACAATTTGAACATAATATTCATAAAATTTAATTCAAATTTCTAGGTTAGGATAGACTATTATTGAAACCATAGACAAACCATGCATGTTCTATCTGACATGATCCATAGATATGTATGGTTTATCCCAAACAACATTCAAATGTAATGTCAAAAATTGTGTTTTAACTACATAAAGGCCACACCCTCATAAAAACAGCTCACTCATTGTTAAAAATCATATGCCAATAATTATTTTATCTATTCTCAATTTTTATGATTTCTCATAATTGGTGAACAGTTTAGGAAAACCATGATCTATCCGCTGACCTTCCTAGGGACTTCGAAAATCACCATTCATGTTTTCTTGGTTAGAGTGAATTATTTAAACTAAATATTATTAATTAATTTACCCTTTGAAACACTTTCAAAAAAAACTAAAACATAAATATCCTCATTAAACATAGCCCTTGAATTTTATATCTCAAAAATACCCAATTAATGGTTATATTAAATTTATTACACATCAACTATATGACATTCCTTCATAAAATCGTGTCCTCATAACAAAGTGAGACAAGGTTTTTCTAATATCACCATGAATCTCAATGAAATACAATCCCAATAATAAATAAAGAATCATGGGATCATGAATAAATACTTTTATTATGTTGATTTGATGACCATGGTAGATCAACATTGTCAACTGATAATTATTTGTATTATTCTCTTAAATTATACCATTATTCAATCATTGTTAGATATGGTTGAGTCCAATTATTTTATTTTTTCCTTTTATTGATCATATGTGTTTACATGTGGAGATAAAACCTTCTCTTTGGGAACTTATAACACCTTTAATAAGATAACAGTTTTGATCCTTTATGTGTGAAACATGTTCCAAAATAATTTATACAACTAAATTAATTTTTGATTTATCTTCCTTCTTATAAAAATACTTGAAATTATTTGGGTAGCGGATTGATTAATCACTATAAATTCTCACATAGAATATTTTTCCAAAAAGGTTAGTTTCCCAAATTATGTTGAAAATACCCGTATCATTTTTGAATATAAGGATTTTGATTAAATTATAGTAAGGGAATTGGAACTGGTTGTCAAAATTATCTATAATAATTTTGAAGTGGAAAATTTGGAATATATTGATGAATCCATACATTGAAAATTTCTAGTAATCAATTAAAACTTTCCCGGTGTCTTTCTAAACAATTTTTATGGGTTTCCTCCCAAATAACTTGTAGAATTTTTGATTGATATAATACTGGGGACTAGTTATAATAACCTGGCTTGATATACATGGATATGAAATAATGTATTCTGAATAAACAATTCATTACCAAAACACTCACCTAATTATTATATTAGATTAGTTCCTTTGGAAACTAGAAACACTAACATATATTTCAGTTGAATATCTTGAATGTTTTCCAAATAGATAATCCCCTTTAGGGATCCTACAAAAAATACTTATTTGTGTCCTTAAAAAAATAAAATACATGAAAAGGGTGGGATATAATGAATAGTTAGGATATGTGGGGGAGATATGAATAATAACATAAACATATGTGTAATAATTTTAATACTACACCCTTCATTTCTAATGTCATAATCTCATTCCCTAGAATAAATCATATTAATATTAAAGACACAAATCAACGAATATTATATTTGGTACAACAAATTAATTTTTTTAAAACATATATGAAAAGAATATCATTTATATAATAGTCATCAATCATTTCTACGACCATCATAGTGGAAAATTTATATTACAGAACTGAGTTTGTTTATCACTCCAGCATTGTGTTACTGAACAAGGATAATATCCAGTACCAGCCACTATTACTGAACTGAGATCATTTCTCATTATATCTGATTTTATATCATGATATATAAATATTTACCCAATTCATTAGATATGGATATATTTCCTAGAAATAAAAAAATAAAAAAAATCTCATATTTGTGCCATAAGATCATAAATTGTTGATCATATCATAAACAAAGAAACGAAATCATTTTTTATCATCTTTCAATCATATCATAACCTATGGAATGAAATAGGTTTCAAAAAAATAACATCATCATAGACCAAACACTATATTATTTTTGATGTATTCTTCGAAAAATATCCCCAATAAAACAAAATTTACATTTCATATATCACATGATTTTAATTCATTAGGATAAAATTTTTAATGCATTGAAATCTATTTATTTTCATAAAATGACCCACAATTGTAAAATATTATTTGTAAAATAACAACAAAATAAATTAATCTAATCATAAAGTCATTAAGGTGAAATGAAATTGTAATAATATGTTCATTTTTATATGATTAAATAACATTCTTCTCATCATTTTTCATGAAAAGGCATAGACTACCACGTTGGTAAAGTAGAAAAATAGTCAATTAAAAATATTTTGTAAAACATCACACATGGGAAAAAATAAAATTGAACGGTGATATAATAAAAATAATAATATATTGGAATATTATTTTAATAAACATCAATATGTAATATATATATATACCACTATAAATACTTTCATATAAACAATCTCACATAAAAATGATATTTTGAAATTATTCCTCACATTATGAATGATTTTCTTTGAACAAATTTAAAAATAATTAATAATTTATTGAATATAGTATTTAAATTTTTTTAGAACCATATTAACAATTATTATATAATATATTTTCATATTTTCATCAATTTAATAATATTTCATTATTATTATTCTTTTGGGGTGAACTGCTTCAATTTTTATACATGTTTTCTCATATAAGTCCCAATTCTATCTTATAGGATATAGTTCTGTCACTTATAGAAACTCATTAATTTAATATATATCATATTTATTTATATAAAAATTTATATAATCATTAATGTAAGGTGGACATTGAAAATGAAAAGCATCACGTCGTGGACATGGTTGGATGTACGCACACATGATTGATGATACCATTACCATAATAGTGAATGGGTAAGGAAGTGGATTATATATATTTTTTTAAAAATAAATTCATTATATATTAATTATATATTTTTATTCTTTTCATAATTATACCCATATAATTAAATCTGTGATAAAAAACACATTACACCAGGACGTGGAGATAGTAGGTCCTACACATGAACGCATTGTGATTTGGTTTATCATCAGATGGATAAAATCTCTTATATGGTTGTTACATAATTATAATAATAACTCATAATATAGTTGTTACTATAGTAATTAATTTATAATTGTAAAAACCTATTATAATGAAGTAAAATAAAAAATATTATTGAGAGAGATGGTAAAGGATATTACCTCTTCTTTGCCAAGCTCCCTCTAGATATCCTCTTACAGACCATAGATTCGGTCTTACTTTAAAATAATAAACTCTATAATTTGTTAAGGGATGTTAATAAGCTAAATGTTATGGTTGTGGAAGATATTTAGTTCACTATTTTTGTGGAAAAGGTGAGGTTGGGGATGAGGTTCCACTTTATATTTGAGATTGTGGGAATTTTTGGAATATTAAAAATATAAACTTATAAAAAACAAAATATCATCACAAATACAATAAATATTTGATTAATTATAATATTACGTGAGCATAATTCGTAATCTCATTAATAATTAAATTTTACACGATTTGTGGTATTAATTTAAACCTTGTCATTTTAATTAACCCTTAGTTAACATTTTTTAATTTTAACAATGGTATCAAATTTTTTAGTATAAAAGTAGTGTAATTTAATAATATTTGAATAAAATTATAACAAAAATAAAAAATTAATAACATTATATAAAATGTCATAATAATTTGGTATTCATAAAAGAAATATTATTTTGAACACATTAATAAAACATTATTTTGATAAAATAATTAGAATGTCAATCATGAAATGATTAATTTATTGGATTTTTTAAAATATCAACATAAAATGTTATCATTTGAAAAAATAATTTTTTATCCCTATAATGAAATTTTTAGTTTATATTAATTATCTCAAATTTTGTTTATTTTAATATTTATAATATCAATAATTTAATTTATTTAAGAGTTAATTAATTAATGAATACATATTGTAAAAGTTATAGAGGAAATTATTTTTTCAGTAAATATTGTAAATAAAAATCCATGAATAAGAAAAATATATTAGCTTTAACATTTCTATTCACATCCAAAAAATTTGTTTGGAAAACAATATATTGAAGTATTATATTAATTAAAAACCTATTTTGTGAACAACTTCACTTCTTTTTAAATAGAATATTATAAGGGTATTTTTTATATTCATCTATCTCCAAAGGGTAATTAATTTGAGTCTTCATGAAAATGGATGAGATATAATCAAAATAAATTTAGCCATGGTTTGGGTAATTTAGTTGTCCTTGTAATTATAATGAAATTCATATTATTTATTTTTATTCTACTTTCCCAAATATTATATCAGCATTGTATAAGACATTAAAGAAAAAATACATTTCCTAATAATTGAAAATAATGTACCGTGATAATTGAAAAAAATTTATATTTGAAATGATGATTATTAATTAATTTTCTGTTATGTGAATCTTTATTAATTTTTTTTGTTATTAGGATATGAGTGCGAAATCTATAACATTTCGTTAACTAAAATATAATAAATGTCTTACTATGATCCAAATGGCTTAAAAATGGTATAAATTCTTCCCTATGATGAATTTTCTCAAAATTTACTCATCAAATTAAATTAGGACAACTCGTAGGTTTATTTTCTACTGATTATAATATTATTTTTTACCTTTAATTTCATGATTTTCTATTTACAGTTATAATAAAAATATACTAAATTTTATATTCATAATGCCAAAAAAACCAATTTACATAATTTGGATGAATTTTTCAAAATATGGAATCCAATTATCAATATTCAAATTTTTATATTTGTAGTAATTAATATACAATTTGTCCCATTAATAGGGTTAGAAAACAAGTAATTGATATTAAAACAATAAAAATATTGAATCATTTTTATATCTAAATTCAATGTAAAATTAATTGAAATTGATATAAATTATATTAAATGATAAAAATTTGATCAAATTTTACATGGAACAAAATAAAAATGTAATTTTACATTATATATTACTTAGATGAAAAAAGATTAATTAAAATTTAGTATTTCATTAGTTTTCCCGAAAACATAAAACTTATCAGAAAATCAAAAAATTCAATGAAATTCAAATTTTAAATTCAAATTTAATACATTTGGATTATTTTCTAAAATATAATAAAAAAAGTTTCAAATATTGGACTTAAAATGGGTTCACAAATAAAAGGCGATAAAAATACCCTTTTGAAAAATATAGGTTGTTATTCATAAAAATGGGTAATTTCTTATCTTATTCCAATAAGTCATATTTCATGGGTATAAAAAATATTTTATTGAATATGTAAAATAAAATTTTCATTAATTTAATTTAATAATTTTAATAATTTTAATTTATTTATTATAATTAACTTTGAGAGAATAAAGATAAAAATATTGCATTTATATTAAATTGTTATTTATTTTTGTTTCCAATAAATTGGTAACCAATGAATTCATCTTATAAACCATATTTTTTCATATTTTATTTAATAATATCAATAAATTCTAATTTAATTAACATAATTTATTTTATTTTATTAAATAATAATAATATAATAACTTACTGTTGATTGGTAAAACATTCTCCTAAGTGAAACTCAAGCTATCGAAGGAACTCGACATTCTGTGCATCACAAGACAAGAATACTCTTTTATATATCTCAAGATAAGATGGTTATATGGGTAGTATCTGATTTCATTGTTGTAGTGTACATCCCGAAGCATCAGAAAAATTAAATTACTAAAAAAATATTTCAAAAAATCTATGGGTGTTATATTCTACAGTGCTAAATTAAATTTCACCTCTAATATTCATCTGGGATATTAAATGATTAAAACTGAAATGATTATTTCATAGAAACTCCAAATTTTAAAATTATTTCTAAAGAATTTTTTAAAAAATGGACTATAATAAACATAAAGGTTACTCAATGTAATTCATTACTGGTCTCCTGCATAGGAGAACCTTTGTGGAATGTGAAAACATAGACATGGATGAGATATATAGCTATCATGTTCTATTGGAGAATTATAGATGACATGGTCAGGATAAAGTTAACAATCACAATGTTATGAATCTGTGATAATCTTAGGGACCATGTGATTTGTCTAAAAATAAGGTACTATGATATCAATTTTGGTTTCATGAACCCATAACTATAGTTAATGTTATTTATGAGAAGAAATAGTTACATGAGTAATCATAATATCATCCTTTCTTTGTGCCTTTATCAATATCCACATCATCAAATATTACATGAAATTAATGTTAATTTTTAATTACTCATGTACTAATTGATCTAGACATCAATATGTATGATGATAAGTCATTAAATCTATCTTTAGTTATCATCATAGAAAACAAATGGTTATCAAAGGTTACCAAATATTCATAAATCCTTATATAGAAAAATAAAACTTTAATCTCAAAAACCTAATCTGATTATTATCTTAATCATTCAATAAATTGATAACCATGGAATTATTCGAAAATTTAAATATTCATAAATTTAGAAATAAGGTCACTTAATATCTCAAAATCAAATCAGTAGTGACCCCTTTATATAATAAATTATCTCTTGATTTTCACATTCCAATAATGTGAAAACTACTCTCATGTATTCTCATGAAACACAGTAATAAAAAATATTACCATTTTCTATAGTGAAATCAATCAATTATTAAAAAAATCATTACACATTTTCATCATACAAAACCCATGGTAAATGATATTATAAAAAATCATTAAATTTTCCTATCCAAATATTATTGATATACTTTGGGTTATTTATCCCATAACCACCCAACGAACATAATCAAAATACATGGTCATTAATACCATTCAACATATAATTTAAAATACAGAGGAAAATAAAATAGTGGAAAATTCCTTAAATGTTTCATTAATACAAAATATCATAAAATAATTATTGAATTCCAATTTATAGACTTTTATTAATTTTAATATCTTTTGAAACCATTGACCATACTTCATCATTTTATTCCTTAACACATCATTAATATCATATTCTTTTTATAGTCTATTTATCATAAAAATATTACAATTACTCATTAGGCCTTCCATATTCGCATCATCATATTCACCCCTAGAGAAATAATTTTCATAATTCCCAATAAATATATATTTAATACATTTAACTACCATTCATTCCCTGTCAATATCATCATACTTTTATATTGAGTTAACAGATCCTTTTCTATTCAAATTATTTATTTTTTGTCGTTGTTTGTTACATGAAAAGAATAATACAATTAAATTTAATCATTATTCTTGCTCACTCTTCCTAGATGTAGTTCACAAGGTAAATTGAAAATTCATTCCTATGTGGTATCCATGAAACACCACATTCTCTTATTATGTGGGTTTGGAAACTAAAAAAACATTTAAAATGATTGATCATATTAGTAGATTGATGCTTATGAAAAATAATAACATTTTACACACTGACTCCCCTTTCATTTGTTTTCTCATGAGTAAGATCATTCCATTTTCCATTATATTCTAAATTAACCTTAATCCTCCAAGATTGATCTATTATATAAATCTCAAAAAAAATAGTGTGAGTAGAAAAAAAATCATAATAGGAAAACCACATAATCATGGGTATGTAATTTTAATATCTAACATCTTAGGTTTAATAGTATGTAATCCATGACCATTACCAAAATTTGAGGATTTTAACATATACTTCGAATTAACTTTAGAAACATCCATAAGAATATCTATAAAAATATATTTATGGATCTCTAAAATATTTCACATCTTAGTTACCAATGGGTGAATAACCCTTCTTTATGATACAATATATGATTAACCAACTATACACACATTAAAATTAAATCTATTTTGTGTAATATACAATACAATACGCAATCACAGAAAAAAATTGCGTATAATTTTATTCCATTTGTAAAACTGGAGCACTAAAATCATGTATAGTGGACGACCATCAATGTTTCCGAAATAGCTATTACCCTTTAGTACACATTAGAGAATCATATCATCATATCTAGTGAAATGAAACAAAATAATATAATGAGATCAAATGATTAGTAATGATAATCAAGGGATATATGAAACATAACATAAACATAAGGGAATATGAAAATGAATATCATACCATACAAGTCATTTTTTTAATCTTTAGTTATGTAATAAAAAATAAAAATTCAAAAGACATGAAACATAATAGAATATATTTTCTATAAAAATGAAATAGTGGAAAATATATCATCATTGAAAATCATTTCCATATTTTCCCATGTTCATTTTCTAGAGAATCATAGTGGACAATGTCCTTTACTGAACCGAGTCCACTCATCATTCTAGCCCTGCGTTACTGTACCTAGTTTACATCTTTTTCCATCCATGTATTATTGATCCTCTATCATTTCCAATTCTTTCACCATCAATATCATGATATATAACTCTTGTCCCAATTGATTGTAGGGTTTTATATGTCACACCGATCACATAATGAAAACAATACATATGTGTTCTTAAAAAACATAAATCATTCATCCTATAAGAACCCATGATTATAAATGTATTTCACAATCATAATTCAATAATAACATAAAACATCAAATGAAATTGTTTTTATAAATATAATTTAATCATAAAATATCCATTTGAGTAATAGTTTAATCATCCTTGATTAATATCCCATTAAAATTTATATAGCATTTAGAGATATCACATTAAAATAATTATTGACGAAAATATAGATTAGTCTTTGAATTTTTTTATTAAAATAAAATGATAAAAAATTATGAAAATATATGTATTAAATTTAAATTTGGAAGATTTTATGGGAAACATAAAGTAAGTATTTAACAAATAATTTATAAAAATATGTTTATTACATATATGTTAAAAAATACTTCCACAATTTTAGAAGCATATTAAGGGTATAATGGAATAAATTTCAATGAAATAGGTTAAAAAAATATAAATACCTCCCACTAAATACTTTTTTATAGACAATCTCTAATAATAATGACATAGTGAAATTAACTCGTACCTTAGGTTTTATTTCCTTTATATGTATTTGATTCTCCTATATATTTTATTAAATAATGTTCATAATATCTTCATGATCCTTATTAAAAGTTATTATATTATATATGATCATATTATCATCCATTGAATAATATTTCATTTTTAATCAACTTTTGGGGAGAACTGCTTTAGTTTCATAAAAATTGTTTTTCATATAGGTCCCAATTTTTATGTCTAGTATATAGTGGCATAATTTCAAGAATAATTTTAAGGTAATATATATTGTATTTATTAATTATCTAATTTTATATAATAATTTATTATTAGTGTATATAGAATATGAATCACATCACATCATTGATACAGTAAGCCATACGGTATCATTCCCTCCATAGTAAAATGGCCATGAAGTGGATGGTATATATATTATTACATAATAAATTTCATGCTATAATAAATTTATATATTAATTATTTCCATCATTATACCAATAAAAATTATGTGTGATGATAACATATTACACCATGACGTGGAGACAATATGTCCTACGTACGCATGCATGGTGATTTCATTACTCATAGGATGGATAAAATTAGGAATATAGTTGTTCCATTATAATAAAAAATCAACAAATAATTTATAATAGATTATTATTTTATAATGGAAACCACACATGATGATGATGTAGAAGAAGAAATATTCATGAGAGATTTGGTAAAGGAGATTATCTCATCTTCGGTAAGCTACCTCTAAATCTCCACTTCAGGACTCAAGTGATGGTCTTTTGATAAATATTGAACCTATATAATTTAGTTTTGGATTTTTAAATGGGAAATTTTTAGGTTATGGACATTATTTGAGGGCCAATTTTGTGGGAGTATGTTAGGGAGGATGAACCCTTTTATAATTGAGTATAGGGGCACTTTTGGAATGTCAAAAAATAATAATTTCTAAAAAACTCTATCTCATTATAAATGAAACTGAAATGTAAAGTATTCGATGATGAGATTATATATGGTTGTAATCTAAATAATAAATAGATTTCATTAATATTTTGGAATTTATTAAAATTATATAATTATAATTAACCCTTAGTTAACATATTTTAATTATTACTACGGAAACAACATATTTAATATTAAAAGAGTATATTTTTTTATTTTATGTTCATTAGACCATAAATAAATAAATATTAATCTTACTAACCTTAGAATAAATATGAGTTAAGTTTAAAAAGGTTTTATGATTGTTTTATAATTTAATAATTTGTATTTTCATAAAATATCAATAGTGTCAATTTTGACACTATAAAATTTGTGGTTTTTATAAAATATCAACTCAAACGACGTTTTTTTAATAATTATTATATTTTTAATTTGAATAATTATTTAATTAAATAATTAATTGCTACATCATTTTTTTTAAATCCATTAATTTAATTATTTGTTCCGTAAAAATTAAATATAAATTTATATTAGCAATATAATAAAATTATCATTAAAAATACTATTTTTGTTCAAGAAAACATATGGAAAAACATATATTTAAATAATATATTAATTAGAAACCTATTCATTGAACAACATGACTTCCTTCTAAATAAAATATTATAAGAGTATAATTATTTTTCATGTGGCTATGAATGGTCATTAATTCTACCATTATAAATCCATATCAGATATATAAACATCTGTCATGATTTAGCTATTTTTTGGTCAATTAAAATATTATGTAATTTTAAGTAAAATTATTTTATTTATTTTCATCATCTCACACTAATAATTTATCATCATAGTATAATACTTAATGGTAATTATTTTATTCAAAAAAAAATTCCATGATAAATAAAAACAATTATATTTATAATTTATATTTATATTCAAATTTATCTTCTGTATAACATTATATTATGAATGATTTAGTTATTAAAATTTGATTATGACATCATCACCTTTTATTTAATTTTTATATAATAAATTTGTTACTATCATACATGTTTCTTTAAAAGGGTATACTTTCGGCCCAAGAATTATTTTTATCGACACATACTCATCCAATGGAAGTTGGAAAATTGATAGGGTAATTTTATTTGATTTATAATAATATTTTAGTCCTTAATTATTCAATTTACCTTTTACCGTGATAAAAATAATTTGAAGATATTACTATTCATAGTGCTAAAAAATCTAAAAAATGTATATATATGATCTTGAAACACAGATTCCAAATAATGAATCTCTTTTTCACATTTGAAATCACAAACGTTTCGATGATTAATATAAAACTAACTTTATTGATGGGGTAGGAAAATGGTTTATTATAGATAAATCATAAAAAATATTGAAACATTTTAATATCTACATTCAATGTAAAATAGATTCCAATGAAATTATTTATATTAAATGATAAAAAATTTATCTAATTATATATTAAAAATTCAAAAGAAATATTTTATGAAAAGAAATTATTTCGATAAAAAATTGTGTTTTAAAATAAAATTTACTGTTTTTTTCTACTCATCAAAACATGATGCTTATAAAAAAATATAAAAAATTCATCCAAAATAAACATTAATATTACTATTTAATATAAGAATATTGTTTTTTATAATATTATATACAATTTTTCTAAAACTGTAGTTAAATTGGATTTCTATTAAAACCGGATAACATAAATCATTCAAAAAATATACGTTTTTATGCATAAACCTGTGTTCTATATATATTTTTCATATAAAATATATTTGGATAATATGAAAATTAATTTATTGAATTTAAAACATATATATTTCACTAATATCATTTACTAGTTTTAAATAATTTAATTTATTAATGAAAAATGATTTTTGGTGCATAAAACAAAATCTTTTATATTCTATTGGTATATATTTCCGTTTTTAATTAATTGATAACCGATAAATTTATCTTATAAACCATATATTTTCATATTTTTAATTTATACACATAAATCATAATTTAATGTCTAGGTTAAATCATATTATATTAAATTATAATATTTTAATAATATAATGTTGTTTTTTAGAAATAGGCCTTTCATGAAACACATTCTATCAAAAGAACATGACATTGTGTGTAGAACAATCCATGAATAATGTTTCGTAAACTATAAGCTAAGATGGTGTTGCATTTATTGCAAGAATTCCTTGGTGTATTGTACAAAACAATAAATAAAAGGAAAAAAATTATTATAAAAATTATATCTCATAGGATATCATTAATTTCTACAGTAGTCCTATATCACATTTTTTAAATGATAGGATAAAATTGAATTTATGTGATTATATGTTTAGAGAGATGATTTGTAAGGAAATGTATTCATTCCACTTAATATGTATCCACATGTATGAGTTGTTCCTTTTCAAAAGTAAGTATATTATATCTTTAATCATTATTTGGGTTATCATAATATCAAAATGGTTATGAAAGTGAACCAATATTTTCTTCCATGGGTGTAAGGTCTTTTTGATCAATTTAGGGGAGCCTAGTGGGTTTATTAAATAAAATTGTGAAAAGGCTATAAAAATATATGTTTTTGGATAGAGGATATTAAAAAATAATAACATAAAGAACTAATATATTCACAATGAATATTTTTTATGCACTTTGTTTTGATTAATGCAAAAGGTTTGTTTATGTAATTATCAAATATGATTTTCAAATGATCTAATGACTAAATTTTAGTGGTGTTCATGAATGATTTTTTGACATATTCTAGGAATAATTATTACAGTAAAAAATACATAGACAAAGAGTTTGATATCATTTAAGATCATAAATTTTATTAAAAATTCCAAATGTATGATTCCTTGTTATAAGAGGTATCTCTTCATAACCAAATCATTTATAAAAAATTAGTTTTTATAAATCCAAAAATTATAATAAAATTTATAACCTATAAAAAAATAACAATGTTTTTGAGATATGTTGGTCCCGTTACGTATCTAGATAACGATGATTATTTTTTCAATGATAAATCAAATCATTTCTCACTGATAATATCTTTAACAATAAATGATTTTCATTTCCAATTCTATGATATGTTGAAGAAATACTTTCAAGAGAATATAGTGCTTCTTATATCAGCACATATCCTCACATATCCAAATTCATTGCTGTTATATATGATCTATCATGATTCATATGTTTATAGAATGGGATGTGTTCTCATTTAGTTAGATTTAGTTATATATTGTGGATAAAAATTATATTCTGTGAATAGTGATAATTTGAAAAATCATTTTTTGGAATTTAATATTTTATTCAATTCTTAGAAATATTTTTTCATAAAATTATTTGTGAGAAAAACATGGTGTCCACGGATCATATGATCTTGAATGACATTTCATCATCACTATATTTGAATCTATATAAGCATAGATGCATGGTGGATCACCCTAAAATTACAAAATAAAAAAAATTTATTTTATATCATATTAAACATGAAAACTTGTTCATAATAAACCCACAATATATATTTCATTCAATTTCATTTCATAAATATAATGGGCCAGAATAAACCCTATGTGTAATGGAAATTTTAAATAGAATACCATTATATCCTAGTTGTTATTTTATACTTATGGAATAGTTTTATCTAAATTAAAAAAAAATATAGTTTTAAAAAAATTCAATAGATATAATTTCAATAAAAAATAAACATTTGAAAGGAAATGAAATGTGTTCTATAAAATTATATTTTTCGAAGAAAATGATCTTATAAAATATTTATAACGTTTATTAAAATTATTTTTTACCACTATTAGAAAAATTAATAAAAAATGATATAAATTTTTTAAACAATAATATCAAAATTAAATTAGATTGAATAGTTGGGATTTTATCTTAAAAGTGCAATTTTATATTAAAAATGAAAATTAGTTATTTTTATTGAAAACTAAATGTTATTTTTAATAAAATAATAGGAAATACTATATTTGTTATTTTTTTAATTTTTGGGGCCGAAGCCAGAATTTATTATTTAAAGTAAAGACCTCTTTAGACTGGGTAGAGGGAGACCCAGTACACAGCCCTAAGGCCCAAGGCCAAGTGGCCTGAAAACAAGGCTTGAAATATAACTAATTTATATCTTTAGAATAATTATTATATTGATTTTTAATATTCGAATCATCTGTACTTATTAGAATATATTCTTTAGAAACCCACATTTTCGTCATGTTTATTGGTCTAATTTTAATTTGGATTTAACCACTTATTAGAGTTTAATTTTAAAAAAATCTTTTAAAATCTATTATAACCTATTTTATATTATCTAATAATGAAAATAAATTTTTTTACAATAATATAATGGGAACATCAAAAATGTTATTACCATTGTTATTGTAAAACATGTTTTCTAATGGATAGACTAAGATGATTAGTGTTAAAAATGACCTAACCATTTCCCAAAAATAATTTCATGTCTTTATAGTGACCATATAATATATGTGGTTTAATAATAGAGTAATCATTGTTCCTTTTCCATGATAGACTCATGGTTGTAATTGATTCATTTCAAAAATAAAATGGTTGTTCTCTCCCCTATAACTAAAGGAACACCCACACACCTTCCCTCATAAGATGTTAAAAAACATTTGTTTTTGAAAATACCTAAAAAATAGATTCCCCAATGTAATTTATCATTTTAGTGCCATTTTTTATTCAAAAACACATTCTTGTTATGATTTTCTTGTAAAAAAATATGTAGTTGTCCAAAGAAGTGGTAATGTTCATAAAAGATCATTTTTATTTTATTTATTCATTGACCTCCCCAACATGATCTTAAATACTACATGTAAAATAAAAAAAATTATTCCTATTTTCAAATATTTTATTTTCTCAATTTAATATCTTTTTCCATCTCTCCCTATATCTTATTGTAAATGATCTTGTCGATCATGTGTATGATGGAATCCCACCTAGGGAACTGATGTTAATCGTTTTCCATCAACTCATATAAATATTTTATATATTTATGGATTAAATGAATATATATAATATCTATTATATATTTTTTATTATAAAAATGTAAAATCCAATATAAGTTTTTAAATTCCATTATGATTAGAACATGATAATGTCTCTCATGTATATGATAAACTACTGCCTCGCAAAACGATGTGATTGGTTTCTCACAAACACATTATAGGGAATTTAAAAAAGTATAAATTTAATAAATATATGTAATATATTGAAATGATATTGAAAATAGTATATATATATATATATCCTACTTCATTACACAATTATTCATTATAGAATTGATAATGATGCACATTTGTACATATGACCTAGAATCTCCAAGAAGTGATGTGGTCTAGTATAAATGTTCAAAATTCAATAATGATAATAAAAACCTATCTACTGAAATAAAAAATTAAAATTTATAACAAAAATATAATTTGGATAATAGGTAACAATATACTAATCTTAAGATCATGATCCTTCGTGTTAAAATATACATGAAAACATAAGGGTTTTTCACTCATAATAATAATAATAATGAATGATTGTTAATTAACTAGTGATAAAAGAATAAAAATAAATAATATATGATATTAGGAATATTCATATTGTTCTAGTATAAATTAATAAGATGGTTAAAAACTTTAATTATAAGGTTAAAAAAATGTTAAACCAAAATGATGTGTGAGGTATGTGACATAGTCTCAATTTCCCTTTATTGAGGCATATTGTAATGTTATATATATAATTTCAATGATACAGTGTATATACTACCCATTTGACAAGAAACATAATAATTATATAATATTTCATGAGATTTTATAACTCAATTTTATTTATTTAATCAAAAAGAGTTTTAATTTAAAATTTCCATGTGGTAAAGGATTTCATAACTCAATTTAGATTCTTTAGGTTTTATTACTTCTTAATCATCACAAACATTACTATATTATCTGTCAAATGTTTTTTCTCAAAATTATTTTTTATTTCATAGTTTTTATGTAAATTGTTATTTGATACAAATAATTCATTCATTAATTAATTATCACCTTAATTTTATAATCATTAAACGGGACTTCGTCTTTATTTCTCTTCATTGAAAGATATTTTAATGTTATTCAAATTAATTATTTTATATAGAACCTTGGAAACCTATTTATGATGTTTTATATTGAATAAATCATATATTATAATATTTTAGGTTTAAATTTTAATTATTACATCTATGTGGATTTGAAATGAAAATTACCATGTTGGAAACATTTTCATAAGTCAATTTCCAATCATTCAGTTATCTTACTTATTCATTTACTTTTACAATATATGATTACATATGTAAATAAGTTTTAAAATTTTTAATGTAATGTAAATTTATTTATATGGATACACATAATCGACCCATGGATTAATCTTCATATAAATGTTATGATCTTTTCAATTTATTTCATCTTAATTTCCATTTCACTGTGGCCTATTTGATAATACGATCTTATTCACTGTTATGTGGTGTATATTGACCCCCATTGATGTATTTAACATGAATAAAAATTTATTCATGCTTTGAATTTGTAAAAACTATGTTCATAATTATGTAGTCTACACCACTCATTTCATGTTTAATTTTTTTATTTTTATCTCTCTATTGATATAATAAATTCTATATTATAATTTATAACTTATAATTATGTTAAACTTAAATTTATTTATTATATATTTAATTGATATGATTATGACCTAAATAAAATTACATTTTTACACATGGTGTCTACATTGAATTTTAATTCATTATCTTTGGAAATAATTATAATTTCATATTCATTACACAATAATGATATTTGATGACATGGAACATTAATCACGAAGTAAATAGATTATGTAATATATGGGGAATGATTTAGGCGTGAACATATTTGGAGGGATAATTTATAGATTCCCTTGGATGCATAATTTGTATCATGAGATGAATCATTTTTCTAGGCTTGGTTAAATGGTTTTATACTATAGATTTAATCATATATATAAAAATATATTGTGAATTGTGTAGAAAGAATATGTATAAGGATTCTTAAGATGAGGAAATCTAATAAGTAATAATTTTCTTCATTTTGAATTCCAGAATAATTATCGATGAAATATTTGCAATGAAATTATCTATAGATTTATTTTTTATTGATTTTTAATATATTAAATGGAATGTGTTTTTAGTAATTTTACTTTTATATTGGTTATAAGTTATTAAATCATGATTGTATTTTAATTAGATAAATGTAATAAGCAATCAAATATTAAAATTCCATATTTATTATTCCTTGTTAATTATTGTTCATCCACCGTGGATAAATTATTCTTTATTTCACATTTGCTGAGAAGTTGAGATGACCCTTATTTTCATTACTTAACCAATAATCTTGGAACTCTACTAAGAATTATATCCATGTATACGCTGGAGAGAATACTTTTATTCTCAAAAAATGTTTTATTTTTTTTGTATTAAAATGTAATTTCAGAATCATGTATATCTATGATTTTCTATGAATAATTACCTTTTTAGTATTTTAGGATGTGAACTCATGTATATATTGAAAATGTATTATATTAGGCACAGAATCGGGGTTACTAGGTTTTTGTTCATTATAATTGGTGTCAAATAGATTTTTATCGAATCAATGGAAGTAGATTTATGATAAAACAAAATAGGCATCATGACCATTTTAAATATTTTGTGTATAATCATAGTAAGACATCTTAATATACGTTTAAGGTAGAGACCATTTTTTGGCATGAAATGAATTCACGTGTGTATACTAAAGGGGATGTGTTCCGGAAACTATATATCTAGGGATAATAACTATGAAAAATGTGGGTTCATATTAACTCAACTGTATCTCGGAACATGATAAGAACTTTATTATTGTCACTTTTAATTGGAAATTAAATTTATCGTAAATATCAAAATTCATATTATCATTTATATGAATATTTCCTTATATGTATAGAATTTTCTCAAATCGATTATAATTAGATATTTATTTGAGTATTTAGGGAAATATTGATAAATATTTATTATTTAATCAATACATATATTTTATTATAAGAAATATTATTCACTACTTATGTTTAATATTGTATATATGATGAGTTATTTGGACATATAGATATGGGTTTTACCCGGTTGTAGATATCCACTAGATGCATCAATACTCTTATGAGACAATTCAGTTCACTATTATTGGTTAACTTTATTTATGATTTGTAACTTGAAATCGTTTTAAAACTATCTTGAGAATAGTCTTTATAGTAGAGGAATCATGATACATGATATCATGACATCGAACAATTAATAATTTCATTAATTATGATTTATAATATTATTATCTTTGATATTTCAACAATGATACTATATATTGTTTCCTTATCATTTTCTTTTTTAAAATTAAATTTATTTTTTGGTTATTTAACTATCCATATTGATTATTCATTTTTAATAAGGAAATTAATGTTATTGATTAAATGGAATGTTTTGTCAAAAATTTTCTTTTCCATATTTATTATTCTTATTGATTATTTTTCATTTACACATGACAACATCCTCTAAACATAACTCTTAATGTGAATTTGAACTAAACCTTATTTTATTTTAGTTTATAGGAGTTAAATAAGTGTTCTTTTAATTATATTAAAGGGATTATATATTTATTACTGAAATTATCATCAAATAATTATTTTGTATTTTGTGTATTTAAATGTATTATGTGAATCATTTTTATTTCTAGTATTCCAAGGCTAATACAATATTTATTCCATTATGTTGTTATTTCATATATGTAGTGACAATATAAAAAGGTGTAAATCATCAATATATTACTTGGGATATGGTCAATATATATTGGATTTTTTCAGATGATTAACATTGACTTGACAAATACACATGGTAACAAGAATATAATAGAAGATGAATTGAGTTGGAATTCATGTAATAAGTAGATTAATGTGGATTCAAATCCAAGGAAGCTATTGATATTAATAACTAATTTGAAAATATATTAGATTTTGAAATGAAATATTTTTTTTATTTCTTTTTTCTATTTTACCTAATTGTTTCATGTAGATTAATGATTCTCAAACATATGTTGTTGAATTTCTAACAAATAGATTCATACACAATTGTGGGGAGAGCATTGAGTGATGTATACTAGATATGATTTCAATGTTTTTAATATTGATTCTTTTGTTGTTTACATAACTTATCAAGAATTTGTTTTCTACATATTTACATTCAATATATTCTATTGACCCTAGAATTCATAAGATTTATAAATTACATAGAGAGAATTTTTTGTGGGGTTAAATTAAGAGCACAGTGGGGGAGTTTTTCTTGAGAAGCCTCTAATTCCATTAGGGAAAAGTATTGAATTGATGTGTGTATTATACATTTCATTATTTATATATTTATTTGTGGAAAAGGGAGAGTATAACTATAAATTTTATCACCTATAACATAAAAATAGTGATGAATCATGATCCCATATGCGTAATTATGGATCAAATCCTGATGTCAGCTAATTTCATCCTTATTTTAAAATCCAATAACGGAATCAATGACAAAACATTACATTTGGGATGTTTTAATGAAAAAATCATGGCTATTTCAATAATCATTGTTTCAGACTAAGGAATAAATCTCATTTTTTAAATCCATACAATAATCCATTAGAACCCAATTGACCATTACTGCTTGTTATCATCCTTAAATAGATTGACATTTTGATTCATGATCTAAACATTGGAGGACATGCATAATGATTTTTTATGGATTATAGTGGAACATTGTATGACAATATACCATTATAGGAGTTCCTAATTAAAAATATTTATCAGGCCTCTATACATATGGATTGATTCACAACATTTTATAGTCTTCACCATCATTATCCACTTTTTTAAGTGAAGATTGGGGAGACATATCTTTTCAAACATAGCCTTTTATATGACATGATGGTGAAAATTCACTTTATATAAATAGGATAGAAATTTCATAGTGTTTTCCAAAATCATATTTAGATCATTAATGAAAATAATTATAATTTGATTTGGATGGCCTAGTTTTCTAGAGAACCACTTCCAGGCTATGGATTCATCGTTTTGGTAATCATGAGATGTCATCTCAATGCTATATTTTTATCGTTATATTATTTAATGAGTTAAAGATATTAAATTTTAGTTCTCACTATCAATAGAATTACTATCATTTCATAAATTCTTTTATATATATCAATTTAACATTTTCCAACCTCATATAGACCATGTGATTTTATGGGACCATATTTATATGTTTTTTGAATCTTGTGTTGATTCATGTGTCATTTAGAATTGTGCGTATGTAAAATAAGATATTTCAAGGTAAAAGTAATTATATTTACATTTTGTGATTATGTAGTCAGATTCAGTAGGAGAAATGGGAACCACAAAATTATAAGTTTCATTAGTTCCCCGAGTTCTTTTAAAATTACAACCACCTCAAAAATTCTAAGGAATTAAATTCAAATGTATGAGAGAACATAAAAACAGTAATTTATATTATATTTCCTTTGTTATATTTATTTTAAAGGAATATTTATTTGGTAATACTTTTGGAGGTTTTTGAATGTTTTTGTGTTTTTAGGATGTTTTTTAAATGATTTGTAGATTCTAAAATGTTAGTAAAGCCAAGAACTATCAACTGTAAATCATGAAAGGTGTTGTTGGGAGTCACTGTGAAGGTGAATTATTATGGAAATTCCTTTAAAAATCTGAATATACCATGAGATGATTTTTGAATGACGATAGTGGGAAAAGAAAAATTTCCTACCACTATGAAGAGATACATTCTTGTTTTTGGGTTTACTGATATAATAGTATGAAGAGGAAGAGGAAAAATGTCACATAAAAACAACAGGTTAGAAACTATATTGGTAGTTTAAATTCATTTTTACTAACAATGCATGATTTTGAACTTTTGTTAAGTTGTGTAAATACCCTAATGTATACTATACTCTTTCAAGAGAGGTGTAACATGATTATATAATAATCCCCAATAATTTTTCCTCATCAGTGAATCTAGTTGTTCATTCGATCATAATAAATTTTAGTCACATCCATGAGAAGGAATTTTATGAAGAATTAAATTTTTAAATATTAAACACGTCATATGTGTACTTTATTTTATATTTCACTCATGGAAATATGATGTTAAAAACATTAAATGATAGATCCATTCCATTTTACAAGTGATGTGGTTAAATTATTGGGAAAAGGTTTTAAATTTCGTAAAATGTATCAAAATTTTATTGTAACATCCCAGGTAAATAATGAATATGACATTTTTATATATATCCATATTTGTGAATAAAATATTAATATTACTTTAAAGGGAACTCTATGCTCGATGACGTACCTAATACGCGACAATGAGTTCCTTTAAAATATTATGTTGCACTCTAATAATAAAATAATATTATTTTAAATGGTAGTTAACGCCTAGCCATTGTAATGGCGGGAAAGAAAAGAACAAACTAAAAAATGATTATGTATGTTTTTCAAATATTTTTACTTTTTACAATAAATTTTAGAGGATTAAAAATGCGAATTAATACAATTTTAAGCGTAAACATTCTTATATTCTTTAAAAGGTCGATTAACCGCCTATTGATGGAGAACCTCTTTTAAATACACTTTTTGACAATTTTATGTGTTATATTTGACAAAATAAAATTCTTCTTTAGAATCAGGACATCAAAATTTACTTTGTGTAATTTTTTGGTATTTTTCCGATAAAGTTCATTTATTAAGGAATAGTGAAAAATGTTGTATTTTAATTCAAAACCTCTTTTTAATATAATTTATTTATATGATTACATTGTATTTTGAATTGTTTTTAAAGTTCAATTAGAATTTATTTTTACCGTTTAATTCAATTGTGGTCACTGGAATTAATTTCACTTTGAAATCAGACTTAAACTTGTGTCAATCTTTTGATACTTATTATCTCAGAAAAACAAGCTATTTGCTCTAACAGCAGGAATTAATTATTAAATTAATTAATGAAACTTATATGTTTTGAATTTTATAAAATAGAATTATTTTTTGAATTTGGAATATCAAATATAGCTTAGGGTGAAGTTTTGGTAATTTTTTGAAAAAAATCATTTTTTGATGAATAGTGAAACCACTAAGTGGTACTTATAAAAAATGATTTTCTATTTAAATGAGATTTTACCACCTCTGTGTTTTTAATTTCAAAAATCCGACATACATGGTTGTCATTAAGAATTAAAATGTGGTTCAATGGAATTAAAATAATTTTTTTTGTGAATAGTAACTTTTATATTCTTAATCACGATTAGAGGTAATTAGTGTAGTTTAAGGTAAAAATAATGTTTTAATAATATGAAATGACCTAGACACATGTCCTACCCCCATTGGATGAGTCCTGACCGACCAATACAATCAATGGGTCAACTTGGGGAACCCATGGAGCCACTTTTCTTGGAAAATGACATTAATACCATTTTATTTAAAGTTAAAATTAAAATGTCACAAACATGTGTTGTTTTACTAAAACAATTTTTACATGGGATTATACAAGTAATATTTTTTACTATAAATATTAATTATAAATCTAAAAATATTTTATACATCATTATATTTTTTTAAAATATTTAGACATTAAATAAATTAAATTATTTATGACACCATGATGATGCGGTGATTACCTCATTATTTAACGATTTAAATAAAATGAAACAATAATGTAAAATCTAAGACCTACACTTGTCAAAAACCTATTGGATGGGTGGATTTAGAACCCTTATCACCTTATCCTATAAATATATAATTTTGGGTCCCTTTTAATCCGAAAATCATTTTATAATAAAGTATCTTTTCTTAACTTTCAAAGAGTGCCCCTCCTCTCCTCTTATAAAAGGCCCCCACCTCTACCACCTTACCCAAACCTCTCAAGCATTTAGCTCACCCTACCCTACCCATGTTGTCTCTCCACATCCCTCTATTACTTCTATAAGCCTCACTTTGGGAAGAAGGCTTCCCAAGGAAGATTTTGAGCTCAAATAAATAATAGTTAAACTATTTTTAGGTAATGTCTTCACTTGTGTTCTTTTGTTTTATTTTGCTTCTACAACCCCATAAACTCTTTGTATTCATTTATTTTGTAACAACTACAGTATCTTAAATATACTAGGATGTTTTTATAAGAGTAATTAGAGCTACACATACACACAACTACATCTAATGGTTAAAGAACATATTGTTTCTGTGGACGGCGAATTTCTGCCTCATGAAACGATGATTGTTCAACACTCATATAACACCTTCAAAGGTGTCCATTAAGATGTCACTATATTTAAATATGATATATAATATTTTTATGTTTTACTTAAGCTTCTTTATTTTTCTTTTTTGGAATACCTTCACGGTTTCCATTGTGGGTAAACACGATAATTTCATTTTTGGAAGTGCGGACTACCACCCTCTGAAAGTGATTTGATTCGTTAATGCCATATGTGCGATGTATAAAGGATGGATTTATATTTATTATATATGATTTATGTTACATATAAATGATGAATATAATTCTGGAATTAAAATAAACATACCTCTCATTTAGTTTTAATTCCATTAATATGACATAGAAATGAAAGTATCATTTATGTGTACGTACGGCTTACCGTCTCCATGAACGGTGCATTTCATTTCTTACCTCTAAATGGTTATGTAATATTATAAATACATGTATATTCTGGATATATATGATATATATGATATCCAAATCATGAATATCATTCTAGATATAATGAACCTTTGACCAGACAAACAACATGTAATTGTAAGAAGTCCACTTTCGACTTAAGAAACAAATATCGACAAAACAAACATTATTAAATTAAATGATTAAATAATGTTTTTAACATGGAAATAAGTGATATAAAAGGAATAATGAACTTTAAAAAGGTTCTTAAGCAAGTATAAATTAACTCAAGTTTATTATTCAGGACGTTAATGAATGACTGAGTCAAGTTAGACCCGAGGTAAGGGATCTAACCTCTCTCTTTCTTTTTAAGAACTCTCTTTTATGTCATTTATTTTAAGATCAGAATTATTATGTTTGGGGAGGTTATTTTATATTCCTCATACTTTAATTTTTATTTTCATATTATTATAGAACCTATTTGATCTCATAAATACATTTTTGGAAGTTTTATGTGGCGCCGTTAGGCTACCAAGTTTTCGTAAGAGATTTTTCATCTCACTTTTATTCCCGTGACATTTATTCTACGTTTGCCACTATTTACTTTGATTAGTGTATGTTATTCCCATTATTATACACATTTTCTAGTATAATTTCATTTATGGGTATTTACATCTTCATTGTATGACCCTTATTCCATGGGGTGTACGTTTCGAAAGTTACCCAACTCGGTAAGGGAACCTTTCACCCTCCAATTTTTAAAAGACATCATTTGTTATGTATTTTAATTTACATCTTATTATGTTAGGATATGTTCTTATATATCCTTATTTATGTAAAGTTTATTTCCAAGTGATGAGATACCATTCACTCTCTCATCGACTAATTTTCTGAATTTTGAAGTGACGTCGTTAGGCTGTCATAATTTTTACAAGGGAACATCTTAACCCAATTTCGATTTCATTGGGTTCAACTTGTAATTCCTAAACATATCATCCTATGAATATGTGTGAATTACCTCTTATTGTTTCACACTTAATATCCAATTATATTTGGTGTATTTATATTTCTCACACATAATTATGAGATAGATTTATCCTTAATTTAAGGATACCATCTTTATAATGGATTCCAACTCAATTTACACTTCTAGTGAGACTTCATTATTGTTATGCACCAATTCACTCTTATATGCTGTGTATACTTTCCTTTGACATATTATATCATGAATCACTTTTTCTCATAATATTATAAAGTTTGGATTAAATGTTATTCCGTAATTATTTGTATTCAATAGTCTCTCATTTTAATAAAAGATCTTTAACAAAAATATCATTTTAAATGTTTTAAAGATTCATTATTATAAATATTTATCTTTAATGTCCATGTTTTCAAAATGGTTATCAGTATTTATTTATATGGACATTAATGTTTTAAAATTATAATTCCATTTAAATCTTTTAAGTGGTATGGGACACTTTGATTCAATAATTTCTTTTAAATGATTTTTGAAAATGGATTGATTAATTCAATATCTTGGAATTACTTATTGTTATTGAAATTAAAATGTTGTTATTGAAATGTATATATTTTCAATATTTTATGTGTAATGATGGTACTTGGTCATTTTACGGATGGTTACGTGATAAACCATATGACGGGTGGTGTCGTGAATACCAGGACGAGTGGTTACATTATAACCTCTAATGCATTGGTTATGGAAGTTGGCCGTATGACTATTCCATTTAAGTATGTGTGGAAGTCGACCGTATAGTTATTCCATTTAAGTATGTTTATGTCCCAAGTTACCTTTATATGTTATGTGTTCTTTATATGGGTTTTATGGTAATCTTTTGGTTACAAAATGGAATGTAATGATATTTTATTCAGTGAAGAGTTTTTACTACATCCTAAAGGTGAAACGTATTACTTGGATAAAGTATACATGGTTTACATATTGATTTGAAAAACTAACAGTTTTCATTTTTTGTGTATCCCTTACTGAGCTTTTTATGCTCACCCCAAGTTTTTTTGAAATGTTTTTCACAGGACTTAATGTGTAATAGGGTCAAGGATGGGATCAAGGGAAAGTCATGCAATCTAAAACATGGAACTAGACATTTTTCTTTTTAAGAGTTTTTATTTTATGGAAATTTAGTAGAAGTGAATACTTTGTAATCTTTTGAGATGTAATAGTTATGTCCTAATTCTATAAAACTCTAAACCTGAAAGGATCCTAAATGTGAACTATTAATTTAATTCAATATTAAGTAAGGTTTAAGGTCGGGGCCTTATAGTTGGTATCCAACGTCAGTTTAGATAACTTTAGAGGTTAGGGTATTCTCTAGGCATAAGTGACATTACCATAATGGTTAGGATTTCAAAAAGAGTCCTAGTTTTAGATAAAGTGAATGAGTATGTATATATTATCTTTTAACTTCCTCATTAATACATGATGGTTTTGTTGATATACACACACTGACATTTCTGTTTTTAGTGAATAGATGGATCTAGCAGGCACCAAAGTGACAATAGGTTTGAAGGAAATTGTGGTGGTTCTCTGATTAAGAGACTGGATGAAATGGGGGATTCAATGAGGAAACTCATGGTTATTCTAAACCAACTATCAAGGAGTCATCATCAACCAATTTTACCTTGGTATGTTCTGTAATGCATCATGTATGAGATGACCAATCGATGTGGAAGTTTAGGTAATAATTATAAAGGTAACCATTAGGGTTTATATGATCCTTACTTTTGAGGTAATTATGGGTTACTATATGTTATGATTTAATGTGATAGGCATGAGATAAAATTGAGGTTAAATTATGTTATAGTTATTTTTTGAGATTTTATCTCGTTGTTGGGGAATGTATTAAGAATTATACAGTTTTGGAAAAAAGACAACACGCAGACCTTGTGACAACCCGTCGCGTCGGACAAATCTACAGGAATCAAACCCACAACCAAAGTGCAACAGGTATTTCTCGCCTACCACTGGACCACGTGAAGTCCCTGGTTAGTTTGACTAATTATTTTTAGTTATATGATTTTATGAATTAATAGTAAGTTGATTTTGGGTTATCTATGGAAATTTATTAACCTATCATGGAGGATATGTGATTAGGTTAATTACTTTTCAATACGAGTCTTTAAGAGAAACTGATGTTCTTTGGAGATAAATTTTACGATTTAACTTGGAAGACGATGTATCCTTCTAATATTTGGGTTTCAATCTTAGTTTGGTTTACTTTGAAGAATTTTATGGACAAATTTTTTATCGAATGGTCCTCATTGAACTTTGGGTTTTGTTGGACAAATTTTGGAGATTAAGAATAGATTTTTTTTTATAAAGGGTTATCCTTTTCTGGATTATCTGATCTTGTACTAACTTTTTTGGTTTTGTTTTTGGTTAAATTCTAAAGACATGGGAAGTATATAGTTCTCTTTTTTGGATAAGGTGATTCTCTAGAAGTTGATTATAGTACTCTTAATGTGAACAAGTCTTCCCAAATACTCATCTATTAGAGATAATATGAGTTTGTGTAAGAAATCTAATAAAAGATGAATGTCAACATGATAAGTAATTATGTTTCCTTATGAATAAATTACTCAATAAAAATAACTTAAAACAAAAATGTTCTCTATTAACATTTCCTACTGGGGAATCGAATACCCTTTAACCCATCAGAAGATTGTGATTTTCTTGTGGTTAACATTCTCGTAAACATGTTTTCTATCACTATCCATCAGAACATGACCATATGTTTTCTCCTCCATGTCCATGATTCCCTACATGGAATCCTAGTATGGGTTAACTCGGGTGACCTCTGTACTTCTCTTTCATTATTTTAAAGTGATTTTTTTTACCGACTCTTGTTCTGATGTGGGACATTCAAGGATGTTTCCGAGCACAATTTTAATATTGTGAGGACGCAATTCTAAAAAGGGGGGAGGATGTAACACCCCAGGTAAATAAAGAATATGAGATTTTTATATTTATCCATATTTGTGAATAAAATATTAATATTTCATTAAAGGGAACTCTATGCTCGATGACGTAACCAATACGTGACAACGAGTTCCTTTGAAATCTTACGTTGCACTCTAATAATAAAATAATATTATTTTAAATGGTAGTTAACGCCATGCCATTGGAATGGTGGGAAAGAATGGAACTAACTAAAAAATGATTATGTATATTTATCAAATATTTTTACTTTTTACAATAAATATTAGAGGATTAAAAATGCGAATGAATCCAATTTTAAGTGTAAACAATCTAATAATCTTTAAAAGGTCGATTAACAGCCTTTTGATGGCGAACCACTTTTAAATCAACTTTTTGACAATTTAATGTGTTATATTTGACAAAATAAAATTCATATTTAGAATCGGGACATCAAAATTTACTTTGTGTAAATTTTTGGAATGTTTCGGATAAAGTTCATTTTTAATGAATAGTGAAAATGTTGTATTTTAATTCAAAACCACTTTTTAATCTAATTTATTTATATAAATATATTATATTTTTAATTTGTTTTAATGTTAAATTAGAATATATTTTTACTGTTCAATCCAATTTTGGTCATTGAAATTAATTTCACTTTGAAATCGGACTTAAACTAGTCTCAATCTTTTGATACTTATTATTTCATAAAAACACGATATTTGCTCTGGCAGCAGGAATTAATTATTAAATTAATTAATGAAACTTATATTTTTTTAATTTTGTAAAATAGACTTCATTTTTGAATTCATAATATCAAATATAGCTTAGGGTGAAGTTTTGGTATTTTTCTGAAAAACGTCAATTTTTTATGAATAGTGAAACCACTAAGTGGTACTTATAAAAAGTGATTTTCCGTTTAAATGCAATTTTACCAACTCTGTGTTTTGAATTACAAAAATACTACATACATGGTTTTCATTAAGATGTAAAATGTGATTCAATGGAATTAAAATAATTTTTTGGTGAATAGAAAGTTTTATGTTCTTAATCACGATTAAAGGAAACGTATGTAGTTTAAGGAAAAAATAATGTTTTAATAATATAAAATGACACAGACAGATGTCCTACCCCCATTTTATGAGTCATGACCGACCAAAAAAATCCATGGGTCAACTTGGGGACCCCATGGAGCCACTTTTCTTGGAAAATGACATTAATACCTTTTTATTTAATGTTAAAATTAAAATGTCACAAACATGTGTTGTTTTACTAAATCAATTTTTACTTGGGGTTATACAAGTAATATTTTTCACTATAAATATTAATTATAAATTTATAAAGACTTAATATATCATGATATTTTTTTAAAAAAATTTAGACATTAAATAAATTAAATTATTTATGACACCATGATGATGCATCGATTACCTCATTATTTAACGATTTAAATAAAATTAAACGATAATGTAAAATATAAGAAATACACTTGTAAAAAACCTATTGGATGGGTGTATTTAGAACCCTTATCAACTTATCCGATAAATATATAATTGTGGGACCCTTTTTATCCGAAAATCATTTTATAATAAAGTATCTTTTCTTAACTTTCCAAGAGTGCCCCTCCTCTCCTCTTATAAAAGGCCCCCACCTCTACCACCTTACCCACACCGATCAAGCCTTTTTCTCAGACAAAACCTGCCCATTTTGTCTCTCCACATCCCTCTATTATTCCTAGATGCCTCACTTTGGGCAGAAGTCTTCCCACAGAATCCTTTTAGCTGAAATCAAAAAGAGTTACCCGATTTTAATGTAATGACTTCACTTGTGTTCTTTTGTTTTATTTTTCTTCTCCAACCCCCTAAACTCTTTTTATTCATTTATTTTGTAAAACCTATAGTATATTCAATATACTAGGATGTTTTTATAAGATTAATTGGAGCTACACTTACACACACCTACATCAAATGGTTAAAGAACATACTGTTTCTGTGGATGGCGAATTTCTGCCTCACGAAACGATGATTGTTCAACACTCATATAACACCTTCAAAGGTGGCCATTAAGATGTCACTATATTTATATATTATATATAACATGTTTATGTTTTACTTAATCTTATGTATTTTTCTTTTGTGTCATACCTTTATAGTTTCCATTGTGGGTAAACACGATAATTTCATTATAGGAAGTGCGGACTACCGCCCCCTCAATGTGATTTGATTCGTTAATGCCATATGTGGGATATATAAAGGATGGATTTAAAGACATTATATATGATTTATGTTACATATAAATTATGAATATAATTCTTGGAATAAAATATACATACCAATAATTAATTTTTAATTCTATTAATATGACATAGAAATGAAAGTAGTGTTTATGCGTACGTACTGCTTACCGTCTCCATGAACAGTGCATTTCATTTTTACCTATAAATGATTATGTAATATTATAAATACATGTATATTCTGAATATATATGATATATATGATATCCAAATCATGAATATCATTCTGGATATAATGATCCTTTGACCACACAAACAACATGTAATTGTAAGAAGTCCACTTTCGACATAAGACCCAAATATCGACAAAACAATCATTATTAACTTAAATGATTACATAAAGTTTATTACATGGAAATAAATGATATAAAATGAATAATTAACTTGAAAAAGGTTCTTAATCAAGTATAAATTAACTCATGTTTAGTATTCATGACGTTAAAGAACGATCGACTCAAGTCGGACCCGAGGTAAGGGATCCAACCTCTCTCTTTCTTTTTAAGTACTCTCTTTTATGTCATTTCTTTTATGCTAATATTTCTTAAGTTTGGGGAGGTTATTTTATATTACTCATACTGTAATTTTCATGTTCATATTATGAGATAACCTATTTGATCTCATAAACCCATTTTTGGAAGTTTTAAGTGGCGTCGTTAGGTTGCCGAGTTTTCGTAAGGGATTTTTCATCTCACTTTTATTCCTTTGACATTTATGATATGTTTGCCACTATTTCCGTTGAGTGGTGTATGTTATGGGCATTATTATACATTTTTTTAGTATAATATCATTTATGGGTATTTAAATCTTCATTTTATGACCCTTCTTCCATGGGGCGTATGTTTCGAAAGTTACCCAACTCGGTAAGGGAACCTTTCACCCTCCTCTTTTTAAAAGACTTAATTTGTTGTGTCTTTTAATTAACATATTATTATGTTGGGATATGTTTATATATATCCTTATTGATTTAAATTTTATTTCCAAGTGATGAGATACCATTCAATCTCTCATCGACTAATTTTCTAGAATTTCGACGTGACGTCGTTAGGCTGTCGAATTTTTACAAGGGAAAATCTTAACCCAATTTCAATTTCTTTGGGTTCAACTTGTAATTCATGAACATGCCATCCTATGAATATGTGTGAATGACCTATGATTGTTTCACAATTAATATCCACTTATATTGGGTATATTTATATTTCTCGCACATAATTATGTGATATCTTTATCCTTAATTTAAGGATACCACTTTATAATGGACTTCATCTCAATTTACATTTCTATTGATACTTAATTGTTGTTATTCACCAATTCACTCTTATATGGTCTGTATACTATCCTTTGACATATTATATCATGAATCCCATAATTATCATGACATTATAAATTTCGGATTAAATGTTATTCCGCAATTATTTATATTCAATAGTCTCTAATTTTGTTATAAGATATTTAACAAAAATATCATTTTAAATGTTTTAACGATTCATTATTATAAATAATTATCTTTAATGTAAATGTTTTAAAAATGGTTTTCAGTATTTATTTATATGGAAATTAAGTTTTTAAGATTATAATTCCATTAAAATCTTCAAAGTGTTATGGGACACTTTGATTCAAAAATCTCTTTTAAATGATTTTTGAAAATGTATTGATTAATTCAATATCTTTGAATTACTTATTGTGATTGAAAATAAAATTTTGTTATTGAAATGTTTATATTTTCAATATTTTATGTGTAATGATGGTACTTGGACATTTTACGGGTGGTTACATGATAAACCATATGACGGGTGGTGTCGTGAATACCAGGACGGGTGGTTACGTTATATCCACCAATGCATTGGGTATGGAAGTCGGTCATATGGCTATTCCATTTAATTATGTCTGGAAGTCGACCGTATGGTTATTCCATTTAAGTATGTTTATGTCCCAAGTTACCTTTATATGTTATGTGTTCTTTATATGGGGTTTATGGTAATATTGTGGTTACAAAAGGGTAATTAATGATATTTTATTCAGTGAAGAGTTTTTACTACTTCCTAAATGTGAAAGGTATTACATTCATGAAAGTATACATGGTTTACTTGTTTTTTTGAAAAAATAACAGTTTTCATTCTTTGTGTATCCCTTACTGAGATTTTTATGCTCACCCAATGTTTTTTTGAAATGTGTTTCACAGGACTTAATGTGGAATAGGGTCAAGGATGGGATCAAGGTAAAGACATGCTATTTAAAACATGGAAGTAGACATGTTTCTTTTTAAGAGTTTTTATTTTATGGAAATTTAGTAGAAGTGACTAATTTTTAATCTTTTGAGTTGTAATAGTTATGTCCTAATTCTCAAAAACTCTAAACCTGAAAAGATCCTCATTGTGAATTATTCACTTAATTCAATATTAAGTATGGTTTAAGGTCGGGGCCTTATAGTTGGTATCAACGGTCAGTTTAGATAACTTTAGAGGTTAGGGTATTCTCTAGGAATAAGTGACATTATCATAATGGTTAGGATTTCAGAAAGATTCCTATTTTTAGATAAAGTGAATGAGTAAGTATATCTTAGTGTTTATCTTCCTCATTATTACATGATGGTTTTTGTTGATATACTCACACTGACATTTCTATTTTTAGTGAATGGATGGATCTAGCAGGCACCAAAGTAACAATAGGTTTGAAGGAAACTGTGGTGGTTCTCTGATTAAGAGACTGGATGAAATGGGGGATTCAATGGGGAAACTCGTGGTTGTTCTAAACCAACTATCAAGGAGTCGTGATCAACCACTTGTACCTTTGTATGTTTTGTAATGCATCATGTAATAGATAACCAATCGATGTGAAAGTTCATGTAATAATTATAATGGTATCCATTAGGGTTTATATGATCCTTAATTTTGAGTTAATTATGGGTTGCTATATGTTATGATGGATGGTTAAAGGCCTGAGATAAAATACATGTTAAATTATGTTATGGTTATTTTTGAATATTTTATCTCGTTGTTGGGGAATGTTTTAAGAATTATAATGTTTTAGAAAAAAACAACACACAGACCATGTGACAACTCGTCGTGTCGGACAAAGCTGCGGGAATCGAACCCACAACCACAGTGCAACTGGTATTTATCGCCTACCACTGGACTACGTGAATTCCCTGGTTAGTTTGACTAATTCATTTTAGTTAGATGATTTTATGAATTAAGAGTAAGTTGATTTTGGGTTATCTATGGAAATTTATTAGCCTATCATGGAGGATATGTGATTAGGTTAATTACTTTTCAATACGAGTATTTAAGAGCAACTGATTTTGTTTGGAGATAAGTGTTACGATTTAACATGGAAGACTATGTGACTAAATCATTCTAATATTTGGGTTTCAATCTTAGTTTGGTTTACTTTGATGAATTTTATGGACAAATTGTTTATCGAATGTTCCTCGTTGAACTTTGGGTTTTGTTAGACAAATTTTGGAGATTAAGAATAGATTTTCTTTTTATAAAAGGTTATCCTTTTCTGGATTATCTGATCTTGTACTAAAATTTTTTGTTTTGGTTTTGGTTATTGTCTAAAGACATGGGAAGTATATAGTTCTCTTTTGTGGATTATTTGATTCTCTAGAAGTTGATTATAGTACTCTTAATGTGAACAAGTCTTCGTAAATACTCTTCTTTTATAGAAAATATGAGTTTGTGTAAAAAATCTAATAAAAGTTGAAAGTCAACATGATAAGTAATTATGTTTCCTTATGAATAAATTCCTCAATAAAAAGTAACATAAAACAAAAATTGTTTCTATTAACTTTTCCTACTGGGGAATCGAATACCATTTAACCCATCACAAGTTTTTGATTTTCATGTGGTTAACTTTATCCTAAACTTGTTTTCTATCACTATCCATTAGAACATGACCTTATGTTTTCTCCTCCATGTACATGTTTTCTTTCATGGAATCCTAGTATGGTTTAACTCGAGTGACCTATGTACTTCTCTTTCTTTATTTTAAAGTGATTTTTTTTACCGACTCTTGTTACGATGTGGGACATTCAAGGATGTTTCCGAGCCCAATTTTAAAATTGCGAGGACACAATTCCCAAAAGGGGGGAAGGTTGTAACATACCAGGTAAATAGAGAATATAATATTTTTATATTTATCCATATTTGTGAATAAAATATTAATATTACTTTATAGGGAACATTATGCTCGATGACGTACCCAATACGCAACAACGAGTTCCTTTGAAATCTTACATTGCACTCTAATAATAAAATAATATTATTTTAAATGGTAGTTAATGCCTAGCCATTGTAATGGTGGGAAAGAACGGAAATAACTAAAAAATGATTATTTATGTTTGTAAAATATTTTTACTTTATACAATAAATGTTAGAGGATTAAAAATTCGAATGAAACCAATTTTAAGCATAAACATTCTAATATTTTTTTAAAGGTAGATTAACCGTCTTTTGATGGAGAGCATCTTTTAAATCCAATTTTGACAATTTTATGTGTTATATTTGAAAAAATAATATTCTTCTTTAGAATCGGGACATCAAAATTTACTTTTTGTAAATTTTATGGTATTTTTCCGATAAAGTTCATTTTTTAATGAATAGTGAAAAATGTTGTATTTTAATTCAAAACCTCTTTTTAATCTAATTTATTTATATGATTAGATTATATTTTTAATTGGTTTTAATGATAAATTAGAATATATTTTTACCGTTTAATCCAATTGTGGTCATTGTAATTAATTTCACTTTGAAATCAGACTTAAACTAGTGTCAATCTTTTGATACTTATTGTTTCACAAAATCTCGTTATTTGCTCTGACAGCGGGAATTAATTATAAAATTAATTAATGCAACATATATGTTTTGAATTTTTTAAAATAGACTTCATTTTTGAATTTGTAATATCAAATTTATCTTATGGTGATGTTTTGGTATTTTTCAGAAAAATTCAATTTTTGATGAATAGTGAAACCACTAAGTGGTATTTATAAAAACTGATTTTCCGTTTAAATGAAATTTTACCACCTCTGTGTTTTGAATTTCAAAAATCTGACATACATGGTTTTCATTAAGAAGTAAAATTTGGTTCAATGGAATTAAAATAAATTTTTGGTGAATAGTAACTTTTAACTTCTTAATCGCGATTAGAGGTAATTAGTGTAGTTTAAGGTAAAAATAATGTTTTAATAATATGAAATGACCTAGACCCATGTCCTACCCCCATTGGATGAGTCATGGCCAACCATGAAAATCCATGGGTCAACTTGGGGACCCCATGGAACAACATTTCTTGGAAAATGACATTAATACCTTTTTATATAAAGTTAAACTTAAAATGCCACAAACATGTGTTGTTTTACTAAAACAATTTTTACATGGGGATATACAAGTAATATATTTTACTATAAATATTAATTAGAAAGATAAAAATATTTCCTATATCATGATATATTTTTTAAAATTTCTAGACATTAAATAAATTAAATTATTTATGACACCATGATGAATGCTGTGATTACCTCATTATTTAACGACTTAAATAAAATGAAAAGATAATATCAAATATAAGACCTAAACATGTCAAAAACCTATTTAATGGGTGTATTTCGAACCATTATCACCTTATCCTCTAAATATATAATTTTGGGACCCTTTTAATCCGGAAATCATTTTATTATAAAGTATCTTTTCTTAACATTCAAAGAGTGCTCCTCCTCTCCTCTTATAAAAGGCCCCCACCTCTACCACCATACCAACACCTCTAAAACATTTGGTTCGGCCAAACCCTACCCATTTTGTCTCTACACATCCCTATATTACTTTTAGAAGCCTCACTTTGGGCAGAAGTCTTCCCAAGGAAGCCTTTGAGCTAAAATCAAAAAGAGTTACCCGATTTTAAGATAATGTTGTCACTTCTGTTCTTTTGTTTTATTTTCCTTCTCCAACCCCCTAAACTCTTTTTATTCATTTCTTTTGTAACAACTACATTATCTTCAATATACAAGGATTTTTTTTATTACAGTAAATCGAGCTACACTTACACACACCTACATCTAATGGTTAATGAACATACTGTTTCTGTGGATGGACAACTTCTGCCTCACAAAACGATGATTGTTCAACACTCATATAACACTTTAAAAGGTGGCCATTAGGATGTCACTATATTTATATAAGATATATAATATGTTTATGTATTAATCAAGCTTATGAAAATTTCTTTTTCGGAATACCTTTATGGTTTCCATTGTGGGAAAACACGATAATGTCATTTTAGGAAGTGCGGACTACCGTCCCCTCAAAGTGATGTGATTCATTAATGCCATATGTGGGATGTATAAAGGATGGATTTAAAGTTATTATATATGATTTATGTTACATATAAATGATGAATATAATTCTGTTATTAAAATATACATACCTCTCATTTAGTTTTAATTCCATTAATATGACATAGAAATGAAAGTAGCGTTTTTGCGTACGTACGGCTTACCGTCTACATGAACGGTGCATTTCATTTCTTACCTCTAAATGATTATGTAATATTATAAATACATGTATATTCTGGATATATATGATATATATGATATCCAAATCATGAATATAATTCTGGATATAATGAACCTTTTACGACACGAACAACATGTAATTGTAAGAAGTCCACTTTTGACTTAAGAACCAAATATTGACAAAACAAACATTTTTAACATAAATGATTACATAATGTTTATAACATTGAAATACGTGATATAAAAGGAATTATTAAATTGAAAATGGTTCTTAAGAAAGTAGTGAAATTTATGTGAATGTTTACATAATGATTACATAATGTTTATTTGTAGTGAAATCGATGTGAATGTTTACATAATGATTACATAATGTTTACATAGTCGATGTGAATGTTTACATAATCATTTTTAACATAAATGATTACATAATGTTTATTGGTAGTGAAATCGATGTGAATGTTTTTTTGGAAACCCTCTTTGATAATAGTTTATTTTGTTATTGAAATTGGGTATTTTTATGAATAGTGAAAATAATTTCATGATTTTATAATGATTTTATTATTTTTATTTGTTTTGATTCATGGAGAAGTGTATTAAATAAGATGATTTTTTATTACAATTGTTATTTTGAATAGTTATTTAAAAGGGTGTTTTTATTTTAATGATTGAAAATGTTGTTTTTTTGTATTTGATTTTTGGAATGGTGGTTGTTTGTGTTCATGTGAATTTGGGGAAGATGAGGGTAAAAGGACTTGGAATCATTATTGGGATATATAATTCTTAGTTATTTCACATGTTAAAATAGTTCACTATGTGATATCATTGTGACAGTATGACTCACCACTCATATATATAGGGGAGTCCATGTTGCATGCATGGTTGAATGTTTAGTTATTTGGAATGGATGGGATTATGCATAAATTGAGTTATGAAATTGTTATATAACATTGTTTAGTTTCTTTTAATTAAGTGTGGTTTGTTTTTATTTTTATACTATGTCACTTGTTTATATTCTGATATAAATTATTTTATTAATTGTTTTAGTTTAACACTTTTTTATAAAGGTGCTAATATGTTCTATCTCAGTTGAGTGAGTTGTGAATTAATTTTGGGATAGCCTACTGAGTTTCATTACTCACCCCTTATTTGGAACATTGGTTCTTTTATAGATGTTGTTTATCAATAATTTGGAAATTTTTATATATCATAGTTCTCATGTTTCTCTTAGTGATACTTGGGATGTTTTTTGGAAAATAGTGTGTAAAATTTTGGAGAATTGGTTTAGTGATATTCATTGATTATTGTGTGTTTTTAGTGTGTGGTTTTTTATTTTTTTACCCTCCCAATGTTGTATTCATTATTGTTGGTTTTTATATTAATGAAATATTTGAGTTTCCATTTGATGTTTTCATGCGTCACGTTGCACTGTTTTTTTATGACATATTGGTTGGTTTTTTATTTAAAGAATAAAAAATCACCCCCTCATGTTAATGAACCCCATGCCATTTATTTATAGCCATTAGAATCTTGTGGATGTCACTTAATCCCAATAAACATCATCTCGTCTTCTCACGACAATGAGGAGGGGAATAATGTTACAAGTGGTAACAACCTTTTTGGTATATAACTAACAAGTGGAAATTATTCCATTCACTCATGGAGTTTATATTAATTATAGAATATTATTTATGTTGGATTGGAAGAAAAGAGTATGTTCTTCTGGGATTGAATTCTAATGTTCAAAAAGAAATAACTAACCTTTTTGAGGAAATTATTGTTTCCATGGAGTTGGGTATATAATTGTTTTTGAGTAATATATATGGTTTGGAAGCTCATTATTATGGATTAATCCAATGAGACGAGATTGAAACGTATTATAGAAATAAATTTCTACTAGGGGATTATATTTCATTTAGCGAAATGATTTATTATTTTTGGGAAAACGTTATAATTTTTGAAAAATGTTAATGTTTTTTTCAAATGTGATATTTTGAAAAGGGCATGGTTGTTTTATTTGAATATTTTTTTATTTTCAAAAGTGTTTTTTTTAAGAAATGGTTGATTATGGAAAATGTTGGTTTTGGAAATTATTAATTTCATAGTTGTAATGTTGTGGAATTTTAAATGTTAAGCATTAATTTTGTAGATAGTGTGACTTATGGAGGTTGTTGATTTTATAAGAAATGGAAACCACTAGGAATAAATGAAACCAATCAGAAGAAGATATTTAGAATGTGGTTAAACAAAATCCAAATGTTAACCAATTGCTGGATTGGAGTATAGTCAAATATTTACATATTGTTGATTTATGGAATAATAGGGATAAGCCAAGGAATTTTGATCGGCCCATTCAGTTCCAAAATCTAAATGAAAAAAATATTTTCGGGTGATACCAAACTTGAAAAGGAATATTTTGACCGAATAAGATAAATCATATTATTGGTTTCCTCATCACACACTCTGAGAAGAAGGTCAATATCGTGACTAATATGTTGGATGATCCAAAATGATAGTGGTGGGATTTATCTATTATGGGAAAATTATTCCAAGCCCTTGCATTGGATGATTTTTAAAAATAATTCAATAAAAAAATAATTTCCTTAAACTTTTATAATTTAAAGAACAACATAATTATTTACCTTAAAGAATGAAAATAATTCGATAATGGAGTATGTGGAAAATTAACTGATTTAGTTTTCTTTTCAACAAATGTTCATGTTAGACCACCTTAAATGTAGGTATATTTGATTCAGGGTTACGGAAAGATATTATCTAGAGTATTTTTATACTTTTTATTATGGATTATATACTGATGGTCAATAAAGTACGGGTACCATAATAAAACATCTCAGGAGCTACGGGAAGAGGGAGTATATTGATACCAACTGTAAATGGTTATAACTCTAAGGATGGGAGAAATTGGAAGAAGGAAATATATTTCTAGGGTATGAGTGTGGCTTATAATATGACAGCTAGATTGGCGAACCTTCCTTGAAGACCCACGATTAAAGAATGATGGATACAATCTAGTTTGTTCGATCATATTAAGATATTGTAAACCACACCACCTAGATCATGCCTCAAAACTAATTATATGGGGAATCCTTAACTATTTTATCATATTTTCTCTGAGATCAAGTGTACAATACCCTTATCAAGTATCAAAGGGGTCCAAGGCTTCGACATTATGAGGGTTGTAGAATCAATGACATTAGTGAAACTCATCTAGTCATGGTTGTAACATCCCAGCTAAACAAGGAATAAGACACTTTTCATATTTATTAATATTTGTTAATTAAATATTAATTTTACATTAAAGGTGTTTCTATGTTCGATAACATACCTGATACACAACAACATGTTACTTTGAAATCATACATTGCACAAAAATAATATAATATTATTATTTTAAATGGTCGTTAACTCCTAGATTTTTTATTGGAAAGAATGAAAAAAACTAAATACAATATGATTATACTGTTTTGTTAAATGTAATCAGATTTATCCAATAAATGTTAGAGGCTTAAAATGTGACTGAATCTAATTTTAAGCATAATTTACATTAAAAGGTCGATTTACCGCCTTTTAATGGAGAACACTTTTAAATATAGTTTAGGACTCTTTAATAAATTCTATATCACCAAATAAAACCCTTCATTATAATGGGGACACCAAAATTTAATTTGTGTAGATTTTTGGAATTTTTTCGAAAAAGTTCATTTTTAACCAATAATGTAAATATTGTATTTTACTGCAAAACTATGTTTTAATATAATTTATTTATATGGTTAGATTATATTTTATGTTGTTTTAAAGTGTAATTAGAATATATTTTTACCATTTAATCCATTGTTGGTTAATGGAATTAATTTCACTTCAAAATTGAAAAAAACAAGTGTCAATGTTTTGATAGTTATTGCTTCTTAATAAATGCTATTTGTTTTAACAAAAAGAATTAATTATAAAATTAATTAATGACACTTTTATGTTTTGAATTTGGTAAAATAGACATCATTTTTGAATTTGGAATATCAAATATAGCTTAGGATAAATTTTTGGTATTTTTTTGAAAAACATCAATTTTTGATTAATAGTGAAACCACTTAGTGGTAGTTAAAAAAACTGACATTTTCATTTAAATGAAATTTTTTCCTCTTGTGTGAATTGAATTTCAAGAATCCGAAATACGTGTTTGTTATCAATAAGTAAAATTTGGTTCATTAAGATGAAAATAATTTTTGGTGAATTGTATCTTTTGACATTTATTTACTGTGGTTAAATGTAAATTTGGTAATTCAAGGTAAAAAGAATATTATAATAATTCAAAATTACCTTAACATTTGTCCAAAACTTATTGGTTGAGTCATGGCCGACCATGGTCATCTTTGGGTCGATTTTGGGACACCATTAATCCACTCAATAATGATGACGACACTTAAGATTAATTAATTTAATGTAAAGCAAAAAATGACATAAACAAAAATCATTGAGTAAATTAATTTTTATATGACGTTATATAACGAATATTTTTTTCTTTGAATAATCATTCTATATATTAAAATATTTCCTACATTATAGTTTTTTTTATAATTTTTAGACGTCGAATAAATTAAATCATTCATGACACAATAATGATGCAATGTTTACCTCATTAATAAATTATTGAAATAAATTAGATTATAAATATTAAAATAACATCCATTACTTGTCCAATTCTTATTGGATGATTTTATTTATACCATGGTACATCTTATCTTTGACTCTAATTATTTTAGGACCTTTTGAAACCGAATATAGGTTTATAATAAAATAATATTTTCATAATTAACGATCCACTCCTCTTCCATATAAAAGGAGACCACATCTAACCAATTCCTGACACATCTAGAGCAATTTGGATTGTCCAAACTCTGCCCAATTAATCTCCCTAAATCCCTCTCCTCCACCTAGAAGCCTTAACTTAGGCAGAAGGAACTTCAAGAGGTCCTTTGGTTCAAACCAAATGGAGTTACCCAAATTAAAGGTAACAATTTCTCTTAATTTGTTTTCTTTTATTTTACTTCTCCATCCCATAAAATATATTTATTCCTTACTTTTTTAACAACAACAGTATCCTAAATATACTAGTATATTTTTATAATAATTATTCTAAATACACTTACACACACCTCCATCTAATGGGTGAATAACATAATGTTTCTGTGGATGGAAAACTAACACCTCACGAAACGATTATTATTCACTTACATCTTACCTCCTCTCATATTGGCCATTATTATGGGAATTTATTTATATACAATTTATATTTTGTTTATGATTTCCTTATTTTTCTTTACTTCCCATTTATATCACTCTTTTATGGTTTCCATAGTGGGTAAATACCATAATCTCATTAGATGAAGTGCGAACTACCGCCCCCTCAAAGTGATATGACTCGTTAATGCCTTATATGGGACGTATAAAGGATGGACTTAATAATAATTTATATCATATTATACTGGAATTACAATATAACTATATATCATAATGTTTTTAATTCCATTAAAATAATAAATAGAAATGGAAGTAGCATTCATGCGTACGTACGACTTCCCGTCTCCATGAACGGTGCATTTCATTTCTTACATCCAAATGTTATGTACTATTATAAATACATTTATATACTGGATATATATGATATATATGATATCTAAATAATGAATTTAATTCTGGATATAATTAACTATTGACCGCATGGACAACTTGTAAATATAAGGTGTTCATTTTCAACTCAGGTACTAAATATCGACAAAATGGACATTATTAACTTAAAATGATTACATAATATTTATAAAATTAGAATAAGTGATATAAAAGGAATAATAAACATTAAAATTGTTCTTAAGAAAATATAAATTAACTTTAGTTTATTATTCATAAAATTAATGAACGACCGAGTCAAGTTGGACAAGAGGCAAGGGATCTAACTTCTCTCTTTCTTTTCAAGTACTCTATTTTATGTCATTTCTTTTATTTCTCCATGTTTCATGTTGGATGATGTTATTTTGTATTCACCATACTGTAATTTTTAGTTTAATATTATGATTGACCCCCTCTTACTCTCATCAATTCATGTTACGAATATTTAAGTGGCGCTGTTAGGCTGCCAAATTTTTGTAAGGGATTTGCTTATCTCGCTTTTAATTCCATGAGATTTCCATTCTTCACAACTTATTCATTTCATGTGGTGTATTTTTTACTTATATTTGATATATATTATCATTATTATCATTTTATTCATGGTATTGTGTTATTATTTGGTGGTTATTAACTTTTAATCAGTTAATTACAACATGGTAAAGGGTTCCATCTCACATTATATTCTCGTGAGATTCATGTTACATTTTCCACTATTTCCTTTGGTGTGGTGTATATACTTCCCATGATTGTACAATTAGTGTAATATACATTCATTTATGAGTATTTACATCTTCATTGTATGATCCTTATTTCATGGGTTGTATGTTTCATAAGTTAACAAATCGGTAGGGTAACCTTTTAACCCAATTTCAATTCCTTAGGTAAATATTCTAATTCATAATTATGTCATTATTTGATTATGTGTGGAATCACAAATTATTTATATGTGTTGTAATTTACACTCCCCTTTGGGTGGATATACTTTTGATTCACATAATCACTCTATTGATAAATTATTATGTCATTAATATGAACTTCATAAGAGTAATATTAAATCAATCTCCATTCATTGAGTTAAACATTCAAGTAATTGGTTTTGACTTAAAAAGAACATGTGTGAATTTACTATAATTTATTTTCACTGAATATCCAATTATATTGAGTTTATTATTATTTTTCACACATTATTATGTAATTTATTTATCCTTAAACTAATGATACAATTTTTATAAGGGATTTCATCTCAATTTACATTCCATTGAGACTTCCTTGTTGTTATGAAGCAATTCACTCTTATATAGTGTATATACTGTCCTTTCTCATATTATTTCATGAGTCCCCTTATTCTCATGATATTATAATGTTATGATTAAATGTTATTTCCTCAATTATTTGTATTCATGCATCTATCTTTTTGTTAAAAAAACTCTTACTAAAATATCGATTTAAATGATATAAATATTTATTCTTACAAATATTTCTCATTAATATCCAAGTTTTCAAAATGGGTTTTAGGATTTATTTATATGGAAATTAATTTTTTCAAATGATAATTCATTTAAAATCTTCAAAGTGGTATGTACCACTTTTATTCAAAAATATCTTTTTAAGTGGTTTTGAAATTGATTTCATAAAACATTGTCTGGATTAGATATATTGGAATGTGGAAATATTATCTTTCCTTCATACATGTGTTATATTTTATGATTAGGTTATGGTTATTTGGAATTTCTTACATATACGGGTGGTTCGGTGATAAACCTATGGTGGGTGAGCCCGAGATAGCTCTCTAATTCATTGGATAACGTGAAGGAGGAGAATGTGATGTTTTTTCTAAGAGATTTAGGGAATATACCATGATTGGTATTCAAAGTGTAACTCCCTTTGTAGCTGTGATAGCTAGAATGTATGTGTGATAAGGATGCCATATGTAACCTTTATGATTTATGATTTTTGTGTGTTATTCATAAATCTTATGATTTTATAAGGTATGTAATGATTGAAAAGAATGGTTTCATTGATTTGTATTTATTGATGGGATAATGTTTTATTCTCTTATTTTATAACCATTATTGAGATTTTTAGGATCATACCATGTTTTTGAAAGTGTTTGCACAGGGCTTACAAAAGAATAGGGTCAGGGATGGGATAATGTGATAGTCATGATGTCTAACATATGGAACTAGACATGTTTCATTTTAAGAGTATTTATTTTATGAAAAAAATCGATACTGAGTAGTAGTGTCTCCTTGTAATATTCAAGTTGTTATCTAATAGTTATGGCCTAATTCTCTAAAACTCTAAACATAAAAAGATCCTCATTGTTAATTATTCATTTAATTCAATATTATGTAATGTTATAAGGTCGGGTCCTTATATTTGGTATTAGAGGTCGGTTTAGACAACATTAGGGGTTAGGAATTTTTGTTAGACATATAGTTAGTCTCTGTCTAATATTTCAGTTAAATCCTTGTTTTATAACTTTTTTAGATCAAAGAAATTCATTTATAAATGGATGGAGGAGGATCTAAAATGAAATTCCTATCTCTTCCCGATGACATGTTTGCAATAATTATTACAAAGTCATGTTTGAATGATTGTGAATCTTTTCTAGAATACAAATCACTTTCAAGAAGATGTTTGAGATATCTAACTCCTCCAACATACCTCATTATCATTGTGGATCATATATTTTATTTTGAAAAATCCTATTTTCACAATATTCTCATATTTTCTTGAAAGGTAAATATTATCAAGTCATTTTCAAATATTTTACCTTATAAAAATATTTTAAAGAATATTAGGATTTTTAAAAAGGTGCTAAAGAAGGAGACCCTTTCACAACCTATTTATATTTTATTTTAAAATATAGTCTCTCAGCACATACTTATGGTATCTCAAAATGATCGTTAATTGAAAGTTTCAACTCAAATTTGGTACGCATGTTTTTTAGAAATCATGTTTTATCATATGTTTTGAAATTATAAGTCATACATGATTATTTTCCAAAACTATTTTTATGTGAACACCCATATAACCCATGTTGTAAAAGGTGTATTTGGATTGAGGAAGAAAATGATTTTGAAGGATCTCTAAATCATTGTTGCAATGCTTGTACCTTCTACCTACGTGAACAAGATGACAATGAAACCAAATGGAAACCATGATCGTGGTATGATGTTCTTAATTTTGGGGATTGTTTTATTTTATCATATGGTGGTGAAATAAGACATCAAGAATGAAGATGTTGAGACCATAATTAATTTTGATGAAAATGAGAGGTATAAGGAAACCTTTGAGGTTAAAACATGTTATGGTTATTTTTTACTTTTTGAAAAAGGACAACCCGTAGGATGTGTGACAACACATCACATCCGTAAAGTCTATCAGAATCGAACCCACAACCGAAGAGCGACAAGGGAACATTTCCTAACACTAGCCTACATGAAGTCTCGGGTTAGTATGACTTATTATTTTAGTAAAATGTTTTTATGTAAAAATAATAAATTTATTTTTGGAACTTATGTTTAATCAAATGCATATAGTTAGTATTGAAAAATGATTTAGTAATTATGCGATAAAATGTTTTTGTGGAAGACGTTCTCTATTTTGAGGAAACACTATACGCCTAAGGAAGAAAGAATACTACGGGATTTCAATTGTGGAATAATGGTTGAAATTTTAGTTTTGAATAATCTATGTTTTTATCATAGACACATGATTATTTGATTTATTTATGAAAATGATTAACCTATCATGGAGAATAAGTGATTTGGTTAATTAATTTTCAATATGAAACTTTAGGAGTAACTAGTGCAACTTGGAGATAAATGTTAAGATTTATCATGGAAGTCTACGTAATTTAATGCTTATGATATTTTGGTTACAATCAAAGTTTAGATTACTTTTGAAGAATTTTAGGGACAATTTTTTATTGATTGTTCTTTGTTGGACTTTGGGTTTTGTTAGACACAATTTGGAGATTAAGAGAAGTTACTCTTTATGTAAATGTTTATCCTTTTTTGGGATTATTTGATCTTGTACTAAATGTTTTTTTAAGTTAATATCTAAAGACAAGGGATATATATAGTTCATCTTTTTTGGATTATTTGATTCTCTAGAAGTTTATTATAGAACTTTTAATGTAAACAAGTCATCCTGAATACTCATCGTATGGAGGAAATTTTATTTTTTGTTAGAAATATAGTGAAAGATAAAATTATACCTGAAAAGTAATTGTGTTTCCTTATTTTTTTAGTTAATATAATAAATAAATTCTTTAATGAAAAGTAACATAAAATAGAAACCTTGTCTGTTAACTTTTCCTACTGGGAAATCAACAACTGTGAAACCCATCACATGTTTGTGATTTTCTGGGGGTTAAATTTCTCCTAAACATGTTTTCTATCACTCTCCATCAGAACATGATGGTTTTTTTCTCCTACATATCCCTGTTTTCATGGAATCCTAGTATTTTTTTTCTCAGTTAACTTTTGTACTTCTCTTCCTTTATTTCCAAGTGATCATTTTATTGAATCTTTTTCTGATGTAGGGATTTTAATGAAGTTTCCATGCCCAGTTTTAAAATTGTGAGGATGAAATTCCCAAAAGTGGGGAAGGTTGTAACATACCAGATAAATAATGAATAAGAAACTTTTCATATTTATGAGTATTTGTGAATTAAATATTAATTTTAGATTAAAAGGGATTCTACGTTTGATAGCGTACCTGATACACAACAACATGTTTCTTTGAAATCATACATTGCACACTAATAATATAATATTATTATTTTAAATGGTCGTTCACTCCTAGTCGTTGTATTGGTGGGAATGAAAAAAACTAAATAAAATATTATTATACATGTTTGTTAAATGTAATTACATTTATCCAATAAATGTTAGAGGCTTAAAATGTGAATGAATATATTTTTAAGCATATTTTACATTAAATGATCGATTTACCGCCTTTTAATGGAAAACCCTCTTTAAATATAGTTTTTTTCACTTTAATACATTTTATATTACCAAATAAAATCCTTCTTTAGAATGGGGACATAATAATTTCATTTGTGTAAATTTTTGGAATTTGATCGAAAAAGTTCATTTTTTAATGACGTGTAAATATTATATTTTAATTCAAAACTATGTTTTAATCTAATTTATTTATATGAATAGATTATATTTTAATTTTTTTTAAAGTTTAATTAGAATATATTTTTACCATTTAATCCAATGTTGGTCATTGGATTTAATTTCATTTTAAAATTTGGACATAAACAAGTTTCAATCTTTTGACAGTTATTGATTCTTAAAAAACGCTATTTGTTTTTTAACAAATGGAATTAATTTTAAAATTAATTAATTACAATTTTATTTTTTTAATTTGGTAAAATAGATATCATTTTTTATTATGGAATATCAAATAGTTCTTATGCTGGAATTTTGTTACTTTTCTGAAAAACATCAATTTTTGATGAATAGTGAATCCACTTAGTGGTAGTTATAAAAACTGACATTTTCATTTAAATGAATTTTTACCACTTCTGTGAATTGAATTTCAAAATTCCAACATATATGGTTGTTATCAAGAGGTAAAATTTGGTTCATTAAGATGAAAATAATTTTTGGTGAATAGTAAATTTTGACTTTTATTTATTGTGGTTAATGGTAAATTAGATAATTCAAGGTAAAAAGAATATTAAAATAATTCCACATTACCTTAACACTTGTCCTCAACTTATTTTTTGAGTCACCTCCGACCATGGTCATCATTGTGACTATTTTGGGACCCCATGAAGCCACTTAAGAATGATAATGACACTTTAGAGTAATTAATTTAATATAAAGGCAAAAATGACATAACAAAATTCTTTTAGTAAATTATTTATTATATGATATTATATATGGAATTGTTTTGTCAATAAATATTCATTATAAAGCTAAAAATGTTTCATACATTATAGTATTTTTTTATAATTTTTAGACAACGAATAAATTAAATTATTCATGACACAATAATTATGTAGTGTTTACATCATTAATAAATCATTTAAATAAATAAGATTATAAATATTAAAATAACATCCATAACTTGTACAATTCATATTGGATGATTTTATTTAGACCATGAGCCATTTTAACATTGACTCTAATGATTTTTGGACCTTTTGAAACCGAATATATGTTTTTAATAAAATAATATTTTCGCACTTAAAGAGCCCCTCCTCTCCCTTATAAAAGGAGACCACTTCAAACCAATTCCTCACATCTCTCATTCCATTTTTCTTGCCCAAAATCTACCCAATTAGGCTCCATACATTCCTCTCCTCCACCTAGAATCCATACCTTAGGAAGAAGGCACTTCAAGATGTCCTTTGGTTCAAACCAATGGGAGTTACCCAAATTAAAGGTAACAGTTTCTCATAATTTGTTTTTTTATTTAACCTCTCCATCCCTAAAATATTTTTATTCCATTCTTTTGTAACAACAACAGTATCCTAAATATACTAGGATGTTTTTATAATAAGTATTAGAACTACACTTACACACACCACCATCTAATGGGTGAAGAACATAATGTTTCTGCGGATGGAAAACTAACGCCTCACGAAATGATGATTGTTCAATTACCTCTTACCGCCTCTCATGGTGTCCATTATGATGGAAATTTATTTATATATGAAATATATTATGTTTATGATTTATTTATTATTCTTTATATCCCATTTATATAACTACTTTATGGTTTTCGTAGTGTTTAAATATGATAATCTCCTTAGAGGAAGTGCGGACTACCGCCCCCTCAATGTGATATGACTCGTTAATGCCTTATGTGGGATGTATAAAAGATGGAATTAATAATATTTTATATGATATTATTCTGTAATTATAATAAATATATGTATTATTATGTTTTTAATTAAATTAAAATAAGAAATAGAAATGGAAGTAGCATTCATACGTACGTACGACTTACCGTCTCCCTGAACGGTGCATTTCATTTCTTACCTCCAAATGTTATGTACTATTATAAATACATGTATATTCTGGATATATATGATATAAATGATATCTAAATAAATAATTTCATTCTGTATATACTTAACTATTGACAACATAGACAACTTGTAAATATAAGTTGTTCATTTTTTGACTCAGGTACCAAATATCGACAAAATGGGCATTATTAACAAGAAATTATTACATAATATTTATAACATGATAATAAGTGATATAAAAGGAATAATAAACATGAATTTTTTTTATGAAAGTACAAATTAACTTTATTTTATTGTTCAGTATATTAAAGAACAACCGAGTCAAGTCGGACATGAGGTAAGGGATCTGACTTCTCTTTCTTTTCAAGTACTCTATTTTATGTCATTTCTTTTATGCTCTATGTTCTTATGTTGGAGGATGTTATTTTATATTTAAAAGAATTTAATTTCTATTTTCATATGATTATAGACCTACTCTTACTCTCATCAATTCCTTTTAATAAATTTTAAGTGGAACCGTTAGGCTGCTGAATTTTTGTAAGGGATTTTCTTATCTCGCTTTAAATTCCATGAGATTTCCATTGTTCGAAACTTATTCATTTCATGTGGTGTATTTTTTACTTCCATTTGATATATATTACCATGATTATAATTTTATTCATGGTATTTTGTGATTATTTGGTGGTTATTAACTTTTGGTCATACAGCTCAGTTAATTAAAACATGGTAAATGGTTTCATCTCACTTTCTATTCCCATGAGATTCATGCTACATTTGCCACTATTTCCTTTGGTGTTGTGTATATACTTACCATGATTGTAATATTTGTGTAATATACATTAATTTTATTATTATTTACATATTCATTGAATGATCCTTATTTCATAGGTTGTATGTTTTGTATGTTAACAAATCAGTAAGGGAACCTTTTAACCCAATTTCAATTCCTTGGGTAAATAGTTGAATTCTTATTTATGTCTTGATATGATTATGTGTCGAATAAATATTTATTTATTTATGTTGTAATTTACACTCCCCTTTGTGTGTATATACAATTGATACACATAATAACTCTATTAATAAATTCTCATGTCATCGATATGAACTTGATAAGTATAATTTTAACTCAATCTCCATTCACTGAGTTAAACATTCAAGTCATATGTTTTGACATAAAAAGAACATGTGTGAATTTCCTATAATTTATTTCCACTAATTATCCAATTATATTGAGTGTATTATTAATTTTGACACATTATTATGTAATTTATTTATCCTTAATCTAAGGATATAGTTTTTATAAGGGATTTTGTCTCAATTTACGTTCCATTGAGACCTAATTGTTGTTATGCACCAATTCACTATTATATGGTGATTATACTTTCCTTTTTCATATTATATCATGAATAACTTTATTCTCATGATATTATAATGTTCTGATTAAATGTTATTTCATCAATTATTAGTATTCAAATATCTCTCTTTTTGTTAAAAAATCTCTAACTAAAATATCGTTTTAAATGATTTAATGATTTATTCTTATAATTATTTCTCATTACTGTCCATGTTTTCAAAATGGATTTAATGATTTTTTTTATATGGAAATTAATTTTTTCAAATGATAATTCATTTAAAAGCATAAATTTGGTATGGGACACATTGATTCAAAAATCTATTTTTAAATGGTTTTGAAAATGATTTGATAAAACATTTTCTTGATTTGATATATTAGAATATGGAAATGTTAACATTACTTTAAACATGTATTATATTTTATTATTATGTTATGGTTATTTGGAATTGTTTACATATATGGGTGGTTCAGTGATAATCCTAGGGAGGGTGACCCCGAGATAGCTCTCCAATGCATTGGGTAACCTGACAGAGGTGAACGTGATGTTTCTCCTAAGAGATTTAAGGAATATAATATGATTGGTATTCCAAGAGAAACTCCCTATGTAGTTGTGACAGCTACAATGTAAGTTTTATATGGATTCTATATGTAACATTTATGATTTATGATTTGTGTTCGTTATTCATAAATCATATGATTTCATAAGGCATGCTATGATTGAAAAGTATGGTTTCATTGATTTGTATTTATTGATTGGAAAATGTTTTCCATTCTCATTTAATAACACTTAATGATCTTTTTATGATCATCCCATGTTTTTGAAATGTTTTCCACATGACATAATTAAGAATATGGTCAAGGATGGGATCATGGAAAAGTCATGCAGTCTAAAATATGGAACTAGACATGTTTCTTTTTAAGATTTTTTATTTAATGAAAAAATGGATACTGAATAGTAGTGTCTACTTGTAATATTCAAGTTGTAATGTAATAGTTGTGGCATAATTTTCTAAAAATATTTACGTAAAAAGATCCTCAATATGAATTATTCATTTTATTCAATATTAGGTTATGTTATATGGTCGAGTCCTTATAATGGTGATTCTACACATACCACGAATCCTTAGGCATTTCTATCTCAATAGGGAAATAGGGAAAGCTCTATGGTTAGCAAGCAATAATATGGAGCTGATAAGGTTATTGTGGATGATCATTCTTGTCTAAATATGGTGTAGGGTATGATTATTTTCAAGTCTATATTTATATGAAATTTTAATATATATTTATCCCTTTCTATTATTGGTTTATGTACTGATAATATTCTATGATTAAATTTGGAGATGTTTCCATCTATATTAATACTTCTAACACGTATTTTTCAAAGAGAATCTCATCCCTTAATGTGTAGAGAATTTCCAATAACAGTTGATGGATTTGAGTTGATATGATATTTCCCTTTGTTTTAGATGGATCTCTATTATATAATTTTGGGTATGAATTTGTTGACTATGTTCAAGTATGTCATTGACTATTATACAAAAATGGTTTGTATTACTTGTTATGTAGAATTTGAGGAACACATTTGAGGAGAAATAGATTTTGGGGAAGGAGAAATGGGATTTTTGACACCATAATTTTAAAAAATTCATACTATTTAGTCCCAATGACATTTGAATTGATGGATTTGATCGATAATAAAATAGATATAGTTGTGGTTGATTAGTTTCAAGATGATTTTCTAAAAAAATTATCTGGGGTTACAACTATGAGAGATGTGGAGTGTAGAATTGATATCCATTCAGGGAACAGTCCTATTACCCTTCTATCATATCAGATGTCACCAAAATATTTATGGTATATGAATGTGATATTAGAAGAACTTGAAAGAAAAGGGCTCTTTCAAATGAGTACATCTCTTTGGGCAACAACCATTATGTTTTTCAAAAGTGTGTATTAAACACTTCAATTTTATTTGGATTATTTTATGGATAACTTGGTGATGATAATGAGATGTTATCCACTTCCATAGAATTAATATTTGATCGATTAATTATGGGGAGATCAGTGGTTAAATAAGATTAAATAGTGATACAGATATAAATAATTATGGGTTTGGAATGAGGGTATTTTAAAGACATCTTTCAGGAGTAGATAAGGCAATTAAGACGTTGTGGTAATTATTTTCAGTCTTATGAATGAACCAATAGTCTTTTGGGTAATTATGAATCATAAATTTGAAAAATATATAGTTTTTTTGTGGTGTTTTTTGTTGACGACATATTGGTGTATTCATGGAATAGTATTGAGCTTGAAAAACATAAGGCCACATTGATGGGATCTTTTCTAGATCATTATTTGTATTTAAAATTATAAAATTGTGATGTTTGGATACCAGATGTATAATTTCACGAGCTGGTAATAACATAATGAAATGTTTATATTGATCCATAAATGAATTAAGCTACTATTTCGTGGAAATTTCCAAAGAATTTCATTGAACTATGGACTTCCATTGGTCTGGTTGGTTATTCACGATTCTATTTTCATGATTATTCCCTCGTAGCTTTTCTTATGATATCTCGGAAAAAAGAAGAATGGTTTATTACAATGGAAAAAATATCGTGATATTTATTTCAAAGAGTATAATGTTTTACTTACATCATCACCAATACAGATTTCTCAATAATCAGAACACAGTTATGTGGTGTATTATAAGGCTTTGTGATTCGGGTTGGGATGTGTTATCATGTAAGGAGATCATGTTTTGGATCCTGGATCAAGGTAGTTTAGTATTAATTAAAATAACTACCCAAAAAATGATTTATATTTTAATAATTTAGTTCATTCATTGAAGAATTGGTCTGATTATATCTTTGATGAAAAATTTATTGCGCTTACAAATCATAAGATCATGAACCATAGTTTATCACAAAGGGAATTTAATAAAAGAAAAAGAATATATATGATGTATCTAAAAATGTTTGACTATGTCTTAATGTATACATTAGGAAAATAAAATTCTATAGATGATCCATTATGCATAAATTCATATGACGGGTTTGAAAAAGAACATTTAGTTAAGTTCAATTGATGTCGTTCATAGCCTACATGTTCATTGAATTTGAAAAAGGTGGAGTTGTAGTAGTATTTGTTCTATGATCATTTGTTTCTACCATAGTGGATATTGTTAAAGTGTAAAAAACTACTGATAAAAAAGGTGTGTTTAGAGGTCACAACTCAGTAGAGGGGAGACCATTTAGGGATTAATTCTAGATGTAATATTAGTTTTATGGTTTAGAAAATAGAAGGTTATACCATTGACTTATCTGGAATAAGTTCTACAAAATTATAACCATATTAGATAGGTTGTCTATTCAGGATTAAAAATAATGTATAAGGCATTGAAATCAGTTTTTTGGTGGTTCATTATAAAAAGAAAGGAAGATAAGTCAGTTTCAAGATGATTAACTTATCAACATGTGGTGGAAGTTCATTAGTGTCCTGATGGTATGATTCCCACATTACCTATTCCATTTTGGAAATGGGAGAAAATATTCATGGATTATGTAACAGGTCACCTAAAATGTTTTCAGAAATACAATTCCATATGGGGGATAGTGGATAGGCTCACAAAGATGTCGTATTTCAATATAATTCATAAATCTAATGAGGTGGAGTAATTTTCAAAAATCTATATTCATGGAGTGGTAAAAAGGAAAATCATACCAGTTTTAATAGTGTCAAATATAGATATAAGATTTACATATCATTTCTAGATGTAATAATACAATTACTATAAGAATCTATTGACATTAACCATGACCTGTCATGCGCAAACTGATGGGTAGTCTAAAGGGACAAAAAACATTGAAAGACATGTTGTTAGATTTTGTAATGGAATTTTTTAGTTCATGGGAAGACAACATTTCGTCAGTGGATTTCTCATTTAACAACAATTATCAGGACTCATTACATATGGATCATTTGGAATAATTGAATGGGTATACAATGACTAATACTGTTTTTTGAGTGAAAACAGGTGAGACATCACCTATTGATAAAATATTCGGTCAGGAGGAAAACAAAAGTTTCAGTTTATCATAAAATAGATGAAGAGGGTTTAGCATCTTCTGAAATAATATGAAAATAATTGTTGACAGTCGTTGTCATTTGAGGTGATTGTTCATGTTTTCGTGATAATCAATCAAAGGATTAGACATAGTTGTTTAGGGAAGTTGGGCATGTTAACTAATATATAAATAGTCTTGTTTAGATACATTAACAGGTTGTTGAGGTGGCATATTTGTTTTCATTTCCCCTGTGGTTCAGTTCGATAAATAATGTGGTTCATATATCTAAACTGAAATAGAAAAAACATGTTCCTAGCCATGTGATTTGATGGTATCACTTTGAACTATAGACATATGATTCATCAGTGAATATCACAATTTAAACCATGGATAGGCAAGAGAATTATTAATTGAAAAAATCATTTTTCTTATGCATGGTTTCGGGGAAACATGGTCATATTTTGGATGTGACTTTGTAACATGAGAATAAAATGTTCATGCAATGGCCTTAACACGTTTTTTAAACCAGTGGTTTTAAATATTGTTAGGATGGAAAGGCTAATAGTGGGGGGAATGTATAACTTAGAGTTTCATGTATGAAACACTTTATATATAATATTTAAACATATAAAGAGTTTTAGTAAAATTTTGGAGGTTTTTTATGATTTTTGGAATGATTTTTGGGGATTTTCTATGGAAAAATGGTTGGTAATCAGATTGGGGAATCTGTGAAACATTGTGAGGAAAACAATCATGTTAAGACATTGGATAAGTAAAATAATCCCAGATACGTACCAGATTTGTACAAGCTATGGGGAAACCTAGGAAAAAATGTGATTAGTAGGAAGAAGAGATATAGTATGGTTTATAAATGGTTTTTCATACTATGAAAGAAAACTGTTCTAGGTTCTACATGGGACATATCCTAGCACACAGTTTGCACATGGTTTTCCAAATTGTGTGACTAACTATGTGTCATATAAAAACAATATCCACAAAATTTTAATCTTGGTTGCGATTAATAATTAACCCCTTGTTTTCCTCCAATATGTCCATTAAGCTTCTGTTTCATTACTGAAGGTATTATATTCCTATCCCACTAATCCAGAGGAAAGTATAAGGCTTTGATGGTGCGTTGAAGTTATATTCTCATAGTAATCATCTTTATTAGTAATTTTCTTGTTTTTCTTATATCTTCCTCTTACACTCTCTTAATTTAATAGATCTACAAAATATATTGATATGACTATTATAGTTAATGAAAAATAAGAATATATTTAGATTAATTAATATATTTTTGATGAGATCTAATTCAGGTTCATGGATATTCATCCAAGTTCTGGGGATGGTTTTTTTGTCTTTTATCATTTTTCCCAAATTTATGAGTAAGGTGGCTTCCTAATCGACAGATATATTTAGAATTTGATTAATTTATTTCAAAATGTTTTGTTTTTATTGGAAATGGTTTTGAACTTGTTTTTAATTTCTTAAAAGAAACCCCCTTTGTTGATAATTTAAAGAATTGTGGTATTTGGGAATTTTGTGAATAGTTTAATTGGAAACATGATTTTAAAATGATTATTTGAAAATTACTATATGGTTTTGTTTCATGGAAAATCATTTTCAATAAAAATATTGTCTTATTTATATGGTTTTTTATTGGGTTTTCAATAAAATTGTGGTTTTATTGAAATGGTTGAAACTATTGTTTGGAGATTTTTTTAGCATAATAGTCTTGTGTGTTCTTATGTATTAGAGATAAATAAGGTTAATAGTTCACCTCTATAATTAGTGGGATGGGTAAGGGTTAGGGCCTTCCCCTGGGAAAATGAGTCATTATGTGATGACATAGTGAAAGGATGACCCACGAATCATGACTATTGGGAGGTGAAAGTTTAATGGATTGTTAGATGTATAGAGATGTGGAATGGATTGGAATATGCCAAAAATATAGAAATGAAATGGGTTTAGAGCATTGTTTCGGTTCATTATTTATAAATTAATGTGTTTTAGGGAAACTATTTTTCTCTAAAACATATTTATATTATGACATTAATTTTTATATAATAATTTTATTTTAAATTTAATATAAATGTTATGAAACGTTCTATTAAAGTGGAACGCGTAGGGATGTAAATTGGAGAAATCCAAATGAGTTTAGTTACTCCACCTACATCAGAACATTGGTATATGAATAGATGTTGTTTATTAAGGAATGTGAAATGATAAAGTATCACTCTTCTCTACTGTTTCTTAGAAATAATTGGGTAGTTTTATGGAATGGATGAAGGAGTAGGATAGAGATTTTAAATTGAAAATTTCATTGAGTTTTGTTGGTTTTTTAGTATTTTAAGGGGTAGTTGGTTTTTTGTAGTCATCCATTATGGTGATTTTCATTGGATTTGATATAGATGAATATTTTGAATTGTCCTTCATAGTTATCATTTGTCAGGTTGTGGCTTATTTTGTTACGACCTTTTTGTTGTTTTTTAAATGGAAAATCATCACCATATTTTTAATGAGTCTGTTGGAACTTATTTCCTTCCATTTGAAACAATGGGATGTGTCTTAAGGTCATGTAACATCCTCCAACCTTCTCAGGACAATGGGGTGGGGCATAATGTTACAATAATGATATAGACTCCTATATACATGTAGGTGAGTAATGATGAATATTTCATCGAACAATATCATCAGATTATCTCTCCTACAATACATAGAGACCCACCAATGCTGGTGAATGTTGACATTCCACCACCTATTTTTCATTGAATGAATATAGTACGAATAATGAGGAGGTACATACTCTAGGTAAACATTATTATTTTTAGTTGTAGTAATCACTATATTATGAGGGATTCACTACAATATAGTAGTTTAATATAATAATGATGTGATGAATTGGGAGTTCCCCATTACCTAGAATCCAAAAGATTTAATAGCAGAGATAGTATCTCATATTCTATACTTCATAGTGAGTCATTAGTTGATCGTGATCTTCAATACTCACTAATATATTAATCATGCATGGAAACATTTTGAGAACCTTTCTATAGAGGAATATTAATTTGATTGGTTTAAAAAAATACATATCGAAAAGCAATCAGACATACATTAAGGTAGTTTTTCTAATTTATATGTATACATAGTTGATTTTGAAATAAAATATGTTCTATGTTGATAAAATATAGAGATTATTTTATAATTTTAATTTTTGTGAGGGGTCCTATAAATGGAGAACCAATCCAACATATATTCTCTTTGCATACCTACAAAATCTAGAGTTCTATAGTAGAATATATTGATCAATAATTAATTAATATAGATAAAGACTATTACTAAAGACACAGAAATAAACCATGGAGTATAGCCACTAGTTATGGATGGATGATTGCATGTTTTTGGGATATGATGTTGGAGTAAGACACATACATTATACATTTCAAATGGATTTATATGACCTGACTTTCCTAGAGAACCCTCCAATCCAAGATCATGGTATTACAATAATTATAGAGCAATGTCCCATATAATTCGGGACTACATGGATAACCTATAGATGAGGGACATGAAGGGAATTGTGGATATTATAATTAATGAGAAGATCAAATTAAATGAACCCTTAATACGGGAACATTGGATCCAATAGGGGAGAGAACAATATTTGGGATGGAGGATCACCGCGAGGAGTAAAAATATATGTATTTTCCAATGATATACGTTTTATATTTTAACCCCAAACAGGTCCACACTATAATTCCACATGTTTGGAGTAAAATTTTACTTCTATAAACTACATGCTTCTAATTTAATTTTTTATATAGTATTAATATAATTTCACAATGTGTTAAAATAATTCATAAATTATATATATCATATTATTAACAATTTATATATAATAATGGGACATTATAACAAAATTACATGAAACCATGTATTACGTACCATAGATTATTGTATTTCATGGTTGAAAAAATTCTTATATATAGTGTATATTAAATTGAGAAAATAAATTTCACATAAAAATATTATTAATATGATGAATTCAATATTATCATCTACATCATTGATAATAACCATTGGAAGAAAGAACCTTACAATGGGATATAAAAATATCATGGGAATATATATATTATTATAAAATCATAAAGAAAATCTATAAGAGTGAATATTTTTCTCTATAAAATTATAATAAAACAAAATTATAGGAGTTAATGGGGGTAAATCAAGTTACAATATGGTGATTATAAATTATTATATTGGTGTTGCGAATATAACCAAAAAATAATAAAAAGAGTTTAGATTTATCAATATATACCTCATTATGTATGGTTTCATTAGTTAAAAAAAACAATTTTTCATTAAATACATGTAAATATAAATTAAAAAAATTATTTTGGAATATATATAAATAAACTAATAGATTTTTTAAAAATGGGATATTGAAATGAAATTTTATCTATAAAATATGAAATTATATAAAATAAATTAAATTTTGTAAAAATATAAATAAAATTGAAGGATAATAATAAAAGAATAAAATTTCAAAAAAAATCAAGGAAATAATTATGAAATATAATAACTAATATTTTAATTAATCCATGAAAAAGATAAAAACTACTTGAAAAGATTTTTTATTTTATTCGGTCATGTAATTTAAATGTAATGTTTATATAAAACTAAATTTGATTTAAGATTTTTAAATAAATTTATATTTATTCATTAATTGAATACTATTTTTTAAAAAATATTAATAAATTCATATAAAATTACCGAGACACTATTTCTTCAAAAAATTATTTCTTTGTGAATATAATTTTTATGGTAAAAATTTTAATAAATAAACCCAAAAGAATGATTTTATTAATTATTTTAGTAATATTATTTCATTAAATATAGTTGATCATCATTAAATGTCAAATTACATGAACAAACTCATTTAATGATTACTGTATTTGATAATATCATTTTTTCATTGTATTCTTATATTGAAATTAATTTTTAAAATTTTTTAAAATCGACAAAAAAATTTAATTTATAATAGGAATAAAGAATTTTAAATTGTTTTATTTTTTAAATCATTTTACAAATGAAAATTATAAGTGATAAGGATAGATAACATTTAAAGGATAATTTTTAATATTCAATTAATTTCATAATAGTTGAGAAATTCTAATATAAATAAATTTAAATTTTATTTGTAAAAGATTTATTATTATATATTGTTTAAATATATAAATCTATATATGAACCCTATTTTAAATTTGTAATTTATAAAAAATACAAATAAGTGGGAATAATTTTTATAAATTTTATTTTATAGAAAATAAAATACTTTTCTATATAAAATATGTTTTAATTAATAAGTTAATTTTCAATAATCTATAGATTAATTTATAATAAATAGTGACCTTATATTTAATCATTATTTTAAAATTTCATAAAATGGTATATCTTTTATTTCCAAAAAATCTATTTACCATTATGAAGAAAGAATGTAAAATGGGTAAAATGGGGAACAAGATGTGGATAGAAATTTTGTTAATTAAATTAATATAATCACCTTAAATAGTTAATTTTACACATGTGGAATCCAATATCAAATGTATGAACCACGTCTCATTGCTAAAATCACTTAATCCTCATGTGTTTCCATCATTAACCTTCACCTAACAAAATATTCCAATGAATGTTTCCTCACTTTTACCTATTAAAGCTTGTCCCAAAAAAATCAATAATAGACCAAAATATTGATTATCCATTGAATTCCAACACATTTTTATTCTCATAAATGGTTATCCCACATTTCATAGATTCCCATATTGTGATATGTATCTATTTCTTCATAAAACCGTGAATGCTTCCATGAGAAGGCACAAATTATTCACTAAATGTAATACATTATCTTCAGTCCCATTCATTTTTCTTATGTATCCACATATTCTCATATTTAATAAATCAAATATATATCTAAAATACATCATTATAATGTGTGATAACATTAAAATAATAAAAAATCACTAAAACGACCACACAATTTATTATCAATGATCATGATGGAATGAGCTTAAAAATCATAATGAATAATGATATAAATTTCTACCTTAGATAAAGATGGAAACATAATTACTAGTATATTATGAGTTATATATTTATATTATTATTATTATTTTGTTCAATAAAATTAATAACAAGATTGAAATAATTATTCAAATATGTAATTTTTATTATTATAATGTTCGAAAACAAAGACTTAAATTTTTTCATTATTAATCATACATACAAATAAAATAAAGTTAACTAAAAATATTATAATTCATAATTGAAAAAACAATTCATATATAAGGGATATTCTAAAGGTTACGAAATCATAATCATTTAATTTTTAGTTTATCCTTCATAAAAAATAACGACGATGAATGATTGATACTATTAATAAACAATGAAATCTATTACCAAAAATTAAGTAAAAAATATGTAATAACTGAATATTAAGGATTAATAGAAAAGGTAATATTTATTAATAATGTTTTTAAATAGATTATTAATGATCCATAATAATTAAATGGTATGATATAGCATGTGTGACTAATAAGGATTTCCAATTATGAATTATTTCTCCCTATTTCCATCCCATAATATTTCATATAGGTTGAGGATGTTGTTTTCTTTTATAAATCATACTTAATACTCCATTGAAATACCATATAATTATTCAAGTTTCATTAATTATTTTTTAAATACATTGTATATTACCTCATTCATATTATTATATTTTAGTTTCTGGAAATGATGAAGTGGTTTCTCAATTAATTTTTCATTTGTTTTAGTCATATAAATCTTCAATTTCTATACTCTTCTTTTTTCCTTACATAATTAATTTTTCATAGTTTTGATGATATTTTATATTTCCATTCTATAAGTTTACAAATTAATGTCACAATTTTGTTTTGATGAGTTCCTGTAATTATAAAAATATGACAATGAAAAGAATAAATGTTATTAATTTCAAGGGTAATTTTACATCAGTTTCCATATTCATAATTTCCATTTATATCCTTAACTATGATATTGAAATAATAATATAGAAGATCATATATAATAACCAATTTTCTTTCAATATTATTGAAAATAATATTTTCTAAATCTTTGCTAGATGATTAATTTCATTATAACTTCATGAGAAGAATAACAACTATTTTTTATTTATAATTATTTTGTATCACAATATTAATATTTAATTAAATATAATTTATTTCATTTAATTTATATATTAATTTGGATTAATATTAATATTTTTTTATAAAAGGCATTGTATTTGTATTGTCATATTAATTTAGATGAATGTATCATGTAAAATCAATGTTTTTGTAATCTAATAAAATCTTTAAATACATCTCTTCTTAGATTTTCCTCATTTATTCACTCCATATCCAAATGATACATCTCATATAAACATATTGCAGACCTCATAGTTATAATGAACCCAAAATCATTCTTATTATAATATTAATTAGTTTCATGGTTTTTATTGACATTTTATAATATGAGACTAGAGATGAAATGTTTCCTAGGTATGAGTCACAATCGAGGATGACACACTGTTGACGATGGTTGACCACTAGAAAATGACTCAAAATCAAGAAGTATCACATATAAGATGTAATTTTCATAATGTAAGAGACATTGTCATCAAGGTCTCACCACCAGCTATTAGTCTTTGTCAGTTGTGTTATACCGTTGAATCCGAAATTTGATAATGTATAAAATGACTCGTTGTTGGGATGTCATACTATAAGAATAGAATTTTGATAATGTATGCGATCCCTCCATACTGACCTAAATTTAGAGGAGTATACACCAGAAGAATGAATCAAAATCTGTTGAGAAACATCCAATGTAGAATTTTCTCTATGTATTAAATGAAACAATTCTATTACATGATGCCTCTAGGATGAAGACATTATTCCAAACACTCACTCCTAGACTTACATGCCGCTATAGAGGGACACTTTTATAAACACGTATATCCAAATAGTGATTCTCCATTCCTGACTCACCATCAATATTTCTAAAACATTTCATTTTAATTAAAAAAAATTTAAAAACTAGTTTAATGAAATTAATGCCAATTATTGTTTCAATGATTGTTTCTTATTGGACTAAAAAATTAAATTAAAGGATGTGTAATCCCTGAGTATGAGGATGCATAATATTCAAATGTGCACATGGATACTCATGACATATGATAATAAAAATAGAATTACAATCTCTCTTGATGTAAAATGATGCACATAAAGAAGATGTTCAGAAAAAGAAACACACTAAATGCAGTACTTGAAATAAGAGTTGTAGATCATTACAAGAACTAAAACAACTACATCATATCTAGGAATCTGAAGCTCATTATATAATACGTGTATTCCTACAGTAAAAAAATGTATATACAATATAATTTTCTACTAATTATTTCATTATAAAACTACTCAACCAATACTGTAAATCAATATCTAGAGTATTGAGCTTCACTGGATTGAAAACTGAGCATCATTATCCTTTCATATATTTTATTTCTTAGTATTCTTATTGTAATTTACATTATGTGTAGTGTGTGTGTGTTACTATATCTATTTCAATAAAAATTTCTCCTTTATTTACTAAAACATATATAGATAATTTCCTACATTTGTTTACAAAAATACTCCCATGGAAACTGTAGAAGATTCCTTTTTCAACTTGTATTATTATGTACTCACAAAAATAATAGTTGAAGAGGCCTTGCGTAGTATTGATTTTCTTATAATGTTTTAAAAATCTATCATGGTTTGGGATCAGAATTTTTATATATATAAATATCATGGTTGTGGGAGATCACCAAGTAGAGAGGATATTTTATCATCCTGATACATAACTTATTGAATGAAAATTTCAACTACATGTTTTATTTTGTTTTATTTTGAATCTACTCTATAAATTTTATTTTGTTACTGTAACCAAAATTAGTTTTTTGATAAAAAAACATTAATTATTATTTTTTATAATATTTTATAACGAAAATTGATTTCAAATGATTATGTAAAATTATATATTTTTGACCAGAGAGCTGATCAATATTTTGAGAAATGTTTTGAATGAATGAAAATTATAACGATTTGTTATTTTGGTTAGATAAATAAATTTTAAATTAATTGTGGGAATCTATTTTAATCTGTTTTGAATAATATTTGTTTTGGGAACTCAGTCCCCCCCGTCTTTAGTTACACACTCCAACTAATATAGTTTATCATAGGACTTATCTTTTGTATTATCTTATAATAAAATAAACTATGAATATATTACTATTTAATGATGTATTATTTTTATTCATTATAATTTTATTGATTTAAATGGATTATATACAAGAAGTTGATACTACAATAAGTACTCCCTTTTTAAATAGTAAAATTTATGATCATTGTAAAATTAAAATGAAAATTCATATAGAGTGTATGGGTTTCGAAATTTGTAGTTCTATAGAAGATAAATATTCTAATCTTCCATATACTTGATAGGATGAGGATGATTATACATATCATTGGAAAAATAATAAATTTAATGTAATTAATTCCCATTATTTTTCTTTAGGAGAAGAATAATTTAATTGAATATCTACCAACATTACTACATATCAAATTTGGGATACATTATCTATTTTAAATGATGGAACAACTAATGTTATGTATATGATACTAAACACTTGTACTACTACGTATAACTTTAAAAAAATCACGATTTACCTATCTCTGACAAGATCCCTAGGTTCATTGAGATTTTGAACACGATGAGCTCACTTGGGAATCTCATATCTGATTTGAACTAGATCATGTGATTGTATAGTTTTTTACCTGAAATATAGAGAGGCACATCTAGGTCAAATAGATAGTCCTACAATATTAGAAAGTTACAAAACAAAGAGTTCATTTGACAACCGATGACTTATAAAGAAGATTTAATGTTCAACCAAGGAGATAATAAAGATCCCAATATAATTTATAAGTCCTTTAATAATAATACATATAAATAATAGGATAAGGAAATTAAAAATGATGAATTTGCAGGTGACCAAAAATCAACTTACAAAAGTGATGAGGAGGTAGCCCACATTCTCTTAAGGTTAACAAAATTTTATATAAATATATTTTTTCATTAAGATTTACTATAATGGTGAATATGAGACTATTTTAAATTATAATGTTGATATGATTAAGCATTACAAAAGATATGAACTCAAATATTATAAGTGAAAAATAAAAGGATGTGTAATATCTAGAATCCCAAAACAAAATTACCAAAAGAGATATAATAAAAAAGATATAAAGTAAATAAAAAGAGTTAATGAGACATAGAGTGTTTCTTAGTATATTTCTCAAGATTCTGACTCTTGTCATGATGAAAAATCTGATAGGGTCAATATGTTCTCTAGGAAAAAAGTCTCACAGGTACATAATACATCATCTATACCTATTTTTTTGATATTTTTCAGATTTAAAAAATGTTGAGGATATTACAATGGAATAAATGTCTAATTATTGTATGAAAATGGATTATAATTTTAATGAAATTAACGCCAAATAAAAATTACCTATGAAAAACATGTTTTATCTAAAAATATTAAATGTGATCCATTTGTTGATAAGGAAAATAATTCTCAACTATTTAAATATAATATTAAACATAATAATTCTATTGTGTAACTAAAAAGGACATGGAAAATTTCACTAATGGTATAGAATATATCAAAAATATTTTATGGAAAAAAGTTACCCCGGGCGATGTTATAGGTCAATGATATTTACCATGATAGAGGAGAGTGATAAGGATTATATATGTACCTATGACAAAACCTGAATGTTCTAAGGATATTTACTTTTATAGAGGACCTAAAATATTATTCATTTCAAAATTCCTCCATTATTTTTATATAAATATTATTAAAAATATGTGGATTCCTAAAGAATTAATTTCTAATATATCTGGACCCAAAAAATAATATTTACAAATGTTATACGGTGTATAAGTTCTGTTTTTTTTGGAAAACTATTTGATGAAATGTTGTAGAAGTATATAGTTTTTTGGATAATTCATCTTCAAGTAATTTGATTATAAATTTTTCTTTCTTAAAGAACCCCACTAATGTTGATTATTGTCTTGTCACCATTAGTGATAATGAAAAATTGAAATTCATCATCCTTGACCAAATTGGTAAAAGTAATTTGGTTTGAATTTAAAATGTATAATTGGATGATTGATGAAATTTACAGTAATCAGTATTTCATAGTTATGTTATGATGGTTTTAATGTAAAATTTTGTGAACAATGCATGAAATTATTTTGATTTTATTAATGATTAATTTTTTTTCTGCATTTTTCATTGTTTTTGTTTTTGTTGTTGACCTGAATTCCTTAATTTCTAAAAAAAATATGTCTTGATTTCCTTTAAAAATGAATCATTTCGATGGTTTATGAGACTAGGAAATTACAAAATTCACTATCTTAAAAATATTTTTAAGAGTGGGGTTTTCAAGGATCTACCAAAACTGGAGTTACTATTAAAAAATTTGATAACCCCATAAAGAAAGGAAGAAACATAATGTTTCCTTTGAATTAATGAATTAAGTGTCAACATCTCAACCTCTTTAGTTGAATCATATGGATTTATTTTGACTATCTACATTTTCTATTCTTAATGGGATGTACTATATCAATGGATTTGTATACGAAATTTCTAGGTAAGAATCAATATTCTATATATCTCAAAAAATAGAATCATGTTGTTATTTCACATATAATACTAAATATGTAGAAAATTTAGGTGGACATATAGTGAAAACCATATGATGTAACAATGGTTTTGAGTTTGATAATAAACATGTTGAATATTTTTTCTCACAGAATTTTTACACACATAACATCTCTGCTTCGAGGAACAATCATAAGAATGGATTTATATAAATAAATAATGGAACTATTCAAGATATTCCCAGAACATTCTAAATGAGTATGACTTCTGAGTTCATTTTTTGGAAGAGGATATAAATACAACATGCTACATCATAAATAATTTTTAAATTTTACCAATTTTGATGAATAACCATTATGAAATTTGGAATAATATACATCCTATGGTTAATGAAATGATATTTTCTATTTTAAATGTATTTATTCGTCAAATTAATTATAGTATAAAACTTTTAACATGAAGAGTGATGATGGGATCTTCCAAAGTTATACAATTTCAGTAAATATCATATAGAGTTTTGAAAAAAGTACTAACAATGTCAAGGAATGATTTCATGAGAAATTTCATGAAAAATATCCATGTGATCCCACATATTATATAGAAACCCTTATATACAATTATTCATCCATGAAAAGAAATTTTATGCCCATTGATTCTGTTATGAAATAGTTATAAAAAAATTACAGTTCTAATTAATTTATAGAACTTTTTGAACCTGATCCTACATAAAATTATGATGTGACCAACAATAAATTATCTAGAGCTTTTATAACCCTTATATATCACCCCATAGATTATGATTTAGGATGTCTAGAGAGAGATTCCTAGACAAGAGAAAATCATAGAAATCAGGTTGAACATCAAGAAATCTTATCATTTCTAAAACCTAGGAACATCAATGATGATGTTAATAATTAATTATAGGTAGTACTAATGAATTAATAATGAATGTATATTGATGGAAACAATTTATTTGAACTATTAGACTAACCTAGGGAATCATTATCTATAGGAACTAAATTGGGGTTTGAGTCAGTTCTAATAGTTAAAAATAAAAAATTATCTAGTTAAATAAGGTTATAATCATGAATAAAGAATCTTCTATGATGAATTTTTTCCCTAGTATCCAAATAGGAATCCATTTTAATTTTGTTTTCCTATAATAAAGTTCTAGATTTCAACCATTATCAAGTGAATTTCATGATTTTTTATGAACAGTTTTATATTTTAGGATTTGTTTTGTTGAAAAAACCATGGATATTAGAATTACCATTTACAAAATATATTTTTCAAATTAGCAAATGATTTATATGGAATTAAATAGGTTCCTAATTCTTTGTCAGATAGGATAAGAAAATTTCGTATTTCAAAATGATTTTCATATGGAATAGTATATCCTATATTTTTATAAAATGAATATAAAACGATTATTTAGTATTAAATATATATTTATATGTTGTTTTTTTTTCTTAAAAAAAATCCCTTTTTACTAATTTTTCAACAATGATGAAAAATTAGTTAGAAATGAGTTTGATGACTGAAATCAATTTCTATACTCGATTTCATATTTTTCAAAATAAATAATGAATTATTTTGAATCATTTTCAGTATAAAAAATATCTTTTAAAACATCTCAACGTGTATTAAACTATGAGTAAGGATACTAAATGATCCATGTGTTTTACTAAATAGATCTAGAATAGAGTTTGTGTTGGTTTTCAATCCACATTGCATTGATCATGGGGATTTCATGACAAGGACACTTATAGTACATGACAGAGAAAATGATTACGGTGGTGGAGTTTCCCAGGAATTTCAAAAACAATTGCCATCAAAATTGGTAGTTAATTAGTTTGGAAAATGTTGGTTTTTCGAAAATGATCCCATAAATTCTTGTTTGTGGACTGTGAAGGGTTGTTATTTTTCTTTATAGGAGGTACGTGGGTCAGTGAGGAAAAACAAAAAAGTTAGGTTTCCCAAATAGTGATGATACTTGGACTGTGAAGGGTAGTGTGTTTCTTGAGAATGAAAAACAGTTCAAATGATAGATATGTTTTGAAGGAATGTTCCCATTATAATGAAGGAAAATAGTAATAAGGATGGATTATTGATAAGGGAAAATGTGGTGGGGATCAGTTTGATGAAGAGTTCAGCTCCTTTGAAGGATGAGTGGTGCTACGTGGACTGTGCATGGAAATTGGTTCATGGGAGATGCACCATACAATGTAAAGGTTGTGTCATATCAATAATTTGGTAAATAATTTTTTGAATATTATACAGACCTATTTTACAATATAATATAAAACCATCCCTTCATTAATAAAAAACATAGAGATTAAAATTCCATATGTGATTTAGTGAAGTCTAGAGTTGTATGCAGTATAACAACTTCACAAAGTATATTCTGATTAGAAATTTAGTGGAAGTCATTGATGTGTGATGTGATTTTGGGGAATCAATGTCCACATAGGTGACCTAGTATGTTGATGAATAAAATTAAATCCACAAAAATGAGGCAGTTGGTTGAAGAAGAATTTGTTTGTGAATAATGATGGTACACAGAATGAGATGTGCTTCATGAAGCACTCACAAATACCTGGTGTAGTGAGGTTCTATAAGAATAATGGTAGTTCACAGAGTAGATGTTGACAAAAAAAGTTTGTGGAAATGTGTATTACATATATCGGGGGAATGAATTTAATAGATCATCTATATATAATAGAAGATTAATGTTTTTATGCAAACCTATTAATGATTCATTGTTACAAATAAAGAGTGATTAGATTTATCCCAACACAATGAGAATGGGAGAATCAATTAAATGGATCCAAGGGATGTACTATGATATCCCTTAAAACTTGTAATGTTAGTGTTCGTGACATTAAGTAACTGTGACAAGTTTTTTTAATCCCAAACTGGTGAAGACTAGTAGACTTTGGTACAACCGAAAACCTATGGTTATATGCTCTATAAACAAGAAATTTTGTGGGGAACAAAGTAAAATTTGTGTGTGGTCCATTTACACGTGAATTTCTAAATTACTATAATTTACCAAGATATTGATTTAACAAGTTCCTAAAAATGTCAAAACAAGATCCTTCACATTAATATTAATCCACCTACAAATTGGATCATGATAATCCTAGGAAACCAATAAAATAAGTCTTTTCTAATTGAATTATAGTCCCCGTATTATAATGTTTAGTGTTTGTATGTGTTATGGATATCATGAAAATCCAATAGAGCCCTGCATGGTTTTTGTCAAATGAATTTTCATATGCATCAAATATATTAACAATTTAGGATTGTTTAACCCAATGGGATAATATTTTGATTTGTTGATTTATTCAGATGAAGATTTTGGTTGATGGGAGTTAGATAGAAAAGGATCCTTAAGAACATTTCTCTTTTAAAGAAAGTATCTAGTTTATTGTTGTATAATGGAAACAAATTGTTACATTATCAAATGTTGAAGGTGAATACAATGATTCCGGTAGTTTGGGTGAATAAATAATGTTCATGAATGACACATTACCAGTCAATGTATATTAATTTCTACATTTCCCTTTAAAATTTGACAATAAAAGTGCTATTAATCTTTCTATGAAACCTTTTTCACATTCTAGATGAAAATATATTGATGTAACACATATCATGTTTGGAGATAAATTCCCAAATGTTGATATCACTATTAAATACAATGGTACCGAACATTTTTTGTTAGATATCGTTTAAAATTATTAAATTATGAGACAATGAATTAGATCAAATGTGAAATAGGTATGATTAATTGTGATTATGTTTATGTTTTTTTGACCACAATATTGGGAATGACACACCACAAAGAATGACCAAACATTGGTTATGACATACTATAATGGTTGTCTTGCAATTATGTTTGTCTCTCCTCTATGATTATCTCACCATTGTGAATTTAACCATATTGGTTTTCAAGTCATTGAAAAAATTTCACTAATAAATTTTTGAACCATTTCTTATTCAATTATTTATGGTTTATTAAATTTTTATGACTTGATTCAAATATTTTTCCTAAATTTTAATTTAAATTTTAGAATCTCCAAAAATACGAAGGATAAATGTGATACATTTCATTTAACAACACTATTATTTCCTCACACATTTTCAGTTGATCTATGTTGCACCAATTTTCTCTCTAAATATTCATCTTCTGACCTATGTTATTTTTATGAGAATTAATAGATAATTTTAATGGAAAATGTGATGTGTTCTTCATATATTTTCTGGAATAGTTATGTCAATAAAAAAAGGGTCGTCTAGTCGACCACATGATGCAGAACCAGTGAACTCTAGGATAGATAAATGAGTTGTACCACCATAATATAATGTTTTAGTAGAAAGGATTATTTCATGATGATGTTTAGTGTATAAATATCTACAGAACCAATGTTGGTGGATTGATATTCTTCAAATAATAGACTCATTTATCATAATATGTAGTTTGAGTTCTATCAGTGTGTGGAGTTTGGTTTTGAAAAAGAAAAACATTAATGGGTTAAAAGCATATTTATAGGTCATAAAATTTTATTTTCATTAAAATAGTGGGATGATCACTTCAATGTCCAACATGAATGTGTTTTCAATGATTATCAAGGAACCATCCCAGATGATGACGATAATTTCATTTATGAAGAAGCACTTGTCGTGTTGAACGGTGACCAAACTGTGAGAAGGATTGTGGCTTCTGATTTGAATAAGGAACTCATGATACTGCTTAAATTTATCCAATACATGTTATTCCCATTATAAGGTGACATAAACCCTCTGATATATCAATATTTTCATTTTCATTTTCCAATGAAAATAGCACAAAAGATAAATCATTACATATATATCATCATTCAAATATCTCAAAATATAAAGACAACCTCTAGATAAAATTCCCTTATTTATCCTATGTTTTTTCTGTAACATTGAAATTTTGAAGGTTTTATGATGAAAAATATGTTTCAGCTATAGACTGTAGTGATTATTTTATCTCATCTGTGATTTTTAATGGATGAAGTTTAGTTGGATCATTGATATAAATCAAGGGGTAGGTTATCGGGAAAACAACATGACGTATTTATCCATATATACCATCCTTCCAAAAAAAATATGATGACACAATTTTAAAACCATATTAGATATAGGATTCTTTTGATGGGAATGAATAAGAATTATCATAGTAAAAGAAGAACATGAATAGCCAATATATGAGGTTGGTCACCATGACCAATATACTTGTTATCCTTCTATCACTTTTGATGCTTCTAGCCTACCTAGGAATTTATATAAAATAGAGAGGTTTGTAAAAATTGATGAAGAAGTTACTGTGGTCTTTGGAGAAGAGTATATTAAATGTAGTTCCATTTGTAATGATGATCATGTTGATAAGGATGATTTAAATGAAAAGGAAAGTATATATGAAAATGAAGATGATGATGATGGATCAAATCCTGATTGTTATAGTGGTAATATCAGAATAGATGATGTTGATACTCTTCATTATCTAGTTGTTTCTCCTTATTGTTTTATTATTATATCAGAAGAGAGATCATTGTTATGGTGAAATCGTTGTTTTCAGAAATGATAGAAATGAATCTTTTGAGGTGGAGAAATCCCCATTTTATTGATTTCATAAGGATATTGATAAATTTAATAATTTATATGGTACTTTTTATTATATAGAGTTAGATATAGATATTTTTTAGAAGATGAGGGTAATTTCTTATGTTGAGTAGTATGAGGCTATAAAAATTGTAAAGGAGCATTCAATTGATGATAATTTTAATTAAATGGTTGGATTATATAATCCATTAGTTGATGATAATATAAAGGATTCACCTTCCTTTGAATATATGATATTTTATACCTTTATTGGATCACCTACAGTAGTTTTTTCTACCACATAAACTTCATCATTAGTTGAGTTTTATGAATGAACATCAAATATAGGGATTGATCCCATGCCAGTGTAATGGGATTCATTCTCTATAATATTTGGATGTTTACCATATAATGGTGTACCTTGAATTACAAAAGAATGAAGCCCTGAAGGATCGATGGTTTCTCAGATTTGTGTTGCTAGTTTATTAGAAAAAAAATTTATGCAAGATAACTTAGTCCCTCTACAACTAATGTTCGTTTTTATGTTATCACCATGTGTGATTTGGAATCATTTTATACAAATATTTTGACAGAGTTTGATGTGAATGTATGGAATCAACTTCCTAAAATTTATGTAATCTATGTGAAAGATTAAGATATATCCTTGAGTTGGTGAATCAATATATTTACCCAAAAATGATTCATCATTTTAAAGAGGTATATGATGTAAATAAATGGTTGGAAGGTGATTTTTAATCCTTAAAATCTTATATTGAAGGAAAGAAATATTATTTTGCAGCTAGTATGGTTGCCTTTCTTAAAATGTATAGAATCACACATCCATGGAATCTAGTTCTTATACACCTCATCCCCCTTAGTTTTTGTTGAGTTACTCAGATCAGTGGTCAGAGAAGAGTGTAGACATGTTTCAACAGCTACTATAATTGAAGCTCATCCACAAACTCATGAAACAATAAGAAGAATAAGGCATAACAATGAACATGTTCTCAGTCTAGTTACATTTTAGGGAAATGATATAACATCATATAGGGAGACTATAACAAAGTAAATTTGGTATTATCTATCAAGGGTATATACAAAGCATTCCATGGATTTTAGTTTCATGTTCTTGGTTCTGAATTTGATGATTCCACCTATTAACAAATCCTTTCTCAGTAAATGCAGAGTGTTGAAAGAGACGACTGTGATGCTTCAACAATTTATAGATGCTAAGGGTGACTTATTCTATGACACAGAGATTGTAGGGAATATAATCCTGGCCTTCTTACACTTTTTAAAAATTTTCCGTCTAGTTCACAGGAATGTTGTTATGTCTCATGAGTCTATAGAGGTGAATACACTTTTTATTCTCCAATCACAAATCCTAGGGTTGTTATTGAATTATCTCTTAGGATAGGATTATCTAGATATCCACTTTCGACACATTCTCCCATTTCAAACCATATTATTAATATCATATAGAATATTTTAGGAACCTCATTTCCATCATTACTAGAGAGCCTTGATATCTTTTTTGTGTACAATCAACCATGCCTCATCCTCCTTCACCAACAACTGATGTTCAAGATAATACCTTTTTCACAATTTCCGCTACATGAGAATAAATACATTCTATGGAAAATGTAAAATCTCCAATGATACCTTATGCAAAACCATTATATTTCTTTATTATACTTTTGGCCCATGATGGTTGCTTTTTCTGGTATAACATTTAGTGGATACACTTAAGTTGGTTTTAATGAAACATAGCATGATCGTTTAATTATCCTATATTCTCTTGATTTGTTGTTAATATGATCATTTAGATAATACCAAAAGGTGAATAACACTAATATGAAATTAGTTTTTCTCTTTACAAGTGGTTTTTATTACATCTCATTGATACCACATGATTACAATGCTTTTGCTAATCTTTGATATCTTGTGAAGGACATGTAATGTTATATTTTGATATTACCTTTCGTGACATGATTTTTGATCATAAAATGGGGGAGATTGTTTGTCAGAACCCAACCATGGACTCATGTTATTTTATTCCTTTTTTTGTTCCCGTATCTTTTTGTCAGAGTTTGGTTTGGGTCCGTGTTTGAAATTTATGATGCTTGGAAGTTATTAGCAGGTTTTGGACCCGTGCGTAGTCACCGCACGGTGGGCGGTAGCCATGAAATCAGCTCAGATGCCATGCAGGTGTCTAATAATAAAAATAATTAATTTTTTTCGCAAATTAATTATGTAAAATGTTTAAAATTTTAATTATAATAATTAATGATGATGTAGGCAATAATTTTATTTTTAAAAATGGTGAATAATATTTAAGATATCTATAATTTGTTGTTAATATAATTATTAATGAATCATAATTTAATTATAAAATTTATTATTATTATTATTATTACATTTATTATAAATAGTAAATTGTTATTATTATTAATTTTACAAAACTGTCATAAATATTATTATTCATAGAAATATGAAAAAAATTATATTGAAATATATTATTTTTTTGTCTTCGTTTTAGTTTATTTATTATTATTATTATTATTATTATTATGTTTTTATAGAACCCTAAATATACCCTTCCCCCTCCCTATACCCTTACCCGCGACCCCCCCCCCCTTCGAAATCACGCAACACCCCCCTTGGTCTTTTCCTGCGTGCGCGCGCCATCGCCGTAGCTCCCTTAGGTCACAGCCCACCTCATGGCCTCCTCCACTCTAAGCCACAGCCCCCTCCAAGCCTCATCCTCCCAGCACCACTGCCTGCACCATCCCCTCCCAGCACCGTCCAACCACCCCATCACTCTTACCTTCGGCCGACCTCGCCTGCTCCAACCGCACTACCCTCAACCAGTGCGACTCCCCCCCCCCCTCTGGTATTCTTCTCAATGTTTTCTCATTCATTTTTTTTTGGTTTTTTCATTGTGTTGTCCAAACCCTAATCGAGGGGTTTTTATTTGTGCGTGTTTCCTATGTTTTAGGGTCCGTGGAGGGTCCGCAAATTTCTTCTTTTCCTTCCATTGATGCGTTGTTGTATTCATGCACCTCTGAGGTAGGCGAATAGACGTATTTTATTTCCAGAGCACTCCACTAATGTTTTCACTCTTTCTACTAGTTTTAAAACTTGTTTCACATATTTTCTATTCCCGTAATTATCTTTCTATAGAGTTCTTAAATTTTTGGAATTTATTAAGAATATGTTTTGAGTCGGTTCCTTGTTTATGTCAATATGCATCTACGATGATTTTCTTATTTAAGTGAAAAATCTAAATTTCATAATTTTTAAAATGTAATTCTCATCGATATCTTATTCCCATCTAGTTTTTTTATTCTTCGAAATTGAATAATTTTTTAAAAATAGGTCATTAGAGCGATTCTCTAATTATGTTTTTGTGTTTATGCACTTGGGGTGTTGATAAATGTTTATATGAGATTTTAAAATAGATTGATGTGCTTTTGGTGGGTGTCTCCGTTAGTTTTGTTTTGTAAACATGGAGAATGTGTGGTCTGGGTTTTACTTGTGAACCTTGTGATTTTATTTGAATTGGTTTTTAGATTGTGTTTTGATTCCTTTTATTGGATTATATTTTATTTTAGGGATCTTTTGTGTTGTTGAGTGCCGAGGGATTATTTTAGGTAGTTGTGGTCGGTTAAGAAAGAGAGCACACATATTCCCAGGTATGGATATGTATAGATATATGTGTCTTCATTTTGCGTGTTCCTTCATGGAATGGGGAACATGTGCATTGGTTTAAGGATATATATATATATATATATATATATATGGATGTGTGTGTGTGCGAGCGAGCTACTGATTGAGTTAGAAAGCTTGGCGTAGCCTTTTTTCAAGGTAGTTGTTTCCATCCCTTCTCTATTTTCTATGTTTTCCATAGGAACTTTCATGGATTCATTTAAATTTTAAATTTTATTCACACCCTTATAATTACGATAGTTTATCCATTGAAATGATTCTTTGATTGTTAGAAGTGTTAAAAATAGCCTTGAAATAGCTCCTTGTTTATGTGTAGCTGTTTCCCTACCCTTTCTCTCGGTTATATTACATTTAATGTTTGTGTCTTTTTAATTAAATCATAGATTATGATTCGCACCTCTAGTTTGTTTGTAGTTAACTTATGGAAGTGTTTTCATATTGAAATAATTGATCAAAAATGGATTTTTGGATGTTCCTCTAATTATGAACTTGTTTATACCTTGACAACATGGTTGGAACTAACTGCTTTATCAACAAATTGTACTGTTGATGTGTTGAGTGGTGTCTGTGTAACGACCCAAAGTTTCATTAATGGAAAATCCCTCTTGATCTAGTTAATTGTATCTTTATGAAAACTGTTTTTATAAGATGTCAAATTCTTTGGTTTTATGTTAAGAATTTTGACCATTGTTAATATAGTCGTTGAACATTAATCACATGATTAGAATAAATATAGGACCTTAACAAATCTAATTTACTCAGACAAAAGAAGTGATGGCCTCATCCAGTAGAATTTCCCCATACGTAGCCCATTTTTCAGAGCTCGGAAAAGAGGTGGAATCCTTGGGCTTCACCCATGACCAAGCCGAAGCTGAGATTCACCATGATAAACTTGAACAGGACCGTCTACGGGAAAAGTGGAAGTTGATAGAGATTACCACTCGAGCGATGTTATCCGAGCTGCCCCAAGAGTCTGTCACCATCGCACACCTTACCCTTAGGTCTTATGTGGTTTTTTAAGGGTTATGTAACAAATAATTAGTACTATGTTCATGTAAATTATTTTGTATATAATAATGAATATAATTTCTAGTCATTTTTAATACATTGTAAATAGTTTTTAGAGTACAAATGGTGTTTTTAGTTATTACTTAATTAAGAAATCTATTTCATTAAATTATGGGATTTTTGAATTAAATAATATTTTAATAAAATTATAAAATTATTATTAAATTAATTTTTATGAAATATAAATGATCTTATAATTTTATGAATGCAATTAAAATTTTATATTAAGGTTTGAAAGCCATTTCTGACAAAACCCATAATTTTCCATAAATGTTGGTTTTTATTTTAAAATTGAAAATTAACTTATTTGGAAATATTTCTAGATAAAATAAATTTCATTTATGGAATCGGGATGTTGAAATTATCCAACGGTGAATTTTTCATAATTTTCCGAGACAGTCAAATTTTTGGGTAAAAATTAAATACCGTTTAAATATATAATGTGTTTTATGACATCATAATGACCCAATGGTGATGTAATAAAATACCATAATCCTTATGTTCTGAAATATATGTATTATCATTAAAATAATGTGATTTTGGGTTTGTTTTTTCTTACTTTTCAAAGCATTAATGGACCCCTTCAAGACATATTCATCACTTTGCATTTTTAAATTAATTTCCATGGGAGTGTGACTCACCTACACATATGCAACCTTGTTATTTTAAGAAGTTCGGACTTGGGCCTTATAAAATATTTTTTTCCTCTTCCCTATGCCAAAAACCATGGGAAAAAACTATGGTATGGTTTGTGGTTTGGATTAATTAAATGTAAGGGGACCCAAACCTAAATAATAAAGAATTCCCTCACCTTTCCTATATAAACCCACCCAAGCTCCCACTTCCTCCTCACTAAAATCCATTGTAGTTCGTCCAAAATCTTCCCTACTCTCTCTATAATCCTCCCAAGATGCCCCATGCTCCAAAAAATCCTCTCAAAAGCCTCTCTCTAGTATTTGGAAGCACACTTCCAAGTAAGGGTTTTTTCTTCCGTTCTCATTTTTGTCAATTTTCGTTATGCTGTAGTGCCCTTTTAATTTCAATTATGAATGTTGGGGTATGGTTTCTATCCTCCCCCATACTGACCTCTTATTTTTTGAATTATGGGAGACCCCTTTCTCTCTCATTAAATGCCTCCCATGTACACCCGTTACTATACCGAAATTCCGAAAGGAACTTTTCTCTCCTCTTTTACATTCAATCAATACTTTTGTATCATGAATCTAAATTCCATTACAATTTTTGGGACACATATATTTATGACCTACTTACTTTCCATTACATGTAAATATGATGAGGAACACCTTTATCTCTCATCAACCATTTTTATGAATTATTATGTCAAGCTGTTACGCTGCCGAAATCGCACCGATTTTCAAAGCCAACATCATTGTGTAGAGAATACCATGGCCATTTCACCATCAAGCGTATTCACCTTTATGCACCTTTACTTATTGACTATAAAGTTTCATGTATGAATTCTACAATCCTTTATCGTGGGATAAATTATTATGTTTTATGAATCCATGTTTTATGATCCATTTGGGACACTTATGCATGAAATGAAATGTTTAAGAAGGGTGTGCCCTTATAGCGCTCCAATTCATTGGGGAAAGTATAGTATCATGATACATCATGTGAAATGAGTATTGAATCATGATAATTCAAGTGAAATGAGGGTTTACTCATGCTTCATGTGCAATGAGGATTTACTCATGATTTATGTGCAATGAGCCTTGGATCATGCAAATTCCATGTTAAGTGTTGTTGCCACATTTCTGTGTTATGATTATCATTTTTTATCATGACTTTATGTTCATGTTTCTTTTATGCTCTATTGATATTCCTATTGTCTAACATGTATTGTACTCCTCATGTTATTCCATGTGTACTCCATTACTGGGCTTTATAACTCACCCTTTTCTTATGCATGTCCTCAGGTTATCCCATGCAATGCTAAGTACGAAGGAATGTAGTTGTCATGTAAAGGAAGTTTTCAATAAAGTTGTTGTATTTCATATTTTATGATTTTATATAATGACCCTAATCCCCAAAGACACTAAACCTCTCGATCTTGTCTATTGTATCAAGTGAAGTTTTATGTAATGAATCATGTTTAAGTTGTAATAAAAAGCAGGGTTGTCATAGTTGGTATCAGAGGATAGGATTAGTTATTTTTGGGATTAGGAAACCCTAGTAATGCCTTAGATAAAAGACTACGTACAATAAAAACTTCCCTAAGTTTTGGTGAGTATTGAGTAAGTGTGATATAGAGAAAATACATCCCTGTCTAGATACGAGCTGGTAGAGGTGGCTCTGGCACAGTTGTATCGTAGGGGAAAACCTTAAAACACCGCTTTGAGCTAGACTCGAACTGGAACTGGTGCACGACAATGGGCCTTGCTGCACTCCTGGTTACGACACTCCTGAGGGATATGTTTTGATAAATTCACAAGCTTAGTATGAACCCTTGTTAAGGGAATTAAAAAAATGTCCCCTAAGAATATTTGTTACAAAGTAGATCATGAAAATCCATGATTTAAGCCTATAGACTAATGAGTTAAGGAATGAAAGTTTATTTATAAGTCATCAACTTTTGTCTTTGGATTACCCTTTATGTTTTACCCCTAACTTTCCTTTTATTCCAGCCAATGGTCGGTAATAGGAGGACTCGGGCTAACAACCATTGTGATGATCATTGTTATGACTGTATTAATGAGATGCCCAATCCAATGGGAGTGGGAATTGAGAAATTTGTCATGCTTCTCTCTCAGATAACTCAAGTTTTGAATATAAACACGGGTCAATAGGAACGTTCATCCCCCCCTAATGAAGAACAAGTCACTATCGAGAGCTTCATGATACAATGGCCTCCTAATTTTAGTGGATCATCTGATCCCATGATTGCTGAACAATGGATCAAATCCATTGAAAAGATATTCTCCATCCTCCAATTTTATGAACAAGAGAAGGTTCTCCTAGTAGCTTATCGTATGGAGGGTGAAGCTGATCAATGGTGGACGTTGATCAAAAATACGAAGATTGAGGATGAGATCGAGGCATTGGAATGGAAGGATATCCGGAAGATGTTTTTCGATAAATACATTCCGCGCACCCTCCGGCTTAAGATGGAAAGGAAATTCCATTCCCTCAAGAAAAAAGATGAAAAATCTATTGAAGCGTACAAGGAAAACTTCACAAGGCTTGCATGATATGTTTCTGGAATTGTCGTTACCCCCGAATGCAAGGTTGACCGCTTCTTTGGTGGGCTGAAGCCTAGATTACAGAAAGAATTAGCGATCCGTGACGTCGACAGCTATGAGGAAATTGTACGATGTGCCCTAATGGTTGAAATGGAGATCGGGGAATAACATGGGTATCATGGGGACAAGAAGCGTAAGGTAGACTTAAATACTGGTGGTCCGATGGGTAAATCCTACGGTGCTAAGAAGATCTAGCACCCCACGTTCTAAAAGTGTGGAGAGAAGCACCCTTGAAATTGCCTTAAGGGGACAAGAAAATGCTTCAGGTGTGGAAGAGAAGGGCACCTAGCTATTAACTGTCAGCAATAAGGACCCATGGCTGCGACAGAGGAGAGGAATGCTTTGTTCGAACCTCAACGCATTGTTCAATGCTACAAATGGAAAGAACCGGGTCATTTTTCAAATCAGTTCCCTAATCCAAGGTTTATCGGAGGCAACCAACAACCTCCAAGACAGTAAGGAATAGCTTTTTCCATCACATCTGCCGAAGTGAACCCCGAAAACGATGTGGTGACAGGTACCCTAGTTATTCATTCAATAATAGAGAATGTACTTTTTGATTCTGGTTCTACACAATCTTTTATATCTCGAATGTTTAGTAGAACAATCCCATCACCACCACAAATCATGGAAGTAAAGATGTCAGTGAGTATGGAAAATGGTGCAATCATTGCATCCCATGAATATAAGTCATCCCCTCTTATAATCTTTGGATTGAATTTCCAGGTGAACCTTTTGATATTCCCTTTGGATGAATTTGATACAATTCTTGGAATGAATTGTCTTTCCTTATATAAAGCCAACATAAATTGTCGGGAGAGGGAAATCACACTCCATATAGAGAATAGACCCCCGATTCATTACAAGTGTCAGGAGGAAGATGAATCTACTTTTGCTCCATCATCTCAAGAATGGATATTACTTCCTTATTAGCACACATATCTAGCTCAGATGATTGAGTCCAAGGAAGAAACCATCCTTGAAGAAATGCCTATTATGAGGGAATTTGCTGAAGTGTTTCCCGAGGAACTGTCTGGTCTTCCTCCAAGAAGAGATGTTGAGTTCTCAATTGAACTTATACCTGGGGTGCTACCAATATCCAATACTCCATATAGAATGTATGTTGTAGAGCTTGAAGATCTGAAGAAAAAACTACAGGAGAATCTGGATAAAGGGTTTATACGCCCAAGTGCTTCACCATGGGGTGAACCAGTCCTCTTGGTCAAGAAGAAGTATGGGTCAATGCGGCTTTGCATCGATTATCGCGAACATAACAAAATCACTATAAAAAAAGTATCCTCTCCCAAGAATCGATGAATTTTTTGATCAGCTGCGTGGAGCACAATACTTCTCCAAGGTGGATTTGCGGTCAGGATATTATCATGTAAGGGTGAAGAAGGATGATGTCCCCGAGACTGCTTTTCGTAGAAGGTACATGCACTATGAATTCATAGTAATGACTTTTGGACTCAATAATTCTCTAGAAATATTCAGGGAATTTATGAATACAGTCTTTAGAGATTACCTTGAATATTTTTTGGTAGTCTTTATAGATGATATTCTAATATACTCCAAAACCAAGGAGGATCATGAGGAGCATTTAAAAACTGTACTAGAGACTTTGCGCAAGGAGAATCTCTATGAAAAGTACAACAAGTGTGAGTTCTGGTTGAAGGAGGTCTCATTCTTGGGCCATATCATGACAAGAAATGGGATATCTGTGGACCCCTCCGAAAACATATGCAATTGAGGGATGGTCGAGGCCAACATCGGTAACAGATATACGTAGCTTCTTGGGGTTAGCTGGATATTATCGACGATTTGTGAGAAATTTCTCACTATTTTCCAACCCTCTTACCAAGCTAACTTGAAAGGGAGTAATGTTTTCATGGAGTGTTGAATGCGAAGAAAGCTTCAATGAGTTGAAAAGGAGGATTATCACTCCACCCGTGCTCACTTTAACCACAAGTGGGGAGATTTTTGTGGTATTCAGTGATGCTTCCAAGGAGGGCATAAGATGTGTGCTGATGTAGAATGATAAAGTGATATCCTATGCCTCAAGGCAGTTGAAAATCCATGAGAGAAACTATCCAACGCATGATCTGGAGTTGGCGGCTGTGATCTTTACCTTGAAAATCTGGCGGCATTATCTCTATGAAGTGAAATGTGAGATTTATACTGACCACAAGAGTCGTAAATATATATTCACACAAAAAGGGCTTAATATGCGCCAAAGAAGATGGATAGAGCTCATCAAGGATTATGAATGTTCAATACATTACCACCCGGGGAATGTGAACAAGGTGGCAGATGCCCTAAGTAGAAAGGACCCAGAAATTCTATCAATGATGAGAATTGAGAAGGATCCAATCTTCTTAGACTTGATGAAGATGGACATGGGAATCATAGAGAAGGGAACGTCATCAATCCTTTCACAAATGATTGCTCAACCGTCTCTTTTGTAAAGGTTAAAGGATGCTCAAAAGGATGATGTGGGAATTCAAGAAAAAGTATAAGCTATCAAAAAGGGGAAATCCTCAGAGTTTAATGTTAATAAAGAAGGAATTGTGCGGTTTGGGAAATGTCTTTGTCTTCCATCAAGTTCAGAGCTAGAGATGGAACTTTTGGATGATGCACATAGTTCAAATTTCTCTATTCACCCAGGGAGCACAAAGATGTATCGAGATCTCCAAGAAATCTTTTGGTGGGATTATATGAAGAAGGAGATCGCTGAATATACAACAATGTGCCTGGTGTGTTAGCAAGTGAAGGCAGAGAGGCAGATGTTTAAGGGAATGATGCAACCATTGCCCATACCAGAATGGAAATAGGAGAACATCACCATGGACTTTGTCACCAGACTTCCAAGGACATCCAAAGGCAACAATGCAATCTGGGTTGTTGTGGATCGTCTAACAAATACTGCACACTTCATTGCTATTCAAGGGGATTTCTCATTGGATCAACTGGCACAGATATATATCAGGGAAGTGGGAAGGTTGGATGGAGTACCAAAATCTATCCTGTCTGACCGAGATCCAAGATTCACCTCTATGTATTGGAAGAGTCTTCAACATGCGCTGAATAATGAACTGAACATCAGTACGGACTATCATCCTCAAACTGATGGCCAATCCGAGCGGACTATCCAAACACTTGAGGATATGTTGAGAGCATACTCAATGGAATTTAAAGGACGATGAGATCAACATCTTCCTCTAGTTGAGTTCTCTTATAATAACAGTTTCCACTCGAGCATCCAAATGGCAACATATGAAGCCCTGTATGGGAAAATGTGCAGAACACCGGCATGTTGGGATGAGGTCGGTGAACGTAAGCTTCTTGGACCAGAAATGGTCGAAGAAATGGTGGAGAAGTTGAAAACCATTCAGCAACATATCAAGGAATCCCAGAGACGACAGAAGAGTTATGCAGATAATCATCGATGAGACCTTTAATTTAAAGTTGGAGACATGGTATTTCAACGCATATCTCCATGGAAAATGGTCATGAGGTTTGGAATGAAAGAGAAGATAAGTCCAAGGTACATCAGCCCCTTCAAGGTTCTTGATCGTGTTCGGGCTCTGGCCTATCGACTAGCACTTCCACCTACTATGGCCTAAGTACATGATGTCTTTCATGTAACCCTCTTAAGGAAGTACATACCAGACCCTTCACATGTACTCTCTTCTGAGGTGGTACAATTGGAAGATGATCTTTCTTATGAGGAGCAACCGGTGAAGATCATAGATCGTAGATAAAAAGTTCTATGAAATAAGACAATGCCCCTTGTCATGGTTTTGTGGAGAAACCACAAGTTCGAAGAAGCGACTTGGAAATCATTGGATATGATGAAGCTGAGTTACCCACATTTGTTTTACTATAGGAAAAGGAAAATTTCAAAGGTGAAATTTCTTAAGGGTGGAATAATGTAATGACCCAAAGTTTCATTAATGGAAAATCCCTCTTCATCCTGTTAATTGTCTCTTTATGAAAAATGTTTTTATAAGATGTAAAATTCTTTAATTTTATGTTATGAATTTTGACCGTTGATAATATAGGAATTGAACAGTAATCACATGATTAGAATAAATATAGGACCTTAACAAATCTAATTTACTCAGACAAAAGAAGCGATGGCCTCATCCAGTAGAATTTCCCCATACAAAGCCCATTTGTCAGAGCTCGGAAAAGAGGTGGCATCCTTGGTCTTCGCCCTTGACCATTCCGAAGATGAGCTTTACCATGTCAAACTCGAATGGGACCGTCTACATGAAAAGTGGAAGTTGATAGAGATTACCACTCGAGCGATGTTATCTGAGCTGCCCCAAGGGTCTTCCACCATCGCACACCTAACCCTTAGGTCTTATGCGGCTGTTTTAAGGGGTTATGTAACAAATAAGTAGTACTATGTTCGTGTACATTATTTTTTATATAATAATGAATATAATTTCTAGTCATTTTTGATACATTGTAAATAGTTTTTAAAGTACAAAAGGTGATTTTAGTTATTACATAATTAAGAGATCTATATTATTAAATTAAGGGATTTTTGAAATAAATAATATTTTAATAAAATAATAATAATATTATTAAATTAGTTTTTAGGAAATATAAATTATCTTATAATTTTATGAATGCAATTAAAATTTTATATTATGGTTTGAAAGCCATTTCTGTCAAAACCAGTGAATTTTCGATAAATGTTGGTTTCTATTTTAAAAGTGAAAAATAACATATTTAGAAATTTTTTTATATAAAATAAATGTAATTTCTGGAATCGGGATGTCAAAATTATCCAACGGTGAATTTTTCATAATTTTCTGAAACAGTCAAATTTTTGGGTAAAAATTAAATACCATTTAAATATATAATGTGTTTTATGACATCATAATGACGCAATGGAGATGTAATAAAATACCATAATCCTTATGTTCCGCCAATATATGTTTTATAATTAAAATAATGTGATTTTGGGTTTGTTTGAATTACATTTCAAAGAATTAATGGACCCCTCAAGACATATTCAACACTTTGCCTTTTTAAATTAATTTCCATTGGAGTGTGACTCACCTCCACATAAGAAACATTATTATTTTTAGAAGATCGGACCTGGGACTTATAAAATATTTTTTTCCTCTTCCCTTTTCCAAAATCCATGGGCAAAAACCATGGGACGGTTTGTGGTTTGGATTAATTTAATGTAAGGGGACCCAAACCTAAATAATAATGAATTCCCTCACCTTTCCTACATAAACCCACACAAGCTCCCACTTCCTCCTCACTAAAATTCCTTTAAGTTCGTCCAACCTCTGACCTACTTTTTCTAGAATCCTCCCAAGGTGCCCCAAGCTCCCAAGAAGCCTCTCACAAGCCTCTCTCTAGCCTTGGGATGAACACTTCCAAGTAAGGGTTTTTTCTTCCTTTCTCATTTTTGTCAATTTTCATTAAGTTGTAGTGCCCTTTTAATTTCAATTATGAATCTTGGGGTATGGTTTTTCAGCTCTCCCATACTTCCCTGTTATTTTTTTAATGATGGGAGACCCCTTTCTCTCTCATTAAATTCCTCCCATGTACACCCGTTACTATGCCGAAATTCGGAAAGGAACTTCTCTCTCCTCTTTTACATTCAAGAAATACTTTTGTATCATGAATCTAAATTCCATTAAAATTGTTGGGACATGTATCTTTATGACCTCCATACATCCCATTACATGTAAATATGATGAGAAACCCCTTTCTCTCTCATCAGCCGTACTTATGAATTTTTATGTCACGCGGTTACGCTGCCGAAATCGCACCGATTTTCTAAGCCAATATCATTAAATAGTGAATACCATGCCCATTTCTCCATCACGGGTATTCAACTTTATGCACCATTACTTATTGATTTTAATTTTTCATGTATGAATTCCATATTCCTTTATCGTGGAATAAATTATTATGTTTTATGAATCCGTGTTTTATGATCCATGTGGGACACTTATGCATGAAATGAAATGTTTAAGAAGGGTGCACCCTTATAGCACTCCAATGAAATGGGTAAAGTATACTATCATGAGACGTCATGTGCAATGAGTGTTGACTCATTCTAATTCAAGTGCAATGAGGGTTTACTCGTGCTTCATCTGCAATGAAGATTTACTCATGGTTTATGTCCAATGAGCATTGGCTCATGCTAATTCCATGGCAAGTTTTGTTGCCACATTTCCATGTTATGATTATCATGCTTTATCATGCCTTTATGTTCATGTTTCATTTATTCTCTATTGATATGCATATTGTCTAACATGTATTTATACTCCACATTTTATTCCATGTGTACTCCCTTGCTAGGGTTTTTAGGTCACCCTTTTCTTATGCATGTCCTCAGGTTATCCCATGCAATTCTAAGTACGAAGGAATGTAGTGGTCATGTAAAGAATGTTTTCAATAATGATGTTTTATTTCATGTTTTAAGTTTTTATGTAATGATCCTAAGCCCCAAAGACACTAAACCTCTCGATCTTCTTTGTTTTATCATGTGAAGTTTTATGTAATGAATCATGTTTAAATTGTAATAAAAAAGCGGGGTTGTCATAGTCTACTGGTAGAAATATTTTATGGAACTTGTTTTTCCTGCGTTGGTTGGTTTTATGGTACTTAGTGCTTTTGAAGAAATGATTTTGACTCTTTTTGAATTGGAATTTTTCTCAAATCATTGGTCTTATTAGTGGTTATTGTTTTCTATGTGATGTGGGTCTCTTCGTGCAGTTCTTTAAATTGGTTTGAAACTAAATCCATGAGGATATGGTTGTTTCGCTTTTGGTGTATATATTTGTTGAGTGTGTGGTGTAATGAATCACTTAGTTGGATCTTTTTACATAACTGAACGTAGTATCACTCATTTCTTTTATTGAAATTCTACGAACATCAAACCTAAGTGCCTTCTTGGATTTTTAAATAAGAAAGTGTTGTTTAGAGTTTTTTTGGAAGAGCTTGTGCAATGTTTTCATAAAAGGCATTTGGTTATTTAAAACTAGAGGCCCGATTTACAACTCCAAGTGATTAAAAAAGTGGGGTTGATTACTGAATTATGGGACGACATGGTTGGAACATTGTATGTTTGAAATGTATGCATATATATATATATGTGTGTGTGTGTGTGTATATGGGGTTCTCCTATTGTGGGTAACCCTTTATAGGCGAAGGCATAGGAAGTGTCTGTGTTAGCGGTAGGCAAGTGCGGTGAGATGAGTCACGTGTGTGAGGGACTTCATAGTTAAATAGTATTATTATAATCACCATGGGTTCCTGGGTGTCTTTTGGATGATCGAGTGATGGTTGCTGACCAACACCGATTAGACAGCGTGTTATCCAATGGACTTGTTGTTAGGCCAGGTGGGATTTTCCACTCGATTGGTTAGTAAGGGAGGTCAGTGGGTTATAGACTTAGGAGATTCACCATACGCCGAAAGGTGGTTCTGAAACTGAGTACATATAGAATTATTCTAGGGATGTTGAGGATCACCCATTGTTTGTGAATTATTTACATTATTTGTTTACATTTTGTGGCACTGGTTTATTTTCACTTTCACTTTTGCATGTTTTATTATAGCACAATTTTGGTATTTTTCTATTTTAGAATTCATTTATAAAATGGAAAATGATTTTGGAACTGGTGTGTAGCATGTGTTTGTTTTTTTAAATGATAACAACATGTTTCAAATTTAATGAAAATATATTAAACCGTGACTTTTATATCTATATTTCAATCTTGTGTCAGTGGACTGTTTTTGAAAAGAGAATTGTAGGATTCAGTGTTTTATTGTTGACATCTTTACTGAGAATATTAGAGCTCGATCCTATTATATATTTCCAATTGTAGGTTCTGTTTCATCTTCAGGTTCCTGTTTCAGCCGTTCAATGAAGGAGCAGTCTTTGTTCTGAGTTGGGTGGTGACCTAAATGGTCACAAGGACGTATGTACAATTATTTTCATTTCTCTGCTAGTCTTATTCTCCTATTATCAGTATTTATTTGTTTTTTATCTTTTTTTCATGGGACAAATCGTTCCCAGTAGTTATATTATTTATGTTCGACACTAGTTTCCAGCTCGTGGGGATCAGGAACGCCCATCGGGCCATGCAGCAGGACGGCATGGGTGACCCGTTCAGGGTTGACCTGGGTTGGTTCATGACAAAATGTTATCAAAGGTGGTTCTTGTTATTTTGGGTGTCTGGTCAATGGCTATTTGGACTGTCAGGGATCAGGAGGTTGGTTACGTGTCTGTACCTAATCACCACCGCTTGGAATGAGACTTGATTTACGAGGGGTAGTCTGGGATTTGAGACATTTTAATTTGGTTGCATTGGATTGAGGGATGTAAATGGGGGAAAATCGGCTCACGTTGCGGCCTCACGTGGGGTGGTGACCCATGTGGAGTCCAAGTACCCAGTTTAAGGCCCTCTTAGTGTTATTCCTTACCTGAGTAATGACTCACCACCATGTCGTCAGGTTAGCCATAGACACTATTCCCTCATTCCGATGTTTTATAGTTTGTTGTGTTTCTTTCTGAACTCGATCGATATGAGTGTGTGTTGGAAATGAAATCTATTTCCAAAAAAATAGGTTTCTTCCAAATTGGTTTTGAAATTAGAAAAGTGGGTTTTTACAGAGAAGGTGTATCAGATTGGAGAAACACGACATGAGTTTGGATTTGGTATAGAAAAAAGAAGTGTTTGAAGCTTGGCACACCTTATGGAGGGTCACACATGTGTGGGTATGTAGGGAGAGTTCATAGGGGAACTAGTTTGTAGATTATGTGAGAGATATTTAATAAACTCACATTTGACGGTTCATAAGGTTCCATAGGTGGGTTTTAAAATTATAAAGAAATAATGGTTTTAGAAAAGTGATTTATGCTTCTGTTTGTATATTTTTGGCTTATGGTCATGTTTCCCTTGGCTTGTGTTGTTTCATTGATTGTGTTTTTTATTGATGATGTTTTTTATTGTGTTTTTCATTTCGTTATGAGTATGCCACACAGAAAGCCTCCAAAAGTTTTCAAAGAGTTATGCCGCATTCCAAGTTCTTTTTTTGTTGCTTTCTTATCGAGGTAATTGAGGTCTGTTAGAGGAAGTTGTGAAGTTCGGAAAGATAGTGTGTCTTCGGGTTGTTAGGAAATCCTATGGTTGTTAAGGTTCATACTATCCCAGAGTTATTTGAGGGTTCAGTTCTGGACTAGTAAAGGTGGGATGTCTCATTGTCGTTAGTGTCTGGTTGTAGTTGGTGGGGGTCGGCTCTTGAGAAGGTTCCTTATCTAGAAAGGAACTTCGTCTGAACCAAATCCATGTTTTTTGGACCGTTCTCTCACATGCCACTAGTGTGACCATTTATGTATTTCTAACCCACCTTGTCACATCCCTCTGATTTTTTTCTACCGTGTGATTATTCAGTCCAGGAGGAAGAGTTCTGAAAGAAGCATCATTCTTGAGGAATGAGTTAGGGACCACGGGATGGAAATGCTTGACTGTGAGGAAAGAGATGGTTCGACCATCATGGCCCCAACCACAGGTCTCGGGGTGAAGCTCGCGCATAGTCAGGAGTTGTCGAGGGTTTGTGGAACCTCGACACAGATATTTTTTTAATATCAGATGGAAATATTCATGTTTTTCTTGTTCGATTCCTATCTCCTTCATAAACACATCCCCATTATTGTGGTGTTATGAGATCATTGTACCATAATCCAAGATTCCTTATCTACTCTTAGTGTGGTTTTTAATTTTTTTTGTCTTTTTGAATGGGGAGGGCCCGTGAATAGACGGTCTTATTCTTATTTTGTGTTGGTCTTAGTTGTGTTCATTAGGGGGATGTCTATTTCATGAAATTTAATGGATGTGTTGAGTTAATTTATCATCCTCAAGTTGTTGTGTTATTATATAGCGAGCGTTGGTCAATGTCTCAGGTGTGTGGTTCAGTCCAGGTCAGAAAAAAGAATGAGTTGGTTTGGGACTTCCCGTGTTACCCCTCGGTGGGGGGTGGGGTGGTGGGTTCAGGTTTCAAGGGTTCTATGTTTCTGAATTTTTGTGGTGGGGAGAACCCTCTTGTGTTCTCCCCTCAACTTTGGGTTGGGTTTTATATTGAGTTGTTCAGTTGTGACATATGTTTGTAATGGTCACCCCGAGCCTCTCGGTTTTCTATTATTTTTTCTGGGCATGGACTCAAGTGGTGTTTACTGTCGGCTTGGTGACATTCTAAGGGCATAAAGTGTCTTTGGTGGGGATAATTCTCACACCCCAACCATGGACGCATGTTATTTAATTACCTTGTTAGTCCATAATATTTTGGTCAGAGTTGGTTTTGGGTTAATGTTTGAGATTTTTGAAGCTTTTATGTTATTAGAAGGTTTCGGATCCGTGCACGGTCACCGCACGATGGGTGGTAGTCGTGCCATCGGCTCAGGTGGCATACATGTGTCTATTGCTTGAACAAAATGATGTTTTACGAAAATGAAATAAGTAAACATTTTAAAAAATTTATTATAATAATTAATTATGATGTAGGTAATAATATTATTATTAAAAATGTTGAATAATATTTTAGTTTTCTAAAATTTTTCAATAATATAATTATTAATGAATCATAATTTAATTTTTATTGTTATTATTGTTATTATTATGACTATTATTATTATTATTAAATTTTTATTAGTATTATTTTTATTAATCATCCATTAATATTATTATTCTTTGAAATAAAAAAACAAGAGTGAAATATATTATTATTATTATTATTGGCTTTGTTTTAGTTTATTTATTTGTTATTTACTATTATTATAATAAATATTATTTTTTTTGACACCCTAAATATAACCTTCCCCTCCCTCTCCCCTTACCTACGACGCCCCCCTGGAATCGTGCACCCCCCAGTCTGTTCCTGGGCACGCGCCCCCATGCCAGAGCTCCCTCTAGTCGCAGCCCGCCACCCGACCTCCTCCTCTCTAAGCTGAAGCCCCCTCCCATCATCCTCCTCCCTACACTGCCACCTGCACCTACCACTCCCTATGCTGTCTGACCACACCGGCTCCCTAACCTATGTGTAACCTTGCCAGCTCCGACCGCACCACCCTCAACCGGTGCGACCCCCCCCCCCCCCTCTGGTTTTCTTCTCGGTTTTTTCACGTTAATTTTTTTGTTGTTTTCTTTTATTTCCAAACCCTAATCGAGGGTTTTTTATTAGTTCATGTTTCTTAAATTTTAGGGTCTAGGAAGGGTTCGCAAATTTCTTCTTTACCTTCCATTGATGAGTAGTTGTATTCATGAACCTCTATGGTCAGCGAATTTACATATTTTATTTATGGTGCCCTCTACTAATGTATTTTCTCTTTCGTTTTGTTTTAAAACGTCTTTCATAGAATTTATATATCCTAAATTAGCATTTTATTTAGTTCTTAAATTTTTGGAATTGATTATGAATATTTTTTTAGTCGTTTCTTGGTTTTTATCAATATGCATCTACGATGATTTTCTTGTTTAAGTGAAAAATATTATTTTTATAATTTTTAAAATGTAATTCTCATCGAAATAGTATTTTCATCTAGATTTTTTGTGATCCTTCGACATTGATTAATTGATAAAAAATTGGCCATTACCATGATTCACTAATTCTGTTTATGTATTTATGCACTTGGGGTGTTGAATAATTGTTATATGAGCTTTTAAAATAAAATTATGTGATTTTTGGGGGTTTATCCCTTTGTTTTGTTTTGTAAAAATGGAGAATGTATGGTCTGGGTTTTACTTTTGAACTTTGTGATTTTTGTAGTATTGGTTTTTAGATTGTGTTTTGATTTATTTTTTTGGAGCAAATTTTATTTTAGGTTTTTTTGGTGTTTTTGTGTCCCGGGGGTTTATCGTACGGAGTTGTGGTCTGTTTCAAAGGAACGCATGCTTATTCCCAGGTATGGATATGTATAGCTATATGTGTCTTCTGTGTGAGTGTTCCCTCATCATGTGGGGAACATGTGAAACAGTTAAAGGATATATATATATATATATATATATCTGTGTGTGTGGAAGTGCATTCGTGCGAGCGAGCTGCTTCTTGAGTTAGAATGATTGGCGTGAACTTTGATCGAGGTAGGAGTTTTGATCCCTTCTCTCTTTCTGATGATTTCCATAGACACTTTCATGTTTTCATTTAATTTATAAATGTTATTCTCACCCTTATAATTTCGATAGTTTATCCATCGAAGTGTTTCTTTGAAGGTTAAAAGTGTTACAAACTGACTTGAAATAGTTCCTTGGTTATGTGTAGTTGTTCCCATGCCCTTTCTCCCGGTTTTAATCCATTTAATGTGTGTGTTTTTTTAAATAAATCATAGATTATGTTTCTCACCTCTAGTTTTTCTGTTGTTATCTTATGGCAGTGTTTTCCTGTTGAAATATTTGATCAAAAATGGATTTTAGGATGTTACAGCAATTATGCATATGTTTATCCCTTTCCAACATGGTTGAAACTAACATCTTTATCTGCAAATAGTACATTTGGATGTTTTGAGTGGTGTTTGCTGGTAAAAAAATTTTCTGGACCACTAGTTTCTTGAGTTGGTTGGTTTTATGGAACTTAGTGCTTTTGAAGAAATTATTTCATGTCTCTTTGAATTGGAAGTTTTCACGAATCCTTGGTTTTATAAGTGGATCTTGTTTTCTATATTATGCGGGTCTCTTCATGCGGTTCTTTAAACTGGTTTGAAAATAAATCAATGATTATATGCCCCTTTGGATTTTTAGTGTATATATTTGTTGAGTGTGTTGTGTAAGGCAGTGATTGGTTTGTTTTTTTTTACAAAATTGAATGTAGCATCACTAATGACTTTTATTGAAATGCATTGAAACATGGAACCTGTAACGCCCTGACCCTATTTACCCAGAGTCGGTGCATTATTACATAACATTGGCATGATCACAAGAAAGATCAAATCTTGAAAGACTGATTGGTTTAGTAGCCTTGGAAACAATAGATATATTTATAATGTATTACATTACATCATGAAGTGAAAAACTACTACACCAACATATTCTCTCATTAATCCACACTATTATCCCCTCATAATATCCCTGCAGGTCATTCATAAATTACTTCTTCACTTCTTGGGAAAAATAAAACATAGAAAAGTGGTGAGCTCAAATGCCCAGTAAGGATAACAATATAGCGGAAACTTTTATAAATAAGAATAAACATTTAAGGCAATGTATTACTAAAACAAAAGCCTCTTAAACATTAACATCAACATAGTATGGAAAAAATAAAATGAAATAATTCCATTTACTTATTCACATTGATATTCTACTAATAGAATAATCAATGAAATATCAATAACCACTTTCATAATGATGGAATGCATAATGCCAGACTATCATAACCACATAGCCAAGGCCTCATGCCAAGAATACAAATAAGATTTAGCCAAGGCCTTGTCCCAAGACACTAGTTTGTCTCATGAGACCTAACGATGCATCGAGGAGCTATAGCGGGCTCCACCCGTCACATATTAAGTCCAATGCATTCCCATATGAAAAGGGTTAAACATAACATAAACATTCTTATTAAAACTAGCATAAGAAATGTCAATACTTTCACCATAAACTATGGATGGTATAAAAATAACACATCTACAGTCAAACATATCACAAAACCTTCAATACCAAATAGAGGTTTTGTATCATAATAAATCAACTTCAAATAAGTGTAAAATCAATCAAAGGATGTTGACATAGATGAAATCAAAACACTTTTTAGAGAAATATCTCTTTCTATTTTGAAATCATTTAAGAGTCTTATATTTGTAAAATAAAACATTTTCTTGAAAAATATTCTTATAATCTTGTAAGGGAAGCTTTGACGATTTTATAACGGCAGAAAATAACCGCACCCACCGTATAAGTTAAAAACAACATTCTTAACTTAATTCTGTCGAAAATGTTAAAAAGCACCTTGTTTGGAAAACTACGGAAAGATTCCTTTATAAAACTCTTATAAAAAGTAAAACAAGGGTATAAATGACATTAAACCATATTCTTTTAAATAGTAAAAATGTGTTGAAATACATTTTTAAGAAACATGGATATGGATGATAAAGAGATCCCAGTAGATTATTATGTATAAACAACCTCGGATAATGAAGAGATTGTGAAATAACCCTTACATTGTACTTTTCAGTGGTTGGGGTAGGTTAAACTCATGTATAATGGTGAAATAATTGTTATTAAATTATACAAGAATCATATACATTAATTTGATATCATATATGATCTTTTAACATTGATTTGTTAATAATATCATAGTATTATCGTTGTTTCGGGTGTTAACTTACTCATTTTCATTTATATTTTTTGTTACATAATCCATGATTGTAATGGATAGGTTGTATATTATTCATATCCGTAATGATATCAAGTCCTTAAACATAATTTTTAAATCATCAAATGATAATTATACATGAATGGATACGATGGAGAATGAATCTCATCGCGTTCGTGGAGACGGTAGTCCGTACGTACGCACGAGCAAAAATATCATTTTTTTATATTAAAATGATATATAAATGGATATTATATCATATATACATAATCATTAACATGTTATATTTTTTATTTACATGATTTAAACATCATTATTATACCCATCAAAATAATAATATATTGAATAACAGTTACACCAAGACGTGGAGACGGTAAGTCGTACGTACGCACATATGGTGACATGTTATTCAAAGGGTGGATAGATTACTGAATATGGTTGTAAAATATTTAGAATAACATCACAGTATATATAAGATACTGGAGTTATTATTTTATAATGGTAATAACAATGAATGAAGAAGTGGAAGAAGAAAGGAACTTGAAAAGGGGTGGTGAAAACATTACCTCTTCTTTGGGTTCTTCCTTTTGATTTGATCAAAAGTGCTCCTTAGGTTGGATTTATGAACAAAATAAGGCCTCTAGGTTGTATTGAGGGAAGTTGGGAGATTATTTGGGAAGAACATGGCCGATCTAAAAGGCTTTGATGGTGTGAAGAAATGAGAAGGAGGAGTGCCCTTTTATAAGAGGGGTAAGGGGCACCTTTGGAAAAGCTAGAAATATTAATTTATAATAAATTCATATTCGGTTTCTAATCGCTCCAAAGTGGATTATTTTAATTTTAAGGCGGGGATGGGTCAAAAACTACTCAACAAATAGAATTTAGACAGGTTTGGGGACTTATATTAACATTATCTTTAAGTAATAAATCTAAGTTAATTAGTTTCACTTTTACAATGTCTCTTTGTATTTTTATATTATATGGTTAATAAATTTACTATATACATACAAGCGACCCCCAACTGGTCCATTAATGATATAAATATCAGGACATAAGTCTCTTGGCTGATATTTAGATTTTTAGGAATTTAATATCAATTAATAATATAATATTTGTTTTAAAAACTCTTTTATGTCAATTTTGACACTATTCAATAGTTGATTTTTCTGAAACTTATAACAGAATTATTACTTAGAATAAAGTCAATTATATCAATCCTAATATGTCATATTAACCTATAAAATTATTTTAATTCATTAAAAGTCTAAAATTATATTTATTTGGGTATTTATAATATCAATTATTTTAATTTGTCACTATAATGGTAATTACTGCATCATAATTGTGTCACAAATAAATTAAATTATTTAAAGTCTAAAAATTATAAATAAAATATAATTATGTAGGAAATATTTTTATCTTTCTAATGAATATTTATAGTCGAAAATCCAACATATATAACCCTATGTAAAAATTGTTTTTTAAAAGATATATGCTTATGACATTTTTTTACATATTTTAACTTAATTAAAATTAAGTGTCCCTATCACCTACAAGTCGTCCCATGGGGTCCCAAAATTGACCCAAAGATGCCTATGTTCGAACATGTATCAACAAATAAGTCTAAGACATGTTTTAGGGTAATTTAGTATTATTATAATATTATTTTGTTTAACCCTTAATTACCAGATTTACCCTTAACCATGGTAAATAAAATATTTACCGAAGTAGTTATTCAAAATGTCTAAAAATAAAAGTTACCCATTTACACAATTTGAACATCCTGATTCCAAATATGGAATCCATTTTTCCAAATTCAAAACACAGAAGTGGCAGAAATTAATTTAAAATTAATTCCCCTTGTTAAAACAAAAAAGCGTGTTTTTAAAAGATAATAACTATCAAAAGATTGACACTTGTTTATGTCCGATTTAATTGTAAAATTATTTCCAATGACCAACATTGTATTAAATGGAAAAAATATATTCTAAATATACTTTAAAACCACTCAAATTCATAATTTATCACTACTAATTATTTTGATTAAAAAAGTTGTTTTTAATTAAAATTTAGTAATTTTCACTATTCATCAAAATATTAAAGTTATCTGAAAAGTACCAAAATCACACCTTAGGCTAAATTCGATATTCTGAATCCAAAAATGAAGCCCATTTTGAAATATAAAATATATATAATTTCAAAAAGTTGGTATTACTATTCATAACGGCTAGTTTGATTTGTTATGGTGTGTTAGAACTCGGTGTTGCGTACAACACACGCAATCACATTATTCAAAGATAAGTGTACCGTAGAAGCTTGGGGTGTTACATTCTCCCATCCTTCAAATAATTTCATCATCGAAATTTCTAGAATACTTATCACATGAAAAGACTCGGGTGGTTTTTCATCATAAGTTTCTCGGGTTCCCACGTTGCCTCTTTCATCTTATGGTTTCTCCACAAAACGTTTACCAGACGCGTCGTCCGGTTTCTCAGTACTTGTTCTCTCATATCAAGAATCCTGACGGGCTCTTCACAATAAGACAGATCGGGTTCCAGTTCTAATTCTTCATGGGTGAGTACATGCGTTGGGTCTGGCATGTATTTCCTCAAAAGAGATACGTGGAACACATCGTGAACTTTGGAGAGACTTGGTGACATTGCCAATCGGTAAGCTACGACCCCAATTCGTTCTAGAATTTATAAAGTTCCGATGTACCTGGGACTCAATTTACCTTTCTTACCAAAAAATATGACTCCCTTCCATGGAGATACGTTTAGGAAAATATGATCACCGTCTTGAAATTCCAAATCCATCCTTTGGTTATCGGCATAGCTCTTATTCCTACATTGAGCTGCTTTGATGTGATTTTGGATTACCTTCACATTTTCCATCGTTTCCTCCACTAGTTCTAGACCTACAAGTTTTCTTTCACCAACGTCATCCCAACAGGTTGGTGTGCGACATCTCTTTCCGTATAACGCTTCATATGGTGCCATCTGAATAATCGAATGGAAGATATTGTTATAGGAAAATTCTACCTGAGGTAAATACTGATCCCACATACCCTGAAAGTCAAGTGAACAAGATCTCAGCATGTCTTCTAAGGTTTGAATAGTCCGTTCTGATTGTCCGTCTGTCTGAGGGTGGAAGGCAGTGCTCAAATGAAGTTCTGTATCCAGGGATTTCTGAAGAGTGTTCCAGAATCTTGATGTAAAACGGGGATCACGATCAGAAACAATCGACAGGGGTACTCCATGAAGTCTCACAACTTCATTAATATATAGTCTTGCTAGACGTTCCAGTGGTAGATCTTCTCTTACAGCAAGAAAATGTGCTGACTTGGTAAGATGATCAACAATAACCCATATTGCATCATTCCTTCTAGGACTCATTGGTAACCCCATGACAACGTCCATTGTAATATTGTCCCATTTCCACTCTGGTATGGGAAGAGGTTTCATGACTCCTCCAGGGTGTTGCCTTCCAGCTTTCACTTGTTGACAAACCATACATCTTGACAAAAAATCTGCAATCTCCCTCTTCATATTGTCCCACCAAAAATTTCCCATCAAATCACTCGACATTTTGGTGCTCCCAGGGTGTATAGAGAAATTGGAACTATGAGCATCATCCAGGAATTTTCTTTTTAGATAAGGTATATTGAGAACACAATGTCTCCTCCCGATTTTTAAAATTCCATTTTCATACACAAAATCTCTCAATCTCCCATCATTCACAGCTTTAATCTTCTTTTGAAATTCTCCATCATTAGTCTGAGAACTCTTAATCCTTTCTAGTAAAGATGGTTTGGCAACCATTTGAAAAAGCATTCATGTTTCTCCTTCCCTGGTTATTCCCATGTCCATCTTCACTAGATCCATCAAAATTAGATCCCTTTCAATTCTCATCACGTTCAAAACTCCATGGTCTTTTCTGCTCAAAGCATCTGCCACCTTGTTTTCTTTCCCCGGGAGGTAGTGTATCGTACAATCATAATCCTTGAGTAATTCAAGCCATCTCCTTTGCCTCATGTTGAGTTCTTTTTGTGAGAAAATATACTTCAAACTCTTGTGATCAGTATAAATCTCACATTTTTCACCATAGAGGTAGTGCCTCCATATCTTCAAAGTAAAGATCACATCTGCTAACTCGAGATCATGAGTAGGATAGTTTTGTTCATGAATTTTCAACTGTCGTGATGCATAGGAAATAACCCTATCATTCTGCATAAGGACACAACCATGTCCTTTCTTCGATGCATCACTATAAATAACGAACCCATCATTCCCCGATGGTAGAGTCAATATAGGAGCATTGACTAATCTTCTCTTCAGTTCATCGAAACATTCTTCACACTCTTTTGTCCAAACAAATTTAACCCCATTATGTGTGAGCTTCGTTAATGGGTTAGCCAATTGAGAAAAATTCTGGACGAAACGTCGATAATAACCTTCCAAACCAATAAAACTACGTACCTCAGTTTTTCTCGTAGGTGTTGGCCATTCATGGATTGCATTGGTCTTAGAAGGATCAATAGAGGTTCCATCGTTATAGACAAAATGTCCAAGAAAAGAAATCTCTTGAAGCCATAATTCACACATGCTAAACTTCCCATATAATTCATGTCTTCTCAGAGTCTCCAAGATAATGCGCCAGTGATTTTCATTATCTTCGTAGATTTTTGAGTATACCAAGATATCATCAATAAATACCACCACAAATTCATCGAGATACTCCTTGAAAACTCTATTCATCAGATCCATGAATACAGACGGTGCATTAGTCAATACAAAAGGTATTACTGTAAACTCATAATGCCCGTACCTGGTTCGAAATTCTGTCTTCGGAATGTCTTTCTTCTTCACACAAAACCGATGGTATCCAGATCGAAAGTCAGTCATTTATATGTATTGAGCTCCATGAATTTGGTCAAATAAATCATCGATGCGTGGTACGGGATACTTGTTCTTTATCATTATAGCATTGATCTCCCTGTTATCAATACATTACCTCATAGATCCATCATTATTTTTAACAAAAAGAATATGGGCTCCCCATAGAGAAACACTAGGGTGAATAAATCCCTTATTACTCAATTCTTCTATTTGTTTCATTAGTTCGATTAATAATACAGTGGCCATTCTATAAGTGGTCTTCGATATAGGCCTTTATCCAGGAATTAAATCAATGGAAAACTCAACTTCTCCTTCTGGAGGATGTCCAGGTAAATCTTCCAGAAATACATCTACAAATTCTTTCACAACAAGTACATCTTCTATTTGAACATTATTTTCCTCACCCACAATTATTTCATTCTCTTCCTCCCCAATAATTGAATTTAGTTGAGCTACTGGTGGTGGATCTAAATAAGAATTAGGTGGTGACGATTCTGCTCTAAAGATAAGGTGTTCTTTATTATCATCATCAAGAATCGTAACCTATTTCTTCTTACAATAAATCTTCGCATCATAGTCCGAAACTAGTCCATACTGAGGATTATATCAAACTCAATCATACGTATGATGACGAGATCAGCAGATAATGAACATTTATGTGCTCTAATGGGGGCTGATTCACAAAACTTTGTTGCAATGATACATCCCTTAGGAGTTTTAACTGACAACTCCCTTGTTAAATCAAATTAGAAATATCTAATTTTCTTAGAAAACAGGGAAGATATGAAACAATACGAGGATCCATAATCAAATAATTCATTTTCTAAACTTGAGGAAACCATTAAATTACCTACCACCACGTATTTCGGAGCTTCTACCTCAGCAGTAGTGATATCATAATCTTGGCCTTGATCCATTGGCCTTTTTCTGAGGTATGTTCTCCTGACGCTTAGGACATTCATTTTCATAATGCCCCATCTCCCTGCAATTGTAGCACTAAACATTGGTAGCTTCCTTCTTCCCCTTGCAATCATGAGCTTGGTGGCCTTTTTCACCACACTTGTAACAGACTCATATTCCCATCAAGCAAGTACCGGGGTGTTTCTTACCACATTTACCATAGGATGGATATTCAACCATTCCCTGCTTCCCCTTATTTCCATTCCCAGATTGATCAGCAGGTCTCTTCTTCTCTTTCTTTTCTTTAAAGTCATAAGACTTAGAGAATTCCTTTTCGGTCTTGATAGCACATGAGACAATGTCTTCGTACGATGAAAAGGATTGTGAGACTAATGCTCGAAGGAGAAACGGTTTTAACCCATCAAAGAAATGATCAATCTTACTTCTTGGGTTACGTATATAATCTCCAGCATACCTTGCTATCCTTGTAAAGTTAGCCTCATACTTTGTGACATTCTCATCCTCCTTTTCTCTCAGACTCAGAAACTGCCTTTCCATATCGGCTCGGTGGTCGCGAGGAAAGTATTCGTCTAAAAAGAGATCTTTGAACTCCCACCATTCCATATTTGATACTTCAACATCTTCCTTCGTGTTTTGATTCAATGACAACCATTGATCAGCATCTCCAGTGAGGCGGTAAACTGCCATGATAACTTTTTCCCTTTCACTACTACCCAAATCCTGAGATATTTTCTCTAGGGAATTTATCCATTTCCCAGCTACTAAGGGATTTGTACTCCCATTGAACGTTGGTGGTTGTTTCCTCATGAATCGTTCTAAAATTGATCCTCCACACTGCGGATCAGGGTGCTCCATATGGGTAAGGTTATTATTCATAACCTGAGTGAGTTGTCCCATTATGGTGATTAGGTGATCGGCACCAGTTGCATCACCAGCTCCATTATAATTATCTTGAGCAGGAGGGAAATCCATATATGGAGTGCGTGCATTGATACAGTTTCCATTTCTTCCACTAGGCGCCATTTCTAAACAATGGCATAAACTAGATCAGTTTGTGAATCAAAATACATATTCTGATACTTATAAAACACTTAACATAAATTGAACTATTTATGGATATAATCCATAATCATAAGAATGTTTTCTTTGAGGAAGTATATACTCATAAACCCTTCATAATGATTTTTAATTAAAATGATAGTTATCCTAAACATATCCCCCAGGAGTGTCGTAACCAAGAGTGCAGCAAGGCCCGTTGTCGTGCACCAGTTCCCATTCGAGTCTAGCTCAAAGCAGTGTTTTTGTGTTTTACCCCTAGGTACATCTGTGATAGAGCCGCCTCTACCTTCTCATATCCAGACAAGGATGTATTGCTCGGAAAACTCAAAAAATCTCTACAATACCAAAATTCTAAGAAGTTCTTCTATACTAATCCTCAAAGTTCATCTTAGGTCCACGTCCTCTAATCAGAGTTTATCTAAATCTAGCTTCCAAGGATTGTACTATACATTCTCTGATACCAACTGTAATGACCCGACCCCAGTTACCCAGAGTCGGTTCATTATTACATTACATTGTCATGATCACAAGAAAGATCAATTCTCAAAAGACCGATTGGTTTAGTAGCCTTGGAAACAATAGATATATTCATAAAGTTTTACATTACATCATGAAGTGAAAAACTACTACAACAACATATTTTCTCCATAATCCACACTATTATCCCCTCATAACATCCCTGTAGGTCATTCATAATTTACATCTTCACTTCCAGGGAAAAATAATACATAGAAAAGGGGTGAGCTGAAATGCCCTGTAAGGATAACAATATAGCAGAAACTTTCGTAAATATGAATAAACATTTAAGGCAATGTATAACTAAAACAACATCCTTTTAAACTTCAACTTCAACATAGTATGGAAAAAATAAAATGAAATAATTCCATTTACTTATTCACATGGATATTATACTAATCGAATAATCACATGCAATAACAATACCCACTTTTATAATGATGGAATGCATAATTCCAGACTATCATAACCACATAGCCAAGGCCTCGTTCCAAGACTACAAATATGATTTTTCCAAGGCCTTGTGCCAAGACACTAGTTTATCTCATGAGACCTACCGATGCATCGAGGAGCTATAGCGGGCTCCACCCGTCACATATTAAGTCTAATGCATTCCCATATGAAAAGGTATAAACATAACATAAACATTCGTATTAAAACTAGCATATGAAATGTCAATACTTTCACCATAAACTATGAATGGTATAAAAATAGCACATCCACAGTCAAACATATCACAAAACCTTCAATACAATATAGAAGTTTTGAATCATAATAAATCAACATCAAATAATCATAAAATCAATCAAAGGATGTTGACATAGATGAAATCAAAACTCTTTTTAGAGAAATATCTCTTTCTATTTTGAAATAATTTAAGAGTCTTATATTTTTGAAATAAAACATTTTCTTTGAAAATATTCTTATAAGCTTGTAAGGGAAGCTTTGACGATTTTATAACGGTGTAAAATAACTGCACCCAACTTATTAGTTAAAAACATTCTTACCTTAATTCTGTCGAAAAGGTTAAAAAGCACCTTGTTTGGAAAATGACGGAAAGATTCCTTTATAAAACACTTATAAAAAATAAAAAAAGGGTATAAATGACTTTAACCCATATTATTTTAAATAGTAATAATTTGATGAAATACATTTTTAAGAAACATGGATGTGGATGATAAAGAGATCCCAGTAGATTATTATGTATAAACAACCTCAGATAATGAAGAGATTGTGAAATAACCCTTACCATGTACTTTTCCTTAGTTGGGGTAGGTTAACCTCCTGTATAATGGTGAAATAATTGTTATTAAATTATACAAGAATCATATACATTAATATGATATCATATATGATATTTTAACATTGATTTGTTAATAATATCATAGTATTATAATTGTTTCGGGTGTTAACTTACTCGTTTCCTTTTATATGTTTTGTTATGTAAGCCATGTTTTTAATGGATAGGTTTTATATTATTCATATCAAGAATGATATCAATTCCTTAAACATCAATTTTAAATCATCAAAGGATAATTATAATTGAATGGATGCGATGGAGAATGAATCTCATCGCGTTCGTGGAGACGGTAGTCCGTACGTACGCACGAGCGACAATATCATTATTTTGATATTAAAATAATATATAAATGGATGGTATATCATATATAAATAATCAATAACATGTTATATTTATTATTTACATGAGTTACACATCATTATTATAACCATCCAAATAATAATATATTGAATAACAATTACACCATGACGTGGAGACGGTATGCCGTACGTACGCACGTATGGTGACATGTTATTCAAATGGTGGATAGAATAATGAATATGGTTGTACTATATTTATAATAAAATCACATTATATATAAGATACCGGAGTTTTTATTTTATAATGGTAATAACAATGAATGAAAAAGTGGAAGAAGAAAGGAAGTTGAAAAGGGGTAGTGAAAACATTACCTCTTCTTCGGGTTCTTCCTTTGGATTTGATCAAAAGGGCTCCTTAGGTTGGCTTTATGATCAAACTAAGGCCTCTGGATTGTATTTAGGGAATTTGGGAGAGTATTTGGGCAGAGTTTGGAAGAAACCGAACGGCTTTGAAGGTGTGAAGAAATGAGAAGGAGGAGTGCCATTTTATAAGAGGGGTGGGGGGCACCTTTGGAAAAGCTAGAAATATTAATTTATAATAAATTAATATTCGGTTTCTAATGGCTCTAAAGTGGATTTTTTAAATGTTAAGGTGGTTATGGGTTGAAAAACACTCATCCATTATAATTTATACAGGTTTGGGTACTTATATTAACCTTATCTTTAAGTAATAACTCTAGGTTAATTAGTTTCACTTCAACAATGTCTCATTGTATTTTTATATTATATGGTTAATAAACATACTATATACATCCAAGCGCCCCCAAGTGGTCTATTAATGATATAAATATCATGATATAAGTCTCTTGGCAGAACCTTAGATTTTAAGGAATTTAATATCAATTAATAATATAATATTTGTTTTAAAAACTCTTTTATGTCAATTTTGACACTATTCAATAGTTGATTTTTGTGAAACTCATAACAGAATTATTACTTCGAACAAAGTCAATTAAATCAATCCAAATATGTCATATTATCCAATAAAATAAGTTTAATTCATTAAAAGTCTCAAATTATATTTATTTGGGTATTTATAGTATCAATTATTTTAATTTGTAACTATTATGGTAATTACTGCATCATAATTATGTCATAAATAAATTAAATTATTTAAAGTCTAAAAATTATAAATAAAATATCATTATGTAGGAAATCTTTTTAGATTTCTAATATTTATAGTAGAAAATCCAACATATATAACCCTATGTAAAAAATGTTTTTCTAAAAGATATATGCTTATGTCATTTTTGTACTTATTTTAACTTAATTAAAATTAAGTGTCCCTATCACCTACAAGTGGCTCCATGGGATCCCAAAATCGACCCATATATTCCTATGGTCGAACATGTGTTATCCAATATATCGAGGACGCGTTTTAGGGTAATTTAGTATTATTATAATATTATTTTTTTAACCCTTATTTACCGGATTTACCCTTAACCACGGTAAATAAAATATTTATCGAAGTAATTATTCAAAATGTCTATAAATAAATGTTACCTATTTACACAATTTGAACATCCTGATTCCAAATATGGAATCCATTTTTCCAAATTCAAAACACATAAGTGGTATAAATTAATTTAAAATTAATTGTCGTTGTTAAAACAGAAAGCGTGTTTTTAAGAGATAATAACTATCAAAAGATTGACACTTGTTTATGTCCAGTTTAATTGTAAAATTAGGTCCAATGACCAACATTGTATTAAATGGTAAAAATATATTCTAAATATACTTTAAAACCACCCAATTCATAATTTATCACTATTAATTATTTTTATTAAAAAAGTTGTTTTTATTTAAAATTTAGTAATTTTCACTATTAATCAAAATATTAAAGTAATACGAAAAGTACCAAAATCCCACCTTAGGTTAAATTTGATATTCTGAATCCAAAAATGAATTTCATTTTAAAATATAAAATATATATAATTTCAAAAATTATGTATTACTATTCATAACGGCTAGTTTGATTTGTTATGGTGTGTTAGAACTCGGTGTTCCGTACAACACACGCTATCACATTATTCAAAGAGAAGTGTACCGTAGAAGCTTGAGGTGTTACAGAACCTAAGGGCCTGTTTGGATTTTTAAATACAATAGTGGTGTTTAGAGTTGTTTTGGAAGTGCTTGGGCAATGTTTTCATACAAGGCATTTGATTATGTAAGACTAAAGGCCCGATTTACAACTCCAAGTGTTTAATAAAGTGGTTTTGATTACCGAATGATGTGATGGAATAGTTGGAACTTTTTATGTTTGACATGTGTATATATAAATATATGTATATGTATATGGTGCACTCCTATCTAGGGTAACCCTTTATGGTTGAATAAATAGGAAGCGATTGTGTTTGGGGTAGGAAAGTGTCGTGAGATGAGTCACATGTGAGAGGGACTTCCTAATTACATAGAATTATTATAATCACAATGGGTTCATGGGTTCCTTTTGGATGACCGATTGATGGTTTCTAAGAAACCCCGATTAGACTGGTTGGTACCCCTTGGATTTTTTGTTATGATAATCGGCTTTTCCAGTAGATTGGTTAGTTAGGGCAGCCAGTTGGTTTTAGACATGGGGGCTTCACCATAAGATGAAAGGCAGTTCCCAAACAAATTACATCCATGGGTCTTCTAAGGATGTTTAGGATCACACATTGTTAATGAATTATTTACATTTCTTTTTTACTTTTCGTTGCACTGGTTTATTTTCTGTTTCACTTTTACTTATTTTACTCTATCCCAGCTTTGGTATTTTTCTATTATGGATTTCATTTATAAAATTCCAGATGATTCTGGAAATGGTGTGTAGCGTGTGTTGGTTTTTTTAAATGAGAACAATGTGTTTCCTATTTAAAAAAATATGAAAACACTACTTTTATATCTGTATTTCAAACATGTGTCAGTGGAATATTTTGGAAAATAGAAGTGTTGGATTCAGTGGATTATTCTTGGCACCCCTTCTGAGAATCTCGATGCTCATGCCTATTAGATCTTCCCAATTGTAGGTTCAGATTCTTGATCAGGTTCCTGGATCAGCTTCCCAATGTTGGAGTAGTCTTTGTTCTAAGTTTGGTGGTGACCTGAAGGGTCACATGGAGGTATGTACATTTATTTTATTTCCACTTCTAGTCTTATTCTCATATCATAATTAATTATTTGTTTGTTTATCATTTGTTCATTGGCCAAATCATTCTCAATGGTTAGATTGTTGATGCCCGACACTAGTTTCTAGCACGTGGGGATTTGGAACGCCCCTCGAGCCATGTCGCGGGACCGCATGGGTGACTGTTTCAAGGTCGACCTGGGTTGGTTCTTGAAAAAATGGAATCAAAGGAGGTTTTTGTTTTTTGGGGTGTCTGGTATATGGAGATTAGGACTGTAGGGGCTGAAGTGGTAGGTTACGGTTCTGTTCCTGATCACCACCACTCGCAACGAGACCAGAGTTACCAGGGGTAGTCCTGGATTTCAGTCTCTTTCCTTTTGTGGCTAGGGATTTAGGGTTGACAATGGGGGAAAATTGGTTCACGTTGCAGAATCACGTGGGGCAGTAACCCATGTGGGGTCCAAGTGCCCGGTTTATGGTCCACTTAGTGTTATGCCTTACATGGGGGCATGGCTCACCACCATATCATCGGTGTAGGCACAAATAGTAGTCCTTCATTCTGATGGTTTATTGTTGGTTGTGTTTTGTTTTGACCTAGATCAATGTGAGTGTGTTTTAGAAATGAATGTTATTTAAAAAAAAGAGGTTTCTTCCAAATTGTTTTTGAAATTGGTAAAGTGAGTTTTTACAAAGAAGGTGTATCACATTGTAAAAACATGGCATGTGTTTGGATTTGGTATGTAAAAAAGAAGTGTGTGAACCTTGGAACCCCTTATGGATGGTCACACATGCATGGGTATGTGCGTAGACTTTGTAGGAGCACTTGATTGGAGATGATGTGGGCAATATTGAATGAATTCAAATGTGATGGTTCATTAGGTTCCATAGGTGGGTTTTAAAATTGAAAAGAAATAATGGTTTTGGAAAAGTGATTTATGCTTTTTTTTGTATATTTTTGTCTTATGGGCATGTTTTCCATGTCCTGTGTTGTTTCATTCAAGGGGTTTTGGCTTGATGATAGATTTTATTGTGTTTTTCATGTCTTTATGAGTATCCAGCTCAGAAACCCTCCAAAAGATGTTAATGAGTTACCCCCAGTTCCCAGTTCTTTTTTGTGTTGCTTGCTTATCGAGGAAATTGAGGTCTGCTAGTGGTAGTTGTGTAGTTCAGAAAGATAGCATGTCTTCTTCATGTTGGGAACTCCTAGGGTAGTTAGGGTTCATACCATCCCAGAGTTAGTTGATGGTTCTATTTTGGACTAGTAAGGGTGGGATGTCTCATCATCGTTAGAGTCCGAGTGTAGTTGGGGGGGTCGGCTCGTGTGATGGTTGCACATCTGGAAAGGACCTTCGTCTGTACGAACTACCAGTTTGTTGGACCATTCACTCAAATGACACTAGTGTGGCCGTTTCAGGTATTCTATGTCACCTTGTCACATCCCTATGAAGATTTGCCACCGTGTGACTATTCAGGAAACTAGGAAGAGTATTGAAATAAGCATCATTCAGGAGGAATGAGTTAGGGACCGACGAATGCAAATGCTTGACTATGAGGCAGGAGATGCATCAGCCATTAGGTCCCCAACCACAGGTCTCAGGGTGAATCTCGCGCATAGTTAAGAGTTATCGAGGGTGTGTGAAACATTGGCTCTAATAATTTTTTCAACATCAAATGGAAATATCCAAGGTTTTCATGTTCGATTCTTGTTGCCTTTGTAAACGCATCCTCGTTGTTTTTGTCTGATAAGCTCATTTTACCGCATTCCATGCGTTCTTATCTTCTCTTAGTGTGGTTTCTAAATTTCTCGGTCTCTTTGAATTGCGTGGGCCTGTGAATAGACTGACCTGTTCGGATTTTGAGTTGGTCTCAGCTGTGTTCATTAGGGGGATGTTCATTTCGTGAAATTTACGTGAGGTGTATATTTCATTTCTCATCCTCAACTTTCTGGGTTATTCTATAGCAACCATTCTTCAATGTCTCATGTGTTTTGTTCGGTCCATTTGGGGAAAAAGAATGATTTTTTTGGGAGGTCTCGTGTTAACCCCCCCCCCCCCCCCCCCCCGCCCCTAAGGGGGTGGTGTGTTCGGGTTTCAAGGTTTCCGTGTAAGTAGAAATTTGTGGTGTGGAGAACCCTTCTTTGTTCCCCCTCAACATCAGGCATTGTTTTTTCTTGATTTGGTCAGGTTTGAAGTATTTTGGTAATGGTCACCCCAAGCCTATCAGTTTTATATGATTTTTTCTATGAATGGACTCAAGTGGGGTTGATTGGCGGGTTGCTGACATTCTGAGGAAAGAAAGTGTCTGTGGTGCGGAGAATTGCTGCACCATGACCATGAATTCCTAGTATTTTATTCCTTTCCTGGTCCCACATGTTTTGGTAAGAGTTCGGTTTGGGTTCTTGTTTGAGATTTTTGAAGCGTTGAAGTTATTAATTGGTTTCAGATTCGAGCATGGTCACCACATGGGGGGCGGTAGACGTGCGATCAGCTCAGGTGTCGTACATGTGTGTATCACTCTGAAGAAATAATGATTCATTCAAATGAAATAAGTAAATGTTTTTAAAATGTAATTATAATAATTAATTATGATGTAGGTAATAATGTTATTATTAAAAATGGTGAATAATATTTTAGTTATCTAAAATTTTATATTAATATAATTATTAATGAATCATAATTTAATTGTAAGTCTAATTATTATTATTATTAATACTTTTATGATTCTTATTAAAATTTTATTAGTATTATTTTTATTAAACTTTCAATAAAATTATTATTCTTAGAAATAAGAAGAAAAAACAGTAGTGAAATATATTTGTATTATTATTTTTGTCTGGGGTCTAGTTTATTTATTTATTATTTACTATTATTATTATTATTATTATTATTATATTTTCAAACATAAATCTACAATTCCCCCTCCCTCTACACTTACATGAGACACCCTCTGGAATTACGCAACACCCCCTGGTCCATTCCTACGCACGCGCCCCCTCGCCGGAGCTCCCTCCGACCGCGGCCCACCTCCCGACCTCCTACACTCTAAGCCACATCCTCCCCCCAGCCTCCTCCTCCCTATACTGCCACCCACAACGGCCCGTCTCTACGCCGTCTGACCACCCCGACTCCCTGACCTCCGGCAGACCTCGCCTACTCCAGCCGTACCACCATCAACTGGTGCGACCCCCCCACTTTGGTATCTTTCTCGGTGTTTTCTATTTCATTTTGTTGGTGTTTTATTTGTGTTGTTCAAACCCTAATCGATTGGTTTTTATTTTTTTGTATGTCTTAAATTTTATTGTCTGTGAATGGTCTGTAAATTTCATCTTTACCTTATGTGGATGCTCTATTGTATTCACGCACCTCCGATGTAGGAAAATACATGTATTTTTTTTCAGATCACTCCACAAATTTTTTCATTCTCTCTTTTAGTTTTAAAACTTGTTTCACAACTTTTCTATTCCCTAAATTATCTTTCTATAGATTTTGAAATTTTTTATAATTTATTAACTATATGTTTTGAGTTGGTTATTGTTTTATATCAATATGCGTCTATGACGATTTTCTTGTTTAAGTGCCAAATATTATTTTGATTATTTTTAAAATGTAATTATCATTGATATGGTATTCTCTTATAGAGGTTTGTGATTCTTTGACATTGATGAATTGTTTAAAAATTTGTCATTAGCGTGATTCACTAATTGTGATTATCTGTTTATGCACATGGGGTGTTGATAATTTGTGATATTAGCTATTAAAATAAATTGATGTGATTTTGGTGGGTGTCTCCCCTAGAATTGTTTATAAAAAATGGTGAAAGTGTGCTCTGGGTTTTACTTGTGAACATTGTTATTTTCATAGGATTGTTTTTCAGATTGTATTTTGTTTTCTTCATTTGGTTTAAATTTTATTTTTGGGATTTATTGTGTTTTTAAGTCTCGGGAGTTTATCATAGGGAGTTTCGGTCGGTTTCAAAGGCACGCACGAATATTCCTAAGTTTGGATATGTATATATATATGTGTCTTCTTTGTACGTGTTGCCTCATGGTGCGGGGAACACGTGCATCAGTTTAAGAATATATATATATATATATATGGAAGTGTGTGGTTGCGAGCGAGCAGCTGCTTGAGTTAGAAATCATAGTGTGACCTTTGTTCGAGGTAGGAATTTCCATCCCTTATCTCATTCTAAATTTTTCCATAGGCACTTTCACACTTTCATTGAGTTTGTAAAATATATTCTCACCCTTATATTTCTGATAGTTTATCCATTTATGTGTTTCTTTGATGGTTAAAAGTGTAACAAATAGCATTAAAAATAGTTCCTTGGTTATGTGTAGGTGTTTATGTGTCGTTTCTCCAGGTTTTAATCCTTTTAATGTTTGTGTTTATTTAATTAAATATTATATTATGTTTCACACCTCTAGATTGTTTGAAGATAACTAATGGAAGTATTTTCCTGTTGAAAGATTTGAACGAAAATGGATTTTTGGATCTTCCTCTAATTATGCACATGTTTATACCTTTACAACATGGATGGAACTAACTACATTATCTACAAATGGTACTATTGGATGTTTCGAGTGTATTTTTCTAGTAAAACAATCTTATGGAACTTGTTTTCCCTGTATTGGATGGTTTTACAGAAATTAGTGATTTAGAAAAAATTATTTCATGTCTCTTTGAATTGTAATGTTTCTTGAATCCTTGGTTTTATAAGTGTTTCTTGTTTTCAAAATGATGTGGGTCTTTTCATGAGGTTCATTAAATTGGTTTGAAAAGAAATCGATGAGTATATGCTCATTTGGATTTTGGTGTATATATTTGTGGTGTGTCTTGTGTAAGGAAACACATGGTTTATTTGTTTTACAAAATAGAACATAGTATCACTAAATAATTTTATTGTAACGCTTTTAAACATTGAACCTAAGGGCCTATTTGACTTTTTAAATACAAAATTGATGTTTAGAGTTATTTTGGAAGATCTTGTGCAATGTTTTCATAAAAGGCATTTGATTATGTAAAACTAGAGGCCCGATTTACAAATCCATGTGTTTAATAAAGTGGGTTGGATTAATGAATGATGTGACAGCTTAGTTGGAACATTGTATGTTTGAAATGTATGCATATATATATCTATATATATATATATGGGGAACTCCAATCTAGGGTGACCCCTTATGCACAAACCCAAAGGAAGTGTCCGTGTTTGGGGTAGGCATGTACGGTGATATGAGTCATGCGTGCGATGGACTTCTTACATACATAGTATTATTATAATCACCATGGGTTTCTTGGAGTCTTTTGGATGATCGAGTGATGGTGTCTAACCAACCCCAATTATATGGGTTTTTACCCCATTGATATTTTGTTAGGCTAGATGGGATTTGCAACTGGATTGGTCATTTAGGAAGGCCAGTTGGTTATAGACACGGGAGCTTCACTATACGCCAGAAGGTGGTTCTGAAATCGAGTACATCGAGGGGTATTCTAGGGATGTTTAGGATCACCCATGGTTATTGTATTATTTACATTTATTGTTTACTTTTCATTGAACTAGTTTATTTTCAGTTTCACTGTTACTTGTTTTACTCTAGCCCAGCTTTGGTAATTTTCTATTTTGGAAATCATTTATAAAATTACAGATGATTTTTGTAATGGTGTGTAGCATGTGTTGGTTTTTTTAAATGAGGACAACAAGTTTAATATTTAAAAAATAATTTTAAAACCCTAATTTTATATTTGTATTTCAAAATTATGTCAGTGGACTATTTTTGAAAAAAGAATTGTTGGATTCAGTTATTTATTCTTGGAATCCTTATAGAGCATCTCCATGCTCATGCCTATTATATCATTCAGGTTGCAGGTTCATTTTCATGTTCAGGTTCCTGGTTTAGCTACTCAATGTTGGAGTAGTCTTTGTTCTGGGTTGGGTGGTGACCTGAAGGGTTACAAGTATGTATGTACATTAATTTCCTTTCTGCTGCTAGTCATATTCTCCTATCAGTAGTCATTATTTGTTTGTTTATCTTTTTTTCATGGGACAAATCGTTCCCAATGGAAAGATTTCTGACGCTCAGCAATTGTTGTCAGACAGTGGGGATCAGAAACTCCCCTTACGCCATGCTACGGGCTGGCTCGGGTGACCAGTTTGGGGTCGACCCGTGTTGGTTCTTGATATTGTTTAGCTACTTGTTTTAATGATCACAAAATCATCATTATTATAATATTAATGAGTTCCATGTTTTCTTTGCATCATATAATCTACGATTGATGATGAACCATTTCTAATATATGTGTTACTATAGAGGTTGAGACACCATTGAGGATGGGTCACCACAAAAAAGGTCTCACCTTAAATAAGTCTCACTACAAAGATGTAATTTTGAAAAAGGATGAGACACGATAATCAATGTTTCACCAATAGCTACAAGTCTCCTTCAGTTGTGTAATACCAGTGAATAAAAAAACATGGTAATGTATGGAATGAATCAGAGCTAGGAGTTCATACCATCACAATGAAAATTTGACAATGCATGAGATAATGACACAATAACCTACTGTCAGAAGAGTCTCCATCAAAAGGATTACTCACTGTCACCTGAGACACTACCCACATTGATATATTCCTATGTTTAAACTATCACAAAACCATTATATGTCACTTTCATCAATATGAGAATGTTTCTATGTCTCACCACCAGATATAGACTCTAATACAGATAGCCACAGTTACAAAGACAAACTTCCATACTATGAGTCACCATTTAGGACTGACCATCACTGTTTCTCAAACATATCATTGAAAATATACTATTACTAATGAAATGATTATTGAATTTATTAATGAGTGTTATTTTAATGATTTTCTCGTAATGGATCGATCGAATGCATTAAACTGTATATTATCCCGTTGTACGAGAATGAAGAATATCTGTATTCTCAAGTGGATACTCATGAATGTAGTTGATAAAATGAGAATTAGAATATCTAGTGACAAAAAGTGATGTACAAAAAAATTATGTTCTGAAATATGAACATGTGGACATATTTAAACAAAATGTGTGTTGCAGATCATTTTAAGAACAAACATGGCTACATCTGACTGGGGAATAAAAATATTAAATAAACATCACGTGTTATACTGTATTCATGGAAAAAGTGTATATAAAATGATATTCTATTGAATTTTTTCAGAGATCCTAACTCAAGATACATTTCTAATAAAAATCATGATTCATTAATTTCAAAAAATATGAAACCAAGAATCTATATTCATTCAGACATTTAAATTCTAATTTTTCTTATTCAATTTTACATTATGTGAAATATGTGAGTCTCTTTATTTATATAACTACACAATGTATCAATTTATAACTGGAAGATAAATAGATTTCTTATTTACAAATTTTACACATGTACTCAAAGGGATACTTTGGGAGATTTCTTGTGCAAACAATTATATTTTGTACTCTTACAGATAATAGTAGAAGAGTCCTTATGTGGTTTAAATTTTTGTTGTTGTCAAACTATATAATGGTAGTGGATGAGACCATTTATTAATATAAAATCAATAGTGGTTGGTGATCACTATTTGGAGAGGACTATGTCTCAGCATGAGACTGCTCTATAATTCAAATATATGTTACATATTTTATTTTATTTTTATTTTTAATCTAGTCCTTAAAATTGAGAATTTATTGAAATTGTAAATAAAATTAAAACATCAACAGTTATATTTAATTTGAGTTATCTGATGATTTTTATTAATTAAATTGATATTTAAAGACTAAATAATTATTCATATTATTTACCTAAGACCTATAATGTATTTTGAAATATATTTTGAATGATCGAACTTTATAATGATATCTTGTTTTGGATTACTTGGATGATTTTAAAATAATTAGCGGACTCTATTTTAATTCATTTTGAATAGAATTTTTTTGGAACACAATTAACCCCCTCTTGAGGTACTCACTATGACTAACACATATTATTGATAAATTAATCATCGAAATTCCTTTATGATATATTCATTTTGGAAGGATGAATTTATGGGTGGTAAACTCTTTGGTATCATTTTATCTAATTCTTATTTTTATTTTTTATGATAAAATTTTGAAATATTATGAAACCATATTTATTTCAAGGTTTTTTCATAATAAGATATAGTATTCATCTGATATACCACACATATAAACTATTTTTCATTATTTGATAGATGGGTCTAAACATATCCCTCTAATTAATTATTATACAATTTTTATCTCATTAGATTATATTGTTATATATAGACATGACAGAGTTTTTTAAAAACATATTGTATTAGAATGTGGGGATTGTACACAGCTATTCCTTCTCATCAATTTCATTAACATATAATTTAATCATAGTCATTATTATGTATTCTTAGCATGTTTGGATTTCTTATGATTTCCATTATGCCACATTTCTACTGTATTCCAATTTTAGACGTCATGTTCCATGGATATAGCTTATTATAATATGTTATTAAACCATGTCATTTTAATGATGATTTTATATATATGATATTATCATGGGGCATGGTTTCCTTTTACCATAAATTTTATTTTTAACATATTTTACTAATTTTCATGTTTCCATTGATGTCTAGGATCAATAAAACTTATAAATCATTTATGTGTTTTCTTCTAAAGTGTCTCCTTGATGAGTCCCCATCCAAAGTTTCTAGTTTCACCAAAAAATTATATAAATGAATATGAATTGAAGGATGCTATGTATAGAGTCATTTGTGGAAATATTTGAAACAAAAACCATTGAAATACATTTATATAGATAATCTCTGATGAATATAACATGTTGGATTATAGGATTATAAAATTACATGGGAGGTGTAAGGTTAAAATTAGGGTCTTAATGGTAAATCCATTGTAGGATATGCCTAGGTTGTTTATGTTTTTATTAAATAAGGGTTTATTCATTTATTTTTATTAGGTCATAATTTCATTGAATCACCATTTAAAATAATCCAAGATTAATCATAAGGTATAAATTTATTAGATAATGTTATCATATGAGAAGATAACATTAGATTGAATTATATTAATCGTAAGATTATTGTTATGGATTTCAATAAATATTTTTTTGATATAATTTTTTTTTGAAATAGGATCATATAAATGAATTTATTATTCGTATATCAATAGTATCTCTTATATCTTACAGCCAACATAGGTGATATATTTGTAAAAAATGGTTTGGGTTTATGAATATATAATAATATAATAATTTTTATGGAAAATAATAATTTCATAGTCTTTCCTATTATTGTGTTGTTGATATAAAATTATTAATTATTTTTGTATTTTCCTCTTTTTTAAAAATGAAATCCACTATTTTCATTAGTAGGTAAAATTTATAATTTATTATAATTAACTGAATTATGTAGGGTGTAGAACAATTGGGTTTAGGGGAAAAATATCTATTCATAAAGTATGAATATAATTCATTAAAATTATTTCTACTATCATAATATAATTTAAATATAGTAGAAAATATGTTATAAACTATTTTACTCAAACAAACAAAAATTTCTTAATTCGTAATGAGAAATTAAAAAAATTGCACATGAAACCATGTATTACATACCATTTATAATTTTATTCTACTAATTATTAAATCAATGAATTGTTCAAAAAATAAATAGAGGGAAAATATAGAAAAATATATTATCTTTAATATAAGGGTATCAAATAGATCAACATCACCCATGAAAATCAACATTAGTAGAATGAAACAAATAATTATAGAAAACATCTGGATATGAAAATGATTTTACAAAAGGTATAAGAATATCATTATTAGAGTTCTATATTTTGAAGTAAGAAATTTTACAATCTAAAAAAGGTTATAGGGGAAATATTGTTTCTATATAACCATTATAAATGTATATATTATTTTTCATTAAATTTCTTATAAAGTCGTAGCTGTATTTTATTATTTGTATATAGATGAGTTATATAAATATTATTTAGAAATTTGTAAATAGAAATTTTCAATTTAGAAACATAATTTTAATTAAATTAACTTTTTTGGAATATAAAAATAAATTTCTGATCTATTTTGGAAATAAATTTTAAATATATAAAATTGTTTTTTATTATTATTTTTTTCTGGAATTTTTAATATTTACTATTTATTTTAACGAAATATAATGATATATGTAAAAAATTATTAAATTAAATAAACAAAATATATCAAATTATTATGTAAATATAATAAATACTAATTTCGTGATCAATTTTGAAAGGAAATTTATTTAACTATTATGTGAAATTATTTGCAACTAAAATTTATTTTTATCCCATTAATGAACTTTTAGTTTTATTAAATTATATATATGAAAATATATTTAATAAATTAATAATAATTTAAACATTTCTTATATATCGTTTAAAAATAAATTTATAATTACATAAAATTTACAAAATATTTTCCAATGAATTGTTTTGTGATGAGTAATTTATTTTACTATTAAAAAATCAACGTAATAATTACGGAGAAAATATTTTAGTGATTTTCTAGATAATGTGATATTTTATAATTCTTTTAAAATTTATGAAATGGATAAGTGTCAAAATAATATATTTTTTGCTTAATTATTTTATGAAAAATTATAATAATGTTATACATATATATATACTCATTTTAAAGTTTATTTATAATATCTATATAATTAAATATATTTCATATTTATAATGAAAATTTTCAAATTATTTAATTTGTTAAATATTATTTTTAACTGAAAAATAATTTACCATAGATATATTTATTAAAAATTGTAATTACAATAATGGTATTTTATATAAATGGACTTTATAGGAATTTTTAAATTTAAATGAATGTAATCAAATTAATATATAACAAATGATTAATAAAATTTACAAAATGAATATTTTAAAATTAGGTTTACACTTATTTCAATTAAAAATTCATATCTATTAATAATATTGGAACATAATGTTTACTAATATATCTTTCTATTTTTTAAATATATGTTTCATTTTACATTAAAATATGCATTTATTAAATATAATTTTTATTAAATTAAATTTAGACCAAATTTGGAACAAAAATTACAATATTGGTTAATAAGGGTTATTTATATTTTTAGTGAAAAAATAATTTATTCATTAAATAATTAAATAATATAAAATGGGTAACATGAAGTGGCATGATTTTTCTTTATTAAAATAATATAAATTGTTTCTAAAAGAGCATTTTATATGGGGGTCCAAATAAACAGTTAGAAAATATGATTTTTTGATAAATAAAATATATTTTAGGTGATTAAATAATTTAAAATTATCAAATGTTGGTTTCAAATAAAATATAAATAATTCACACTTTTGGAGGGATCCCTCTTCATCCAACTATAAAAACATATGCATTATTTCTCCCAGGAATTACTGCCAATAATTCCCCTCATATTTCCCCCCATTTTAGGTTGCTTCTACTCTCTCTATATATATGTAATTTATACAAAAAAATATTTAAATCCTAATTTACAATTTCATCCATAAAAAATAACTTATCATCAGTATGTTTCAATTATGATTTCCATAAGCTGCTTATACATTATTATTTATTACATTTAAAAAAATAAATTGTATATTTATTAATTTTTAATACGGATAGTATAATAATTATTCATTTTCTAAACCATAGTCACCCATTTATTTTTACATAATCTTTTTTGGTTCTTCTTAACAACATACATTAAGGATGTCATACATTTTTTGTGGTAGATGACTATATATACCTAAATATAGTTATGATATAATATTATTGTGAAGATAATTTTTGGGTTAAATAATTTAAAAAAAAATTTACCACATTAAAAACATATCCATGTTTTATATTTAAATTTTACACAATATTTCCCATTAAATATTATGTTATTGGGAATCTTACAGAAAACTCATATGAAATGTGTTGGAATTGTTTCCCTAGAACCAACATAAATAGTATATGATTAAATGTTCAATGTGAATTCTTATTTCTTCATCATTTTTACTATTCATGAATCTAGTATATTATAATGTCTTAATAATATATGTCTCCTTGAATGGTCAAAGTAATTATATGGTATGATGAGAACACCATAGTGCCAGACATCAGTCATGAATATAAGTTCATTATCTGGATTATATTTTCTTTTAAGAAGAAACAAATATCAAGTGTAAGAGGATCATAATACATTTATGCACACTCTCATGGTGTTTTCCAATATTAGTCTCCATGTTATGAGGTCTTATGTAGTAAACTATTAACATGAAGACCACATTTCCCAATGTCATTGGATGTTCATTTATAAAAATGTGATAATTGATCCTTAGACATTAAATTGATCATTAATTAATAGTCTGACTCTTGTAAATTAATGTACTAATGGACACTATTAAGGAATATTTTAATGGTTAGGTATAATGTGATTGGAAGGTCATGTGAGATATTTTATTATATGATAATCTAAGAAAATATTTAACCGTTATTTCACTTGAAGAAGTTGATATATCAAGTCTTTTGACTGGAATGGAAATCCCAATTAAAATGCATGGCCATGGTGTTCAGTGGATGTGCTAATTTTAGAAATTATATTAAAATATAGTTATATATCATATATGATAATGGAATTAGCATCTAACATGGTTTTATGGGATATCTTAATATTGGATTATAGTACATGGTTAACATTCATAGGATATTGGATGTTATTTCAAAGTTATCATTATTATATATGGGATCCTTGGATTGCTAATGGGAATTAACCTTGTTCTTTAGGTATATATTTCTAATTCCAATTAGAAAATGGCCATTAGGATTACTCATTATGTGTATCGGAAGTCTCAGTTAAAGTCAAGTAAATAATTTAACAATTTAAAATAAATAAAATTTATTTTGGTTTGGTTCAATACCAAAATTTAATAATAACATTCTACAAAGAATATTTGAATTAAATAAAAATAACTAATATTTATTTTAATTTTGGAAAAATATAGTATTTAATATATTTATCATATAATAAAATAGTGAAATTTATTTATTAAATAATCATTATTCATGGGTCGCAAAAGGTTTAAAAGGGAATGAAGATCGATCATAGTGGTCTAATTAGAAATTATGTAAAATAAAATTAATTTAATTCTTTATTTTTTCACATTTTAGGATTTTAAAAAAATTATTATTATAAATTCATATGTGATCATCTATGAATAATATATATTTTAGGGGATTGTCTTAAATTTTTCATCCGAAAACGTGCTATAATAAATATCTAATTATGATTCATTATAAATAAATTTTTGTGCAAGCAATGGATAGGTAGAGATTTATAGAGTCTAAGAGTGAATTATCTCAAAATGAGATCTAAATCCTATGAGAGGGAGCCAACGGTTCATCCTACTCTGAGAAGAATATTGATACGGTAAACGAATAACATCGCAAGAGATCGGTGTCAGCCATTCTTCTACACAACTATTCTATGGTGTCATTCAAATAACATGGTGGAAGTGTGGGTTATCAATATAGGTATTCAACACACATAACCTACCAATAATTTTTTTTTAAAATATATTGTTATCCAAATCATCAAGGAAATGTGAAATAAATGTCCATTTAATTATATATCTTTTAAAAAAATTATAAAAAATTACACATGAAGATCCTCCTACTCTATTTATTACATTTTAATTTAATTTTAAAATATACTATTATCATTGGAAATTATGTATTTATCACATGTATAAATGAATATACATAGATTAAGAATAATAACTGAGTTAGTCATTACATCAATGGAGACATTCCCTATGCATAGAAGCCACATCTAGTATCAATGAGGCCACACGAAAAATTTATGATTATATATTATTCATTCAATTGTTTTATAAGAATGAATTTTATAATACACATAACTGATCCTTTTAATATCCAATAATTTTCATCCATTACAATCTTCAATTTAGCTTACATAGGCAACAACCAATAAATGATTATAATTAAATATGATTTCATGGAATTTCATTATTACCTGAAAAGGCCATTTATAGTCTGTACAATAATAAATGTATGTACATATTAATACACAAAATGTTATTTTTATCATCCAGATGACATGTTAATGGTTTATAATCTAGAGTTAATTTTTTTAATATCCATCAAGCATGGATTGTCATGTTGATCCAGAAAATCTAGCACACAGCTTAAAGGACTACCCACCGTGTAACCAATGTACATGATGTGTAGTCCCTTTTATCTCATGGACAAGTACACAACGAGTCAAAATGATCCTTTTACATTATACAGGACATAAGGAATAATGAGTCATGAAACTCCAAGACCATAAGTAGGTTATGTTTTATGAAATGTCTTGTAATTGAAATGTTTCTGAGGTAGGAAATAGGGTCAATCCCTATCCATGTGTGCTAGACACGTGACGAATATTATACAGACCATCTATAATAATACACATCATATACTCTGTGGTAGGAAGTGTTCGTAATTATTCGTAGGAGAAATATATAAATATTTAATACATCTGAATCCCAAGTGTTCCACGTTTCATTCATTTGATTGTATATCCCTGGTCATAGGATTTTAATTTATATAATTACATATTTTATTTTATTACACATAAATGTTTTTATGAACATATGTCAATTACCCCAATATGAATAGTTTAACTTATTAATTATAAAGGAAAAAAATTCTGTTTAAAATAATTATATATTTTTGATTTTTTGTTTCTTTGGATGTAATTAATATAAATTAAATTAAATTGAATAATTTTGAGAAAATTATATGAATTAAAGAATGAAACTATATAATATGTAACTATTTTCAAAAGGTATTTTCATTGTATGATGTGTGTAAGACATTGAGATTAGAGTATCCCCTAATATGATGTTTCTTCCATTTAATTTATTTGTATAAAATTATTTTTGATGGGTTTTTTATTTTCCTCATATTATTATTATGTTATTTCATGTCTCTATATGGTTTCATTTATGTTAACTCCATTATCCAATCCATTGGATCCCAACACCTACAATTGAGTTAAAAGTAAATATAGGTATGGATCACCCAAATGAGTGGATACTATATGATTCATGGATATATAGAGACCTCAATTGAGGTGATACATAATAACTAAATGCATAATTAATATAAAAAAACCATGTTAGTGTTAATGTTGGCTTATTTACTGTTTAATGTCAGTTTTATCATGTAGATAAATGATCAATTTTAGAATCTAATGAAATTACACTTAAATTTTTTATATATTATATTTGTAATTATTTATTTATATATGTTTATGTTTCATGAGGAAATAAAAAACAAATTCACATCTATTCTAGATGGAATAAAATATAACTATATTTTTTTGTAAATGTTTTATTAGACGTGTTTGGAATCATAAATAAAATCCACATAATAATAATGATTCATGAGAAAGGTTAATAATTTCCATTATTTATAATGATGAAAATACCTAAGCAAAAATATTAAGGAAATTAAAACTTCCAATACTTATGTTATAATAGACCACGTAATTACATATTTTGGACCAACCCATGTTTCAATGAATAAAATTATAATGTAAAATTTTTCTTAATGTTCTGGATTAACATATCTTGCTTTATGTCAACTATTCACTTACTAAGCACATTTTGTATGTAGGAGAATTTTTTAGAGGAAATTTGTATACTAATTTTTATATAATGGAGAGTCTAATCAATCGATCAAGTAACAAAATTTTAATGATAATGAAATTTATGACTACCTAACACCCTTTAAATCACCTTATATTCCCATTTATGGGTTTAGAGGTGGAAAATAGGGATCCTTGACACTAGAATATATAAGATTCTCAAAATTTTAAAATTACGGGTGAGGGATAATGGATTTTTGAAAATAGTGGTAGATTGATGTAATTTAATTATTTATTAATATTTTAAAAAAAATACTAATTATCTATTATAAATTCATCTAAAATATAAAATAATATAACCTCGTAATTTCACTATAATTCATAGAAGACACAAATATATTACTCAATGGTGTGAATTTACATTAATGATATAAGATCTTATGCATTATTCAATTCCATTAGCACAAATTATACTTTCTATATCACATGTTACACTATTTACATTCCAATGTGTCTAGTAAGGAAGATGTATATATCTGTCCAAAAAAAATTTAATAATGATAAGGATAACCAACGATTCATGTTATCATCCATACACATTTTTATAAAAAAAATTATAATATGTAATCATATAGATTCATTTATAACCATTGGGATCACTATCAAGACAAGATGATGTCATAGAGATATGAGATATCCATTGCACTATTCACATAAAAGCATGGAGAGTCCACAATAGCTAAGAAACATATAGTCAACATGAAATTTTATATTGAGCACATGGGAATATTGGTACTTAAGATCCCTAATGAGATGGGGGTATATATAAATAAACCCTCACTACTGGAAAATATCCTTAGATTAGTTAGGAAATGTAATGTGATAAATACCATGAAGATATAATCAGATCGCCTTTGACTTATTTTGAAATTTTCTAAAGACATGGGGAATGAATAACCCATATTACATTTGGGTGAAGATTGGAAGAACAAGGAATGTTTGTTAAATACTAAATACAGGTTTAATGAACTACAGTCTTATCCTTCTAAGATAGAGAGTAACCAGAGACGTTGAATGGTATATGAGATAATATGTTTTTCCTGTGGCTGGGTGGTCCACTTGAAGATAAATTCCAACAAAGAAATGAAATGTGTTTTTTGAATACATTTGTTATGGATTGTAAAATTTTCCACATATAAATGTTGGGTGATAGATTAATTTTTTTTTAAATTTATATCTAAATACTTTAACCATGTAGATTTAAATTACTACTAGAGGTGATATAGATTTACGAGATTCAACTATAGCGAGGATGGATATAGTAGCCAATAGTGACTACCATCAAAATTTTTAGAAAAGGATTAATTTTTTTGAATAATTTTTGTTATGTTCAGAGTGATACAAAGAAAATTATTTCTATATCATTTTAAGCAAAGGATAAATTTATTTTACACTTTGGTAATGAAAGTTGATTTTATTAATTATAGAATATGTTATACTTTGGATTTATTTCAAAATGATATTATTGTATAACATTATGAAAAAAATATTTTCAGTAAATAATAAAAAAAATATGTGTTACTCATATAACACCTCAATGTGTCATAATATAAGTCAACGCATAAACGAGAAGCATTTTACAAATCTATATGAAGATGGTTACATATGATATTTTGATATTTATCCACTTAAAATATTTCTTCCTATTTTACAATGTCAGATAACCGAAAATACATTTGGTGTTTATGGTAATATTTTGATAAAAAAATTATTTTTTACTTAATTATTCATTAAAAAATATTCATATAGTGGATATAGTTGGATTTTCCTACATTATTAATTTTATTGAGAACTTGAGTAGTTATGGTAATTCAACATTGAGAATGTATAAGTCCAAATACATTAAAAAGTTCCATGAGTTAAATAATAAGGACCAGAATCATCTTGGTAAGAAGGTAGAGAATATTTGATTAGATACTTGTGGTAAATGAATTTATCGTGACATTATTGACATTATACTTGAGTATAGAACTATATCTCAACTCACTCTAACATGTAAACCAACGTGAAATTGTGATTGTTAAAGGAAGAACTGAACCATTTCGGACATGGTATGGTTGATGATTATTCATTCAAGCCTTCCAATATCATTTTATGGATGTGCATTATACTTGGATACACAATATAAAAACCATGTACCAACTAATGTGGTAAATGATATTCCTCTTTTCTAATGGATTGAAAAAAAAACCAATTTACAAAATATATCATGTATGGGGTCTTGGGGAATTTTTTAAAGGATAGATCATGTATCATTATATCATTCAATGGAATGAAGTGTATCACTATAGGGTATGATATGTAAATAAGATGATTAAATATATAAAACCATTTATGAAATAAAGTAATTGTTGAATGATAAAATGAAATTATTGAGAGGGGAAAATAGTCATGTAGGATAGTTAGAGATATACTGAATTCAATGGTGTTAATTCTCATTATATAAATGATATATTTATAGAACTGATTCCACATGTCCACATTGAATATGTTGTCACTAAAACATAGGTATTATATAGAATAATAAAATAGGTAATGGAACTATAGGGATTTGGTTTTTTTCTCATTGATGATGATGACTCATTATTGGTTGACAATAATAATCCTCAGATTATTTGAAGCATATTGGTGTAGATCGTTCTGGACACACTCCGAGAGAACTGTCTTTATGGTTAGCTCTCGAAGTAAAGATTCTAGATCCAAGAGGTTCAATTCCTGGGACATGACATCTCGAAGGCTGGAGTTGTGGTGGATCCAGTAAATATTCAGGTGGTACATGCTTGAGAGCCAACCAGGAGTGTGACAGAGGTATGGAGTTTCCTAGGTATGGACAGATACTAATGAAGGTTTGTGCCAGATTTCCCCATAGTTGCAGCACCATTATCAGCATTGAAGAATAAAGGTCAACCCTTTGAATGGTCAAGGAGATGCCAACAGTGTTTTTAGGCTCTAATGTAGAGGATGACTAGTTCCCCCATCTTGAGGCATCCGGAGTAAGGAGTTTGTTACATAGTCTACTATGACACAGTTGGGATCAGGCTCAGATGTGTCCCAATGCTGGAGTGAGCAGTTATCACATATTGTTCTCGACAGCTAGAATAGTTTGATAAAAACTACACTACCCATGGCCTAGTGTTAGAATCAGTGTTCTTATCCTTGAATATGTTATGAAATTACATGATGGGAGAACGTTTTACAGTCTTCTCTGACTACCAGAGATTAAGGTATATCTTCTCTCCGAATGACCAGAACTAGATACATCGACGTTGGCTCGAGTTCCTCCTGGAATATGACTTCAAGATAGTCTATACTCATGGGAAGGAGAATGTTGTAACCGATGCACTCAGCCGGAGATCTGGTATATAGCTATTGGGTGACGTAATAGGGAAGTTGGACGCTTTACCCATATCCATTGTGGAACGAAGTGGATCATCCTTCCATCAGTCTCTTACAATCACTCCCCCACTTCATCAGCAATATTGGGAGGTACAATGAGGGGACACTAAATGCAAGGATCAGTGTGTTCAGATATCCTCGGGGCATGGAACAGATGTATTTTCTGAAGGTTGGTAGGACATTATCCTTTTCATAGGATGTACCATTGTACTAGTGTCTCTTTAGGATAAATTGATACAGGAGTTCCACACATCCTCTCTAGCAGTACATCCATGAGTTTCGAATATGTACTAGAATTTCGGATGACAACACTAGTGACTGGGAATGAAGAAATTAGTAGTAGAGTTTGTCTCTTGGTGCCTCACATGTCAGCAAGTGAAGGCGGAGCATCAGGTACTAGTAGGCTTTGTTTATCCTTTAGCAGAACCATAATGGAAGTTGGATGTGATATCCATGGACGTCATTATAGGACATCCACGTTAATATAGGGGCCATGATTCTATTTGTGTGATCGTAGATCGACACACCAAGTCGGCCCACATTCCACCGATCAAAGAGCAGGGTTCAGTAGAGAGCATGGGATGCCTCTATATGCATGAGAATGTGCTGATACATGGAGTAACCTTGACGATTGTCTCAGATCCTGATGCATGTTTCACTACCCGTCCAAGGAAGGGGTGGCATGATGATTTCGGGACACAACTTCATTTGAGCACCAAATTCCATCCTCATACAGATGGCCACACTGAGTGGACCATCTAGTCCCTCGAGGAAATGATGCGTGCTTGCATCCTCAACTTCGGTCGCATCTTGGAGGATCACTTTCCCTTGGTTTATTTTTCATTCAAAAACAACTATAACTCCAGCATTGGGATGGCACCTTTAGAGGAACTGTACGACCGACCTTGTAGATCGTCTTTATAGTGCACTGGCCCAGGAAAGTCAAAACTTAGGGGATTAGTGATGGTACTGGCTACCACAGAGAGGGTGCAGATCATCCAAGAGTAGTTAAGGACTGCATAGACCAAGAAGAAGTCATATGCTAATAGGATACAGAGACCTATGATGTTCAAGGATGGTGACCAGGTATTTCTATGGGTCTCAACTCAATGATGTTTTTGGAGATTTGGCCTATGCGAAATGTTTTCTACAAGGTTCATTGGACGTCTTTAGGTCTCTAGAAATGTTGGTGAGGTGGATTACCTCTTATCTCTTCCACCTCAGCGGCACAGGCTGCACGACGTCTTCCACGTATCCCAGCAGAGAGTATAACTGCTTGACCCTTCAGACTTTTTTGACTAGGGCGAACTGGAAATCGACGATGGGGCATTGTTTATGGAGGTTCCATTTGATATTGAGGATCGACAAGAGAGAATAATTCGTGGGTGATCGATACCTTTTCTTCTTGTACGTTGGAATCCAAATAACCCCTCGTAGAGAACATGGGAGCATGAGTCTTAGATTCATGCTTAGTACCCCCAATTGTTTTCCTAGTTTTTGTGTTGTGGCTTTCTAGGATGCAAATCCCTATGGTGGAGAGAATGTAAAGACCTAGAAATTCCATGTAACTTTTTTAATTATATGGGAATGTAAAGAGTTTTTGAAAATTGACGACACATGATTCTGAGGCCCGTAGTGCCCAGAATGAATTTCTGAAATTTTATTAGGTACGTTCCGTAAATATGCAATAAGGTTTTTATAACATTTGGTCCGGTTCTCAGAATTGAAATATGAGGAAACCATTGAACTCAAAATGCCTATATTCTCTTAAAGAGACCTTCATCTCGGACACATTAGGTTGAGGGTGGAAGATAGTTCATCACATTTTCGTGGAAGAAGAATAATAAAACAATTAACATTTTATTTTTCTTTTGAAACCCCTCTCTTGAAATTATGGATCTAGGGAATATACATTCTTTAAAAGCCACTCAATATGAATTTATGGTGGTTGGGACCACCCAAACCCATCTTAATGGGGGAAAACATCTCAAATGTCCAATTAATTAATTGTTCCATTAATATGTGGAAACTTTAATTGTGCCAATGTAAATTAATTTGATAAAACTATTTTAATTTGTTGGATCCTCATTTCCTTGGGGAAGTCATTTGAAAGGGGAAGAACATTGGAAATCACTTCCTCCAACGTAGAACACCCTCTCCAATGTAGAATGAAGAACCGACCCTTAGCCCGGATATGAAGTGCTTTGTGGAATCCACAATGGACGACGTTCATCAAAGACTTCATATTCTACCACTCAACTCCTCAAACAAACAACAAGGTAGAAGTGTGATTTGATTGATCTTAGTTAATTCATTTTAAGTTGAATACCTCCCCATTAGCATCTTTCTACCTCTCTAGCATAGAGGGTGCGGTCCAAAAAAACATTTCCTGACCACTCCATATCCTTTTTGGTTTCTGATGTGTTCTTCGTGATGGAGGAGAACGACGATGTGTTCTAGTGACTGGTGCATGTAGGACTCGAGATCGGTGGGGGATCAACCACACCTCTTGTGGAGGGTCGTGGCCATCACACGACTGAACACACAAAGTGGACCCACGGAACGAGGCCGTAACGGTAAAGGAGGGCGGCTGGCTCACTGTCGACTGCCAGTGGTGGGGCGATGCACGACCGTGCCGTGGAGGAGGACTGGTCGTCCAGCTAATTGTGGGCCTCCCAACACTGTCTGCACCGTAGGACGTGCCAGTTGGTTGGGCTGGACCCAGCGGGCCGAGTCGGACCCAGGGCCGGACCCGAACGAACTTCAACTCTTTTCATTCATTCATTCATAAAAAGAGATATAAGATTCCATTTGACAAACCATCTATGTAGTAGTAAACCTTGGATCGAGATGTCCCTTTTGGTATACCCTACATGAGTTTTGAATAATTTTTGTGTACAACTGGGTTTGATTGAACACGAATCCAACCGGGCCCCCAGGACTAAAAGGCCAATAACCTACATATTGGGCATCCGATTGATTCACTGTCTATTGTGTTGAGTCCCCTATCACATGGTGGTCCATTGAGATAATTCTTTATGGGAGTTCATGGTTATTAGAGTATCCACTTTTGGATTGAGGAGAGGACCCTCCGGAATCAAGCAAGCATATTGCGGGAACCCTGTGACTGGCTGTAACATGATAAAGGGATCATATGTGGGTATGTTTTTTGGGATCCTATGTGGGTCTATGTTCAAGAGTCCCACTTGTAATGATCTTGGAAATCTACATGTGACTACTATAGGATCCTACATGGGTCTTTTGTACTAGGATCCTACGTGCGTCTAACGATTTTGGATCCTACGTTGTTCTGCCCCTTAACAGAGTAAGATGATTCCATATTTACCTATATTCATCATGAAATCCATATATAAGTTATTCCTACTGTGAGATTTGTCTTTAACATTGTGGTAATCCTCTCTAGGGAATACCATTGTGGTACATACCTCCATGGTGATATCATTGTGATATTCTTCTGTATAACGTACCTTTGTGGTACCTTCATTCGTGGTGGTTAAATTCATAGTAATCTTTACGTCGTTGAACAGTTGTACATTGCATAATAATTGGGGCCTTGTCTTTCCTCATGAATGATATCGATAAACTTGACAAATAAGGTATATGTATGGACATATATCCAAGTAGAGATATCAATTGCTTTCATGCTTTGTGGTATAACCTTTATAGATTTTGTAATCCCATTGAGTGTCTCAGGATCCCTACCGAGTATCCTTATACTCATCCCTGCATGGGCTAAACCCACACTGTGTTTTTTTTGGTGTAGACGATGGACGAAATAGACTAAGGAAGAGGGTACCAGGACTGGATCCAGCTCGTAGGTGGGAATTAGATGAGGCGTACCACAGAGATGACCGTTTGAAAGATGTACCTACCATTCAGGTAGGATCCTTGGAGGGTGTTCATGGGAGTTGTTCCAGTTTATTAGTACTCTTCAGTTTTCTTGTACTTTCCTGTTGGGCATGTATTCTGGAAACTTTTTCTTATTTTACAAACCATGTATACTATACAGTTTACGTGTGTTTGTATCTTGTTGTGTGCTTGGTTTTGTGTGTGAACAGGTTATAAAGGAAATTCCTTCCTAGTTTTAGGATATACTACTTTTGGTGCTAATCTCTAGCCCTTGGCCTATGGAAGGCGGGCTTGGGGTAGTCACAGCACCGACCCTGGGGGTCAGGTCGTGACAGAACTTGGGAGTGAATCTCATCGCATCATAGAGACGATAATTCATGGGCACACATGAGCGATAATATCATTATATTGATGGTGAAATTGTATGTAATTAGACGATATATCATATATAAAAAATCATTGACATGTTATATTTATTATTTACATCAGTTTTGACCATTATTATACCCATCCAAATAATTAAGTGTTTGAATAACAAACTACACCATGTCATGGAGACGGTATGCCGTACTTATGCACGTATGTTGACCCTGTCATTTATAGGATGGATAGAATAATGGATTTGGTTGTATCATATTTATAATAACATCACAATATGTATAAGTTAGTGGAGTAATTGTTTTGGTATGGAATCTACAATGAAAGTGGAATTGGATGATGAAAACATCTTGAAAGTGAGTGGTGAAATTATTACCTCTTCTTCTGATGTTTCATATTGAGTTGATCAAAAGGGATACTTAGGTTGGATTTTGGATCAATGTAAGGACTCTACAATGATGTGAGTGAAATTGGGAGGATATTTGGGCAGGTTTTGGCCGAGCCAAATAGCTTTGGAGGTGTGATTTGAGAGAATGGGAAGTGTCCTTTTATAAGAGAGGTGAGGGGCACCAAAGGAAAAGATTGAAATATTATTTTTCAATAAAATAAATTTCGGTTTCTAAAGGATAAAAAATGATCAATTTATAGGATAAGGTTTTTATGGTTCTATAAACACTAAACCAATAGTTTGTAGATAGAATTAGGTCACTATATTAACATTATCTTTTAGATTTAACCCTTTGTTAAATAATTTATCTTTTACCATGTATTCTTTTATTATTTTTAGTAATGGTTAATAAACATACTATAAAATGGAAAAACTACCTCAAGTTGTTCATTAATGATATAAATTTAATTATATACTTTCTTTGGTAGATCCTTTGATTTTTAATACTATTATATAATTAAATAATATAATATTTGATTCAAAACCTCATTAATGTCAATTTTGACACTATTTAGTATTTGGTTTTTGTGAAAGCCGTCACAAATTTTATACTAAAAAACAATAATATTGAATATATCCTACCATTCAATATTCACATTAAAAATTTGTTTATTTCATCAGAACATGCAAATTATATTTATTTTAATATTTAAAATAACATTTATTTGATTCTTTTATTAATAAGGAAAATACAGCATCATAATTGTGTCGTAAATAAATATATTTATTTTATGTCTACAAATTATAAATAATATATCATCATGTAGGAAATATTTTAACCTTTCAAATAAATATTTATAGATGAAAAGATCAATTATATAATCCCATATTAAAATATTTTATTAAAAGATATTCATTTGTTTTTTTTGTCTTACTTTAGATTAATTAATATAAAATGTCATTATCACCCTCATGTAGCTCCATGTAGTCACAAAATCGCCCCAAGGATTGTAATAATCATAAATGTATCATCCAATAGAAATAAGAAACATATTAGTGTAATTTAATATCATTATAGTAATAGTTGTTTACCCCTATTTACCCGATTTACACATTAACCATGGTAAATAAAATATTTACTGAAGTAATTATTCATATTGTCTAAAAATAAAAGATACCAATTTACACATTTTGGGCCTCATGATTCAAAATATGGAATCTATTTTTCAATATTCAAAACACAGCAGTGGTAGGAATTTATTTAATATTAATTCCTATTGTCAAAAAAAGCTTGTCTTTAAGAAATAATAACTTCCAAAAGATTGACACTTTTATGTCCAGTTTATATGTGAAATTACATACAATGAGATAAATTATATTAATTCATAAAAATATAATATAATGATTATTTAAAACAAATCATGTTTATAAATTAACACTATAAATTATTTCGATTAAAAATGTTGTTTTTAATTAAAATTTATTATTTTTCACTATTCATCAAAATATGGAATTTATCAGAAATGTACCAAAAAATTATCCAAAAAATATTTTTAGTTTTCATTAAAAAAGAATAATTTAATTTCATTAAATTGAAACTATAAAATTGTGAAATATTGGTTTCAAAAAAGGTTTTCTATTAAACGGTTGTAAAATTAAATTTTTTAAAAATACTTCTTTTATCTAAAAAAATTATTTTATTCTATTATTATATCTATGAGACACATAATATGGATCTAAAATTATATGGATTATATAAAATTCATAATTTAGTTAATACTATTCATAATCACTTTTTGACCAACTAGTTTTCTAAGTCGTGGGGTGCTCGAACTCGGTGATGCATGTAACGCATGTTATTGAATTACTTTGATGAGATAACATTTTATGAAATATCGGGTTGTTACAGCCACTTATTTCATTTTTTTGGTGTATTCATTTACAATTTATATATCATGTCATTAAACTCATTAAATTCATGTTATTTATAGTTTTATTTGATTATTATTACATTAATATGTTAGTCGATTCGACTAATTAAAATTTAGTAACAGAGTTTTTATCTTAATTTTCATTCATTGGGTTAAAATTGTACTTCATTAACTATGATACATTAGGATATCCTAGGATATTAATTTTTATTATATTATGTTGTATTTATACATTCAATATGTGGACATCAATATTATACACATAATTAATTGATTTAATTAATTATTACATTAATTATATGATATTTAGAAGATATATTAGATTTAAAATAGTATTATTAGTGTTTCCCTTAAAAATATAATTTTCTTCCTTGAAAATGTATTGTAAAATAGTTTTTGACTATTTTTACCATTTACTTATGTTTAATTACAATTCATTTTGGCTGATATTTTAAATTTATCACAATGGTATTGATGGGTTGTTTGTTTGATTTTTGAATTTAGGATCTTTGTGAATTTTCCAAAAAAAAAATACGTAAGAAATGTGTTTTGAATCATATAAAGTATAACAATATTTTCCCAGCATAATTATTTCAAAATTAATTTATATGTCTATTAAAACCATAAATGGTTACTTTTAAATAAAAAAATTTCCATTACAATTGCATGGCTCATTAAAAAGAAATTAATTCCAAATGGAAATATTGTTTTTTTCATAAATTATTTTCATTTATATTTCAAAATTATTTTCCAAGTCAGAAAAATGTATTTGATGTCACCTATGATTTATGAGGATATTATAAAAGGATAAAATCATTATTCCTTTCATGTAATTTTTATGTTTATTATTTCCAGATATTTATAATTCATCTTATATTTCCATGGGTTATGATATGCTAAATGTTTATGCATCCCAATTTATTTCCAAGGGAATGATATTATTTATATTATTCTAGAAAAACATATGTATGGTTTTTATTTTTTGATATTTGGGACTGATATCTACATCTAATTGATTTGGTAATGATATTATTGCTCATGAGATATAAAATAATTGTTGAAGATTGAACTCGGTTCTGTAGGAAATAACTAGAATGGAATGTGAAATCAATTCAGTAAAGGAAATTCGTATTTATGACAACCTTGGGAGTTAAGAATAACTACTATAATATTTTTTTGAAGTGAATAAATTGAATTTTGAGAAAATTAATTCCACTAGTGATCATATATTATTAGTCCTAAAAAGTGTATCCACCAATACGGTTATCTTATAGAATTATTTAATGGTTATTGGCTATTAATGGATTTGTAAGGACACGACCACAGTTACCCGAAGCCTATAACTTATATAATTGTATTGGCATATAAACAAGTAATATTTATACCGAAGGACCATGTAGATTAATATCTTTTAAAAAATAATACATACTTATGTACATCATTAAAATCAGAAAGGCAATATGACATAAACATTTCTTTGAAAATTTCCATCTGTCCTAGTTGATCCAAGTATATCATTCATAAAATACTTCTTCACATATTGGGAAAAATAAAACATAACAATTTTTTGAGCTCAAAAGCACTGTTAGGGTATGAAATACATCATGAGATATCATAAACATAATCCTTAGAAATAGTGAATAATTGAAAACACATACCTTCAAAAAACATAAACATGGACATAATATTAAAGGAATAAGAGATTAATAAATAATGACGTAATAAAAAAATCATGGGTATTATGGAAGTATAATAACCACATGAAATATAAATACTAGATTCATAATTAGATAATTCATAATACATGACATCATAACCATACTGTCAATACCTCATGCAAAGACCGTAAATAACAATTTTGTCAAATCCTTGTTCCATGACCTATTTTGTCTCATGAGACCTACCAATGAACTGAGGGGATATAAAGGTTACCACATAACACTTAATATGTCCAATTCATCCCTCTTTTGAATTTTGATAAACTTAAACAACATATTCACCTTATTTAATCAAACATATTAAATGTAAATAACTATAACGAACATTTTGAATAAAGATAAACCATTCAGAGTAAATCGTCTAATGGTTTTAATATAGATCACCCATAGTCAAAATAATAATAAACTATAAAATTATATATGATATATTATAACATATAATATTAATTACTATAATATATAATAATCAACTAGAGTGTTGAAATAGACGAAATGCTCTTATATAATCATCGAGTAATTATTGAGATAAATATTCTTTTACATTTAAAAAAATATTTCTTTTTGAAAAATAAATGTAATACATGTTGTTTAGTAAAATTTTATTTTAATAATAAAATTATTTACATTATTAAAACAATGATTTCTAAAAATATATTGTATATTTCCATTGAAAATGTGAATGAATTTGAGGAATTCCATTGAATGAGGCCTGTGTTATGGGAATAATTTTTTAGGATCAGTTTAAAACATAAAACTCTCCATAAAAAAAGAAGTATTATTTTGGATTCAAATATATAGACCATTATAAAATAATATATGATGAGTTAATATGAGTAAATAAAAATTTATTTGGGATTTAGAAAGAGAATTTGTAACCCGAATGAAAATAGTGGTTTGGGTAGAAACCACTTTCCTTAATTCTAAACGTGTTCATCACTTGAGATTAATGAAATAAATATTAAAATATTGGTTCATAAATTAAAAAATTTAGAACCTCTCTTAAATTTAATTTATTTATTATAACCATATTATTTTAATTCATGTAATTTTGATATGCTAAGAGATTTAATTTAATTGGTTGGGAGCATTTTCTTCATTGGTTTTCATGAGCAGTTTTATTATATTCGTGTCTTAAAAAATGGGTATAATGATAATTCTTTTCTATTTATAAGTTTCATTTTATTATTAAATAACCATAGTATTACATCTTCATAAAACAAATCGGTTATTTGAGTGAAGTTGAATCATTATATGAAACTTTAATGATAATTGTTTGGGATTATTGGCAGTTTTTACCTCAACAAATTCATTTTGATTATTAAATTAATATCAATTATATAAAAGGATTCCAAAACCATAAATAAGTTATAATACATATATAATAGTATGTTTCAAACATTAAAATGGTTACATGACCAGTAATAAAGATGGGAATTGAAATTCCAAACTCGTCGTCCTTAAATGTGATAAATTAACACACCTCAAATGGTGTCTTCATTTATAGTATAAAAGAACACGGAAGGAGAGATGAAAAAAATTCTTCCATTTTCATCAAAAATTCTGAGTACGTGTATATTACAAGAATCATTGAAATATTTGGATGAAATGGTATTTGTAATGAATAAAGGAACAAAAGGAATGTGAAATAATAGAAAAGAGAAGGGGTATTTACCTCAAGAAGTAATATAAAATTAGAGACTATTTAGGAGAGATGTTTTGCCCTTTTAATGAGACCAAGGAATTTTGGACATGATAGAGTATCTTGGGATGTGATTTTCGTTGAATTTAGACAGGGTAGAAGTCTTGAAGGGAGTGTAGAGAAAGGGTAGTGAGGGGGGGGGGGGGTTATAGAAGTTGAGAGGGGTGATTTGTGAATATCTTATTCATTATTTTAATATTTCCCTCAAGAAAATAAATATTGTTTATTCATGAACCCATAATAGTACAATTTAAAAGTGAGTTTCAACCATTAGTGCTTACATCAGACGTCATGTGGGGAATAATTATTTTCACATATGATGTATATGTATAGTAAAATATCTTATTTTACTATTCAAAAAAATTCAAGTATTCTAGAAAAATATCACTTTAACCATTTTATGATGTGTTCTACTAAAAATTGAAATCCATATTTAGAATGGATGTTTATAAATATTGTTAAATTAAGTTTTTTTGCATGATTAAAATTTATTTGAAAAATAGCAATTTTAAAAAAATTATTCATTTTATATCATATTTAAAAAGCAATCAAGATCTCATTGTCTTATAATCTTTATAAAATAACAAAATAATACTATTTAATATTCGTAAGGGTCATAGTAATATTCATGTTACTATTTATAAGGGTATGATACTAATCAAAAAAATTATGTTATTATTATTAGACTATAAATATCTTATTGAATAAAACCTTGTATCTCGGTTTTTCAAAATTCAAACCATATCGGTGAATAAATTTTGTTTACTGGCAAGGTTATAATGAAATGTTGTTTTGTAGAGACTCAGTGTTTCATGAATTCCAAATTAAATTTATTTATAAATCCTTGGGGTGTAACATTCTCCACCATTATAAAAATTTATTCCTCTAAAATCACATAATGTTACATCATAAAATGATGTTGGTAGGTCTTCATCATGTACCCCTCAGGCTAACTTATTGCCTCTTTGATATTAGGAATATTTTAAAGTATGTTTACCAGTTCAGTTACCAGATTCATCAACACATATTCATTGGAGTCCATAATCCTGATAATATCTTTAATATTTGATAGGTTAGGATCCAAATCTATCCCTTCAGATGTAAGGTCATGATTTGGTTCGGGCATGTACTTTCTCAAAACTTAGACATGGAACACATTGTATACATTAGACAGTATAGATGGAATATCAAATCGATATACAGTATCTCCAAGTATCCCTATGATTTCAAATATACTAATGTACCTATTGATCTATATCCATTTTTTGGATAAATCGTATAGAGCCTTACCACGGAGATAGTTTCATGAAAACATGATCTCCATCATCAAACACTAAATAATTCCTTCAATTATCCGCATTGTTTTTTTACCTTTTTTGAGATAATTTCATATGGGATTGAATAGTCATTATATTTTATTTTGTTTCCTATACATGCAATGGTCCCCAAAACATTCACTCTCTAACTTCTTCCCATAATGATGATGTATAAAATATACTTCTATAAAATGCTTCACATAGTTCAATTTTAATACTTGAAGGGAAAAACATAAATAAGGAAAACCACACTAATGTTCAATATGGATCCCATAAAGTATGAAATTAAATTGAAAATGATCTCCAAATTTTACATAAGTTTGGGATCATCCTTTCTGATTTCCATTCAATTGGTTTGTCATACGAAATCTCAAACAAAGCTCAGTATCCCATGTATTCTGGAGAAGTTTCAATAATTTTTATTTAAACCATAGATCACGATCATACACAATTGAGAGAGGTGCTCCATTATTTCTTAGAACAACACTGTTATAGAGTCTTGTAAGGTTATCCTGTGGGAAATCACCGCTTATAGTAAGAAATTGTGATGATTTCATAAGTATATCGACAATTAATCATATTGCATCATTTATCCATGGTCTTTTTGGAAATCAAGTGAAAAAATACATTATTGTGTAATCCTATTTTCATATAGGAATATTTATATGATTAATGACTCCTCTTGGAAGTTTTCTTTCAGAATATACTTGTTGAAAGACTAGACGTATTGATACAAGTTTAGAAATTTCCCAATTAATATTGTCCCAAATGAAATGTGCCTTCAAATCCTTATACATATTAGTGCAACCACAATGTATACAGAAATTTGACCTATGGGAATCATCCAATAACTCCTTTTTTAGCTCTGGTATAGCCGATACACAAGTCCTCTTCCAAAATTTTCAATTCCATCATAACGCACGATGCTAGCCAACTTATCATCATTCACACCATTAATTTTCACTTGATGATTTTCTTCATCACATTGTTATGTTTAAATCAATTCCAACAAGGATGGTTGGGAAACCAAATTAAAAAGTAGTGAATATTCTCCTTCATTTATAATTCCCATATCTATAGTAACTAGATCCATGTTCAAAGAATTCTTTTAAATCATCACATTGTTGATATCTTCAAGATCCTTCCCGATCAGTGGATCAACTACACTGTTTTCCATTCCATGGTGTTGGTGTATAGAAAAATCACAGTCCTTGAGTAGTTTGAGCCATCTCCTTTTTCTCATTTTGTTTTCTTTCCAAGAGAAACTGAATTTCAAAGTCCTATGTTTCATATATATCTCACTTTTATCACCATAGAGATAATGTATCCTTATATTCAGAGTAAATAATATAGAATCATAATCAAGATAATGATTACAATATATTTTCCAATGAATGTTTTTCTACATTGACGCATAGGAAATGACTCTATCATTATCTATGAAGACACAATAATGTCCTTTCTTTGATGAATCATTACATATCTCAAACCCTTCATCCCCCAAGGGATGAGTCTGGATAGGAGAATTAACTAATATCCTCTTAAAATACAAAAACAATTCCTTAAATTATTTTTTCCCACCAAACATAACCACTTTATGTGTAAGCTTCGTCATTTGGTTGTCTAAACATTTAATGTTCCGAATGAAACACAAATAATAACCTTCTAAAATAATAAATCTACATACCTCACTTATGTTCATTGGAGTAAGCCATTTGTGAAAAGCCTTTGTCTTCAGATGATTAATTTTTATTCCATTCTTATTGAAAATGTATCCTAGAACATGAATTTTATTGACACCAATATTCACACTTTCTAAACATCTCATATAATTCATTTCTTCTAAAAGTCTTCAAAATAGTTCAAATAATATTTACTTGATCTTCATAGCATTTACAGTATACCATTATATCATCAATAGATAAAACCAAATACTAATCAAGATATCCCTTTAATATTTTTTTCATTATATCTATAAAATTAGATGCTACATTAGTCCGTCCAAAAAAAATATTTGTAACCTCATAATGCCCATACCTAGTTTGAATAGAGGTTTTTAGAATTTTTCCTTCCTTACACAGAATTTATGATATCCAGATTGAAGATAAATCATTAAAAAATATTGTGATCGACAAAGATGATCAAATAAATCATAAATTCAAGGTAGGGGATACTTCTCATTTATTATTATTGAATTTATCTTCCAGTAGTCAATGCAGAAACTCAAATAACCATCTTTCTTCCTAACAAAAAGGAAAATGGATCCCCATGGATAAATAGTAAGGAAAATAATTCCCTTATCACATGATTTCTCTAGTTATTTCTTGAATTTTACTAATTATATTGTGTCCATTCAAAATGGGATACTTTATATGGGCATTTAATCAAGAATTAAGTCAATGGAAAACTCACTTTCCATCTCTTGGGGATGCCCATGTATATCCTCTGGAAACATGTCAATATATTTTTGCACAATATTGAAAACCTATATTCGAACATTTGTTACCTCACCAATAGTTATTAAAATACCTTCCAAATCAATAATTGAATTAAATTTAACTATTGGGGATGGATCTAGATAAGAATCAGTAGGCGAGTATTGATCTATAATGATAATGGATTCAACACAATTCTTAAATATTATAACATTCATATTCTTTCTATAGATATTGTTGTAATAACGTGAAATTCAACTCATAACAAGGATTATATCAAATTAAATCGTTGGTATGATGAAAAACTTTTCAACTTAATATTGTGTATGTCTCCTAAGGGGGATTGATCAACACATATTTATTGCTATGATACATACCGTAGGAGTTTCAACAAATAAATCCTTTATAAAATCAAATTGGACATCTCTATTTTTTTTGCAAAATGTGATGTCATATAATAATGTAATGATCATTAATCAAATAAATCATTGGCTATATTCTAGTAAATTATTCATGTACATACCACCACATCTTTAGGAACTTCAACCTCAATAGTTTTGACCGCATAAGCCTAGCCATGCTCCCTTATCCTTCTTTGGAAGACGTTTCTATGACTCTTAGGACATTAATGTTTATAATTTTCGATCTCATTACAAATATAGAATGAACCATTGGTTGTTTCATTCTTCTTCATGCAATCACAAAATTGGTATCCTTTTTCTACGCATTTGTAATAAACTCCCATTCCCATCAGGCATGTGACATGGTGTTTCTTCACTAAATTACCGTTGGGTGGATGGTAGACTTTTACCTTCATCCCTATTTCATTATATTTTTCTCTATATTTTTTAATATCTCTATTCATATATTTCATTCCTTTAAATCTAGGAGACATATAAAATTATTTTATGGTCTTGTCAGAACATGAGACATTTTATACAAATGATGATATTCTTTTGGTGACTCAAGCCCTTTAGAGGATTGGTTTTAATCCATCAAAAAAATATTAATATTTATCCTTTGATTATGTATGTAGTATATGGCATGCCTTTATAACCTTGTGATTTTAACTTCATACTTTTCAACTTTCTCATACAATTTTTTTCTTCAGATTCATAAATTAACATTAAATATCTTCTCATTGTTCACTTGTGAAGTATTTCTATAGGAAATATTATTTAAAATCCTTTAATATAAAGTGTTCTACTTCTTCCTAATCATTTAGGGTATGGTATAATGACCACCATTGTTCCTCATCTCTCAATAGGAATTAAAATTCCTTGACCGCCTTATCTCACTAATTACATCCCAATTCAGGAAATATTTTACTGGTAAACATATCCACTACTAAACTAAAAATGGGCTCATATTCCAATTGAATGATGGTTATTTTTTTGAATAAAGTTTTCTAACATATCTCCTCCACATTGAGGATCCCAAACCTCCATAGGGTTATGATTATTTTTCCTAATATGATTCATCTATCCACGTATACTTATAAACTACTTAGCACAAGTCGGAACACCAAAGACAAGATCAATATCATGCATTGGAGGGAAATCCCAAAATGGGACATGTTTATTCATGTGGTTTCCATTCCTTCCACTAGGATCCATTAGTAAATAATGGAATATACTATATTAGGTTATTAGTCATAATGTATAATCTCAAAGTAGATGAATACATATCATAACTAATATAATAATCATAAGCAAGGTTTCTTTGAAATTTTTTTTACATTTTAATCTATCATAAATACATGTAATGAAATTGGAAATTATCCTATAAATATTATATTGGATTTTTAAACCAGGTCTGCAGTAAGGCCCATTTTCGTGTACTCGGATACCTTAGGTCAGACCCAAAACTCTTTTTCGGGGTTGTTACTCATAGGTACATTTATGTCATAACAGCGTCCACTTATAGTGTCCAGACATATATTTATTTTATAGAGAAATCAAAATAATCAATTCCTTACCAAAAATTCCAGGATGTTCTCGTATTTTTATCATAAAAGAGTATATTAAGTTTTGGGTCCCTAATCTGTGTTTTCTAAATATACACTATATGTTTTCTACTAAAATTACATTGATAACAACTACATGGAAGTGACCCCTGTTTCCCATAAAGAGTGACTTATTTTATTACAATGGCATATAAAAATGAAATATGAATCCAGATGGACTGAGTTTTTTCCTATTTTTGGAAACCCAATACAAATATAATTTCAAAATTACACCTTGATACTAAATACAACATAGAAATTCCTTTAAAACATATATATATCCTATGTTTTTCCTATAGTTCATTTATAAAAGACCACTTCACATCCTGGGAAAAATAAAACATTAGAAATGGGTGAGATTAAATGTGTAGTAAGGGAAAACAATAAATAGTATTTTATCTGGAATAAAATCATTAGGCATATTAAATATCTTAAAACACATGCCTTTAAAAGAATCAACATGTACATAATCTGACTAGAATAAGATCTGAATAAATAATGCCATAATAAATTGTAATCAAGGGTATTTTACTAGTATAAAAAAATGAAATATAAATACTTGTTTCATAATGAGGAAATTCAAAAGGTGGGACAACATAACCATTTCTCCAATGCCTCATTAAAAAACCATAAATAACCATTTTGTGAAAGCCTCACAGAAAGACCTAGTTCGTACCATGAGACCAACTAAATCACCAATGTGCTATAGAGGGCCCCAGCGTCCAATTAATTTTTCATATGAATTAGGATAGATAGAAAAAACATATAAATTTATATTGAATCTAACAATATAAATTTAAATAACTTACACTGATCATTATGCATAAACACTAACCATTCTTAGTAAATTGGTGACTATTTTTGACATATCACTTCCACATTCATGATAATAATAAACAATTAAATTATAAATTTTAGATGATATAATAATAATATATTAATCAAAATAATAAATATGAATCAACAAGTGTGTTCATACAAATAAATACACTCTAACAAAATCTTTGAGTAATTCTTGAGATAAAGACACTTTTACATTGAAATGATGTGTTATTTTTGGAAAGACTTTATAAAACCATAAGTGAAGTATGATATTGTTTTGATAGTTAAATGAGTGACTTTATAGTGGAAATTATTGTTAAAAAATTAAATATATTGGCCTTGGAAATTGTAATATATTAATGAAATTCCCATGAATCGTGTTTTTATTACAGGAAGAATTTTTGAAAGATCCTTTAAAAAATATTAATCTACATAAAGGAAAGATGTTTTCAGGTTGGACCATTATATAAAAAGTATAAACAAAATATATTTTTTGTACATTAGAATAAATAATAATTTATTTTTGATTAAGAATGATAAAAAGTAACCCTAATGAATTGGAGGTTCGCGTAGAAAACCTTTACCTTATATCATAAGGGGTCGCTAATGTGATCATAATGTCATGAATAATAAAAATAAAGTTCATAAATTATGATTTATAGAACATTCCATAAATTTAACTAATTTATTATAACCTTATTCAATTCATTCATTACCTTTTAATGGGTTAAGAGATTCAATTTTGTGGTTTGGGATTCTTTCTTCCATGGGTTTCTTGGCCGATTTACTTCTATTCATGTTTAGATAATCATGTAGAATTAAAATGTTCTTCTATAATATAAGTGGAATGTTATTAGTTTAAAATAATATTATTACATGGTTTAAAATCAATTTTTATATTTGGAGTGAAGATGAATAATTATATAAAACATTAATGACAATTATCGGGGTAACTTGGATGATTTTTATCACAACAAAGTCATTTTGATTTATAAACTAATATCCATCGTAAAAAATGATTACATAACCATAAATAAGTTATAATAAATATATTATAGTTAGTTTAAAATAGAAAAATGGTTTTGTGACCAGAAATAATGATGGTAACAGAAATTGAAAACCTATCATCCTTGAATGTGATAAATTAACACATCTCGGTTGGTGTTTTTATTTATAGCGTAAATGGGAATTGATTTATATTTATTATGTTATCATAAAAACAATACATTACATGAAATTTAATTGAGTCATCAAAAATTTTGGATGAAAGGAGGTGAGGAAAATGAATGATAAATAAAGGAACATGGAATAAAATAAATGAGCAGATGAATTTTCCTCTGGAAGTAATCTTTATTGAGATCCGATATAGAGGAGATATTTAGGACTTTTTAGGAGACCAAGTTCTTATAGGCATGTTAGAGAAACTTTGGAGGATATTTATGAATAATTTATAAATATAACAAGGGTTGAGAGTAGTAATAAAAAGAGGGAGTTGGTGTTATGGTGGAGGAGGTGGGTGATATGTGAATATCGTATTCATTATTTTTTTATTCCCATCAAGAAAACCAATAGGGTAGATTCATGTGACCCATAATAGTAACAAGTGCATTTGGGTTCAATACATTTGTGATTACATAATCCATGATTCTAGGAAATGCAAATTTAACTAATACTTTATATATAGGGTAATTTACTTTATTTTACTATTCATAAAAAATTGAGTATTATAGAAAAATAAAACAATTCACCATAAATATTTTTGACATTTTCAATTAAAAAGAAACATCCTGTTTTATAAAATAACTATCAAAATATGATTAATTTAATTTTTAAATTAAATATTAATTTAATCAAAAAATAAAAATTTATGATCTATAATTCGTTTTATATTACACTGAAAAATTAATCAAGATCTCATTGTCATTTAACAATAAGACACTAAAATTATATTATTATTTACTATTCCTTAGGGTCATATTACTATTCATATACCTATTCCTAAGGGTGTGTCATTGTACAACAAATGGTTTGTTTTTCTGATCAGACTTTAAATATATTACTAAACGCAACCATTTATGTTAGATTTATTGAAATTCAAATAAAGGAGGATGAAAAATTATGCTTACTGGATATGTTATAATAATTTGGTGTTTTGTAGAGACTTACTGTTTTCTGCATTCCATATTAAATTTATATATAAAACCTTGGGGTTTTACAAGAATTATTTTCTATTCTTATGTGTGTGACACCATTCTATGTCTTATGTCAAGCATTCCAGGATTATGTATACTTATTGATCTATGATTAACGTATTTTTCTGTTCTATGATTTATTACATGAATCAATATTATGATATATGATATGTAATATATATACTTTTTATGTTAATTTAATGTTAATTTCTTGTATTCTAATGATATGATTAATATGTCCATTATTTACCCATACTAAGCATCTATGGTCACCTTTTTAATATGTTTATTTTCCCAATGTTATGAGAAAGTATCAAAATGTATACTTTCTTGACAAATTTCACGTGGATTATGGTGATTAAATTTTATGAAATATGAAATTCAGGATATATTTGGATATAATATTGATATTTATGTACCAAACAGTTATATACCCAAGTTGTTAAGAGTTTATCATAATTATCTAAAACTCTAAACCTAATAGTTCATTAGTTATTTAATTCTTCAAAAATTTCATTATTACATTTTATAATTTGTGGGGAAAATTGGGTCACATTTATTGATATCAAATCCATATATGCAATGATTATGTTTTTAAAACAAAATCTGGTTGTGCGGATTCTTGGGCTATACAAATATTCTTTAACGAGAGTTTAATTTTTTTTATTCTACATCACCATAAAAATAATAAGAAACCTGGATATAATAAAAATATTATATTTTCTATGGTGATATGTTTTACCATTATGTGTATGTCTGAAAACCACAAACACATTTATCTAATGGGTTATGAAATCACCATTTGTGTGTTCGGCAGACTATCACCCTGTGAAATGATGTATTTTTTTCCATTAACACCTCTAATAGTTCTTTATGATGATTGATTGATTGTATATATATATAATTTTTATAACATAATTATACATATTGATTCATCATATCAAATATAGCATTTTACATTCTGTTTCATAAGTGATTCGATAACATCACTCATGGGTACATCAGACTACCACCTCACGAACAAAGGCGACTTATTTTCAAAAACATGTTACATAGAAGGAAATATGGATAATTATAATAAATAAATGTAATATATGTGAAATAATTATAATATTGATGAAATATTTACCATTATGAAAATATAATATAATATTTTATTAGCTTTTCACTCACTAAATGTAATGATAGTATCGTACGTGGAAGTGTGGACAAATACCTCCTCGTAGGGATGTAATTCCACCATAATCACTATATCACAAGAATGATATATCAATGTATATATAATAATAAATAATTTGGTATCTATGATATAACTATAATTTTGGAAAATAAAAAACTACTTCAATTATTTTAATAATGATTAGTGAACATTGGAAACATTACCCATGTGTATGTATAGCCTAAATACTCTATGATGGTAACATGGTTTAATTTTTCATAAATTAAATTCATATTAGGTTTAAAATTATAATATTTTTATAATTATAATATATATATATATCATGATTATTATTTTTGATATTTGCATAATTTCTACTTTAGAAATGGTCAACCAACCAAATTCAGGTTTGACACATATGATGAATATTATTAAATCCTATGGAAAAAATAAATTTCATTTGTGATTATATATAACATGTTAATAAGTTATATAATGTAAATAATAAAAATATTAAATTTTACGAATCTATTAAATAATTTACATTAGGTTATTATTCAAAAAAATAATGACACATATGATAATCTGAACTCATGGTTTTTAACCGCAACTCATTTTCCAATAATTAAGGTTTTTTTGACTTTTATAAACTTATGTTATTATATACGGTTTATATAAATATTATATGATATTATATCAATACATTATCACATTACCATGATATTTCATGTCATTATTTATTGAGCCTTTTAATTAATGTATTTTCAGAGTCATAAGGTAATTTTATTTAAACAAAAGTAATCTTGTAATGTTTTTTTCTTCCAACTATTTATCATAAATTTCCATGTTTTTATAATATTTTTATCAATATTTTTATACGTAAATAAAAAATAATATTTATTAAAACATTTATTTAACTTATAAATTATTTTTAACAGTATTAAAAATGAATCATTTTTACATGTTGTAATGAAATATATTAAAAACGAAACAAGGAATGTGTTATTATTAATGTACAAAATGTTAATGAATCTACCACCACTATGACCATTATATTATTTCAGTAATCTTTGGTTATCCATATTTTTCATCAATGAAAACCCAAAATTCTATTTTTTTTTAAATTTTGATATTGGAATTTTTTTTAAAAAAATTGTATTTTAATCTAAAAGTGGGTTTTATATAGGATTAAATAATTTTTTTTAAATGTTTTATTATAAAAAAGGGAATGATAAAATGATATATTCTGGATATTGTACATAAACACTATAGGAAACATGAAACCTATATACATATTATATGATGGTTTGAGAACCACTATACATCATGAGTGGTAACGATCTAGATTATATGTCTGGTTAATCCCCATTATAGATTATGTTATATGGGTGAGAATAGTATATATTATATGAAGTGTATGCCCATTATAGAATTCCATTGTATCGGGTAATGATTATATTTGATGTTTTTATATAGTTATTCCAATTCAAATGGATTCCAAATTGTTTGATGAATATGATTCTATATGTCACCAAAAAGGGTTTAAATTTCTAAATGAGTTGTAATGATATTATTTGAGAAAAAAGTGTGTGTGTTTGTGTGTTTCAGTTGATTTTTTTTATTTCTAAGGATCAATAAAATATAATGGTAGATGTAAAAATTACATGATTTTTTATTTACATCATTGGGATAATCATATATAATAAAACACTTAACATACATAGAAATTTAATTTTTTTGTAGAATATTATTTATATTATAAAAAATAGTTATAAGGAACCTTGTAGTTTAGTAACTTTTGAAAAATGAAAAAACACAAAGTAGTCCATAAGATAAATAAATACTCACCAACTACATTCGTTAAAACCATAAACCTTATTATATGAGTAAAACTTAATACATATCAACATAACATGGGGAAACATAATAATTGTTCCCCTTTAATGTTATGTAAGGGTAAAAAAGGTTATATATAAGAAAAATATTGACCATAAAGGAATTATAAAATTAACATAACATTTTAAAACAACACCCATTAGAGAGAATTTCATAATCAGGAGCCATAGAATACATATTTTATGTTCTTAAGGGATAAATCTTAAGGGGATCAATTCACCTGAGTCATTATAGAATAAAATTGCCTTTAGACATGGATTTTTTTCATTCATATAAACATATAATATGTTTTAAATAGTAGTCAAGGATCACATTAATGGTTATATTAGTTGAATGGGTTAACTCCCCAAACCTTATATGTAGTCATGGTTTGCTACCATGATGGTGATAAAGTTCAATATTTAACTGTGTTGACTCACCATTACAGGTATGCCTATCTAATTATATATAACTCATTAACCAATGAATTATAATTAGATATAGGTCCCACCCTTTAAATAATTATGTCTTATATATTTGTTCCAAAATATCATAAATATTATTAATAACAATACCCTATAAATTAAAAGCGTATGAAATTCATTTCATCATTTCATTAACTATAAAATTGTGAAAGGATTCATTATCATTTCATCATATCATACCCTATGAAATCAAGGAGGCTTCATAACCATATAACACATGGAAGAGAAATGGGTTTCATAGACACCATTCCATCATAATATAAATCATCCATAGATGGAATATGAATGATACCATTGTTCCATAACCCCATGAATGCATGAATAACACAAAATGATTCCATCATAGATGGAAAATAAATTTAAAAGATCAATTAAAATATTTTACTTCGAATAATACCCTTTTTTAATGAACATTTTAATAAAACATTTTTAAAACTTATATCATTGAACTAAATTTTGAAAAAAAAATCTATGGATTCTCTAAGGAAATGATTGGGCATGATGTCAGAGTATTTTTTTCATGTCATACACATAAAAACAATTTTACCCTTGATGTTTTTAGTATATGTAATATATGATTTTTTTGGATAACAACATGAATATTTATTTTAAATAAATTAAAAAATTATTACATTTATAAAAGTATATTACTAATAATTAATAGATAGTAGTAAAACAATATTTAATGTGTTTAGGAAAACATTTTATTAAATGAAAACATATTTCTGAATGAATGTATAAATAAAAACATATTTGAAAAAAATTATTAATAATTTTTTTTAACAAAGAGTGGAAGAAATAATACTATTAATTTAATATATCATTAATTACTAGAGTGTAAAAAAATTTCTCATAATTATTAATTGAATTCACCAATGGAAGCATAATCATAAACTATCTTGATAATCAACGAGATTGTACCAATAAACTCTTACAACTTTTGTAACATTGAATCATAATTAACATAAATAGAAACATTAAATAAATTATAAAATTTCATTAGTATAAGTATATTATTGATATAACTGGTCAACAAGGAATTATATAAATCTCAAAAATGATTCTATTTTAATAATATAATAAGTGTTTTATAGAATGAAAATTGGGAATAAATTCATTACAACATTCGTAACATAGAAACCATAACACCATGAAATAGATAACATAAATGTGTTGGGAAATAAAAATAATTATCATCATAAGGATAATAAAATACATCCATGGGAATTATACACACCACCTATAATAAATAGATGGCGATCATGGCATATTACTCATAGTGAAAAAAGTGAGAAGGAAATCAATCACCATATGTTATGAATTCTATTGTAATCTTTCAATAATCATATATAAATGTTTTATGTTAATTATAAATATATTGAAAACCATATTAATTTATATAATATAGTATATTATCACCATATGATATTTAATTTCCCACCTATTAAAAATACCAGGGTAAATATATGTTTTGGGTAATAATCACTTTGTTTTTCACATATATTTTTATTTTTAAATTTGTATTCCACATTTAATAATAATGATTTCATTATCTATCGAATGATAAAAATTATTTAATTATAATATATATTCATTTTCCTTGTTTTTTTGACAAATCTATTAGATAGAGTTTAGGAAATGAAATACAAAATTAATGGATAAGGTGGGTGAAATATACAAATGAACATTTTTTCAATTTATTGTTTTGATTAAAATAATTAATATTAAATATGATATTAACATTCCAAAAATATGTTTATTTCATAAATATGATATATTATTATGAAACTTATCTTATCATTTTCTTTGTAATGCATGATCGAATCACATCTATTCGCGGGACAGTTGACCTCCGTAGGCACGAGCGATATTATCATATTCTATGAAATTAAAATAAGGATGGTCTGTGTGATATAATAATTTAAAAAACATAATAAAATTATTAAATTAAATAATATAAAATATAAATTTGATATACATCATTATTCTAATCCATTATATTTGGTAATGAAAAAAGGAAGGACATATGTTCGTGTGGTTGTACACCTTTTTATACTAGAATGATGATTTCATAACCAATTTCATGGAAATGTGCGTGGTTTTGGGTTACAAACTTATAATAAAAAAATATAAATATATTGAAGATAATTTTTAATATATAATAATTTAATAATAATAAATTAATCTTTTTTATTAATAATAAAAAAAATATTTCAATTACCTCTTCTTTGGGGATTGTCTTTCAGTTTACCAAAATGGACTCCCTTCGATACATGTTCTTACTATTTAATGATAATAGGATTATATTTGTGAATTTAGTAATATATTTGGGTAGTTATTCGCCAAGAAAAATGGATTGATAGGTGTGAGAGGAGTGGGAGAGAGGGCGGCCGTCTATAATAGAGGTGAGTGGAAAATTTCGAATTTTTTAAAAGTGAACTCCACACATATATATTCACTGAAAATTTCATCAAAAATGGAAACATATTATTCATATAAGGGTATTATAAAAATATGACATTTTATGGGTTATGTATAACTTTGTAGCTTATTTTATAATTTTTTTAATGATTTCTCTTTAGTAAACATGTTTTTCTCTTAATCAAAGTGATTAATATTGAAAGTTTTCAGTAACCAAATTGAAAAAAAAATACTTTAAAAAACATTATGATTCAAAATATGGATACCAATTTTATAAATTCAATGAAAATATTTTCCAGAAATATATTTAAAATTTATTTTATAGATGGGATGAAACAACGTGATTTTAAAGTGAAAATGTTTCATATATTAAAATGTTTTTATATCCAATTTCAATGGAAAATTGATTGTAATGACCTATATTTTATAAGATGATTTATAATTTATCTAATAATACTTTAAAACTAATTAAAAATATAATTTAACACTACTAATATATTAATAGATAAATTTTGTTTTAGTTAAAATTTATATTTTTTTCATAATTTATCAAAAAATACAACATTTTCAGAAAAAATTTAAAATTCCACCCTAAGATAATTTTAAAATTACACTTCTACATTTTTTTTGATTTTTTGAAATATAATTTAATAATATATAGAAATTTATAGTTATATAAATTTTGAAATTAACTGTCGTTGAATGTAAATTATATGAAAATACATATTTTTATGCCTAAAATTGGATTAATTTAATAAAATTTATAAAAAACATAAGGTTTCTGTTAAATATTTTATTGAATTTCACACACACAGACACAGATATATATATATATATATATCATTAAAATAATTCGTAAAAATAGGTTTGTTGTATTTTTTTGATAAAACAACTATGTGAATAGGAGAATAGTTTTATTAAAGGAATTTCTTTTTTCCACATAGTTCAAAAAATAATTTATAATTAATTAGTAAACAAAATTCATTTTGTAAACATAAAGAAACTATATTTTTATTATTTAGTTAATAAACAGAAAAAATACTATTTCGATGCTTCATTAAATACTATACTTATATTTTAATAATATATTATGATACGTTTAAACATTTAGTTTCATGTAATAGAAACTATGCTTTGTGTTGCGTGTAAAAAAATATGTGCTTTGTGCTAAAAGTAATAAAATATAAAAAATATGTTGTGTATACCACAATCCAAACCCAGTGTTCTTTATATTTAATTAAACACATAGTTTTCATATAATACATTCATAACATGGTTTATTGGGAAATCTATGCCATCATTTAATTTTAATTAATTTGAAAAAAATAATTCTAAAATAATTGTGGTGTTACATTATACCACATTAAAATTAATTTCACTATAATTTTTTTCACAATAATAAATAATCGAGGATAATTCTTCCTTTCCATATTCACATGTTCCCATATATCTTCCATCATCTTGTTTTTTATCTATAAAAATATGACCAGTTTAGTAGTCATGTTTCGTAGAAAATTCTATGTACTATCTATAATAACCACTATGTGTTCCTCATACAAGGATTATTCTATAGTGGTATGAAATATAATTTTAGTAAATGTTAATGATCATGTATGTAATTCCTTAGTAAAAATTCATCAAACACATCATTAAATTCAAATAATTTTGGTTGATGTTGAAAAGGATTGGCTAATATCCAGATACAATCAATAATTTCAAGGTGACTGATATTCATAGAGATTATTTTCCATTTATTAAAAATATCATAACCTTATTCCATGGAGATATTACTATAAACATCTCAAAAAAACATTAAATTCATGATAACAGAGGTAGTAATCATCAAAACGTTTTTTTCAACTTTTATTTTTCTTAATATACCGCTAAATTGATCTAACATTCCTAGTCATTTGAGTACCTATCTTGTATCCCAATATCTTTATTAATGTTACTTCATTCCATCTCATTAGATCTATAAATTTACTTCTATAAACGGATTCATATGGATCCTTCTCTATTTATGAGTGAATAATATGGTTTTAATAATTACAAATTAGTGGATGGTTTTGATCCCAACCACCATAAAAAAACCCATGAAAAATATCCAAACATATCTTCATGGTATTTAATTGTTCTTTTATAATGAAAAATTATAATATGATGATAATTTGTGATCAAACTCATTTCCCTAACAATGGATTGGGGAATACCGTCCAAAAAGTTGTGGAAATAATTTGATACCAATTAGATACAATAGAAGGATCAAAACCATTAACCCATATAGCATCTTTAATGTATATCATAGAAATATAATCTAGAGATAATTCTCCACTGATAGAGATGATGTGTACAAACATAGTAAGGTGATCCAAAATCATATATATAGAATTATTCCCTTTAGACATATTCAATATTCTTATGAAAAAATCTTGAGTGAATTTTTTATATTTCTATTCTATTAAGGGTAATGGTTGTCAAATTCCCTTAGAATTTTGTATCTCATCATTAACGGTTTGACATAAAATGCATTTAGATAAAAAAATACAATATTTATCTTCATAACATCCCTATATATGTATTCATTAAAAAAAATCATTGTACTTCCATCATGAATTCAGAATTAATAAAATATTATCTTGATCTAATACATACATATTTAAATTTGGTACAGATAGAATTCATACAGTGTTCATGAACCCTATCATTAATCTAGGTTCATTGTTAAAATCTTGATCATTGATAACATTCATTTGTAGCACCAAATATTCCCCCTCAACTACTTTAAAATTAAATTAGATAGATGGACGGAAATTCAATTGATTATGAGAATATTTCCCCCTTCCATTAAGATTTATAGATCAATAATTTAAAATAATTGAATATTCGACCATTTTTTACAATCATCACAGATAAGCTAGAATGATCCTTTCAACTCAATACCTCATTCACCATGTTCTATTCCCTAGTGTAGTAATATATTGAGCACACATATTCCTTTATTGGATGAAACCATCATCTCTGAAGCATGTTAAACTCCTTCAGTGAAAATATATTTTTCAAATAATTGTGATTCGTATATATGTCTCACTTTTATACATAAAGATTATTCCTCGCTATAATTATTTCCAAAATTACCTCTAATCACACCATATCATAATTTGAATAATTTTTTTCATTAATCTTAATTTTTGGCGGAATAATTCATAACCACATTGTTTTTAAGTGTATTTCATTACAATCCATTCATATAGGAATCTCTATATAATAAATACCCATCATCAAAGCTGTATAATGCATGCACAAGTAAAATGGCTATTCTTATCTTTAGTTCCATGAAATTTTCCAAAAATTATTCTTTCTATAGGACATTTTCAACATTATGAGATGATGGTGTGATTATATTAGACAATCATGAGATATTCTCCATAATGAATCAGTTATATCCATCCAAACTAAAAAAATAGGATCTCAGTCACCATTTTTGTTCTGGAAAAATATTTAATAAATTATTACATATATTGTTCAATAAAGGTACCCTCACATGATATTTTGTGACCCACACATTGGAAATAATGATTTAAAAATATTAAAATTTGTAATTATTCATAAATTTTATACCTTTTATAGTATTTAGTGAAATTTTCAAGTAATGTTCATGATCTTCCATGATCTTTGAATAAACATGAATGTATGCTATAAAGGCTACCAAAAAACTAATTGAGGAAATTTTTAAAGACCCTACTCATTAAATTCATAAATATTAAGGGATAATTCATAAGACCAAAATGAATTATTATATATTCATAATGTCCATTAATTTTAGGGAATGATTTATTAGGTATATCCATTTTCGTAACCCTCAAATGATGATATCTGGATTGAATTTATATATTGGACAACTATTATTTTCAACATATTTAATTGAATAAGACACAAATACATGGTAGAGTATATATTTTATTGATGTAGATGTTTTTAAGTTATATATAATAAATAAAAGGCCTTATTGATCAGTATTTTTTATTAAGTAGATGAAATTGTGCACATGAAGGTAATACACTGTCCATATGAATTCATAATCAATATTCCCCTATAGTTTCTTGTTTAATTCCCAAAATAAAATTTGGGTCGTTCAATAAGGTTTCATTAAACTTGGTGAGACACCATATATGATTTCTATTATGAACTCCACTTCATGTATTGGTGGAAGACTAGGAAATTAATCTAGAAAGAAAAACAAAAACTCCCAAACAATAGAAATATATTTGATGTTGTTTTTCTCCCCACCCATATGGTTCTAGAACCCCATATAAAAATCAACGATAACACATAATATAGTTGAGACATCCATATGAAGTTAATATTTTTTATCTCATAGAAATACAATCATCGGCTCAATAGGAATGTAATACATGAAATTTATTCCTTGAAAATTCATGTAATCATTATGCGAAGAAAGAAAATCCATGCCTACGTAAAAATAAATTGAATCTAGAATGATAATAAGATGATTTATGGTTGGAACCTTTCCAGAAACATCAACCATAGTGGAAACATGGACTTATTATTCTATCATCATACCATAAATTATTTTTATGATAATTTGACATCTAATCAGTATCTGGCATTGTGATAACATTACGAAAATATTTAGATATGATTAAATTGATGGATATTTATTCAAATTTGTAATTTTTATTTCTAGAGTAGATGATAAGTGTAACTTTCACCACATTAAAATCAGTCCCCACATTAGAAATGGTAATCACATGAGATTTCCCCATTTGCCTTATATTAATATGTTTTTAACGTTGATCATCATCATTATGCCTAGATTTTGGTATTTTTTAGTATAATGAAAATTTTACAATATCAAGATTCCCTAGAGTGAGGGTGGTTTATTATGTGATTATTTCTCTGTAATTACATCATCAGCGAAGATATTCCCATGAAATTATTAGTGAAATTCTAGATTTCCATTCTTTCTACACTGAAAATATTTTCTACTCCCGAAATGGAATTTTCCTCCATGATCTATTCCATGCATTGAACATAATGGAAGGTTAATATTCGTTTTAATTTGTTCTTAGATTTATCATTGAATTTCATCTTTCTAATATTATAAAAAACATGAGAATTATGTGTAACATAAAACATTATTTCCACCTTAATGAAATGTCATGGAATTTCATCAATCATATTAATGTCTCTATTGGATAATGATGTTTAGGGACATTGTTTTATTCCATTTAATAATAAATAAACCATAAATTTGTGTTCGATGAAAATTATAGAAGCTTACTATGAAAGTCATATGAAATTAGCTTCATATGTTCCAACAGATTCATCAACCATTTTATTTAACTCATGAAACTCCATTTTATGTCATAGTATAAATATCATTAGGAAACTACATATTAGAAAATATGTTCTCTAATTCATCACAATCCCTGGATTCATTTTAATATTATTTCCTCATTTCCATGATTGGAATCCACCACTGATCCACATCACTTTTTAATTGATAAACAATAAGAATGAATATATCATGTATCAAACATTTAAGAATATAAAAAATATTTTTATTGCCACCAATCCATTGCACATTGAATTGTTGATATGAATACCAACTGAACAAAGTTAGGTAATGCATCATGAAATAATCAATAGAATGTTGTTCCCTTATTTGATCATTTTGGAATAAATCATGATTCATTGCTCAAGAATGATTATTGATAATACAAAAAATATATTTTTTATTGTATCTCCCTTAATATTGAGTTTTTTAGGTGGAAAATAATTTATATATCAATAATATTTAGAATTTACAATACTCCATTGTGATTCACCAACATACTAAAACAAAAATGTATATATTGGGAAAAATTATATTAGTAGGGAAATACATAATCATGAAAACAGTACTTATTGGTTGTGTAGTCATGACACCTTCCTTTTTAATCAATAAATGCTTCATTTCATAATTGTTCATTAGTATTAATTATATATTTAAATCCTTCCTAATTGTTGGTAATGATTTTGTCAATTCCAAAAGCATATCCCATAGAGCATCAAACTAGTAGTCCAGTTGGCCTCATTTTCATGCACTATTTAATGATCGATTCTTTCTCAATACGTTGTTTTCTGGGGGTTTCCTATTTGTACATATATTAAAAATCCACATACTCTTGTAGAATTCATAATGGGATGTAATTTATAGAAAACTAATCACAATATTCTTTACTAAAATCCCTTTAACATTTATTATTCATTAAGTAAATCATATAATTATCTATAGACGTATATTTCGGTATCTACCTAATTTTTTATTATCCTAGTTTCCAATTATTAACATAAAAATTTATTTAAAACAATATATAACAATTCATGCTTGATATATATATACATTCCACATAGTTTTGTAATATTCACCACATTTCACATAGGAAAAACCAAAGAACATATTAATTAAGTTCTTTTAGAAACATGGAAAAATAAAAACGGGACCATATGTGAACTACATCATCTCCCACAATATTATTCATAAATTTCATCCTTCTAAGACACAATACACAAAATTTAAATATTCATATCCTATGGAAATAAACATAAGAGGGGATGAGATCTTATGCTCAATAAGGTTAATCATATTAGATACAAAAGAATAATCATGAAAAATAGGGAATGAAAACAGGAGAAAGACATTTTAAAACAAATCCATAAACATCAAATATCATAATAATGAGTCATGGAATAATTATTGGAAGTTCATAAGACATGAATCCTAGAAAAATCAATGAACATGATAAATGAGAGTATAAAATTAGAATTTAACATGAATTTGTGGCACAAAATTAAAAATAAAAATTGATTTCCAAAGTAGTCAAGACTCATTTACAATGATATAATATTTGAATGGGTTCACTCCCAAAACCATATTAGTATTCATGGTTGAATATAAAAACCATATTAGTGGAAATTTCATGTATATACTAGAGTCTACTCTTTGTTACATTGAATCAGATCTCCTGAGATATAATTTATTAACAAATACTTTTGAGGAGACATAGGTTCCAGACATCATAGAATGAAATCATAGATATGTCTGAAAGAATATCATAAACCTTCAACATATCATAACCCATTAAATTAAATGTATATTAAAAACTATTTATTATATATTAAATAGGTTAATTGAGTCATGTTCCATAATGATTTAATCATATCATACCCCATTATGCGAAGTGGGTTTCACAATAATATTACCCATGAAAAAGAAATGAGATTCATCAACAATATTATATAAAAACATAAACCTTTCAGTGAGAGAATATGAATGTTACTGTTGGAACATATCTCCAATAATGATGGAGTAACATCAATGGATTTAATTATAGATGGAAAATAATTTTTAAAGATAATTTAAACCCTTTATTGAAAAAAATATCCCTTTCATGTTGAATAAAAACTTTTAATACAAAAACTTTTTAAAAAAAATAATGTAAATTTATTTTTAATGAAATATAATGAATAATAAAAGAAATTGTTTTCATGACATACTAGTATATCACTAATGATGTATGGATAAAATGATGGTTCCTTTAATGTTTTATATAAAATCAAAAAAAATATATATAATGACCTGGGGAATCCTTTAAAAAAATTTCTAAAAATTAAAACAATGGAAAATTTTATTTTATTAAATTATAATAGTGTATTAAAAGAGTTTTGAAAAATATTTTAGAAAATAATTGTTATTTCCCTGATATGAGTTCCACTAAATCGGTTCCCCGACCTAGTACATCACTAGACTTCAAGTGCCCCACCCAGTAAGCCAGTGGATTCTGACTGGCATCGAGGGTCTAGAGTAGTCACATGGGGAGACTATGCCCTTATGTTTAGAGTAATCCGAAAAATAAAAATATAAAATAGTACAGATAAGATGAACTAATCGATGAAAAATAATAAATAACCCGTTCAAATATTGGTACAAACACCAAGAAATTGTAAATATGCCATGTCATGCTACAATTATAGATTTACAAAATCCAAAATGAGACAAAAAATCCCAAAATGTTCCTAACACCACGTCTGTAACATAATCCAAGGATTTCCAATGTCCTTCTCATCTCCCTAGTACATGACAATTTCCCTTGTCATGAGCTGCATGAATGAAATATTCTCAGGTACCCAACCACGGCTAGAGCAGGGTGTGAGTACAATTCAGTAGGCCACAACCAAAAGTGTCCACAAATATGCAGTCTAATATATAGTTCATGAAAGTATAAATACATTACATGTATAATAAAAAATTAAGAGGGACACTGTTTATTAATATATTCATTTATTACTCTATTAGGATTCCTGTGCCAGGTTTACTATGTATATCATCTTATCATTTATTTCATCATCAATATGTAATCCTTGGGTTGGAAATTTACCTCCTTCATACAATATTCATGGTTGTAATCATTCCTCATATTAGAAAATGTTAAGACCCAATCTCAATAGAGATAAACATATCACGTAATCACAAAACTTATGTCTGTGTATTTATTATGAATACTAACATTTGGGGCAGAGAGAAACATTATGACTCCCAAAACTGTGCATTCATTGGTTGGTTATCTCATCATTGGAACCCTACCCATGGGAGGAGCATCAGTCCTTTATCCCACCTCCAAGCCATGTGTATATGATTATTTATTCCATAACCACACTAAACCAAACCCCAAACAATAATACAAATAAAGAACACAATTATGATTCCCAACAATAAACATGAGATTCAGTGTCTTTCCATAGCCCGTTCAAATTGACATTCCACACTACAAAACCAATTGGCCTAGTTTTATTTCCCATGTCTCACCCCATTAACCATATTCATTGATTCACAAGAGATTTCTAACCCACGTTTAAAAATTTCACATAATACCACTCTCTAAGGGGTTTTCAACATAATTCTTTAGCCACATGCCATAATCCCCATTTCAATAATTTAAATAGATTTTTTAACATGCCATACAATCCCTTTAGAGCCAATAAAGCATATGAACCTACCAATAATTTGTTTCACCCCTTTTCAAATTTTCAAAATTCTTATCATGGTCTCTACATGGTCTCATGTAAATCATACTCATATTTACCTAACTTCTAAGTCTAGAATGTATAGGAGCATCCCATAGTTGGAACTACAAAAGTCCATGTCATCATCCATGTGCCCCAAGTGGGCAATGAGGGTTTAAATTCATCATCTAGAGATCCATTACACAAAAACACATCATTAAATCAATTGAAAAACAATGGGGAACCACGAAATAAACCCAAGTATCTACAAATCTCAAATGAAACTATATGATATAACTTCTAGACCACCAACCATGGATTTGTTGGAAAAAACACATAATGAATTCCTTGAATACCAATTCATCACCACATTGAATACACAACCTAGAGATCATCAAAATGAAAGAAGTTTTAGATTTGGATGGAGATAATAAATAAATTTTATTCATAAAACCAAAATGTGGGCAAGAGTGGTATTATTTGTGACCTTATGTTCAATTTGCAACTGACAACACTCTAAATGACATAGGTAAGAGGGAGAATCTCCCTTTGAAGATCTTGGGAGCTATATTTAATCAATACGGTTGAAAGAGGGATTAAAGGAGGAAATATTGAGTTGGTATTTCAAATCTCATAATAGAATTTTGAAAATTTCTCAACATTTCTGGGTGGCACAGTTTTCAATAGAGTTTTCTAAAACTTGTGCAATCTGTGCATGAGAAACTATACCAAAATCATGTTTCCACATGGTTTCAAAGGAATTATTTATGTTTTTCATAACTATGGTATAACCATGAACAGTCCTATATACAATTCTATATAGTTAACTGTGATGAACCTCACAGTTGGTACTAATTGTAAACAAACTGTGAAACATACTGAGAAACTCCTTTATTTTCATACTCAATATTGTTTCGATCCCCCAAAACACCTCTATCCTTCACATGAATATGAGGAAAAAAATTATCTAACCATAATAAGGGTCACAAACTAAAATAAAAATTAAATAATTTGTTTGGTAGAATCTGATATCTATCAATAAGGTTTTGATGGAAAACTGATTTTCAACTGAATATTGAGGCAATGTTATATTTTCATAAAAAAAATCATAAAAATTGATGTACTATAGAGTACAAAAAATTGTATAACTAATTCAATTTATATGTAATAACATGAGTAAAAACAATTATGATATTAATTGAGATATTTCATCAAGGGAAGCATAATCATAAACAATCCTCATAAATTATGAGAATGTACGAATAAACTCTCGCCACTTTTGTAACATTAAGTCATTATCCATATAAATTTATAACTTTAAATTAATAATACACTATAATTAATATATGATAATAATTATATAATATTTAAAAGTATCATAATATATTACTAATAAAAGAGTATAGTTTTATAATATAACATGTGACCTAATGAAGGAAAATTGAGACCAACTTCTCATACTTCTATGTTAACTTTGTAAATGTTACCCCAGAAAAGAGAGATATATAAATGGAGAGGTAAATACCATTAATTATTATCATATTATTCATAAAATAAATAAATTTCTATTATATACACCATATACTAGAAATAGGTGGTGAACATGGATTCTGTTTCACGAAAAATAAAAGTGAAATAGAAATCCCTTACCTTAAGTCTTGACATCCATTTTAGTCCTTATGTCCTCATATATAATAAATATATTATTGATATGAATATATTAAATAACCATATTTATTTATATAATATCATATATATTTTTTTATGGCCTTTTATTTCTTTTTTATATACAATTTTATGTTAATCATACATTTTGGGTAATATCTGTTTTGATAAGTGTTTTTATTTATTTTATTTTTTTTACAATTATATTATTAAATATTAAAACATGTACATAATATTAATCATGATATATATATAAATAATTTATATTCATTATAAATATATATATATTTATAATAACATATTAGATAAATAAATAGGAAATTAAAAACACCATTAATTGAGGTGATATATCATACGTACACCCCAACACAATTAAATCTTTTTCAGATTAAAAGAATGAAATTTATGAGAGGTACAATCATTATAGAAAATTTTTTATAAAAAATAAATCACATATATTTAATAATTCCATCCTCAATACACTCTATATAATGCATGGATTAATCACATCACTATATGAGGTGGTAGGCCATCATACACACAAACCACAATATCCTATGCCCAAAAATTGTATGTCATGAAGGTACATGTTCTATAAAAATTTAAATATCATAAAAAAATCATAAAAGTATTAAATATTACATATACATTGAATTTAAATCATTATTACAGAAATTTATAAATAGTACTGAAAAAAACAATGAAAATCAGTTCTTGAGGCGGTATTCCACCGTACACATGAACTATTATTTTGTAACCCATTTGTTGGATTTTTGTGTGGTTATATGTATCACACATAAAATAACAACATAAAATTATATTAAATATTCTGAGGTTATAATGTTATCATTATATAAATATAATTATATGCTTTTGAGGATAAAATTAAAAATCCCTCGTTGTTGAACGTTACCTCGTCTTTAGGTGTCTCCTTTTATTTCCCAAAAAATGAAAACCTTGGTTGGATTTATGAAAATAAAATTATTCTAACATTATTTGAGGTTATTTTAGAATTTATTTGTATATTAATTTTTTGATAGAAAGGGATTTATATGTGTTGAGAGAGGTGAAAAATTAGTGACCTTTTATAAGGGAGGTGTGTGGAAAACATGTTAATTTTTAAAAAGGTTATTTGATCCATGCTTTTTCAATGTGATGTGGATCAAATAATATAAAATTATTGATAATTGAAGTTATAAGTTTGCAATATGTCCATAAAATGGTTCTTTACCCATCACATCCCGACCCCTTTTTAATTATTTTTTTATTATCCATCCGTTTCGATTAGCCTGGCAAAGGAGCAGTGCGTGCGGGAGTCTAATAAATTTAACATTTAATGTTTTATTGGATTTTGAGCTAGTGTGTAGGCACCGTACGATCAGTTGCAGTCGTTTAGTTGGTCCACATACTTGTGCAGTTACATAATTTTTTTTAAAAAATTAATTTTCTATAAAAATGAAATTGGTTAAATGATTGCACCATAATAATAATAATAATATTGTTTTGATGATAATATTATTATTATTTATGGTAGTGTAATTGATTTCATTAATATTTATTAATATTAAATTATTTTAAAAAGTGGTTTTAATATTTTTACGATAAAATTATCGTTTATTAAATTATTAATGTTATATTATTATTATTAATGGTAATATATATAGGAAAAAGAGAAGGAAATAAAATGAAGAAGATTTTATTATTTATTCATCTTAATTTTATTATTATTATTATTATATTTTTAATATTAAGATTGTTATTATTATTATTATTATATTGTATTATTGTCATTTATACCCTAAATATACCACATACCAACATTTCCTCACGATCTGTTTCCTCCTACGTGTTGCGCACCAGCACAACACTGCTGAACACCCTCCCCTTCTTCCGCCTGTGCGCACCGGCCCCGGCCACTCTGGATAGCCTCACCCTACGGGTTCCAACTTCCCAGCTGACTCAGCCAGCTCTGCCTCACCCTGTGGTTTCCTGCCGCCCATCAGACCAGGGCGACTCCACCTCACCGAGCCCTCCCCTGTCTGGCGCGACCTCCCCCTCCCATGTATGGTGCAACCTCCCCTTTCTAGCATGACCACCCCCACTGGCAGCGACCCACTGCCTCCACTTGGCCAACTAGATCAGGTGAGAGCCCCTTCACCAGGTGGTTTCCCTGTCCCATTACATTGACAATTCTGTATAACAACATTTCATTAATCTGTGGATTTTCTTTTTTATTTTAACCAAATTATAAATGATTCACGTTGTGTTATCATGTCTTGTTTTCGTGTTTAGGGTTTGCAAATTGGCCCACAGAGCAATTCCCTTTGCTCTGTTGTGGTTCTCACACTCGCACATGTGGAGGTTGGTGTTTCGTGCTCCTTAGTCCCAATTTTAATTCATGTGGTGCTTCTGTGTCTTTATATAATTTATAATACATGATTTACACATTTATTACTTATTATGTTCATTTTTAGTGGTGATTTCATATTTTTTGAATTGAAGCTAATTAGTTTTTTCGGTGTTGTTCTTTTATGAACATGTAAATGCCTCACCTATTGGTCTTGAATAATTTTCATCTTCTTTTAAACAATATTATTGGATATATCAGGGTCATTTTGGATATAAATCCTTTTGGGTAGCATTTGGTTGTGTTTGATGACTTGTGCAATATGTTTATGTGAGTCCATGGTGTTTTTTTCGATGTTCGATGGTCTTCACCACACAAAAATTCAGTGTCGAGATTTGTTGTGGTTTCCAAGATCGTTTCCAATTGCGTACACACAATTTCCATGGTATCAATATATATATATATATATATATATGTGTGTGTGTGTGTGTGTGTGTGTGTGTGTCTTCTTGGTGCATGTTCCCTCATGGCACACAGAACAAGTACATTAGTTTAAAGGTGTATATATATATATAGACTGAACTGTGTGCGCGCTTGACAGCGTGGTGTTACTTGAGTTAGAAAGTGTTGGCTTGACTTCCTTGAAGTAGGAAAATCCATTTCATTCCTTTCCATTTCTTGTCTATAATTCTTGATGTTTCCATTAAATTATTATCTTACTACACATCTCCATGGCACCTCTTTAAAACATGATGTGGTGTTCTAAAGCTGTTTGGTGTTGTTAAAGTAAGGGTTTTACATGAAACAATGTTTATTCCCTATGTATGATGTCTTAGGTGTTTGTAAATTTCCACTTGTTCTTTTTCGGTGAAATCAAATGTTTGGGTGGGAAATTTCCAATAGATATGTTTTGTTAAATTGGTTTGAAAAATGTTTTGGATTTTGTCGGTGAAATTTTTTGATTTCCCTAGTTATAATTTGGTGTTTGTATAAAAATGGGTTTTTTGTTTATGACCTTGTGTGGTATTTTATCAGTGTGTAATATGGGTGTTTTTAGGTTTAAAACAAATGTTTTATTTATGAAATTTGGTTTCAAATTTTTTGGTTGGTTTTAGAGTGTTCCAAATGGTTTGAACTGGTTGAACTTGGAAACATGCAATGGTGAGTTGTTTGAAAATGAAATAGGCTTTTGTTTTTCGTGGCGTGTTTGTGTGAAAGTGGAAGCCAATGCCTATTTGGCACCTTCTTAGGTGATGTTGTTTTAACATGAATTAACGTGAACATGGGTATGTTTTGGTAAATGGTGGATTTAAAGGACCATTTGGCCACGTTGGAATAATGATGGTACTTGTGGTTGTATTTGAATTGGTTAATACATGATTTGATAAAATGATGAGCATTGTGAAGCTAAAGGCCTGGTTCGCATATGTGATTGGTTTTTTACAAATTTTTTGATGTGTGTGAATTTTATGAGGCCCGTTTGGCAGCTTTGTAACTATATGTTTGGAAAACCCCACTTTGGTTTGGTCCTTTTCCTTGTCTATCGATCAAGTGATAGGAGGGTCCTCAGTATGTGCCTTCCATTGAGAATATTTATTTTATGGCATGAGACTAACCTTGAGGTGGTCTAGATGGTGAAAGATTGTGTCATGGAAATTATTATATATAATATGGCTTTATATTTTAATGTATGGGATACCAATTTTTGACCAAGGAACATAAACCTATCGTAGAAAGGCATTTTACTGAGAACAATTGTTCCACTAGTTTAGATTACAGACTGGCTAGTGGCCCATAGTAGAGAGTTTTTTTGTTATTATTATTTCTATGGGATTGGGCCCCTCGACCTAGCCTGTTTGGGAGATTTTCGGGCATTAGGGCATTATGACATCATCGAGAGTAGGCAAGTCTTCAGGATGAGTCACATGGATAATACTTTTTGGTCTTCCTCTATGTTCCTAGGATTATCGTGGTCCTTTTGCAGGAGCACTATTAGAACCATTTCCCTTACTGTGTGTGGAATAATATCCTTGAACATGGTTTTGGTGTTTTCATGGAAGTGTTTTGTATTTATGGTTGTTTTTAAAATGGACATCAATGTAGCTGTTTTGGTCAAGATTCTGTTAGCCCCTTTCTTTATTTTTCTAGTTTTTTAATTATATAGGCAATGGAATTGAGATTGTTAGTTTTCAAAATACACTATAAATATGGAAGCGTTATTTTATTATAAGTATAGTTCAAACTAGTATTATTGTACTATTTTGGAATTAGAATATACATGGATTCTGTGGTTAATTTCTGGCATCCCTACTGAGCATCTCGGTGCTCACGCCTATTTTATAATTCCTATTGTAGGTTAAGTCTCATGTTTAGGTTTCTAGTTCAGCTACTCAATTTTCGAGCAGACTGGGTTCTGAGTTGTGTAGTGACCAAAAGGGTTACAAGGAGGAATGTACATTTATTTTCATTCCACTTGTATTTTTATTTCCTCACTGCCAATCATTATTTAGTTGGTTATCTTTTTTTCATGGGCCAAATTATTCCCAACAGTAAGATTATGATGCTCAACAGAAGTTTCCAGCCCATGTGGATCGTGAAAGCCCCTCGGGCCATGTCGCGAGTTAGCTCAGGTGATCGGTTCATGGTCAACCTAGGTTGGATCAGGAAAAAATGGTATCATATGATTCCCTTGTTATTTGGGGTGTCCGGTAAAAGGATATTAGGATGGTCGGGGCTCAAGAGGGAGGTTACAGTTTGGTTCCTCATCACCACCACTCGCGACGAGACCTGAGTTACCAGGGGTAGTTTGGGATTTAATTCTTTTGTCATTGGTTATTTTAAATTGTGGGATAACAATAGGGGCCAATCAGTTCATGTTGTGGCTTCACATGGGGTGGTGACCCATGTAGAGTCCAAGTTCTCGCTTTAGGGTCCTCTTAGTTTTATCCCATACTTGGTGCATGGCTCACTACCATGTCAGTGGGTTAGGACAAAACAAAAATTCCCCATTACTATGTTTTATAGTTGGATGTGTTTCATTTTGAACTCAGATTATGTGATTGGGTGTTAATAATGAGAGTGACTTCATAATGAACAATAGGGTTTCTTCCAAATTGTCTTTGAATTTAGTCAATTGGGTTTTTAAAGAGAGGGTGTATCAATTTGAAAAAACATTTTGTTTTTTGGATTTGTTATGGAAAAGAAGTGTTTGAACCTTTACAGTTCTTATGGTGGGTCACACATGCATGGGTATGTACAGAGAGTGTGTTGGGAAATTTTTTCGCATATGATGACAGCGATATTGAATGAACGCACATGTGAAGGTTAATAAGGTGCCATAGGTGAGTATCAAAAATATTAAAGAAATAAAGTTTTTAACAAAGTGATTTATGATTGTGTTTGTATATGTTTGGATTATGGGCTAGTTTCCCTTGGCATGTGTTGTTTCTTTTATTGAGCTTCGGCTTGATGTCGGTTTTGATTGTGTTTTTCGTGTGGTTATTAGTATGCCAACCAAATAGCCTCCAAAATATGTTAATGAGTTCTTCCCAATTCCAAATTCTTTTCATGTGTTTCCAATTTATCGAGGTAATCTATGTCAGTTAGAAGTTGTTGCATAGTTCAAGGAAATTGAACGTGTCTTTGGTTTGTTGGGAACTCCTGAGGACGATAAGGATCGTTCCGTATTGGGTCTATTTTAGGGTTCAGTTCTACACTAGTAATGGTGGGTAATCTCATCGTCATTAGAGTATCGGGTGTAGTTGGGGTGGGCTGACTATTGTGAAGGTTCCCTATCTGGAAAGGATCTTCTTTTGTACCGACTCACAGATTGTGTACTGTTCTCTGGGATGTGACTAGTCTGGCCGGTTCAAACATTCCAAGTCACCTGGTGTCATCCCTCCGATGTTTTTATACTGTGAAACTATTGAGGCCACTGAAGAGAGTTATAAAAGAAGCACCATTTGGGAAGAAGGATTTAAGGACGAGGGGATGAAAATTCTTGACTGTGAGGTAGGAGTTGTTTCATCCACCAGGGCCCCATCCATAGGTATCGAGGTGATGCTCGCTCACAGTCAAGAGTTTCCAAGGGTGTGTGGAACATCAGACTGGATCATTTTTTCACCTTTGTGGACATAAATATCCAAAGTTTCCTTGTCTTATTCTTTTTGTCTTTTTAAGATCATCCTTGTGCTGGTAGTATAATGATATCATTGTACAATAATCAATGTGGCCTCATCTACTCAAAATTTTTCTTTTAAATTATCTGTATTCATTCAGGGGTGTCGGGCCCATGAATAATCTTACCTAATCTAATTTTGAGTTGGTATCAGCTGTGTTTGTTTGGGGGATGTGTCATGACCCGTCCCTTGGGTCCGTTTCATGACTACCCCAAGCCCGCATTCCATATTCAAGGGGCTAGTTTCCAACACCAAAAGGCATATCCCTTAATACCAGGAATGCATTGCCTTTATATCCTGTAAACACACTCATTTGAGCACACAACATGATACAAAAACAAGTGAAATGTATATAAAAAAGTTTGTTGAAAGTAAGTGGGGCAAAAATACAAGGACAACTGTAAAGGTACAAGTACAATTGGAAAATAAAATACAACTTACGAAAGATAAATACAACTATTTAGTCATCCTACGAGGTTTCTACATGAAGGGTATGTACATATCACCTCGTCAGTACACTACATCCGCCCATCTCCTTTGTGTACCGACATGCCGTATAGTTCCCCTCTGTGCACCGCCTAGTCTTGGAACCTCAGCCCCAATCAGCATTATCTGTCGTCTGTACCACACACACCAAGGTGTGGGGGAATCCCATATAAGGTGAGTATAATGATACTCTCTAGGTACCCCGAGACACTCATGGTCTCACACAATCCACAAGGTACAAACAAAAATACAAGCAAACCAATGAAAACCCTACATTGGTATATTCCCATACATTTATCTATGTTATCAAACATTACCCATCTAATTCATGAGGAATCACAAGGCACAAATCTTTGGCCAATGTACCACTGTTCCATAAATGAAAGATTACCACAAAGGTAACTAACTCACAGGTACTCCACATAGAAGAATATCACAACGGTAACACAATAAAGGTAACCGCCACACGGGTATGCCAAAAAAGAAATAACACAAAGGTAAAGTCACAAATCACATCCGGTATAACATAGTTACAAAAGTAGAGAAGATTAGATGTAACTATTGAATAATCTTACTTTGTAATGAAGTAGACCCATGTAGGATCCTTAATCATTAGACCCACAAAGAATCCTAGAACCTCATCAGACCCACACATGATTCTTGTATGGTAGATCCACATATGATCCTAGTACATCATCAGACACACATACGATCCATGTACGGCAGAAGAACATAGGATCCCAGTACATCATCAGACCCACACAGGATCCTAGTATATCAGACCCACAAAGGATTCATGTACATCATTAGACCCACACATGAACATTGTACAGAAGATCCACTCATGATACTAGTATATTATCAGACCCACACATTATCCTAGTATATCATACCCACACATGATCCTATAGTAGTCCCACATGTATTCCTATAGCGGATCCTTGTGGGATCCCTGAGCACAGACCCACAATGGATCCCTTTCTCATGTTACTGGTAGCTAAAATGTTCCTGAACTATGCTCACTTGATTCTGGGATGATCTACACATCATGCCACATTTCGATACTACTACTGCCTTGAAGTACCAGTAATAGGTATCCGAAAGGTCTGCCACATAAAAGTGGTCCCAATGCAACAAATGGTGCGTCAATCGGACGCTTGGTCCGTATGTTATTGACATTTTAGTCCTGAGGGCCCGGTTGGATTCATTTCCGATCCAACTCGGTCGTACCTCAACTTTAACCCAAACTCAATTGGGTTATACCAATAGATATTTCTCAATCCAAGGTTTCTGGCATCACTAACGGTTCATCAAACGGACACATGTAGGTCAGGATATGGAAGAAAGGTAGAAAAGGGGTGAAGTTGGTCTGGGTATGGCCCAACCCGGTTGGACCGACCCGGCCCGACCCATCCTCGTCTGACCCGAACCGGTTCTAGTCGACCCAGACCGACACAGGTTGGGCCATGGGTTGGACCTGACTCTCCAAATCCTACCCGGCCCTTTGGGTCTGGGCTGGCCCACTAGATACTGCCTTGCCCGGCCAGTAGTGCAGTGGTTCGCTTGGGCGGACCGCTATGTCGTGCCCAGCTGGAAGGATGGCCAGCCTCTCCTTTGCGTCGTGCGGTCGTGCGCCGGGACTTCGTCGGTGGCTGCTAGCGAGCCGACTTCCTTTCCCTTGCCACTGGGCCGTGCGGAAGTGTGCCTCCGCACCTTCGCGTGGGAGGCCTCCACCCATGCTATGGCGCAACCGATGTGTCGCGGCTCTTCTCCGGTGGCATGGTTGCGCCGCCTTCTCCATCGCCTAGAACATATAAAAGAATCAAAAGGATTGCAGATTGGTCAGTCCATGTTTGATTATCCCACACCATCCACGATAGAGCGTTAGAAAGAGGCTCATTTGGAGAGATTTAACGTGATTGAAAAATAAACGATGATTAATAAAAAAGACACCCCTACCTTGAATGTTCCGAAGGTGGAGGCGCACGGAAAAAGATGAGGTCATTTGCAAATGTCGATGTTTTTTGTCTCCACAATATGCTTCTGATCCGGGCTTAGGGTTGGTTCCCCATTCTTTTTTTCATGGTTCGTGGTTGCTCGTCACTTCCTGCTAGTACTGGCTTCGTCCTCAAAGGATTGGGTGTCGCAACCCTTTACTAGAGCTTTGTCGCATGGTGATGTCATCCAAAATCATCACCCAAGCTCTATATAAATAGGAGAGGGGGACATAAAGTAATGATCGTGGAATTTATGATGGTTCATTTAATTGGAACCTTCCTAAATTCCAACGATGATGTTAGTTAGTATTTTATAGGTTTAAACAATTAATTTATATTTTCACAATTTAATGTAGACACAATTACTATATTTTCATTGGCTCTACTAATTATATGGGGATTCAAAATGTTTTCTCCCATTAAAGAGGTTTCGGGTCATCCCAACCACCATAACCCATGTAGAGAGGATTCAATAAAAGTAAAATAAACCATGTTCATTATTTTATTTTTTTCCACATAAAACAAAAAAAACCAACCTTCACCCTTGACCTACTGTGGTCTAGATGAATGTATCCTTAAGCGAATATCGGAGCTTCGAGTTCAACGATGTCCCCAAATTTCATTTCCGAGCACCGGTTCATAAGTTACAAAAACCAGCTCACACATTTACTGAACGTACCAAAAAAAGATTAGAAATTCACTTCGGGCACACCGGGACTCTGAATCCCATGTCGTCAATTTTTCAGACTCATAAAATTCACATATAACTAAAATAGTTACATGGAATATTGCAATCATTAAATTATCCCCACCTTACGGATATGCATCCCAAAAAGACACATCACAGAAAATAAGAAAACTAGTTGGGGTACTGAGCAGGATTCTGATCCTCCAGCACCCATGTGCTATACTGGAGGATCCCATGTTTCCGACATACGCGAAAAATTGGTATCGATCGGCCATGAATGAATCTCTCCAATTGATCCTCAATCTCTACTGGAACATCTGTTAATGTCACCCCATCATCGTTGTCTATCTCTTTATAGTTGATGACCTGTGATGGGTTGTGGACGTATCTCCTCAGCTAGGATACATGGAAACCATCATGCACCCAGTGCAACTAAGGTCGATGTTCTAGGCGGTAAGCTACATCACCGACTCTGTTGTGGACCTGAAAGGATCCGATGAACCTTGGAGATAACATGGATCCCCATCCAAATCTCTGAAAAACTATTCAGGGTGAGACCCATAGAAAGATGTGGTCACCATCCTCGAACTCCAGTGTTCTCCGTCTCCTAACGACATAAGACTTATTCCTACTCTGTGCAGTCTTCATCCACTCCTGGATGATTTGAACCTTCTCTGTGATATCCTATACCATCTCTGGCCCCCGGAGTGCTGACTCCCCAGGGTCATTCCAACATAAAGGCGATCTGCAAGGTCATTCGTACAGGGCTATGAAAGGTGCCATCACAATGGTGAAGAGATAGCTGTTGTTGTATGGAAACACCACTAAGAGAAAGTGTTCCTCCCAACTGCGACTAAAGATGAGGACACAAGAATTCAACATGTCCTTGTGGGAATGAATGGTCCACTCAGTCTATCCATCCATCTGAGGATGAAAGGTGGTGCTCAAACGAAGATGCATCTCAAAAGTCTCATGCAACCCATTCCATAACTGGGAAGTGAAACATGCATCACAATTGGAGAAAATATTCAAGGGTACTCCATATAGTCAAACAATCTCCTACACATAGAAGCGCCATGTGCTATCGATGGAACCCAACTCTATGATTGGTAGGAAGTGGGACGACATGGTGAGTCGGATGACAATCACCCTGATAGAATCATGACTTCGGGGTGTACATGGAAGTCCTATCATGAAGTCCATGGATATCCCATACCACATCTACTCTAGAACCTCTAAAGGCTGCACTAAGCATGGTGGTACCTGATGCTCTGCCTTCCCTTTCTGACAAGTGAGGCACCGAGAGACAAACTCTAATACTGCTTTCTTCATTCCCGTCCAACAATGCTATAATTGGAGATCCTGATATTTCTTCTCCACTCCTAGATGTACCGCTAGAGGGGATGTCTGTAACTCCCTCCACAATTCCTCCCAAAGTGACACTGGTACCATGGTTCTTCCTCTCAAAAAGATGATGTTCTTCCCACAATCAGAAAATCCATCAGGTTCATGTCATGTGGATATCTGAGCACGTCATGCCTCGCAATCATTGTCCCCACGATTTGCCTCCCAGACTTGCTGAAGAAGCATGGGAGTTACTATAATAGACTAATGAAAATCTTGTCCATATCGATCCACTAAGGATATCTGAAAAGTTTCTAGATGCTCCATCGCCTATAGAATCCCACCTTTTTATAACATAACTTTTCATTACATCTTACAAAACTAATGGTCTTTGAGGTTTAGTGTATTGGAAACCAGGAACATAATACATAACAAAAAAAAACATTCTTATTAAATGCTTGAAAGGATTATTCATTTGTCCATACAATGGTCATTACAGCACATCATAACCTGGGAGCACACATCAAAGGAAAGGGTGAGCAGAAGACCCATTAAGGGAAACAAGGGAAACATTTTACTTCAGAACATGAGTTACATCAAAAGTCATGGAAAATAACTTTAAGGAATGAGAAAGAGTTAATGAGGCATATCATAATAAAAATAACGTGTTTTATAACTTGAAGATGTGGATACAACATTAAAAATAGAAAATAATTTACGTTTCACCAAGGTCCATCCCCAAGGTGTCATTAAAAATTACCAAGGTTACTCATCAAGGCGTCGTTAAAAATGGTAGTCTCTTGAGATTAAGTCTTTAACCAATGCATTGGAACGCTATCAGGGTGCACCATTAAATTTTCCTTTATAATCATGTGATCCACATATATCACCACTAATAATTTCATAAACAATATATATATCATAAATGAAATGGGTTTCATTTCATAGTCATCACATTTAAAAACTGCTTTAAAGACGTGAACTTTATGTCACTTTAAAACTATGGAAAAGGGAATGCAGGTTTCATGTATGTAAATCCCAGAATTTAAAATATATCATTTTGATATATATGTGAATACACCTGTAGAAGAAATATCTTTGAGTATTCACTTAATAAAAAAATAATTTGAGAAAAAGAGAGAGACATTTTGAGACAAAAATTCGGTAGCATAATGGCTATGTCTAAGGGTTTTAGAAAACATTGAAAAGAGAGGAGACATGGGTCACCCACTCACAAATGATCCAAAAAAAGTAGAGAGATAAAATATAATGGATATAAGAACATGGTAATGAAATTTTAAAGACATACCATATGAAATGAAAAACATGGAAGGACGATAAAAATAAGATTTCTCTTATGAAAATTCACCAGCATAACGACGTCACATAAAATAAAAAACAATGAATTGAAAAGATCAAATAAGGTCTCTAATAAAATAAACATAAAGTATCAGTATGTTAGATATAGAGATAATACCCCAAAATAATTAAAAGGAACATGAAAGACATGACATGAAAATATAACTTAAAAATGAGAAGGGTGAAAGAATCCCTTAAAAATTCGTCAGCCTAACGACACCACTTAAACATTATTAAAATAAATTGACGAGAGAAAGAGGGGGTATCTCATCATATGAAAATGAGAATAATAGTAAGATGAATAGAAAATAACATCCTCTAACATAAGAACATGGATCATAAAAGATATGACATAAACGAGAGTACTTGGAAAAAAGAGAGGGGTAGGATCCCTTACCTTGAAGAGTACTTTCGAAATCGTGATGTTTGGGACCTTTGGAGGCTTTAGGGAACCTTGGGAGGACTCATTGAGAGGTAAGGAGACCAGAAATTCATTTAGGTGGATTATGGAATGGAAAGGATGAGAGAATGGCTTGATATTTATAGGGAATGTGAGGGGACAAGGCCTTAATGGCCAAGGGACACCTCATTGGTGGTATTGAAAAAACAAGTGGTATTTCTCACGATATTGGCCACTTGGGACACCTCACACCTTATCTTACTATTCATAAGTCGACCAACCGTTAAAATATCTCATGACATCATTATGATGCAGTTATGATGACATTAAACATACCGAAACCCTAAAAATGTATTTTTACTATTCACTGAAAATTCAACTTTTTCAGAAAACTCTCAAAAATTTAACTTGACATAATATCAATGCTCTGAATTCAAAAATGAACTCTATTTTAAAAAAATAATTTTCCAAATATTTTAAATTTAATTTTTAAATAAAAAAACTATTCACCAAAAATTCATTTTTTTTGGAAAAATACCCTAAGACCACCTTAACATAATATCGATGCTATGAATTCAAAAATAAACAAAATATTATTAAAATATTTTTATAAATATTTTTAATTTAATTTTTAATTAAAATAACACTATTCACCAGAAAAAACTAATACTTAACTAATAATTTCTGAAATATTTATTTACCTATTTTATTGATTCACATTACTTAATCAAGGTCCCAAGATTATATTAATACTTTTTTTAAGTGAGATTACTAATCCATTTGGTCACATTAAAAATCCTAAGCACAAAATCACTATTCAAAATTTACTATTCATCAAAATTTATGTTGATCTTATTAGACTCTAAATTTCGTAATGAACATAATTGTAGAAGACATTTTATTTGAAAATCATTACACATAATTAATTATTTAAGGATTACATAAATATTTTCAAATATCCTTTTTCTAGAATTCATCAAAAATATGCCTACTATATTTATCCGGACATTTGAAAATTCACCAACTTAATCATATGAAGAAATAAAAATTTTTATTTAAGTCAAAGTATTACCCAAGGCTGTTATTGTCTCGTTACATATCCCCTTATAACACAAGCATAGGACCTTAGAGTAAGGTGTGCTATGGGGAGAGAATCTTGGGGCGGCTCAGCCAACATTGCACGAGTAGTAGTTTCTATCAGTTTGAACTTCTCATGAAAGCGATTCCATTCTTGCTTCACATGATGAAGTTCTACTTGGGTTTGGTCCAAAGAAAAACCCAGTGGTGCTACCTCTTTCCCAAGTTCTGTTAAATGGGATTCAATTGGCCTGAGACTACTGGATGAGGCCATTGAATTTTCTTTCTATATTAATTAACCAAGATCACTTGTATTTAGAGACGATAATCGCAACATTTAGTTTCCAAAGGTCATACTGACAATCGGTCATATAATAGTAAAAACCCAACAGTCTCATTTTAATTATACACATTTTGTTAAATGAAAAAGTTTTGTTGAGTATGAAATAAAATAACACACAAAATTTTTGAAACAATATTTATTCTAAATTACGGGTTGTTACATTCATCCCCTCTTATGAAATTGCGTCCTCGCAATTTTTTAAAATTGGGCTTGGAAGTTTCATTGAAACTCCCACATCGGAAAAGGAGTCAGTAAAACCATTACATTAAAATAATAAAAGGGAAGTACAAAGGTCTCCCGAGTTATCCAATACTAGAATTCCATCTAGGAAAACATGGATATGGAAGAAAAAACAATGTTTCATGTTCTAAGGGAGAGTGATAGAAAACATGATTATGAGAAAGTTAACCACAAGAAAAACACAAACTTATGATGTGTGTAAACGATTTTTGATTACCCTGTAGGATATGTAAACCAATAATGTTTTTGTTTTAAGTTACTTTTCATAATTTTAAGTAATTCATTTACTAAATAGAATAAGAACAAAAGGAAATATACTTACCTTCAAGTATAGTTTCATCCTTTAATATGTTTCTACCAAAACTAATCTTTTCTCCAAACGATGAGAATTCAAAAACACTCGGTCTCATCAAAAGCCCAAGAATCACCTTCTAGAGAATCACATAATCCAAAAAATATTAACTATCTATTTCTTATATCTTTAAAAATTATCCCAGAAACAGAAATGGTAATATAAAACAACACTTCAAAAAGAAAGAACCCCATAGGAATAGAAACTACTTTTAAATCTTCAAAATTCCACGGTACTACCCAATGTTCATCATAGACCATTCCATAAATAACTGTACTTAAAATAACTCAAAATAAACAAAACTATGATTGAAACCGAAATACAAGAAGGATTTGATAACATAGTCTCCCAAGATAAACTTTATCGTTCATCTCCAACCAACATCAACCACTCTTATCCTCTTATAACAAAAGTAACTAACCTAATCACATTTTCCCCAAGATAGGTTAATCATTTCCTTAAGTAACATAAATTACTATAAGTTCACCTTAAATTCATCGATTTTTCAAAATATAAGTCAAACTTTACTCCTCAAAGACAATACTATAGTAATCTATTTACCTCGATCATATAGGGTTCCCAAAATAGTGAATGTCTTCAAAAATAATAATCATCTTTTAATCCTCTAATCATCTTTTTTAAAGAAGAACATCTTCACTAAATCAACATGTGGTGCATAAAAAAAGATTATTTCCTAAATGATATAAAACCATATTAGGAAGTGACTCGATGTTATTAGAAAACATTGAAGATATGCTCATAGGGCACGAACTAAAATACAATATGACATAGAAAATTATTGAGAAGAATTTACACGTACTTTAGTCATCATGATCCATCTCAGCATAGGACTTGCATTGTTCCCTTGTCCATGAAGATTGTTGATGCTCGTCATGCTTCTCATCCCTTCCAAGAGAGAATTTCCTTGTATAATTCCCAACTTCTCCACATTTACGACATTGAAAAGTATAAGGTACATTAGATCGAACCTTATCACTATTCATCAAATTATGCATTTTTTTATGAAATTGGCTACTTTATGCCCTATCTTCCCACACATAAAGCATCTCAAAGTTCCTTTGTGGCATTCTCCTTGGTGCCTCTTCCGACACTTTTTGCAAAAAGTAAATTGGGTCTTCTTTCCCTTATCAACTTCATCATATGAACATCCTTGAGACTTTGTCTTCTTCTTCCTTGATGAATTTGGGAAATCAACTATGTGCCAATTATTAATTGTAATTTTTGATAGCTGGTTGGGTATAATAATAATATGTTCAGCTTGATCTCTCGTCATCACTGTCACATTAATAGGAAAATCCCCACATTTCCTATCACATTGGTTGTTGGGACTTGTTCATTTATTTCCCACCATTAACTAAGAAAAGAAAGTATAATTAGGGGCTTAAATAATTATCAAATATTCATTAAATGCAAAATTTAACCATAGAATGATAATCTTGTAGAAGGAAAGTATACCCTATCTTTTGATCCCCTGGGATCCAATCTAGGTTATCCATGATCATATATTCTTATGTGAATCTTAATTTTATTTTATCTTTGTCCCTTTAATAATGTTTCATACTATGCTTATGAATTTACTAAAGAATATCCCCCTGGAGTTTCGTAACCAAGAGTGCAGCAAGGCCCGTTGTCATGTACCAGTTCCCATTTGAGTCTAGCTCAATTCAGTGTTTCTGAGTTTTACCCCCATGTACATCTGTGACAGAGACACCTCTACCTTCTCGTATCCAAATAGGGATGTATTTTCATGGAAACCCCTTAATCAATACTCACCAAAATAGCAGGATGATTTCCTATATTAAAACTTTTCTATAGGGTTATTCCTAATGTTTTCATATCCTAATTTCCACATATAACTAAACCATCCTTTGAAACCAACTATAGAATCCCGCATTCTTATAACATAACTTTTCATTACATCTTACAAAACTGAGGATCTTTAAGGCTTTGTGTCTTGGAAACCAGTAACATAATACATGACAACAAAAAAACATTTTTCTTAAACACATGAAAGGCTTGTTAATTTTTTCATCCTATGTTTATTACAGCATCTCAAAATCTAGTAGCATACATCAATGGAAAGGGTGAGAAGAAGGCCTAGAAAGGGAAATAAGGGAAACATTTTACATGAGAAATTGAGATACATCAAAAGTCATGAAAAATAAAATTAAGGCATGATAAAGGGTACATGAAGAATATCATAATAAATATAACACGTTTCATAACATTAAGATGTGGCTACAAAATGTGACAAAGACAATCATTTCTGTTTCACCAAGGTCTATCCCCATGGTGTCATTAAAAATTACCATGGTTATTCACCAAGGTGTCGTTAAAAATGGTCATCTCTAGAGATTAAGTCTTTACCCAATGCATTAGAGTGCTATCAGGGTGCACCCTTAAATTTTCATTTATTATCATGTGAGACACATATATCATCATAAATCATTTCATAAAAATCCCATATAGAATAAAAAAATGGGTTTCATTTCATAGTCATAACATTTTAAAAAATACGTTAACGGCGTGATCTTTATTTCACTTTAAACCCACGGTAAAAGGAAAAAGGGTTTCATGTATGTAAATTCAAGAATTTAAAATATAAAATTATATATATATATATATATATGAATAAACTTGTATAATAAAGAATTTGAGTATTCAATTAATAAAATAAATGAATTTGAGAAATGGAGAGAGAATTATGAGATGAAAATTCGGCAGCATAACGGCTATGTTGCAGGGTTTTAGAAATCATTGAAAAGAGCCGAGACATGGGTCACCCACTCATAAATAATACAAAAAAATTATAGGGATAGAATATAATGGATATAAGAACATGGGAATGAAAATTTTAACACATTCCATATGAAATGAAAAGCATTGAAGGAAGACAAAAATAAGATTTCTCTTACTAAAATTCGGCAGCCTAACGACGTCACTTAAAACATGAAAAAAATGAATTGACAAGATAAAATAGGGTATCTCATCATGTGAACATATAGGATCAGTATGATAGATATAGATATCAAACCCCAACTTAATAAAAAGGAACATGAAAGACTTGACATGAAAATAGATCTTAAAAATGAGAAGGGAGTCAGAATCTCTTAAAAATTCGGCAGCCTAACAACGCCACTTAAACATTCATAAAATGAATTGATGAGAGCAACAGGGGGTCTCTCATCATATGAAAATTATAATTAAAGTATGATTAATATAAAATAACATCCTCCAACATAAGAACATGGTGCATAAAATATATGACATAAAAGAGAGTACATGGAAAGAAAGAGAGAGGTATGATCTCTTACCTTGAATATTACCGTTGATATATTGACGTTTGGGACCTTGGGAGGCTTGAGGGAACCTTGGGAGGACTCCTTGGGAGGTAAGGATACCATAAAATCGTTTATGAGGATTTTGGAATGGAAAGGATGAGAGAATGGCTTGGAATTTAAAAGGAAAGTTAGGGGACAAGGCATTGATGGCCAAGGGACACCTCATTGGTGGTATTGGAAAAAAAGTGGTATTTCCTCATGGTATGGGCTACTTCAGACATTTCATACCTTATCATACTTTTCATAAGTCTACCATCCCTTAAAATATCTCATGACATTATCATGATGCAGTGATGATGTCATTAAACATACTGAAACACAAAAATTGTATTATTACTATTCACTGAAAATTCAACTTTCTCAGAAAACTCCCAGAAATTTAACTCAACATAATATCAATGCTCTGAATACAAAACTAAAATCCAATTTATAATAATAATTTGCTAAATATTTTTAATTTATTTTTTAAATAAAAACACTATTCACCTAAAATTCATTTCTTTTCAGAAAAATCCCCAAAATTTACCTTAACATAATATCGATTCTCTGAATTCAAAAATAAACTATATTTTATAAAAATAATTTTCTAAATATTTTTATTTTAATTTTTAAATAAAAAAACATTTTTCACCCAAAAAAACTAATACTTGACTAATAATTTCTGATATAGTTATTTACATATTTTATTGAATCATGTTACATAATCAAGGTGCCTAGAATTTATTAATACTTTCTTTAAGTGATATTAATAATCCATTTGATCACATTACTAATCCTAAGCCTAAAATCACTATTCATAATTTATTATTCATTAAAAATTAAGTTGATCTTATTAGAATTTTAATTTCATACAGAACATAATTTTAAACGACCATTTTTTGAAAATCATTACACAGAATTAATTGTTTAAGGTTTACATAAATATTTTCAAATATCCTTTTTCTGGAATTAATCAAAAATATGCATACTATATTTATCTGAACATTTGAAAATTCACAAACTTCATCATAAGAAGAATTAAATTTTTTTATTTAAGTCAAAGGATTATGCAAGGATGTTACGGTGTCGTTACATAGACCCTTATAACAAAAGAATATAACCTAAGAGTATGGTTTACTAAGGTTAGAGAATCTTGGGGCGGCTCGGCCAACACTGCACGAGTAGTAATTTCTATCAGTTTGAACTTCTCGTGAAGGTGATTTCGTTCTAGCTTCACACGATGAAGTTTGGCTTAGCTCTAGTCCAAAGCAAAGCCCAGTGGTGCAACCTCCTTCCCAAGTTCAATTACATGTGCCCTGATTGGCCAGAGAATAATGGATGAGTCCATCGAATCTTCTTTATATTTTAATTAACCAAGATCACTTGTATTTAGAGACGATAATAGCAACATTTTGTTTCAAAAGGTCATACTGACTAACAGTCATATAATAATCAAAACCCAACAGTCTCATTTTAATTATACTCATTTTATTAAATGAAAATGTTTTTTTGAGAATGAAATAAAATAAAACAAAAAATTTAGGAAACATGATTTATTCAAAATTTCGGGTCGTTACATCGCCTCTCTATGAAGATGTATACCACATCTCCTGATGAGTGCATCTACTACAATGCTTCCCTTCCAAGTATTATACACTATATGGAAGTCATTTTTGAGGAGGAACTTGATCCATCATCGATGTCTCAGGTTCAGGTCCTTCTGAGAGAAGATATACCAGAGATTTTTGTGATCAGAGTAAAAAGTAAAACGCTAGCGCAACAAGTAATGTTACCATATCTTAAGGACAATACCACTACTGTTAACATCAGGACATGTGTAGCCTGTTTCTACTCATGTTGTATCAGTTTACATGAACCATACACGATGACTACTCACTCATACATCAGGAAATATCTGAGTACGGTCTCTGATGTGTCATAGTAGATTACGTACCCAACGCCCTCCTCTAGAAGCCTCAAAAGGGGGAACTAGTCGGCCAATGCCTTAGATATGAAAACTACACTGGTATCTCTCCAACCAGATGAAGGGTTTCCCCTTCTTTGTCATCACTGATAATGGTGCTACAAATCTGGAGAAACCTTGCACAAATATCCAGTAGAATCCATCCAAACCCTGGAAACTTCATACCTCAGTCACACCCACTGTTGGATCCCAAGAAAGTACCACCTCAATCATCACTGGATCCACCGCAACACCAGCCTATGAGATGAAGTGTCCTAGAAATTGAACCTCTATGATACAAAACTGGCACATCGAGAGCATTCAATAATTTGGTGCTCTTGGAGAGTGTCTAGAACTACCTTCTAGTGATAGGCATGCTCCTCATTGTCCACGTAGATCAGAATGTCGTCGATGAAGACTACTAGAAAGTGATCAAGGTATGTCTGAATGATCTTATTAATGAGTCCCTTGAACATTGCTGGAGAGTTGGTCATGCCTAATGGCATAACCAAGAAATCATAATGGTCATACCGACATCTCACAGTCATATTCTACACATCCTTGTCTCGAAATCTGCGCTGGTGATAGCTTGATCTGATGTATATCTTAAATAACCACTGTGCTCCCTTCACCTGATCAAAGAGGACTTCAATCCTTGTAAGTGTGTAATTGTTCATCACGGTCACATTATTTAGGTGTCGATAGTTAACACAATATCTCAGGATCCTATCCTCCATCTTGGAGAACAAAATTTGGGATACCCATGGGGGAAACTCTAGGCCTGATGAACTCCTTCACCTACAAGTCCTCTAGCTGTACCCACCGCTAATGAGGATCCACGGGAGCCATCCGATATGCTGGTTTATATATCTGTGTCTTCCCAGGGTATAAGTCAGTGAAAAATTCCACCTCTCTTCATGTAGGTAGACACGAAACATCATGAGGGAATACATCCGCATACATATCCCCCACTACACGATAACTCAGACTCTCCACATCAATTATTTTTAGGGTAAGGCTAACAAAATGATCAGTGATCAGCTTCACTCTCCTCCGAGTAAGTCCATCCTATACTGAAATGGTTTGCCTCTCGCCAGTGAAGATAAACCAAGTCCCATCCATGCAGATTTAGTGCACTTTTTGACAAATAGTGTAGATCTGGTCCTGGACTGTAGATAACCAGTCCATACCCAAGATGACGTAGTAAGGCCTCGACACCTCTATTAAGAGATCCAAACGGATTCTCTCGCCTCCATGATTAATCTCACACTGCCATTACTAGTGTTTAATCATAGAATCCGATACTATAAGAGTCTCTAGCCGTAAGGATCGAGCCAACAGCTCCACCAGAATCTTCGAGGTCCGAACAAGGGTATTGGAAATAAAAGATTTAATGACACCTTTTTCTATAAAAGATGCATATAAGGTCGTGTAGACACAGATCCTACCTTATATCATCTTCGGAGCACCATGGTCATAAGAATCAGATACCTATAGTTGAGAATTCCCCTGTCCGCCTGCTCCATGTGGTTGGTGTGGACCACAATGTGGTGGTGGCGGTAACATCTCGAATCGTTTCCCACTGCCAGCTGCAAGGTCTACTCTTATGCCACGTCTGCCTGCTCCCTAAGGACCTCCTCAGTCGAACCAATGTCACTTCCTGTGAGTTCCATCAATCGTATGATGATCATCTGTATGGTGGGTTGGGCATTCATGAGCCTTGTGACCCTACCGGCCAAATGTGAAACACTGCCTGCTCCTCGCATCACTGGTTCTGTCATCGGTGCCCGACACAACCGACCCTGAATCATGAGGTCATCCAACTGTAGGCCAAGTCCAGTCAGACTTCTGTGACATATGTCTTCTGCAAGCTTTAGAATACTCCGCTACGTGACTCCCGGTGGTGGGTCTCGCTGGTGGCGACTGCTCTTTAATAACACTTTCCACTAAGAGGGCCCGCTCTAACACTCCTACCTGCATCGGGATGATAAGAGAATTCATCGAAGCCGTGATCTTCTACCTGAGCCCTGGTCGAAGGTCTGGGAAATTAGTAATGGGTCTCGCACCATCTTAGTGGAGTAGTGCGAGAGGTCAGTGAACCTCGTTGAGTTCTGATCCACAGTCATGTTTCCATGCTGCCAATGAAGATAACCCCATATGGACACTACAGAAAGGGTCACTGGGACAAACGCTACCCAAAACAGGCTCTCAAATTCTGCCAAGAGAAGTGTCACCTAGTAGTGATCCAGGTGCATAAAGCAACATGATCTACCTGTTGGTCCCTATAGAATACTGTCAACAAGGATCACCATGAGATCAACTAGTGTCCCTATCAGTCGAAAGACTCTCACCACAGCCTCTAGAGAATCCTCAACTCCATGTGGGTCCGTCTCTCCCCTAAACTAGGGTGGCCTGTAGCCTTTTAACTCATGTAATGTGCTCAAGCAGCATGCACCCTCTACTACTAGGGCTGGTGGCATTAGTGGCCCAACGGGTAAAGGTACAACTAGTGCCTCCGCTGATGCCTCTACTGAAAAAATTCCTTTCACCGAGGCCTCATCGCTCGGTGGGCTATCATCATGTACTATTCAAAGAACCCTAGATGGCTATCTATGTGGGGGTATCATGAAAATAAACAAGTAATCCATGGTTAATAATTTATACCTGGTGAGATGACTCAAAAATATCACAAAGAAAACTTTATTAAGCACACAAGCATTCATTTTTTTGATGCACTGGGTTAGAAATTGGAAGTCAGGGTCCTGGTGTATGGATACGTTAGTCACCGCGCCAACACAGGATTCCTTAAACTAATAACCACACACAATACATTTAACAATATTGCTATTAAAAAGATCAGATTCCAATGTTTTATGGAAGAACTGATTCATCTAAAACCAATTTGTCATGACCCGTCCCCCGGGGACCGTGCTGTGACAACCCCATGCCCACATTCCATATGCAAGGGGCTGGAGACTAGCACTGAAATTTGTGTCCCCTAAAACTGGGAAGACATTGCCTTTATATGCTTTAAACACACTCAACCATGCACACAAAAAGTTCTGAACATAATTAAACTGTATAGAAAATAAAGTGCTAAATGTAAGAGGTGTTGGAATACAAGCCCAACCGTAAAGGTACAGGTAAAACTGGAAAATACAATACAACTGAATAATGTGAAAGACCGCTTCTTGCCCATTCTACGAGTTTCCTACCATAAGTGTAGGTACAGATCTCCTTCTCAGCACTCCATGCCCGCCCGTATCCTCTGTGTACCAACACGTCATATGGTCCACCTTCAGGCACCGTCCAGTCCGTGTACCTCATCCCTAATCAGCATTCTTTTTCGTCTACACCAAACACTACAAGGTGCGGCTGAATCTCATGTAGGGGTGAGTATAACGATACTCAGTAGGGACCTCGAGACCCACAAGGTCTCTCAAAATCCACAATGTATAAACCCAAAAGCATGTAAACCTGTGACAACCATAATTAGGTATATTCCCATACATATACCTATGTTATCAAGTATTACCCATTTAATTCATGAGGAAACATAAGGTCCAAATTTTTTCCAATGTACAACTGTTCCAAGATGGAATGATTTCCATGATGGTAAGTACCACAAATGTACGCCACACTAAATAAAACCACAAAGGTATAGAACCATGTCACACCAGGTATAACTTAGTTAAAATAGAAGGGATGATTAGATGTAACTACTGAATCATCTTACTCTCTTAAAAGGTAGACCCTCGTAGGATCCTAAATCATCAGACCCACACAAGAACCTAGAACATCATCAGACCCGCACAAGATCCTAGTACGACAGACCCACATAGGATCCTAGTACACCATCATACTCATAGAGGATCCTAGTATGGCAGACCCACATAGGATGTGTGTACAACATCTAACCCACATAGAATCCTACTACAGTAGACCCACACATGATCTTATTACATCATCAGACTCATAAAGGATCCTAGTGCATCATCATACCCACACAGGATCATAGTACGGTAGACCCACAGAGGATCCTAGTACATTATCAGACCCACACAGGATTCTATTACAACATACCCATACAAGATCCTAGAGTAATTCCACATTGATTCCAAGAGCGGATCCTTGAGGGATCCTCGAGCACAGACCCACGAAGGATCCCTTTCTCTTGTCACAGCAAGCTATATTGTTCCCACACTAAGCTCTCATGATTACGGGAGGATATGTTCCTCAAGCCATAGGTCGATACTCCAACTACCACGATGTCCCATGAAAAATTTCTCCAAATGTCCAACATGTAAAAGGGTTTTCAGTTCCACAGACGATACTTTAATCGAACAGTTGATCTTTATGTTATTTGGAATTTAGTCATGAGGGCTCAGTTGGATTCGTGTTCGATCCAACCCGGCTATACCCCAACATTAACCAAAACTCATCTGGGGTATATCAAATGATCCGTATCGCTCCATGTTTTCTGGCAGGACTTAAGGTTTTTCAAATGGAAGCCTATAGCTCAAGATATATCTAAAAATGCGAAAAGGGTCAATGTTGGTCCGAGTTAGGTCTGACCCGGTCATGCCAACTCAGCCCGACCCGGCCAGGGCCATCCCAACTCGGTTCAGGTGAATGCATACTGACTCAGGTCTAGTACGAGGTCGGACTCAGGCCGCGGGATCCGACTCGACCGACTAGGTCTGGCTCAACCCGCTGGCTCCGTCCTGACCCGATAGTTCTGTCCTAGCCTACGGTGCAGCAGCTTGTAACAGCCCAGGGTGCGGTGTTCCACTAGGGTGGACTGGTTGGCCTTTCGTGCCTCTCCATTTGGCTAGGCGCTCATCCATCTGGCGTGGTCATGCACCGTACCATCACCGGCAGCCCGTAGTGAACTGGTCGCCCTTCCCTTGACTCCACAACTCAAGGTTGTGGTTCTTCTCTGTCGATCGGTGCAGACGCTTACCACCTACTATTTCCACAGTCGACCGCCACCCCTTCTCGTGGTTGGCCACCGCTGGTTGCTGCCCTTGCACCGCCACAGCCAACGGGCCGCTCCTCTTCTTTGGTGGAGCGGTTGCACTGCTGCCTACGTAGTTGCCGGTCGGAGTGGCAGACGCCATTCTCGAGCCCCACCAGTGTCGGTCGCCGGCACCGGTCGTCCTCCTCCTACATCACGTAGAATGCCCAAATTAATCACAAGGATTGAAAAGTGGTCGGGCCATGTTCGTTTGGCCCACACCCTCTGCAATAGAGCGGTAAAAAGCATCTCAGGTGGAGAGATTCAACATGAATGAAAAATCAACGAATATTAATAAAAAACACACCCTTACCTTGAATGTTCTGAAGGAGGAGGTGCGAGGAAGAAGACGAAGTCGTTGATGAACGTTGGCATTCATCCTCTCCACTTGGGGCTTCTGATCTGGGCTCATGGTTGGTTCCTTGTTCTTCATCTCGTGGTTTGGGGTCTCTCGTCACCATCCACTGGAACCGGCTCCGTCCTCCAATTTTTGGGCATCACAACACTTTACCAGAGCTTTGTCGCTTGGTGAAGCCGTGCCAAATCCACCCCCAAGCACCATATAAATAAAAGATAGGGAGGGTATGTAACGATCATGGAATTTATAAAGGTTCATTTAATATGAATCTTTCTAAATTTCAACTATGATGTTAGATATTATTTGATAGGTTTAAACAATTAATTTATGACGGCAGAATTAAATGTTGACACATTTAATAAATTTTCATTGTTCTTACTAATTAAACGGGGAGTTGATGGATTTTATCCCATTAAAGAGGGTTCTAGTGGTCCCCACAACCATAAACCTTTTAGATATGTTTTAATAAAAATAAAATTAAATGTGTTCTTTATTTTATTTTTATTTCCACATAAAACAAGACATCTATTTTTCACCCACAACCAACAATGGTCGAGGTGATGGTCTCCTTAAGTGAATATCAGTGTTGCCTATTCAACCGTGTCATTAGATTTCAATTCCAAGAACTGGTTCATAAGTTACAAAAAACCTGCTCGCACATTTACTGAACATACCCGAAAAAAGGTCAAGAATTCACTCAGGGCACACCGGGCCTCAGAGTCACACGCCGTCAATTTTTTCGAACTCATAAAATTCCCATATAATTAATAAAAATTCATGGAATTTCTGGGTATTTACATGATGTTTCTTTCCATGAAATCGATGGGATGGGTTGAGTTAATTTTTTTCATCATTACGTTTCTGGGTTGTTTCGTAGCAAGCTTTTTGACAAAGTCTCAGGTGTCTTGTTGGGTCCATGTGGTGAAAATGAAAGAGTTTGGTTTGGGAGTTCATGCATTGGCCCTCTAGGGGTGGTACATTCAAGTTTCAAGGGTTTCTGTTTTTTTGAATTCTTGTGGTGAGGAGAACCCTCCCGTGTTCTCCCCTCATCTTTTGGTAGTGATTGTTCAGGAGTTGGTCTGGTGTGACGTGTGTTGGTAATGGTCTCCCCGAGCCTCTCGGTTTCTTCTAGTATTGTCTGTTCATGGACTCGAGATGTGTTAACCGTTGTGCTGGTGACTTTCTGGGGGAAGAGTGTGTCTATGATGGAGATAATTTTCACACCCCAACCCCTTTTAAATTTTTATATTTTATTATTTATTAGTTTCGATTTTCCTTTCCATGGTGTAGGGTGAGAGCGAGTCTAATTTTTTTTACATTTATTGTTTTGATGGGTTTCAGGCTATTGTGTGGGCACCACATGATCGATGGTAGCCACGTAGTCGGTCCACATACATGTGTAGTTATGTAATGATCAATATAAAGAATGTTTTATAAAAATGAAATGGGATAAATGTTTGCGCCATAATAATAATAATATTATTATTGTATGGATAATAATATTATTATTATTAGTAGTAGTGTTATCGATGACGTCAATAATTTTTTAATATTAATTGGTTTTTAAAAGTGGTTTTAACATTTTTATGATAAATTTATCATTTATAAAATTATTAAGGTTATATTATTATTATTAATGTTAATATATATATGAAAAAAAGAAGGAAATCAAATGAAGAAGATTTTATTTTTTTATTCAACATACTTTTATTATTATTATAGTTATGTTATTGATATTAAGACTATTATTATTATTATTTTTTTATTATTATTATATTTTTTTATTTATTATTTAACCATATATCTACCCCAGACCTTGTATCCCCCCCGACTTGTTTCCTCCTGCGCACCTACATGCTGCCGCCGACCCCCCCTCCCCTTCTTCTACCAGCACGCACCAGCCCCTACCGCTCTAGCCTGCCTCGCCCAGTGGGATCCCTTCACCCAGCAAACCCAGCCAACTCAGCCTCACCCAACGGGTAACCGGCGCCCAGCTGACCAAGCCGACTCCACCTCACCGAGCCCCCTATCCAGCACGACCTCCCTGATCCAACAAAACACCCCCTCCCCCATTCGGCATGACCTCCCATGTCCAGCATAACCTCCCCCACTAGTAGAGGCCCACTCCCTCCTCCTGGCCAACTAGCTCCGGTGAGATCCCCTTTACCCAGTGGTTTCATTGTCCCAGCCAGATGACCTTTTGGTATAACCTCGTTTCTTTATTTTGGTAATTTTCTATACATTTTAATCAAATTCTAAAAGCTTTATGTTGTGTTTTCACATCTTTTTTAATGTCTAGGTTTTTCAATTGGCCCGTAGAGTAATGCTTTTTTCTCAATTGTGGTTATATTTCTCTCGCACATTTAGAGAGAGGTGATTCATGCTCTTTACTCCCATTTTCCATTCATGTGGTCCTTGTGTGTTGTTATTTAATTTTTTAAACTTGTTTCACAATTTTATTACATAATTAGTTAATTTGGAGTTGTGATTTCTTAATATTAAAATAGATCGCAATTAGTTTTTTTGACATTATTTTATGCGGATGTAAATGCCTCACCTTTTGGTCATGAATAATTGTCATCTTCTTTTAAATGGTATTGTTGGATATATCAGGGTGTGTATGGATATAAATATTTTTTGTAGAGTTTGGTTGTGTTTTATGACTTTTGAAATAGTTTTATGTGAGTCCATGGTGGTTTGTCGATTTTGAGAGGGTCTTCACCGCACTAATGACGGGTGTAAGGAATTTTTGCAAGGAGTCGATATCATTTCCATGTACCCACATAGATTTATATAGTTTTGAATATATATATATATATATATATATTGGGAGCATGTTCCCTGATGGTGCGAGGAACATGTTCATCAGTTTAATGGTTTATATATATATATACAAAGTAGTGCGTACACGTGTTCATGTGGGATGTTTCTTGAGTTAGAATGTTTTCTCTTGACATCCGTGAGGTTGGAAAATCCATGAATTTCCATTATATTTCATTTCCTTAATTATTGATGATTTTTATAATTTTTTAACTTTCTATGTATCTCCATGGTACCTATTTATAGTGTGTTGGGTGGTTCTAATGTTCTTTGGTCTTGTTAAAGATAGGTTTTTAAATTAAACATGGTTTATGCCTTGTGTACACTGTCTTGGTTGTTTGAAAATTTCCACTTGTTCTTTTCCTATTAAATCGGATGTTTGGGTGGGGGTTTTTCCAAAGAAGTTATTTGATAAATTGGTTAGAAATAGTTTTTGTATTTTTTTGTGTTAAATGTGGTGATTTCCTTGGTTATAGTATAGTGTTTTTCAAAAATGGGATTTTTGTTTGTGAACATGTGTGGTATATTATAAGTGAGTGATATGGGATTTTTTTGGATGAAAACAAATGGTGTATTTGGGGAAATTGGTTTCAAATGTTTTGGTTGGTTTTAGAGTATTATTTGTGGTTTCTCCTGGTTGGCCTTGGAAACTTTCTAGGGTGAGTTGTTGGAAAATGAAAGGGGCATTTGTTTTTCAGGGTGTGTCTGGGTGAAACTGGAAACCAAATACCATATTATAGCTTCATAGGTGTTTTTGATTTACGTTGAACCAATGTGAACATGGGCATGTTTTCGTAAATTTTTGATTTAAGGAAACGTTTGGTCACATTGGTATAATGATAGAATTTTTGGTTGTTTTAGAATTGTTGAATAAATATTTTGATAAAAAGATAAGGGTGGTGAAACTAATGGCATAGTTATAATTTGAGATAGGATGTTTACAAAAGAATTGAAGTGTGTGAATCGTATGAGACCTGTTTGGCATCATTAAAACTGTTTGTTTGGAAAACCCCTCCTTTGTTTGGTCATTTTCCTCGTCTATCGATCATTTGAAAGGAGGGTCCTCTGTATGGGGCTTCATTTGAGAATATTTATTTTAGGCATGAATCTAACCTTGAGGTGGTAAGGGTGGTTCCAGATTGTGTCATGTGCTGGATTATGTACAATATCACATGTTATTTGAATGTGTGGAACACATTTTTTGTGAAAATAGGATAGAAATTTAGCATAGCGATGGGTTTACTGAGAAGGATTGATGCACTAGTTTAGATTACGCACTGGCTTGTGGCCCATAGCAGAGATATATTTTGTTATTATTATACATATGGGATTGTGCCCCTCAACTAGGTCAGGTAGGGTTATAGTCTATGTTTGGGCGTTATGAAATCATCGTTATTCGGCATGCCTTCATGATGAGACACATGTATAGTACATTCTGGTCTTCCTCCGAGTTCCTAGGTTTTTCACGATCCCTTGGTAGGAGAACTATTAGTACCATTTCCCTTGCTCTGTGTAGAATCTTATTCTTGAACTTCGTTTTGGTGTTTTCATAGAATAGGTTTGTGTGTATGGTTGGTTTTATGATATACTTAAATTTAGTTAATTTGGAAAATCTTGTGTGATCCCCTGTTTTGTTTTTTATTCTTTGTTTTTGAATTATAAGGTCAATGGAATTTGGATTGGTAGTTTTCAAAATACATAAAAAATATGAAAACATTATTTTTTAATATATGGAGGTCAAAATAGTAATATTGGAATGTTTTGGATTTTGAAAATACATGGATTCTGGGGTTCATTTTTTTGCATCCCTACTAAGCATCTCGGAGCTCACACCTATTATATAATTACAGTTACAGGTTTAGTTTTTTGTTTAGGATTCTAGTTCAGCTGCTCAATATTGCAGCAGACCTGGTGCTACGTTGGGTGGTAACCTGAAGGGTCATAATGAGCTATGCACATTTATTTTCTTTACAATACCAGTTTTATTTCCTCACCTTCAATCTTTATATATTTTTTATCTTTTGTTCATGGGACAAATCATTCCCAACGATTAGATTTAAATGCCCGACACAAGTTACCAGTCTGTGGGGATCAAGAAAGCCCCTCAGTCCATGTCGTGGACCGTCTCGGGTGACTAGTTCATGGTTTAACGGGGATGGTTTGTGACATTAACAATATTATAGGTATTTTCATATTAAATAGTAGAGTTTAGTCCATTAGTATACTCTATTTTCACTTATCCATCGTGATTAATTTAAACTATTTTCATAAATCACATGTGTATATAATTAAATTTTACATTTTTGAAATAAAATATTATTCTGACTCTAAATATGTATTCAATTTTTCTTATATCATTTCTTAGAAGTGGTATAAATTAATTTAAATTTATTATTGCTGACAGGATTAAACAACTAGTTTTTAATTTGAAAATGTTCAAAAGTTTGAATTTTTTTATTCTCTTTTTTAATTTGAAAATTTATCCAAATGATATAAATTGTTTTAATTGATATATTACTGATCTAATAATATTATAAAATCATTTTATAATATAACTGAACTAAATATTTAAATTAATCAAAATGATTTTTTTAAATAATATTTAGAATTTTTTTTAATTTCATCAAAAAAATTACCGAAAAATTCAAGAAATTCACCCCAAGATAATTTTAAAATTATTTATTAAAAGTTAATTATAGATTTATTCCAATATAAATAAAAAATTTCAAAAATTAAATTATAAATAATTTCCCCATTAAACGGCATTGTAACTAGCTTTGGGAAAAATGCATATTTTTATTTATAAAATTGGATTGATTGTCTTCTTATATCTAGAAAACACATAAGCAGAATATTAGATATTTTATTGAATTTAATACCAATATTACATTAAAATCAATAATCTGAATTGGGTTCATTCATTTATTGAAAAATGTGGGATTTTTCTAGAAATATTGTTTCATTAATGTAATTCATTTATATGAAAAAAGATCTTATTTTAATTTTTAATTAATTGGTTATATGTTAATTCCCATGGAAAATATGCATAGAAAATATTTATAAATAAAGGTATTCTTTATAATAACTGATATTATAATATCTCTGTAATATCAATACTTATATTTTAATAATATCAATTTTTTTAAACATAGTGGATACTGTGACATAATTAATGATAGGGGATGTTGGTTAAAAAATATATGATCATTGTTTCATGTAATGAAATCTAAACATGGTAATTTCATATAAAAGTTGACAATCTAATTTTTTAACATAAAAAAAATCCAAAATCAATGTTTCATGTAGTGTAATCTTATCTAGGTGTTGTGTATAAATCTTGACTAACCTCATGTATCATGAAATGAATGTGATCAATGAAATTTAATTTATTCAAAATAATAATAATTCATTACAACATTGACCGTTAAAAATATTTGTCCTTATTTTTATATACCTTAATGAGATATATCTATTCATCCCGTGTTTTGATATATTTTATCATAATGGGTAACGTAAATTATTAAGTCTTGTTAAATTTCATGAAATTTTTTCATGAAATAAATAATTTTTTCATTTTAATGTTTTTTGTGGAGGGTAAAGAGACACAAATAGAATGTTTCCATATTGAATTATATTTTTTTTAATGTTTCAGTTATGACCTAATTCTATATATCTATAAATCTGAAAATATCCTCATTTTTAAATAATCTGAATTCCTAACTAAAACTCAACATTATGTAAATTTTATGGTCCAGACCTTACATAATGTATAATATAGACATGAGATTCATTACTAATGGGGAAGAATTTCAATGGTTAACAACAATGAAGGTGTACCACAATGAGGATTTTTATGTATCACCCCATTCTATCATATGTTACATGTATATCGATGATATAATAGAGTGGAGTTTAATCAAGGATATGAAGTGTATCTAAAGGTGTCCCTATAATTTTCATCCTAGGGATTGGTCATAAGGAGAAGATAATTAGGGGGTTCATTATTACATTCCATATCATATGAATAAGGAGGTGATGATGAATAATTCGTAGAATTTACCATGAAATTGGTCTAATTGTAATGAATTTTACTATTTTACAACTAAATGGACATGTTCAGGATCCATCCCACTCAACCAATGATCCAGATATAGTCATCCCCAATGTCACTACTACATCATTGTACCATATCTCCGTAATCATTTCAATTTAATATATAAATTTATTGTTTTTTATTTTCAATTTCATATATTAAAATATGGGTGTCCTCCTTTTAAAATAATATAATTTTGGGAGACAATGGGTGTCACATTGATTTAATTTGATTAGTGAAATCAAAATGATATGTACATGCATAAGGAATTAATTTTCATAGAGGGATCCAGATGATTATTGGAATATTTATTTAACCATGAAGCTCAAAAATGCTATATACCATAGTGTGTTTTCTTCCCTCTATACAGTTGGCACATATTATGTAAAATATTTCATTCAAAATATATGGTTCAGAAAAGAGATTAAAAATTTGTCATTACAATGTATACATTTCTTAATATAATTATATTCAACTCACTCTACACATTTTAACTCTCCAATTCCCTACTCATTAATATCTACATATCAATTTCATGGAGGATTATTTTAATTATATTTCATAAATTATTATTTAAATATAAGGTATGTGTTTAAAATTTTTATTAGTGACCCTATTTAAATTTCTTTAGTGGTTTTTTCTTCCCCAATGGTTATGGTATCCTAAGATCCTTGTTTTAGAATTTGAAAATAAACAACATGATTTCTAGTGATTCCAACCTGTATAAAGGTATCATTTATCTTTAAATTTATGGATTATCAATATTGTATAGTATTTAAATCCAATTATGTGAGTTTCTTTTATGATAAGGAAAATGGGTTTACCTCTTCAAAAAAAATCATAGGTATTATTTTACTAAACTGTTTATTAATTTTTAGGCTTTTATAGAAGACTAATTAATTTGTGAAACATTTTTTTGATTATTTTCCTTATCATAGATGATAAATATGGTTTTTAAAATCATGTTTGTATAATAATTTTATGATTCATATTAAACAAAAAATGAATAGTATTTTTAATGAAATTTTCCTTGAATTTTTTTAATATTCATGGGAGACATATTGTTCCTACATATAGATCATATGATACTTCATATTCATATTTCAATCAACGAGATTGGTGTGTCACATAGTCTAGTGATATAATATCTCAATCTATGATAGCTCTCTAGATTTTGATTGACTCACAATATGTTTCTATTATTATATATGTGGAACAACATGAATCTTTTGGTTCAATGATCCTAGTATCAATGGAGAATATCTCAATAATTTTTTAAAAGTTGGGGTCGAAGCCTCATTTTTTATTAAATCAAAATAGAGACCTCTTTAACTGGTTATAGGGAGACTCAATAAATATCCCGATGGCCCAATGGTCATTTTTCCCTTTACTTGTCTCGTAGGACTAATTCATTTTCCCAAGGCTCATTCGAGGAATAGTAATGCTACAGTACCAGCACTGCTGCAGTACTGCATAGTACCAACTACTACTACAGTACCCTACCGCCGTTTCAGTGACCTGCAGCCGCTACAGTGATCGATGTTGCTATAGTGCCACCACTGCAACAGTACGCTACAGTACTGCTACAGTACCCCGCACCCAATGGGTTTTGATCCACAATTTTTCATGTATGATTAAAGGGTGCTTACTACTAAGCCAAACCCCAACTAAACAGAAATATCTTATGCTTCTTATTCATTGAAATGAATGATATTATATCTTTTGTTAGACTACTATATCTCATAAAATTAAAATAGTTTACTAAATTTATTTTCACAAAAACATTTTTTTATATAATTACATTAAATTTAGAATTACTATAGATTCGTGAAAAATTACATTTATAGAATAATTCATGAATATTTTTTTGTAATGATTATCACACAATATAAATACCCATATGTTGTATGTGAACATTTTATTCATGTATTTAGGTGGTAAAAATTTACTAATAAGAGAAAATAGATTTTAATGTTAGAAATATATTGTTTGTTGGTGGTGACATGGTTGGTTAATCCAACCATTAATAATAAGATTTTATTATATGTATTTTCTTATTTTGAATCAATTTTTGTTCAACTAGTAGTATGTTAATAGTCATATTATATCACATATTTAGTTTTCCATCCCATTATCATTAATTGTTTTATCAAAAATTTGAAACTATATATTTCAAAATGATTTTGATATATTATAAGTTATATTTTTAATAATATACATTTATTTTAATCAATGTACATGAGATATTAATTATTTCCCACTCATATGGGACTATAAATAACCAAAATATAGGGAGGAAATTATTTATTCAAATATAAGTTCATTTAACAGTAAATAAAAATTTTCGAGGAAAGCAATAAAAAACTGATTTCATACATACCAAGGAACTAGTTGTTGACAATTATTCTGAGTAAAAAACTTTAGTACATTTTATAGGCAAGTTTAGGTTCACGGAATGAGGGTATCCCAAGGAATTTTTTTTTAAAAAAAAATCAAATTTGGGTGTTGTTTTTATTATTCAATAATATGTGGGCTTTTGATAGGGTTGTTGAGACATGCGGTAAATATTTTTTAGTGTGACCTATGAAAATTCCAATTAAATTGAGTCTTATAATAAATTTTTCAATTAATAAATGTGTATTTTCAAATGTATTCTGTTATAGATCTTCATTTTTAAGGATTTTTCAGTGAAAGCAAGATCCAAAGTTGAATTTTATATGATATGTGGATATGTAATATGAAAAGAAAATTATGTAGACATGTTATTTTACATATTTAGATGAGATCTATTATGTCCTTCTTGGTACATCATTTGATAAGTCATAAATAAAAACAATGTTAATAAAAAAATTGTCATCTTGTGTGATCGACAACGTTAGTTTGGGGTTTAGAAACCCATGTGGCTAAAATATGGGTATCAAGAAATTTAAGATTTTATATTATTTACAAATCTGCAATTTTTCAGTTTTGATCATAAAATTGTTCAATAACAATTTATGAATTTTAATATTTTTATTTACTTAACCTAATAGTATTCCACTTTTTTCTTTTTTAATGAAGCGTCATACCACATAAAGACACCATCCAACTCATCTAAAGGTAGTAATATATAATTTAAAAGGTATAAATCAAATTGATATGAAATATTTCATCAATTTTGTAGTATAGATATTGTATTATATTGGTTTTGGAGTGGTAAATTGTCATGTATTACTGTTTAAGGATGCACTAGGACCATTTTGAGAAAAGGATTGAGCCTAGAAACATATTTTTTGGTCGATTCCAACTATCCAATGTGTCAATAATAATAAATATGTTGATTAATTATTTAATATGATGGAAATAATATTTTAATTCCTCAAGATATCTCATTCAGTTAATGTGATATTAAATATCATTATGTTTGATTTATTCATTAAGATGATATCTGATTCGGTGGTCTAGGGTAATCATCACGAGAACCACATGTGAAAAGAAATCAAATAGAATATCACTCAGTTTTTTCAAATAAAATATAGAACCCAAATACATTTTGTAGTCATTATTCATACAAAAAGAAAAACAATCCATCATATAATACTCTAATCATATATTTGGCCTTTTAAATGTTCATTTGTAGGTGCTATATAATGGTGTATTGAATGATAACTGATTTTAAATGATCATTTGTTCAAGAATATAATAGTATTCCTTCTTATTGAATATTAAAACCTTTTAGGAAGTGGTAGATCAACATTATAGGCTAGAAATCAGCCAATAAGAGCTGTGTGATATTTTAAAACACCCATAATTCTAGGTGTATAGGAAATTATTTAATTAATCAGATGAGGATGTTGGATAAACAAAAAGAGGGTGTAATTGTGATTTATAAGCTCTTGAAAAGTTATTTCCTCTACCCCAATGGGTGGTATGTGAATATATTACATTAATGTGGAAATTATAGTCATACAATGAACATATACACTGATACACATAATACCTTCCAATCATAGAATCATCTATGATATCTCTTTTTTTTAATTTCCATTTTCTATCAATCTATCATTGTGGAATGTTGATTTATCTTTATACATTATGGGACCACGAGCATAGTTATCTACTATTGATGTATTTATTTACTCTCATGCACATATATGAAATTGATTGTCAATGTACTACCATAGTATGATATGGAATGAGAACCTAACAAAGAACGAAAATACATAGTAATATGTTATAGTAAAATATCATTTGTAATCAGAGGATGGACCATCTACTATTAAACGTTAAATTTTTATAATATCATCTATAGTTTTCGGTTCAAATTATAAATGTAACAACATTATTTTTTTAAATATATATTTATTTTAGGACCAGAATTTGTTAATTTCATTCTATTATTTTATATTTTGTAAAATTAATTTAAATTTTTTATGAAATATGCCAAATAATATAGGAATTAAATTTCGAAAACATAATATCTATATATGAAAAAAAATATTTTGAGTTGGAATTAGATGGATGGTTTAGTTATCCTTTAGATACTAGGGAGAAAAAAATATTTCAGAACACCGTGAATAAGTATACATATATGATTGTAGCCTATAATATTTTGAAGGATGGACTTACTTGTTTTCATAAGAATACCTCATGTATGGATACTACCAATGGATATAAATTTATCATATTTGTACCAACATGTAATAACTCTAAAATAAGATAATTTTTTAGGACTTGATCATCACCTCGTTCAAAAAAATAGGCCCTTCTACACACCTAGTTTGGCATTATTAGAGAATATGCATTGGAAATCCAAAAACACAATATAAACCATTATGAACTATTTGAATAGAGGATTACTAAGGATTTCCTTGGATAAACTTAAAATTTTATATATTGAAATAAGGTGTAATGATATATTCTTCCTATGGATTATTAATCATGATTAACAACATATATTCATGTTCCAAGATGGTAATACTATCCATTTTGTATTTAGAAATGTAGTGAATATAGAAAAGTTAATATGGGGTGGTGATGGGTATTCTAAAATATAGATGAATATTATTTTAGTATAGTCAAATAAATTCATTTATATATTACACTATACCTAGGAATTATAATTCTTATCTATAAAAATTAGATGTATAATTAGTAGAGAAACACACTATGGGAAGGTTGATCACATCTCACATCAATAATTCTTCTCTTCTATAATTTAATGGGAATGTGCTTCTTGAAAATAAGTTTATCCTCCAAATAGTATAAAATAATTTTATATTATGAATGTATTGGATTTATCTACCTACATCCCAAATAAATTTACATGAAATATCAAATTTTATATTTGAAACCAACCAATGACTTTCAATGAGTGTGACTATATATATGAACATATGTTGGAAACCACATCCAATATATATGTCCTGATTCCTATTCAAAATACTGTTTATCTCAATTGAATGGGAAAACCAAATATTGATGATATTCATATTGTATTGAATTATAAAAATTCAATTTACGAATCCTTGAAAACGTTGATAAGGGATTAATTCTTCATTGGGTGTTATCATGGGGTGACCTGGTTCATTTTTTTAAGATGAAATATGGATCAATACTAATATATATTTCTAATTAGGAACTGAACATAACCACAATCAAGAATATGCATCAAATAAAATGAATTGATGATTTTTGTTCTACTGCATAGTTATTACTACATTTTCATGATTGAACATCATTATAGATAAAATCAATTGACTATCATGAAGTTTAATATTTATATCACCACAATACTTACAAGTCATTGAAATCTTTAACAAATTGTGATATCATTTGGTAATACATATTACTATACTATAATCAAATATTTAATTAATATTGTCTTCAGAGATTACCATACTCAGTTTTTTATAGTTAATATAGACTATAATCTTATATGTTTATAAAAAATTTAAAGTAATGAAGATCAATTGAGAATAGATTTGATGATCTTAAGGAAGGATAAAATGTATAAAAAAATTACATGGTATGATTTTTTGATATAAAATGTTACTTTATTAGGATATAAATCTTCAAAAGTGGAGGATCCAACAACGAAAGAGGCTATTGAATATTAGACTAGGATGACCTTGTTTTCTAAAATAAAAACTTTTCCCAGTTTAGCAGGTTATTACCTATAGATGGTGGAGAATATCCAATGAATATATAATCCACTCAACCATTTTAAGTCATTAGGGAACAAAGTTCTCCTTGTTAGATGAGTGATTTGAAAAGTTCAAGGTACTAAAGATAAGATTACTCCACACGCTATGGATTGCATTACACTATAAAGGAGAAGGGTTTTAATCAATAGTGATTCATCCAATAAGTGCCAGAGATGTATTTTCATGTAAAAATGTAGGGTAATAGATTATGTCTCACTGTAGTTAATGGTTATGGGAAAATTTACACCACTCTTGGTTTGGAGATATCAAGGGTAATTAATTCATTACTGATATGGATAAATTATATTTATGTTTAAATGTTTTGTAGATACATTGATAAAAAATATATACAATATTCATTCACAGAGGATGATTTGGACATGTTCCATAGAATATGGTTATTGATTATTAATGATATTGAATGATCAATACATTATCACCATGGGAATGTGAAAAATGTGGATTATACTATGAGTAAAAATTATTATTCCTTATTCCACTTGATGGGGATCACAAAAGATACATTATTTTTCACAACTGAAAAGGATGGATACAAAAAACAGTTTTGTATGGTGATAAATATTATTCTTCTCCAATAATTTTTCAACCATAAATACAAGTGTTGAATATAGAGGTACATATGGTAAAAGTATAGATAAATAAGATGGTGATAATTTTTCCTCTATTTAAAAATGATTTTGGTGGGATAATAATGATCATGAACCATCAATGTGTTCAATCCATACCCAATTCAATAAATGTCATATTATTCGAATCTCATTGTTCAACATTCTCTATCCATAGGGGAAGTACCATTATGTATTGTTATTTGAAATAGAATTTATGGTGGGAAGGTATAATGACATATATTGTAGTGTTTGTATCTTAGTTTTTGGTATGTGAAAATGTAATGTTTGAGAGACATAACATTGACGGTATGCTAAAACCATTATGAATATTTGAATGCAAAAGGGAAAACTACAACCTGAATTTTTTATTGAGCACCCCAAAACATCTAAAGGACATTATTTTTTATGGGTTATAGTTAATATCTTTAAAATTTCCTCACACTTCAACATGATCTGATTGCATTTAATTTTGGATCAGATTTTTTGGTTATACATTAATGAATTGTTATATTTTCATGATGTACCATATTGTTTTGTATTTGTTTAGAATCTAATGTTTAACATGATGTTCTTTTGAATCCATCAACATGCATCAGATATTGGGTTATGTTTCAGCATAGATAATTATCCTCATATAGTTGGTTAGTTTGGGAGAAAAATTCAACTAGTAGAGTTTATTTTAATGTATTTTTCTATAGATATTTTTGGATTTTGAGATCAACACATTACTTATTCTTGTTTTTTATATAATAATATCATCCACTCGAGAACATAGATATCTACATAAATATATATATATAGATATAAGAGTTTAATTACAACATAACAGGACAATGATAGTGAAATAAGGTTATCAAGACTTTTGAAATATCGGGAAATAGAAGATAAAGTCATAGACAATCGACAACACTTCATGGTATCATAGAGTCGACAGAAAAGTTATATTGATAATTGTCGGTGTGATTTAGAGTTAAATATTTTTGAGATGGTTTTTCTTTTAAGTTATCTGTAGAAGAATGTTAAGAGATATGAGAATAATAAAATTCAAATACCTTTGTATAATTGAGGTTTTAATATTATTGGTTATGTAATTATGGTATTTTATACCTTGGTGCTTATTTATAACCTCTCTCATGCCTACGATGTGTTTCATGTATCTCTCCTAGGTAGTACATACCCAATCCTTCACTTGTACATTAATATGAGGTTTAACTATGGGAGAGAGATCTATCTTATACTGAAGTCCATTGTAGATTTTGGTTTGAATAAATGAAGTGCAATAAAAATTTACCACATATCTGGTCAATGTCTTGTAGAATATAAACAAATTAGGAAGTTATATGGGAACCTATGGATATGATGAGGAAAATGTATCCCAATTTATTACATTATAGATAAAAATTTTTAAAAAAATTTCATTTTTTGGGTGGGATATAAAGATATTAGTTTTTTAAAAATATATTTTTTAAATAAATATAATTTCATCAATATCTATCTTTACATAAAAACAATGTATTTATAAGATACAATATACAATTATTATTATTTGTAAACAATATAATTATATAATAGCCATTATATTTATTGGAATGGCCTGAAATAATAATATTTTATAAATCAAGAATAATGATTTTATATAAATAAATCATATTGATAAAAAAATATATAAATTTTATTAAACTCATTATATATTTTGACAATATTATTTTCCTACAAAAATACATTTTATTACTCATTGGGATCAAATAATTAATATAAATTTTCACCAATTATTTTTATTTATTTATAAAAAATATTAATAGTTTTGGATATATATCTTTCAAATTTTTCTATCAGTGAATTGTTGAATATAGTCTAAAATGGGTAATTTGTCGATGAATAGTGAAAAATACTAATTTTATAAAAAAACTACCAATCCATTTCAGTAAATTACAATGTTCTATATTATTTAAAATAGATTTGGAATTAAAATATACTAGGTGTGAATGCATTGAACCAGTTTATTTCATTGCAATCCTATTCCCAATAAATTTTTTCATTTTAATCATTCTATACATATGAAAAAAATTCATTGGGAAATTTCTCCTACATCAAATCCTCATGTTTAATTATAAATTAAAATTTTCCAATTCTATGAAAGGAATTTTGCAAATTATAGGCCACATTTGGAATAAATGTAATTAATATTATATAATATGTTAAACATTATTCGTTGTAAAATTGATATTAAAAATTTAAAAAATTAATTATAATGGCTAATAATAAAAAATTTTTACCAATGGTTAAAATAATACAATTTGGTGAAAATGACATAAAAATTTAAAACCCCATTTTATGACTGTATTTATACCATATATTATATATGGATATATAATTATCCATTTTCATACTTTTAAAATGTAAAAATATTTAGAAGAGTATATTAATTTTAAAAAGTTCAAGTCTGTCCTCTCTAACATCCATAAAAGGTAACCCAATATCCTGTAAAACATACTCTTATAAGACCACATGGATTACAAATTACCAAATGAAATCCATCAAATAAAAACCTCCTCATATAACACATTCCATGTAATGATCAAGAAACAAATCTATGAAGTATTTTGGTTTAGACCTAATGAGGTTATATGTATATGTAGTACCATTCTCAACCAATAATTTATATTCTAATTTTTATCCCACCTCCTTAAAATATTTTTAATTTATGACGATATAATAAGATAAATATATCCTATATAATTATTTGTTATAATTTTAATTTAATAACTTTTATTCACTGCCTTATCCATAAATTGTGAAACACAACGAACGATCATGAGCATAGTGGACTACCCCCTCAATAACCGAAGATTTTTTATCATCACTACCTATAATGAAAGGATATAAGGATGTATAAAAAAATTTATAATATTTAAAATATAAATATAAATCTAAAATTATAATATTTCACATACCTTTTTACATTCACGGTGGGGTGATACGATAATATCACTCATTTGTATGCCGAAAATCAACCTCACTATGCAATATAATTCATTTTTACAAACACATGAAATGGAAGGGGATATGGATATATTAAATAAATATATGTGATATATATGAAATCATAATTAATTTTTTGTTATAACTATTTGTAATCTTATTTTCTTAAATCATTTGGGAAAATGGAAACGTCGTTATCACGGACATATAACCTTTCATCTCCATGAAAATTGTAATTCATTTTCTATCCCAAACATATATATATATATATATATAATTAATATATGATATTTAATTCATTTTTAACATTATATAAATGATGTATCAATAATAATAAAAAATATACTGAAAATAACTAACCAAAACATACATGAAATTTGATGCTAGTATTACCAAATGTGTGATTTTAAAAAAGAATTTTTTTCTAAATGGGTAATAAAATTTCCTAACTAAATGATATATAGAATAAAATATATGATTATTATTTTAAAATATATTAATAATAAACCTATATTTATTAAAAAGGGTCATAAATCTAGTATAATGTATGTCTTGATTTAATGTAAGGGATTTCTTGTCTCTCCATTATTTGAGGGACTCATATGCCATATTCACCGGTCATCTCAATTTTGTAGTGTTTATACTACCTAGTGACATGTTATATCATGTATATTATTATTTTAATTATATATAATGTTTAATTTTATTTCATTATTTACTTTGTATTAGGATTCAAAAGATTCTAAAGTGGTATGTTATTTTACTCCCATTTTTATCTCAGTGAGGTATATGGCATATTCACAACATGTTTCACATATGAGTTGTATATAATTCCTTTAAATTTATTTTCTATTGATTTATAAAAATGATATGGTATCATATATTTATATTTATCATTACAAAATTTATAGGTATTTATATTATAAAATTATCGATTTCTAATTTTTTTAATGTTATTATCACATTAATTATCAAGATTCATTATGATTAATCTTCATATGATGAAATAATATGATCTAGATCCCATGAAACCTGTGTACTTTATTCTCATTCGAATATTCCAATATAATTCATGATTTATATTCATTTTGTCCCAAATATTTACTAAAGAGGCCGTGTTAATTGTTTTAATAATATTTGAATTTATTTCTCTATTCAATCGAAAAACTATTCTCTTCGATGTCCATTTTTTTAAATATTTTTAATGAATATTTTTTAATATTATCCAATTATTTTTTAAACAAATTTTTACCAATGATTTAATATTTAGAAAATGGTTTAAAGGTGAAATTTATTTCATTTTATTTATTATACACTTTAAAAATAATACTAAAATTGTGAAGGTATATTTATTTTAAGATGTAATTCATGATTTTTTTTCCATTATAGACACTCAATTTTTAGAATATTACATTAAATTTTTCAAGGTTATTATCAATTAAAAAAATTAGTTCATATTTGTGAATTGTATTCTTTTAATGATTTGATTTCAAATGAAAATAATATTTTCCTTAAATATTAATAATAATGGTTTTGGAATGGATGATTATCAATGAAAAAATGGGTGATTCATATGATTTTATTGTGATATAGTAAAATGTTACAATAATTATTAAATCTATATATGGTTATGTATTTTATTATTATGAAAAAATGTTAATGAATAATTTTCCTTTCATCGAGTTATAATGTAATGACATTTTTATGAGTTAAGCATACATTTATAGGTTTTTATATGATTAATATGATATAATTTTATAGAAAATCTTTTAATGGATTATATGATGGGTGTGTACAATATATACATTCAATGTACTGATTAAAAGTATATGTCATGAGATAATGCTGGGAAATAGTCAATCGTTATAGATCTACAATGGAAAATAGTCTGATGTGTTTTGATACCAAATTGAAAGCTGAATATGAATATTGATACATTATGAAATGGGAAAATTGTATTCATTTTTGATCCATTATGATTGGAAAGTCTTGAATGATATCTTTGACATATGAAATGGACTTTATACTTATGATGTTTCAACCCTTATATCAAATTAACTAATTCATCATCATTGATTTATGTTTACTTTTAAATCTCACAGTTCATGTCATTTGAAATGATAATGTTGTATTCCATGGATCATGCTTATAGTCCATGATACATCGATTTTAAATTTTTATGTTATATTCATAATATCATACACATACGATTATCATATTATTTTTTAAGATCAACTATTTATATATTCCACGTTTACCCTTATAGGTAATCATAAATCACGCTTTCTTATGTAACATTTCATAAGGATATGAATACATGTATAAGTAGGGAGTTCCTAGGATTTTTACTAAATGGGAAGTTCTTTATGATTTTATTAATGATATTTATTGAGATAAGAAAATGTGGTATCTGCCCTCCGAAGATATAAAACTATAATCATTCGTACACATTTATCTCTGAAATTTATATAATATTCATCAAATAGGATGTAATATATATGTACAAATTTTTTGTATGTTCATATTACATATTCATTACATACATATTTATTACAATTCAAATATAGTTATTAAAATTTATTTACATCAACATGTAGATATGGATGTATTTATGACTAGAAGGGTACTCCATCCATTTTCTACATATTGAAATGAAATAATGGAAAATATTAATTCACATTTATAGAATCATTATTATATCCTTGATATTTTATATACTGTTAACTATATATTAATAAAAACAATGACTGATGGTGGTGGAAAATAAATCATATCATTATGTGGAAGTGGTAGTCCACGCGTAAGCACTAACAATACTTCCATCACCCATTAGATAGAGAATAGAAGGTAAATATATGAGTAAAAAAATAGTAACATCTTAGTAAAGATGTGATACAAGGTTGATTAGTTTTTTATGAAAAAAGATATTGTTATATGAATTATTGGAAGAAATAAAATTGAAAAGGATCAGATAGGATCTCGAACTCTTATTTGAGATACCTCACTTGGATTAGATCTTAAACATTAATGTATTTGGATTTAGGCAAGGACATAAAATATAGGGTAATGATATTTATTTTAGATATGTATTAGAGTAGGTATTATTATATATATATGGTTAAAATATTTTGATTACAGAAGGACTGAAAGATCAATTTTATAAGTGAGGGGAAAGACACACATGGAAATTCATTAAATATTTTAATGACATAAAGTCACAATGGTGATAAGAAGGATGAAAATGAATAGTGATTCAAAGTTGGTATATGATAAGAGTAAATAATATTATAATAAGAAAAATTATTCATATTTGGGAGGAAATAGTACCCTTTTTATTAGTTTAACTCGTAGGTAAACACATTTAAAACTTAATTGTTGATATAATATTTTATTATTTATACTATTAATTATAAAAAAATTGATATTTAGTTTGTTAAATTATATTAATTTTTTAAATTAAGAATTTTGAATATAATTTTTCTGATTAATTGTATGGATGTTGGAAACTTAAAATGTTACTATATGCGTAAACATAAATGAAAACAATTTCTTGAAAAAATAACTTTTGATGAATATTACTAAATTAACATCAATTTTATTCATTATAAATACTATAAAAACGATTTTTACATGTTTAATTAAATACATAATCAAAATGATTTATTAAATTAAAAAATATATATTGATAAATGTTTTTAATTAAGATAAAAAAGCATAGCTTTTATAAAACATTAATTATAAAAATGATTTTTTAATCCAAAAAATTCAACTTATATGAAAATAAATTATAATAGTGATTCTTATGTAGGTAAAAATATTATTTTTAATTAAATAATACATTTTTTAAATTAATATGAAATTAAAAAAATTACCGAATATGTACATAAAACTTAATGATTATTTATTATAAAAAATCATCATTTTTTAGTATACTATGAATGAAATATCTTTTTAAAAACATGTTAGTAATTCACCCCAATATAATAATTACATTATAATTTTAAAAATAAAGTAATTAACTTAAATAAAATTTAAATGAAAATATAAATTATTTCTAATGTTATCCTGGGTAATATGTGATAAAACTATTATTAAAAAAATATATTTTCCTGCATAAAATGAAAGTACAGATAATTCAATTATTATCTCTTATTCATTGAATCCTAAATTTAAATAATTTAAAACCTTTATAATTTTTTTTCATAATATGGATATAATAATTAATACCATTCAATTTAAGATGTATTAAATGAATGTTTACAATATCATGGTTTGTATATATTTTAGGAAGCATCTTAAAATGTTAAATAATTCAAGATTATTTCGATGGAAATAAATATAAATAAATAGGTTTTTATCAATTGGTATAGAATTTATCATAAATTCAGATAAAAAATTGAACTTCATTACATTACTATTTCAATATGTAGTATATACACCTCATACAAATTAGGATCATAATAAAAAACATGTCTCAAAGAGATGAATATAAAATGAATATCCCTATCCACCAGAACTGATTTCCACAAAAATAATTAAAACTCATTTTTAAAAAAGAAATATATATTAATAAATTTTTTAACATTACATATATCATTTTTCAATTATTTTTTCCACATATAGTAATACTCTATATTACTTCATGTTTTTTACATATTTCCTTACATCATGTGTTTATAATATGATTGTCTGTAATAGTATCATAAAATATTTATTTTTCATTATTATTATCCCAAATCCAATAATATGTAAATAATTTATAGTATTTTTAATGGTAATGAATATTTATTTATAATGATACTATGTCAATCAATTAGTTTTTAAGACATATTTTGTGAAAAATGATTTGTTATTGTCTAATTTCTACAATTTTATCAATCAAATATGATATTTATATAATAACAAAAATACATAATATAAAATTTTTAAATACATTGAATACTATTTATTTAATTATAATCCTTTAATAAAAATAGTTTTTATATTCAAATTGTCATCCATGTTGGTGATTCAATGCATTCATAATTTAGGTGGATAAACAAATCCGAACATGAACACACAATAATTAATGGATTAGTTTTCTTAAAAAGACAGATTATTTATGAAATGTTTATATTTTTACTAGATAATAAATTTATAATTTGTCTTATATTATTTTATGAGTTATATTTAAATTTTTATTTATATATAAGAATTATTCATGTAAAAAATGAGATATGTTACTTCGTGGAGGTAGTAGTCATCCTACGAAAAGGTTAACAATTTAATTTCTTAATGGATTAGAATAAATTATTGTATATTAGATAATATATTTTTATTATCATAGTTATATTTTAGATTCAATATTTTGTAATTTAAATAATAATTTATACATACATGAGAGGTGGTATGAAAAAAATTGAAGACATCGATTCATGGTGGTGGTATTCCATGCACAAAAATGAATGATTCTTCTTCTTCATTAGTTGATGGAGATGAAAAAATATTTGTTATTAAATTAATTTATTACCACATAATTATAATAATGATTATAATTTAACATTATGGGTAATGATATAAGAGGTTTGGATGTGTAATATTAAAAATAAATGAAATTGAAATGTCATAATAACATCATGATACTGTATTTTTTTCATAGAAATATACTTGAAAATGGAGGCATGATAAAAAAAATAAAGAAAAATTCATAAATAAGTGGGATGAGGATATATGAAGAATAATATTTCTGATTTTTATTATTAAATTATTAAGGTTAGATGTTTAATGTGGTGAATGATGTGAGCCCCTTTCATAATTGATCAAAAAGTGGGGTTTTTGAATACTAATTAATTTAAAATGATTTTATAAAAATATTTCATGTTAAAGGACATGGAATGTTTGAAATAATGATGTTTTCAGTTCCCATGTGTTGATCAATACTAAATAAAGAAATTAAACTAATCTCTTAAACATATTTTTAGTTATTTAAAAGTATTTTTTTAACATTTTATCAATTTATTATTGAACTTTGTTCAACTATTTTTCACTTAGGGAAAAATATTTCATTATAAATATAAGGTAAAATATATGAAATTATTTTTGTTTTCTTAAAAAAAATTTACATTTAATTTATTCCAATTCAAATTTTAAATATGAAAAAATAACATTTAAATTAAAACATATATTATATAGAAAAATATTTTCCAAGAGAAAAGTTATTTTATAAAAAATTAACTGTTCTTAATTATATTTAGTACATATTACTAAATTAATTTTTGTTAATATATTAATATAGATGAATCAAAATTATATTATAAACATTATTTATTTTTTATTTATTTTTTTATTAGAAAAAAATTATACAATGTTTATAAATCCATTTATTGAGAAAAATATAGTTTTTCCATTATCATATTTACTAACATTGTTAATCAAAATCTTATTTGTATGACTAAAAAATAAATTTAAATTATTACATAATAATGAATTGTTGAACAAAAAAATGAAATCCATTTTTTATATTATATAAATTAATGTGTACAAGTTATTTTTATTATAATATAATAGAAAGTTTTATTATAGTGTAATATTATTTACTTTTTAAAATTTTTAAAAAATTATTATTATTATGAAATAGTAATATTAAATGATTTGTTTCAATTAAAAACATGTCTATTAAATCAAAAAAATTTAGAGACAGTATGTGATTCTTTTTTATGATAATATTATAAATTTTATGGTTGTAGAAGAATAACACATTTTAATATCATCTTTAAAATATTCTTTTTTTGAAGATTACTAAAATCAAATCCTAAGTAAATTTCATTATGTTGAATTAAAAAATGAATATTATTTTTTATATATAATGTTTCAATAAATTGAAATTATTAATTTTAGTATAATCATGAATAATTTCTCGATAGAATGTGAATTATTTGATATTCCAGGATATGGTTTCTACCTAGTATAGTATGGTCTAACGTATTATATTTCCCAATTACATTATGAAGGCGGAAAATCAATTTGTTTCCCAAAACCCAGGAAAAAATTCATGGTGCAATGTAATTATAATTTGATGATTTATCCCCACATATATCCTACTTATTGTAATATAGGAAGGTTATGGAAAAGAAATTTTCCCATGTATTATTTTCAATCTTCTGGGGAACTCATCATATCACATCAACATAGTTTTTAGAATGTTTCATCATGATATTACAAAATTGATAATTATAAACACTATATTTACCTTAAATACATTGATAATAGTATAATTATCATTAAAAAACAATAGAAATTTATTTTTACTCCATAAAATGTAATATTTTCAACATTCTCTATAAGAAAAAAAATCTATTTTATATGATATTTTCCTAAATCAGCCTCCCAATGATTTTGTAAAATATCTCTTAATTTGTGAAAATACAAGAACAGTATGTGGAATGTCTTTTCTATCTATCAATTATTTAATAAAGAATCCATTATCATTTATCATGGGATTTCTTATTGAGGTGTGGATATTCTTAATTTTTAGTTTAAAATATCATTTTATTTAAATGATAATTTTCATGTGCTTATCAAAGGTGATAGTGGAGTTTAGGATCATTCAAAGATCAAATGTTAATAATTTTGGATTTAATAGGTGAGGAACATAGTTAATGTCATCTTAGTGATAATAATGCAGCTCAATCATATGGCGATAAGGAGAAGGAAAATTTGTCTAATTGGTTGATAGTAGGTTCATGGTTATGTATAAGGATGGATAAATTCATGTTATATTGAGGATGTGTTGAACATGGTTTGAAAAAACTATAAATGGTCATACAAGGGATATGTATCCTTGTATATAGATCATGTAAAGGCTACTTATGGGTTTTCTAACCATGTTCCAATCCCTTGTTTGTAGTGTTCCATGGGGTTTCTCTGGTTCTTGGTTGGTACTCTATTTGGTCAACATTGTTGTCAAATCATTTAATCATTTAAAAGTGGTTGAAATTAATTTTTTAACCTCTTCTACACCTAAAATCTATTCATATATTCATCTACATAATTATTCAAAAAAAAATTCACACTTCTCTAGAGATATCTCCTCATCCATCATATTTTTCATAGGTATAACTCATTCATCATAACTATAATTCAAGTATGATTCCTTTAATTATAACCCCTATGTAATAATAATAATCCTCCTATAACATATCTGTTATTACATTCCTACATCAAAATATATATCCCTGAAAAATAATATTCCTTATTATTTGGGTTTATTTCTACATTTTTGTAGATTCTATCATTGATGACTGGTCAATATCGGATGAGGATTCATATACAAGTAAAATGTAGGTGGTGAATATCTATTCAAAAAAACTCTTGATGTATATAACATGTATCATTTTCCACTCCTTTTGCATTCTTCATATCACCGCTATAATATGAAATACATTTGATTAACATCATTGACCTTATTTAGATACTCATATAGACAATTGATGTTGGCGATACATATCTACCTCTACTAGACCCACCCATTTTGGAGTGTCAATTATGTGACCATGACACCATATTAAATACCTCTGTGCACAATCCACCTCTATGTTTTTATTTTCTTGTTGACGATGACTTAATAAGAAAATTTAATTCATTTATATTTTAATTAAATTTATTGAAATGTGTAAGGAAATATTTTGTTAGATGAAATTTGATAAACTATAATGTATTCCAATGAATATATGAGAATAAAATTAAGAGAAATTGAATTACTAATTCTCATGAATCATTTTTTTATTATTGAAAAGATGAAATTGTGATAAGTGAATTGATAAGTGAAATTGACATTTACAATTCCCCAATACACTTTTATATCATGATTGACTTTGGATAATGGATTAGAATACTCATTAAGGTGTTGCAAGCACTAAGTGATACATTATGTCTCATTGTTTCTACCTTAAAAACACTCATGGGATTCTAATTATTCTATTTTTCTTTATACCATGTGAAATACAACAAATAGAATCAATTTTTACTATATGTCTCTGAATTCTCTAGCATGGAACCAATGATTGGCCTATATTTTTTGAAATTAAATACTATATTTAGTATGAGTGTAGCTCCCAAATTTTCACATATGTATAACATTATTTATGATTTTAATGTATTAAACATTTTTAGGTGATGTTTTGGAGGGATTTGATGACATTTGAAATGTTTTTGTGATTTTTTAGAGGTTCAAGAAATGAGAACGGTTAGTGGAAATCATGAAACACGTATATGAAAATTGAGAAAAGTTAAACATTGGTATTTGGGTAGGAAAAGGGTTATTCACATGGTTAGTTCAAACCATAGGTCCTCCCTGTAAAAACTATTATTTAGGGACCTATGCATAGACACAGTTACCACATGGTTTTAAAAATCGTGCACCATAACAATAGTGGACATGAATTTAGCTCATTTTTTTAAATGAATTATATATGCCTATAAAAATCTCATTTCTCCCTAAGTGGACCCTAATATGTTTTACTATTTTCCAAAATGCTATGGAGAACATTAAAATTGCTCTGGAATCAATAATTTTTTTTTTGAAAGTGCATTGATTCCAGGATTCCATGGTTAGTCTCCATTCATTTTTGTTTTTTATAGATCACTTATTATTCCTCTATTTTATTCGTAGATTAAATCCATTTCGTTAATATATAATATATTATCTGATAATAATTATATGTGTCTTTTTTAATGTTTTGGAACGATATCTATGGTTGTTTTTTTAGTGTTTCAACTCAGTATTATTGATTATTTTGTGTCATTATTCATTTTCACTATAGTTTCTGTGGTAGGTGGATTCACTATCAACTCCAAATTTTAGAAAATAAAGGATTTATTTAATATTGAATGATTTTATTGTTACAATTTATGAAATTTATGTAAAATTTCATTTAAAACCCTGTTTTTTGATGGTTTTGGAATTATGGAAATAGGTTGTTTTGGGGGAATGGGAAATGGTTTTTCAGATTTTAAATTTCTGATTTTAAAATGGAATCATGGTTTTAATGAATGAAATTTTTTTATGGTGTTTCCAATAAAAAGAATATTTTTTTATTGAAATGGTTTGGCACATTTGGATTATTATGGTTTTTTGTATAATGTTTTTCATGAGTTCAATCAGATGTATAATAGTCATGAAGTACAAATAAAAAAGGGATGGGTGATGGACATAATGTTCCCCCCATCAATGGTATCAAATCGATTTTCTTTGATTTTTGTTGTGTGAAATATAATGGGATTTAGAAAAGGAACATGGAATGTTGTTTGAATTACATTTTGGTTGATTTATGTGGAAATTGTACTGGTTTTGGAATTTTTTTATTTGGATAAAAAAAATTAATTGAAATTTTTGGGCAGTAATATAAACTATTTTAACGTTATTTATATAAATTTTAAAATATATATATATATTCTAACAATTTATACCATAGTCATGTGGTTAAGGATTTAAATTGGGGAAAACATATTTTTTTTACTAATCTCCCTCTTTTTGGGAACTATTCTTCATTTGTAGAAATTTGTTATTGATACAAAGGTAATGAAAAATTCTCTCATTTATCTAGTGATACATCATTATAGTTTGGTAATGGCTTGTGGAGTTGGACAATAGAGAATATTTAGAGCCGTAGAGTTATGTATTTTGAGTCTTTGAGATTTTTTTAATACCAATTTTTACTATGATATAGTTTTTTGTGTAATTTGGTATGGTATCCTTTTGTTAATACTTTTAGTTGTATTAAATTGTTCAAATGCATTATTTAGTGGTTTATTTTTTATATTATACAAGGGGTTTCTTTGTTTTATTTTCAATTGGAAAATCAACCCCAAATTTTAATCAATCCCTTGGGATTTATTTGAATAATTTTGGGCCTTTGGGAATCATCCTATGTCAATTATTAAATTCATCCTAGAGTAAATCTAATGAGGAGGGGTAAGATTTTACTAGTGGTATCAGTTCATTTGATCCTTGGGTTTTAGTTGTGTTATTCTTAGAGTTTAAAATCATTATTGATTTTCTATTATTTTAGGATGGTATAAAGGAGAAGGATTCTTGGAAAATGAAAATTTTCGAATAAAATTTCTTAGCTAACCTATTTATACTAAACATCAATTTACTTGGGAGTTGGGTACATATGTGTTTTGGGGCGACATATAGGGTTTTTAATTAATTTTCATGTGTTTATAAAATAAAAACAAGAGGTAATTATTTGATAGAAATGAAATAATGTTAGGATTTATTTTTCATTTTTAGTAATGATTTATGATTTTTTGAAAATATATTAATTTTTTAAGAATTTGTAATTTTTTTTTCAAATGTGCGATTCTGAAAATGTGATTATAATGGTAGTTTGGAAATGGAGTAATTTTTAATAGAATGGTCAAATTTCTAAAAATGGTTTGTGGTGGAAAATTTTTCATTTTTAGGAATCCATATTCTAATATGTTTTATATTGTATAATTTTAAAATTATTATCCTTTAGTTTCTAGATAGTGAGAAATTTTTCATTTTTTATAGAAAATGGAATTCAATAGGCAAAAATGTATCCAATCAGATGACAATTCTGTGAATTTTATTTCACTTGAGCCACAAGTGGACCAATAGTTGGTTCAAAGCATTATCCATGCTTTTCATGCTACATAGAGATTGAATAGAATGGTTGAATCATGGAAGATGGATATTTCAATTCAGATTGAAATGAAGTGTCCCCCCATATTTTTGGGTTATTCAGATGTAGAGAAAGAAGATGTGTGAATAAATAGGATGAATCATATATTCTTGTTCCATATAACATTATTAGTTTTTATATTCATGTTAGAAACATACATTCTGGCGGATCATGCATTCCATTGGTGGTATTTATCATTTCCGAAATTATTGGACCAAGGGATTGCATGAAATGATTTTAGAGAATTGTTCCACAATCAATTTTATCCTCATATTTTTATGATTTCTATAATGATTTAATGTTTATGATTTAGGTATGGTTACCTCTAATTTATATTGTATATATATTCATTTTCATTAATTTAGTGTCCTTTTCACCAAAATATTCAACTAGTGCATCCATGAAGGAATGCACTTTGAAATCAGGGATGAGGCCAATGATTAAATTGTTGATTATTGTGGTTTATATAAATTATTATATTGAGAAGGATAATAATGGTAAGAAGAATGAAATTTACATCTATGGAGATAAATGTGGTGGAATCATGATGATACACATGTGAAATGGTGGAACTACATTACTTGTAATATGTGGTAGAGGGAAGCCTATTTCCATTGTAGTGGAAAGACTCTGAATATGACGGTTGGATGAGTGAATATTCTTTCAAATACTAAGGGGTGTCATAGAGTATTTCAATATGGTTCATTGGATCACATAATGTGATAGTGTTTCACATCATATAGATCATGCCACAATTTCAACTATATGAGGCACCTTTATTGATATTTTCATTGTTCTTTAAGTACAAATGATCAAGACACATCTCATTTTCTTCATATGTAATATGATTCAATAGGAAGAGGGTAGTATAATACCTATCCACTATATATCCATGATAGCCATCATGATTCCAACTATACCAATACTCCTCAACTAAGAAAATCATTAATGTCAACAATGAGAAATGTTTAATGATTAAAAAAATATATGGAGCTGAGAAAGTTATTATTGATGATCAATCTAGACCATTGATAGTGAAAGTTATTATTATTATAAATTTAACCCTTATAAATTCATTGATTGATATGGGTTTATCTCATTCATATATTACTAACCATGTTTTTGATCATATGGGTTTAATTATTGAGATTATGCCTTGTATTTTTAGAATTAAAACTCATCATGGTCAAAGAGAATTTAAAACCCATATGATAAATTCATGTTTTATTAATATTGATAGAGTATAATTTTGTTGTTAATTATCTATGAATTATATGGATGTCTATCCTAAACTGTTTCCTCTAGTCCAATAGTCTATGAAGAACCATCACATTATCAGAGAAGTAATTTTTAATTGTTTCCAAGTGCGTTGAATCCTGAATTCTATTATAGGTCTCCATTTATAGTGTCTTTTCTTAGATATCCAATTATTCCCTCTCTTATATTAATATATATATTTATATATATTATATTGGATATATCTATGATGTTTTATGATAATAATGATGAGAATTTTCAATATATGTTTTATGGAATAAGATCTAAAGTGGGTTTTTAAATTTTCAATTGGGTTTTATTGAATAATTTGTTTCCTCCAAATTTCATACAATAGTTTCCATGGTAGATGAATTCACTCTTGAATCCTCATATTAGAAGAATAAAAATATATTTTGAAATAATGTTTTTTATTTTAAATTGTTTAATTGATCTTCAATATTGTTATAATCCCTTATTATTTAGTGATTGTGGAATTATGGGAATTTATTGTTCTGGTGGAAATTGAAATTTATTTCATTATTTTAAAATGGGTTCTTAGTTTAAATTAATGTTATATTGGTTTGAATATGTCTACAATAAAAATAATATTTTATTGAATTTTTTTCATACATTTGGATTGAGATGGTTTATGGGAATAATTTGTTGAATGAGTTGAACAGGATGGATAATGGTTGTGATATACAGCCATCATAGGTATTGGTTATGGATGTGACATTCCACCATCAACGGTAACACTCACCTTGTGTGTGTGTGTGTGTGTTCATGGTTGTGTGGAATGAAATGGGTAAAAGTAAATAAATTTTTAAAATGATTTGAATGAATTTTCATTATTCTTTCAATGGAAATGGTTTGGGAATTGGAATTGGTTCTATTTGGAAAAATATTTTCTTAGAAATGGTGCTTATTAGGTATATACTATTTTGATGTGATTTATATAAAATTTTTATATAAAATTTCTAACAAGTTATATGATTGTGGAATGAGTAGGGAATTCATTTGGTGAAATCCTACTTAGTTTCATTACTGACCTAATTCCCTTGAACATTAGTGTATTTGCATATATTGTTTACTGGGACATAGGTAATGGAAACCTTTATCATTTCATTAATGATGTTCCATGATTATTTGGTCATGTTTTGTGAAGTTTTAGATTATAGAATATTATATGATTTTGAGTTATTTATCTAGCATCTTTGAGCATTGTTTGATTTTTTATCAAATTTTTTATCCAATATATTTCTAGGATTAGAATTGTACTGTTGTATTTAGGTAATAACATGATTTTTATTACATTTTCTCCATAATAATTTAATTTTTTTATGGTTATGTTATAGTTGGTGTTGTTTTTATTATTTTAAAAGGGATAATCATCACCAAATTTAAATGAATACCATAACATTTATTTGGATCTTTTTGAGCATTGGGGTTGTCACATAAGGCCAATTAGCAATTCCTCCTTGACTAAATCCCGTGAGGAGGGGATAAATGTCACAATGGGACTCCATGGATTCTGATTTATATTATAGAAAACCTTACATTATTCTACATGAATCATTGAAATTTATCACTGAGGATTCCTAGAACATTCTCCTTTCGCTTGGGATTCACATTCCACTTAAGGCGATCTTCCAATGGTACATCGATGTAGTCTTTACCAAATTTTTGAATCAGATGTACCATGAAACATATTAATATATATATCATTATGAATATATATGGATTCTTCAGTTTTATTCCATAGGTCCTATCAATTTAAAATTAAATAATATTGTAAAATAAATACATACATTTTTTACCACAAGAAGATGTCAGAGGTTTTAGATGGGTCTTCCCAGAAAAAATCGAACTAACATGGATTATGTTTTTCCACAATTATTTATCTTACCTATGAACTACTCATCACATCATTAATAAATATTATATTACTAGATACCAATGGTGTTGTCTTACTGAGTTTTACACACACCCTGTTTGGGATGCTGATTGGTACCTCGATAGTCACCATCGATGTAAGTGGGGATAAAGAAATGTGTGGTTCTATTAACACCTGAAATTGAATGTTATAATGATGTAAATGATAAGAGAATAAATCTAGTGATCCTGATTCAATTAGAGTTTATTTTTTACTTTTTTTACTCCTTTATGTAGTTTGTACTATTACGTATTCCCAATCCCATGCATCCCACGACAAATATTCCTATGTAGAATCATGAAATAAATTTTTTATTATCCCTACCCTCATATTGATCATTATTACATCTTGATAATTTACTATTCTATTGGTCACATATTTATTTTATCCACTATATAATGTGTAATTCAATTATGTAATGTAATTTAAAAAAAAGTGGGAATATCATCCACATGGATAAAACATAGTCTTTAACTATTTGTTTGTAGCCACTATCATATGTGGATACAAGATTGAGGATGTGTAGAATACTATGTTAAATTCATTTTTGAGTAAACAATTCCCATTTTGATAAAATTAGAAAAAAAACATTCATTTCATCACCTTAAAATATTTTGGTCTATAGGGGACCAGTATAACTCCAAATTTTGTTATTAGAATGTTACATTTAATTTCTAACCCACATTCAAGGAAAATATAGGTGTACTGGGATGATTCATTATATATTCTCTTTTTTTATTACATTTATTCTGTTTATCTATTGGGTGTTTCACTTTTTTAATATAACTATGATTTTTTGTTATTAATCTAATGACCATATATGGAAAGCATGTACATTCTCATGTACCATAATAGTCAAATAGAAATAAACATTCCATTTATGTTCTGTAATACATAGATTGTGTCTCTAGATTTCATGTTACATGATATATATTCCTTCAGTGATATTTTTTTAATTTATTAATATTTATAAATAATGATTGATTAAAAGAATTGGGTAATTAGTGGGTTGGTATAATCTAATCAATTCTTTCATTCATTTCATGTTACTGGAACCTTAATTAAATAGTTATTCCATGTTTGGTAGTTAGATCCTATAATTCATAGGTTGAAAAAAATTGGATCTCAATTAAATGTATTCAAATTTTAATTTAAAATGATTGTGCTTCTTATAAATTTTAATGGTGATACAGATAATCAAAAAAACTTATATGGATTTATTACAACCTGATATCATGTGTAAGAGTCTACATCTAGTTAAATGATTTCCAAATGTAACTAATTTGACTTTTGACATTATAATGTGATAATAGAGTTACATCTGTTAAGTCAAGAGTCTTTTTTTGACTTCTATATCATGTTTTGGAAATCACAAATGCATTCTATCATATTTTGGAAATTACATTTGTCTTCTATCATGTTTATCGTATCGTACAATACTGATCGTACTGACTCTTTCAATCATACCATACTGACTCTGTCAATCGTATCGTACTGACTCTGTCAATCGTACCGTACTGACTCTGTCAATCATACTATACTGACTCTTTCAATCGTATCGTACTGACTCTACTATTCAGATGTTCGTTATTTGTTTTGGTACTTGGTCAAAAACACTCATTGCATATGAATCGTACTCATGTTTTTCATTTCTTTATATCTCTTGTCCTAACAAAACGATGTCATTGAGTTAGTTACAAACTAATCAAAACGATGTCGTGCTTTCTGTTTCAATATGACCGTTGGAGGCAATATGACCATTGGAACCCGAGGCCTATAAGTAGGAGGTCATTTGAAGCTGAGAGCACAATGATGAACGAAGAGAATGAATGAAGAGACTCTGTGAACTACCAGGATTCTGGAGAGAGACACTGTGACTTCTCTCATCTTCCTTGTGCGTCCGATCATCGTATCGAGGGCATTCATGTAATTGAAAGACAGAGGTGCCGATTACTTACAAAATCGAGGGTTGTCGGGGATGGGCAGACAGACGTGCCGATCATCGTATCGAGGGCTACCGGGGATAGGCAGACAGACGTGCCGATCATCGTATTGAGGGCTTCCAGGGATAGGCAGACAGACGTGCCGATCATCGTATCGAGGGCTCACCAAGGTGTTGGTGAGACAGACCTTTTATCCTAGGTGAAAGGATAACCCTTCTCTTTGGGTTAAAAGAATTGTAATACTTTTACATTTCCGCTGTTACTTGTCTTAGAAAGGAATTTGTATTGTTTCCTTTCTTCTTTACATATTCAATTGTAATTGTTTCAATTACAATACTTCTATTACATTTTGTATTGATTGATTCTATACGCTTTAAGGTAGAATCATTCATCTTTTTATTACTCTAATTATTGTGTACACCTTGAATACAATTGTTTTACATTACATTAGTATTACAATACATCATACCTTTTATATTCAATACAATTGTGTGTGTTTGTATTTGTATTAGTTTAAGATCATTTAAACTAATCTCTTTGTTGCTAAAACTCAGAGGTTTTTAAACCTACAATTCACCCCCCTCTTGTATTGTTCCATCTAATAGACTTATATCTACATATTCGATCCAACAATTGGTATCAGAGGAGGTTTTCCACTGATTTGTATTACTAGCATTAATTCTTTCTTATTATTATACTTACTACACTAACGTGTGGAGTGGAAAAGTTTTTTGTTATATGGCAGGAATGAATATTGGATCAATAGATAATCTGAATCCTTCTAGACCACCAATCTTTTATGGGAATGATTATGAGTATTGGAGAGATCGTATGAAGACTTTCGTTATCAATACTGGTGTAGACAATTTTATTATGCTTACTAGGGGTTACAAAATTCCTGAAAAAGAAGTTAGTACTTTCACCAACCAAGAGAAGCAAGAATATCAACTGAATTACAAGGTACACAATACTTTATTATGCTCTATGACCAGGAATATATATAGTCATATATCTTCATGTGAAGCAGCCAACTGTATTTGGAAGAAATTAGAAGTTACTCATTTTGGTACATCCATGGTTATAGAAACAAGGAGAGCAATGCTTTGAGCAGAGTATCATGGATTTGTTTTTCCGTATGGAGAGCCAGTATGTAGAGTGAAATAAAGGTTTATGACGATTGTAAATAGCATTCAATCTATGGGAGAAAAAGGTCTTGATGATGAAGCTCTTGTTGATAAGATTATAGATATTATGCCAAATGAATGGGAGTAAAAAAGGACAGCTATTGATGAAAATAGAAAAGTCTCCCAGATTACTCTTGATGAACTCTTTGGAACTCTTCTACCGCATGAGACAAGAATGAAGAGAGATGCTGATTTCAATAAGAAGAAGAATGGGAATGGAATTGTAGCTTTTGCATCTAAAGCTAAAATACATGAAAGGCTTACATGGTCTAAATCCAAGAAAGTTGTTATATCCGATTCAATTGACTGTAATCTTCCGGATAATGAGTTAGCCAATCTTGCTCGAAGGATGAAAAAGATTGTGGGGAAGAAATATTTTCAATATAGAGTCAAAAAGAAATATATGAAAGATTCAGAGGTAACTTGATATGAATGCAAGAAATCAGGACATATAAGGCCTGATTATCCTTTACTGAAGAGGAAAGATAGAAAAGAGAAACACTCTGAAATATACAAGAAAAGGTTTTATTAGACAAAGAAAGGCTTGAAAGCAAATGATACGTGGAGTGCAGGTGGTAGTGATTCCTCAGATGATTATTCAGAATATGAGACATCAGGACAAAGAAATATTGGACTTCTATCCAGACTACCAATTGAAGATCATTGTCTCATGGCTAAGGTACATAATGCCGAAGCTATTACAAATGTCTCTTTAAATGCATATTATATTGATAATGGATATTATGAATCTTCAAATGATAGATCCTCATCATCAGAGGATGATAAATAACCTTTTTTAAAGAGGTCTCTAGATTTTCTAAGTTACTTGAAAATGAAAATTCTAAACTTAAAAAGATATTTGAAAAACCAAATTCTAGAATTTCAATTTTGACTAAAGAAGTATCAGATCTTTCTAAAGATCTTATTGTGAAAACTTCTAATTTTTAAATCATTTTAAAAACCCTTGAGAAAGTTAAATCTGATAAGGATAAATTTTCTAAGGATCTTAAAAATGTAATTTCGAAGAAAAATATTTTAGAGCCTAACTCTAGTTCAAATTCAAATGTTTTGGAAAATAATAATTTGGTTTTAAAACTAAAGTAAGAGATTTTATCCTTGAAAAAGTGTTTGTCAAACTTTACTCATGGAAAAGAAAACTTTGATAGGATGTATTCTCAAATTAGACCTTTGAGAAATCATTCTGGTCTTGGTTATACTTATTCAAACCTATTTTTAACAATAACTATTTTGTTCCTCAAAAAACCATTTTCTATTCTAAGTGTCAATGTGGTGGACACTGGAGAAGAGATTGTTATTTTAAAAAAACTCAATCTTTAGGATTTCATAAAGCTCATTTTGCAAAACAAATGTGGATTCCTAGAATTATTTTATTTAACCCTTCTGGATCCAAACAAGTTTGGATTCTGAAAATCAAATTGTTTCTTTTTCAGGAAAATGAGAAGTGTACCAATATGAACATTTGGTACATGGATAGTGGTTGTTCTCGACATATGACTAGAAACAAATATCTCTTTGAAAAGGTTATCAAAACAAAAGGTGGTAAAGTTACCTTCGGAGATAATGCTCATGGAAGGATTGTTGGTATAGGTAATATTGTTTTTCCTGGAAAAGTTCTTATTTCAAATGTTTTGTTTGTTAAAGGTCTTATGCACAATCTCATCATCATAATCAATTATGTGATGAAGGTTACCTTGTGAATTTTAGAAATGATAAGTGTCTAGTTCACAATTCCAAGGATGAGTTCATTCTACCAGCCCATAGGAAAGAGAATGTTTACACTATTATCTTAGAAGACCTTAGGAACCAAAACTTACCTTGTTTAAGTGTAATAGAAGACCAATCGTGGATATGGCATAGGAGACTAGGACACTGTAATATGAGAAACCTAAGAAAACTCTCAAAGAATGGACTTCTAAAAGGGCTACCAGACCTTAGATATGATTCTTCAAAAGTCTGTGATCCTTGTGTATTTGGCAAGCAACATAAAACTAGCTTTAAATCAATTAATGAAGTTTCAACTTCTAATTCATTACAGCTTGTGCATATGGATCTGTTTGGTCTTTCACAAGCTAGAAGCATTGGAGGCAAATACTATGTATTTGTATTAGTTGATGACTTTACTAGATTTACTTGGGTCTACTTTCTCACAAAAAAATCTGATGCCTTTTCCTATTTCAAAACTTTTAAAGCCCAAGTTAAAAATGAGAAAAACCTACCATTGATAACTATTCAAAGTGATCATGGTGGTGATTTTCAAAATTCAGATTTTGAAACGTTTTGTAGTAAGAAAGGTAATACTCAAAATTTCTCAGCTCCAAGAACTCCTCAGCAAAATGGAGTTGTTTAAAGAAGAAATCGTATTATTCAGGAAATGACACGAACCATGTTGAGTGAATACTCAATTGCTAAGAACATTTGGGCTGAAGCTGTTAGTATTGCCTGTTATACTATAAATCGTGTTTTAACTAGACCATTTCTTAATAAAACTCCTTATGAGTTATGGACTGGCCGAAAACCTAAAGTTTCATACTTCAAAGTTTTTGGATGCAAAGTATTCATTCTGAATACGAAAGAAAATCTACACAAAATTTCACCAAAATATGATGAATGAATCTTTCTAGGATATTCTACAACCTCTAAGGCTTATAGAGTTTTCAATAAAAACACTTGTACTGTTGAGGAATCAGTACATGTAAAATTCGATGAAATTGATCCTTTTGTTTTCAACCAATCCAATCCTACAGCTTCGGATGTATTTTCTAAAAATGTTTATCAACCTTTATTAGAAGAGCATTCTGATAAGGAAAATGTTCAAGAATGTATTCCTGAAACATTTACCACAGAAGATATTCTACCATATGTTGATGAACATGTATTAAAAAACTCAAATCAATTGTTTCTTAGGAATCATCCCAGGGATAACATCATTGGTGATATAAATCAACCTGTAAGGACCAGAAATTCCTTAAGAAATGAAATAGAACATCTTTCTTTTCTTTCCCAATTTGAACCTAAAAGTCCAAGTGAGGCCTTAGGTGATGATGATTGGATAAAAGCATTGCAAGATGAACTCGATGAATTTGAAAGGAATCACGTCTGGAATTTAGTTGAAAGACCTAAAGAAACAACTATGATTGGTGTAAAATGGATTTTCAGAAACAAGTGTGATGAAAATGGAATCATTATAAGATATAAAGCATGACTTGTTGCTAAAGGCTATAATCAACAAGAGGGAATAGACTATGAAGAAACATATGCTCTTGTAGCTAGACTTAAATCTATTCGTATTCTATTAGCCTTTGCAGCATATTTCAATTTCAAACTTTTTCAAATGGATGTCAAATGTGCTTTTCTAAATTGTTTTGTTCAAGAAGAAGTTTTTGTCGAACAGCCTCCTGGTTTTCAAGACCCAAATCATCCTGATCATGTTTTCAAACTTACCAAGGATCTATATGGTCTGAAACAAGCCCCTAGAGCATGGTATGATAGACTTACATGATTTCTTTTACAAAACAACTATACAAAAGGTACAATAGATCCAACTCTTTTTATCAAAATGGAAAACAAAAATGTTTTGATTGTCCAAATCTATGTTGATGGAATCATATTTGGATCAACTCAGAAATCTTTAACTGATTATTTTGCAAATTTAATGAAATCTGAGTTTGAAATGAGTATGATGGGTGAGTTAACATTCTTTCTAGGTTATCAAATTTCTCAAAAACCAGAAGGAACTTATATATCTCAACATAAGTATATTAAAGACTTACTCAAAAAGTATGGATTTGACAAAACTAAAAGTATTAGCACCCCAATTGGTACCTCAAATACTCTTGATCTTGATGAAACTGGGAAACCAGTAGATCAAACAAATTTTAGAGGTATGATAGGGAGTTTGTTATACTTGACAGCTAGTCGACCTGACTTGATGTTTTCTGTATGCTTATGTGCAAGATATCAATCTAATCCAAAAGAGTCACACTTAAAAGCCATAAATAGAATCTTTAGGTATTTAAAAACACTATGAATTTAGGTCTTTTCTACTCTTCTGAAAATGATTTTGTTTTAAAAAGTTTTTCAGATGCTGACATTGGTGGTTGTAGAATGGATAGAAAAAGTACATCTGGAACATGTCATTTCTTAGGAGATTCATTGGTTTCTTGGTCCTGCAAGAAACAACACTCACTAGCACTCTCCACTGCTGATGCTGAATATGTAGCAGCTGGAAGTTGTTGTGCTCAAGTATTGTGGATGCAACACACTCTCACTGACTATGGTTTGAGTTTCTCCAAAACTCAAATTCTTTGTGATAATACAAGTGCCATAGATCTTAGTAAAAACCCAGCACATCACTCACGTGCAAAACACATAGATGTTAGACATCACTTTCTTAGGGATCACACACAAAAAGGAGATATTGTTTTACAGTTCATCGGAAAGCAAGAACAACTTGATAACATTTTTACAAAACCTTTACCTTTCGATATATTTGAAATTATAAAACAGAATCTAGGAATGATTACATTAAAATAATCATTCATATCTACTTCCTGTTTTACATCTCTCCTAATAGTAAGAAACTCCTCGTAGAAAGGGGGCGGACATTTCTTTCTATGTCTTTATGTTTCTTTTTATCTTATGATCATTAACTGTTTACTCTCTCAATTTGTGTATCTTTTTCTGTTTATCATATTGAAAATTTTATCATATCATTCATTTTTTCCTTCTGTTTATCGTATTGACAATTTTATCATATCATTCATTTTTCCCTTCTGTTTATCGTATTGACAGTTTTATCGTTTCGTTCATTTTTCCTGTTTATCGTATTGATAGTTTTATAGTATCATTTACTATCGACCGATGATGGTAATCAAATTCTATTCCATCGTATCAATCAATATTGGTATTGAATCGACCGATAATGGTATTGAAATTCTTTTCCATCGTATCAATCAATCTTGGTATTGAATCGACCGATGATGGTATTGAAATTCTTTTCCATCGTATCAATCAATCTTGGTATTGAATCGACAGATGATGGTATTGAAATTATATTCCATCGTATCAATCAATCTTGGTATTGATTCGACCGATGATGGTATTGAAATTTTTTTCCATCGTATCAATCAATTTTGGTATTGAATCGACCGATGATGGTATTGAAATTCTTTTCCATCGTATCAATCACTCGTGATATTGAATCGGCCGATGATAGTATTGAATTTTTTTTCCATCGGCATGTTGTCTAATAATTCTATTGTACTTTATTTCGTACGTTTGTTTTTTCTTTTGAAATATACCGAAACAATCATTTACCTTAGATTCTCCGACATGTTTTTTTTCATTTTTTTTAAAAATTTATTTTATTTGTTTTAATCCTAACCATTGATCTGGTTTTCTCTAATCTTGACCGTAGAAGATCAATGGTCATCCTTTTTGGACCGTAGAAGATCAACGGTCACCCCTTTATCGCCTATAAATAGCCCCCTCCCCTCCCCAAACCCACATTTAATTTTCAGGAATTGAGGCGAAGCTCTTCTACACCAGCTATAAATCATCGTACGATCTTCTCATCGGCAGAACCTTTATGTCTCAATCCTCTGCTAATACTCCCGCCGAAATGTCTTCAAAGACTTTTACAGAGAAAGACATTAACAAAGAAAGGATAGTATCTTGAGATTTGTTCGATACATACGATTCTACAATCAGGAGGATCATTTTGATTCAAGGATGGGAACATCTGTGTGTTGAAAAGCCGGATTTTCAAGATCCGGTTCTTTTTGATGAAGTTTGTCAGTTTTACAAAACTATTTCTTTCAACAAAGACATGACTATAAACTTCGCTTTGTACGATAGAAAATTTTCTATATCGGTGAAACAAGCAGCACATTTTTTGAATGTTTCTATAGAAGGGGATTCTTTCTATCCATCGCACAAACTACCAGAGGAAGTTGGTACGTTTAATAGAGAAAGTACTGAAAAGACTTTGTTTGTTATTAATAAAGAAAAGAGAAAAGTGTCTCATATTTCTCCGGACAATCGTTTTTTCACTTTATGGATGCAAGGTTTTCTTATCCCAAGGAAAGGGGATAGAGAAACTCTAAAAGTTTATGATATATTTATGCTTGACTATCTTGTGAATATGAGAAAAGTAAATCTCATGGGATATGTTTTTGAAACCATTAAGAATGTCAAGACAGGAGGGATTAAGTCCCAGATGATTATGTATCCAGCTATCCTTACGAAGTTCATTCTTGAAAGTATGAAGTTTTGTAACATTCCTTTGAAAGGAAACCCCATGGATTTGAAACCCTCATGGATTAGTAAGAGTATGATGAAAAAGATGAATGTATGTTTTGATCCGAATTCAAAACTTTTTGTCAGAGATGTAGAAGCTGAATTGGCTCAGAATCAATCGGCACCTATGCCAGCCAAAGACATTCAATATACCGGTGTTACTCAAAAGTCTGATCCGCAAACCAGTTCATAGCCGAAGAAGAAGCCAAGGTACAGTAAGGAGGTTGTAGCAAAATGGAGAAAGGATAAGGAACAGAGAAAGGAAGGTGATCTGAAGTTTGGTCTTGACCCTACTAAGGCTTTTGCAGAAAGAGTAAGGGTAGAAGAAACCCTTCAGGCTGAAAAGATGAAGAAGGTTCTTTTGAAAAGAAAGGCTCAGGAATTTGATGTCTCTAAAGTCTTGAAAGTATTTGAGGATGCTAGTGCCCAACTTACACAAGAAGTGCATCAAGATCCCATCATACAGAATCTCCCTGAGAAAGGAAAACAAAAACAAGTAATGGATGAGATAGAAGAAGTGGAAGAAGAAGAAGAAGGATACTTTCTTTTATAATTTCTTCAAAGTTCAAAGAAGAGTAGAGAGGAATCGGTTCAAAACCTGAGTAAAGGTGTTCAACAAACTCCTCATGCCGATCATGCACGATATTCGGACAGAATGTCATCTCATGAAAAGCAAGGTGCTCAATCCTCTCACTCTGATAAAGTTGTTGTCATTAGTGACAAAGTGGAAGATGAATGAAAGCAGAATGAAAAAGAAAAAGGAAAACAGCCACTTGTTGACTCAAGCCGATCGTATGAACTAGCGTCGTACGATGAAGATACTGATTCAGAACATACAATATCTCTCAAGAAGAGTGATTACATTGTTCATGTTTTGAGAAGAGTTGAGAAGACCATTCATTATTTCCCGAGGCTGGAAGGGAAGATTGATTTTATTACTGAAAATCAAAAGAAGAAGTTTGTCTCTGTAAAAGAATTGAGGAAGAAAGTTTTGTCAGTAGAAGCCGATTTTAATGTTCAATCAGAAAGTTCGGTTGCTCATAAAAAGGCATGCAATAAGATGACCAAGTGGTCATACAAAATAGAGATCACAATCAATGATCATGAAATAGCTATTGATAATATAATAAGGTTATCAAATGAGCTTGCAATTTCTTTCAACAATCTTGACAGAGAAACGGTTGAAATGTTGAATCTTTTGTCTTCTCAAAGAGCCGATGTTCCTTCAGTGAAATATTTGCAAGAGAGAATGAATGTTTTTCAATCTGAATTCTTGAAGGTTTCATCTTTCAAAGATGAAATGGTTTTGCTGAAGAATCAAAATTCTGTGTTATCCACAGATAACAAGAATTTGCAAAACAAAATTGATACACTTGAAGAAGTAATCAGAGTCCAGGAGGAGACTATCAAAAATCAAGATCAGATTTTTGCGGACCAACAAGAGCTTCTCAATACTCAGGGTGAATCAATTTCTGAAGACAAGAATGAGATCATGAAGATGAAAGTTGTTCTTCATGAGTTTATAAAGAAGGAGAAGGAAAGAGAAAACAAATGATTTTTGTATTTGTTTTCCTTTGGAACATGTCTTTGTTTTGTAATGACTTTTATGATCCTTCTCTTTTATCCATTGTCTTGTATTTCTTTACTAACTCTTTCAGACAATTCAAGATTACTCTTTTCTTTTTGTAAATCACAAAGGGGGAGAATGTTTACAAAGGGGAGAATGTTTTATAAAGGGGAAGAATGCTTTACAACACTCTTAAGGAAAATCTACGAATACAATCCTTATGAAATTCCATACCTAAGGGGGATTTAGTTGTATTCAATTTCTTAATCAGAAGAGTTTTCAATAACTCAGGGGGAGATAAGTATTTCTTGTTACATTTACATTGTGTGTTGTGATTTCCAAAAAGGGGGAGATTGTTAAGTCAAAAGTCTTCTTTTTGACTTCTATATCATGTTTAGGAAATCACAAATGCATTCTATCATATTTTGGAAATTACATTTGTCTTCTATCATGTTTATCGTATCCTACAATACTGATCGTACTGACTCTGACAATCGTACCATACTGACTCTGTCAATCGTATCATACTGACTCTGTCAATCGTACCGTACTGACTCTGTCAATCGTACCATACTGACTCTGTCAATCGTATCGTACTGACTCTACTATTCAGATGTTCATTATTTGTTTTGGTACTTGGTCAAAAACACTCATTTCATATGAATCGTACTCATGTTTTTCATTTCTTTATATCTCTTGTCCTAACAAAACGTTGTCACTGAGTTAGTTACAAACTAATCAAAACGATGTCGTGCTTTCTGTTTCAATATGACCATTGGAGGGAATATGACCATTGGAACACGAGGCCTATAAATAGGAGGTCATTTTAAGATGAGAGCACAACGATGAACGAAGAGAACGAATGAAGAGACTCTGTGAACTACTGAGATTCTAGAGAGATACATTGTGACTTCTCTCATCTTCCTTGTGCGTCCGATCATCGTATCGAGGGCTTTCATGTAATTGAAAGACAGAGGTTCCGATTACCTACAAAATCGAGGGCTGCCGGGGATAGGCAGACAGACGTGCCGATCATCGTATCGAGGGCTGCCGGGGATCGGCAGACAGACGTGCCGATCATCGTATCGAGGGCTGCCAGGGATAGGCAGACAGACGTGCCGATCATCGTATCAAGGGCTCACCAAGGTGTTGGTGAGACAGAACTTTTATCCTAGGTGAAAGGATAACCCTTCTATTTGGGTTAAAATAATTGTAATACTTTTAAATTTCCACTGTTACTTGTATTAGAAAGGGATTTGTATTGTTTCCTTTCTTCTTTACATATTCAATTGTAATTGTTTCAATTAAAATCATTCTATTACATTTTGTATTGATTGATTCTATACGCTTTAAGGTAGAATCATTCATCTTTGTATTACTCTGATTATTGTGTACACCTTGAATACAATTGTTTTACATTACATTAGTATTACAATACATCATACCTTTTAAATTCAACACAATTGTGGGTGTTTTTATTTGTATTAGTTTAAGATCATTTAAACTAATCCCTTTGTTGCTAAAACTCAGAGGTTTTTAAACCTACAATTCACCCCCTCTTGTATTGTTCCATCTAATAGACTTATATCTACATATTCGATCCAACAACATCTAATTGAACTAATGTGTAAATGAATTTTTTATGTTACATTCAGACACATAAACAAATTTTATTTCTATTGAATGGGATTCCAACGTAAATTTAGGGGGCATTGTTTTAATAAATTTTGAATTGACACACATATATTTTATTCTAGTCTAGCATAACGAAACCTATATATCTCTATTTCATTTAATCCATATATATCAGATGATAACCCCCTTGAGGTTATTTTTATGATAAATATATATTTTTATTTATAGTTTTAGCATCCAGTAATACATATTTACATAAAAAATGAATGGTGGCATCATACTTAACTGATCCCCCATAAAAGAGAAGAGACTATCATGTTCTTGGAGATATGTTAATATGATGTGTTATTTTATTAAAATTCTAATTAGAACCAAAATCACATTTTTCCAATAGTAGGAGAGTGAAAAAAATATGTAATACCAACTAAGATAATATATGTATAAATGAAATGGATTCAAATATATTTTGGTGATTACTTTCCAAAAATTATATAAAACATTAGATAAAAAGTTTTCAAACATTGGTTCGTAAAAAAAACATCCATTATAACATGTAATTGATTGACCATATGTTTTATATTATTTAATGTTTCTCATAATCATGAATCAATGTAATTTTTTGAATAAAATATGTAATGGGTTTCATATAATTATCCATTTGGTTGGGGATTGATTTTTGGTTTTCTTGAGTGTACATTGGAATGGTAGTGGGTGTTTCTTGTGGATCCCATTGAGTTTCTTTTCATCAGTTATGATGAAAATAATGTTTTGGGATGCAATATTAGAGGACATTTTTAAAATAACCAAATGTTGGGTTCGATGACTAATTTATGTGAGGTTTTGAAAATTATTATATCATCCAAAATGATAAAAATGTATTGCTGATTTCTACTGTTGATTTTAAGGCAATAAGTTTTATTCATGTAATATTGGAATCACGTGAGACTCAAAGATTATAATGTTATACCACGTGTATATGGTATTTAATTTGGTATATTGACATATTTCTAAAGATTATAATTTTATAATTCACTCGTTTAGTGGGTTAGAGATGCCAAGGGCATGGTTGGATACTATGTAATATTATAGATTTTATAACGTTCATATTAATGACACAGAAGATAATTATCCATGTTGATATTAATAGGGATGATATGACTATATTATAAACAATCATGTAGGTAATCATAATCATTAATGAATTATTTCTACTCATCAATGAATATAAAGATAATGGATACTGTAGTTATTTTGTTGTGGTACATAGGTGAAGTTAAATGTTATACTTATTGACAGTAATTAATAATTTATCTATAAAATTGTATGAAATTTATTACTGGGTTTTATTATTCTAGTATGATATCATGTTCATGTGTTACATTAAAACATTTATTCATGATTTAATGATAATTTTCATGAATATGTAAATGTTACATTCCTCCTTCATATTCAGGATACAGTGACCTGGGAGTGAAGGTCATGTTGTTAGTGGAGAATCCATGGATGTTTGAGTTATTATAGTTAGAATGGTGATGATTAAACAAATTAACGGGTACTAAAACCAATATAGGAAATTAGTTTTTCATTAATTCCTGATGTTTTTTATGTTAATTATTAAGGATTTGGAGGACAATCATGTGAGTGTCTATAAGTGAAATTAATTTATTATCATTATGTTTTTTATTAATATTTTATATACACGTGTTTTCAACATCCAGGAACCACATTTGGTGTTAAATATGTTTTAATGCATGGAATGAGTTTTTATTCTCAGAAATGTGATGACTAGGAAACTTATATAATGGGGTGAAATGTGTTATTCAGGGAAATTTTTTCCTTGCAAGCAGAGGAAAAATGACTATAGGGGAACTATTTCGTATGGGTATGTTACCATATTTTATGTACTATATATTTAGTATAAAAAATGGATATTATTTTTTACCCAAGTGTGAGTTTTTTGTTTTGTTTAAACATTAGATTCATTCTTGATTTGCATTAGTGATATGGATGATTTTTACAGTTGATAATGTGACTATGTTTTAAGGAAAAAAATTCCAGATAGTTAGTTGAGTACCCAACCTGTGATATACACATATATTCATTATTTTAAAATAATATTAATTCCTAATCACTCAATTTTACCTTTAGTGTATAATGTAAATGGATTTAACATTGAAGAAGACTTCATTTTTTATCTTATTACCTTCATGCAAGTTAGTTAAGAGTGGATCAACTGATTATTTGTAAGAAACAATAAATGGTGTAATGAGAATACCTTATCCATGAAATATATAATTTCATGATTTAATTTAATGATTATACCCATACAAAAATTATATTTGGGCATGATAATTAATTACTTAATGAAAATTGTGTGTTTTATGTATAAAAGGTTGATATTCTAGTTGTTTAATTTTTACTATGGTAATTTTATGATCCGCCTGAATAATGTTTTAATGGTAATTCATGATGGCTCATGTAGTGATGGAATCATGATCGGTTAGTTTCAACATGGTGGAGTCTATAGCTATGTGAAGCTATGATTAGTCAACTATATCAATAGTATTGTTTTATAGATTCCAGATGAAATTTTTTCGAAATCAAATTGGAATCATCACTATAAATTGGATAAGTGAGACATGGTTATTTATTAAATAAATAAAATCTAAAAATGTAATTGACCATTGGAATTTTTTTGGAATAAAATTTGGGTAACATGAGGTGGATTAACCTGTGGTTATACATAAAACATATTTCCATGAATGTGGTGTCACAAGTAAAATAAAAAAAAATTATTTTATTTCAATAGACCAAGGATTTAGGATAGTTTTAAATAAAAAAATTAAATTTTAGTTTACTCGTAGTATTGTAGAAATCATGAACTCTAACATGTAATCACCTCATGAATGATAAGAGATAATTGGATATACTCATAGATAAATGATGGTACTTTCATTATTATCAAGGGATTATATATAAGAATCAGTCAAGAAGTATATTATTGTAATCCATAGGGAGTGGAAAAATAATTCAACCATTTGAGTGTGGTGTCCCTCATTTTATTTTGTAAGTTAGCAAACTGCATGGGAACCAGTCGTCATAATCGGGACTGGTTGATGTTTACATTTACATAAGAAATTGAGTATGATAAGTCTCATAAACATGCCATTTATTATGTTTGATTATGGAATGGTCATTAGATGTGGTAATAATAACATATTTTTGTTTATATAGAATTTTTTATGCACAGAAGATGGGTTATGAGATGTTATCCACTCGTGGGAGACCCTTATGTAAGATTCATTATGGCATCCAATGGCCATTTATATGATATTACCCCTAGTTATTTTTGTCATAAAAAAATTATTAGTACTAGATTTCCTATCAAATTCCTTGTATAGGTTCATGTATATATTGGGATTGATCACTACAAAATTGTTCAGCCTAGGGTTGTCCTGCGTTGATCCAATGAAGCTTGATCGTTGTTTCATTGGTGCACATATTGGGGCAGAATGAAAATATTGAAAATGTAATTGTTTTTTAATTATATTTAAATGTATTTTGTTTATGGTCTTGGGTGGGTTTACATTAAATGTTATCATTGTAAAAAATTTAGAGTAACTGATATCTACTTTTCGAGACATGGTGCATATTAAATCCGACTGTTTTTTTTGAAATGTTTTACATATGTGTTTTGAAATTTTTTTCTTTGTTTTTTGTATGTGTTATTTGAGAGAACATATATAGAACACCATGTGGTTTTTTAGTTGTTGGCTAATGGTCGTCTAGTTCATTTATTGAAAATTTCACATGACATATTTGATCTATATCGATATATATTTGATTACTTCGATCAAATCATGGACTGAGGTAAATGTTCTTTTGTGGCAAAAGAAGTACTACATTGGGAAATGATATTAGAGAATTTTTATGGGACCAAGTGCATGATTCTATATGAAATTATGTTGCTGGATGTATTGTCTCATGGAAATGGGAATTTGTAGTAAAATAAAAAATGTAGTGATTGATATAGGTCAATTAATGGAAGAGTCGACGATGTGACAATTTCTCAAGTTTAATTAGGCATGAGTAATATTCATATTGTTGTTTCAACATAGTTATGAATGTTGGATAACATTTTAGTTGATAATGTAAGATATGATTTCAATGTCACATTGAATTTAATGAAATGAAACACTACAATTGATTGTAAATTTATGACCGAGGTATGTCAGATCATTTTTTAATTCTAGAAAATTATTCTCAATAATGAGAATTTATATGGTTTGGAAGTTATTGGATCAAATATTTTTTCATAAGGTGTGGGTTCATTAAAATTTCATATGATCTTTTACATTTATATAACTGAAAATTCATAGGAATTCATGGAATAAGTGGGGGGCATTTGGGATTTTTTTGATGCACAATGTAATGATTTTTTTAAAAATAATTTGATCTGAATCATTAGTTCTAACCATGAATCTCAAGAATGTCGACCCATAGCGGGGGATAACATTACCTCTAATAATGCAATATGTGGTCCATGGCCATGAAAGGCCAATATAAAATTACATTTATATTATGAACATGCATCATATTTTTTTTCATACCCAACACCTACTTGTTTAAAGGGGATGTCTTCATTGGTTAAGGGAATACAAAGGTCATGAACAATATTCCAAACTACCTACTGAGAGAATGAATTGTGTATTAGATGGGGTAGTACTACAAGATGTTTGATGTAGGTTTTGGCCAATTATTTGGATAATAAGTGTTCCCTTTAAACGGTGTCTGAAATTATCAATTTTCTAATTTTAATCCTAAAAATTAATTCTTACTTCGTCTCCATATTTCTTAATTCATAGGATCTACATCCCATTGGAAGGTCTCTTCCACCATCAAACAAGGTTTTATAAAAAAAATATTTTTTCAAATTCCCATTCCGGTTTCATTTTTCCCATTTGATCTATCTCGATACGACTATGATTTCAAATACTTAATGTCTTTTGATAATCCCCCATATCAGAATCTATTATCATGTGAAGTCATTTTTCATATCACTGGGGAATTTTTATATTCATACATTTTCTCTTCTTCTATAATGGATTTCATGTTGATACTGGAGTAGTAGTCATCTTCTAGTTTACAGTATGTGTTATATCTATTTTCCATAAATATTTTTATTTCTATATCATTACCCATTTTGTCTCATAATGTACATTTCAAGAATTTCTCTAAAAATGTGAATTTATGTTAATTAAATTCCCACACCATGATGAGATACTCCCAACATCCTTTTTTATTTTCATATAATGTATACCTTGACTAGTACAACCCCTTTAGGGGCACTTATTACGTTCCCTTGGCACCTTTATAAATTCATATATGACCTAACCACATATTATGTGGATTTTTTTTGTTTAATATGATTAAAATTAAAAAATGTGAATTAATTTATTTTGTAATTAATTGATGAAAATGGGATTAGAAAGTCCATGTTTCGTGACCCTTCTTAAAATGAAATTATTGACCATGAACAAATCAGATTAACTGATTGTTGAAATAGAATTAATATATCTCATAGAAATATTTCTTATTTATATATTGAATGATCAAATCGTGATTATCGAATTGATTTTTGGAGTGAACATTAATATAGTCCTTGTGTAATTTTAATATCATTCATTACTATGTCCAAGGAGATAAATTATATATTAAGGCATCACATCCTCCGAGCGATACATGGAGTCTTGTTGTCGCTTCCAAGGATAGAATCGTGCGATAGAAACCAATTCGTTGATTCTTCTGAAATGTGAAATACCACACATAGATTCTGTCTTTTACATATTATAGAGAACTACCTCAATATTTATAAAGGGATAACCTATATTTTTGAAAATTAAATTCAATTAAAAAGATGATTATCCTATAAATCATATTGATATTGTGAAATTTCATGGATTAGTCCATGGGAACCAGTCAAGTGTATCAAAAAGGACACATATGATCTTTTCCAATAGATCATGTAACTTTACCCTTATAGAAAAATACCATGTGTGTAGCCTAATGGAAATAATGTTGTTTTTAAAAACTAAATATTATGGAACTTATGAAACTATATATGATTTTTAACACATATGGAAACCATAGGTGTATGGCTCTAATACCCTCCTTACATGAAAATTAAAAATTATAATTCATAGAGAAATTTATTACTATGATGATATTGGGGTTTTATAGAGGTTTTCAATTATGTTCCAATAATTAATTTTTATATTTATCTATTGCATTTAATTAGTTTTTGTGAAAAATAATCGTCTATATTCCAATGAATGGATATTTTTTGACACCATTAGTGGATGCCTGCTGATTTTTCTCACATGTGGTTTGGGCCACCAATCGATACCTTGATAGATTTCATAGATGAAGTAAGGGAAAATGAAATTAATCAGATATTGGGTATTATTATTTGTATTATTATTGAGTGTTATATCATATAACTGAGCTAGTTTTTAAGATTATGTTTTGGGGTTGTTTTTTGACATTTTTTACACTTTTATGTTAAATTTAATATATTATATAATTTCTTATATGTATCCCATCATTCTAATTTTTTATATAATCAGTAAATCATTTTGAATAATAAAATACCAAAAAAAATTGGTTAATTTTTTATCCAGATGATTTAATATTCAGTTGTTTATTTTTACATTTTTATGTTGGTTTATCTATTATTCATAGATGCTCTCCATGCAGATCATGATTGTAAATTTTCACTATGGTAAAAACATAGACTCTCTTTACTATTTGGAAACATATAGAATATAGGGAGGCATGTGAGAGGTCATGTGGCTAACCATGGATGGATAATTATGATTTAATAGGTCCAAGGATACTAGAAAAGTGTTAAAATATGATTTGGTATATGATGTTGAAATTCATCAAAAACCGAGGGCCCACTCTCTAAAATGAAAATTAATCCATCACTAACACATATAATTTACCAATATTACATTAATAAACAATTATTATTTAGAATAACACCTTATTTACAATTAAATGATTAATGAGGTTATATCTTTAATAACATAGAGGTTATCATCTCTACAATCTGTTCTTGAGAAGTATTAATCCAAATCATGGGATAAACATATCCATTTCAACCATATACATGATTCATAAAACAACTTATAAAATATTATATGTCCCTTCCACCTCTATATAAATAATATAGTAACCTAATTCTTATAGAGATACCTCTCACTCAGTCCTAATATTTTAATCAAAGGACCCTCAATCAATGTTATTTAATCAACCTCAACATCATTAATTATGAACAACAAGGAAGGTTTTGGATTATAACAATGAATAATTTAGATATGTAAAAAATTATTTCAAGCATATAATTACATGTAATGGTCAAAATTGAACAAGGTTATACCAATCCTCTCCATGGTATGAAATGAATAAAAAACTTACATGATTGCTTCCTTGGAATTTGAAAATGATGACGAGCCAATGTAAGTAATAAATTTATGAAAACTCAATATCCAACATAAAACTATATATGAATAACTATCAATAAAATCTACAATCCATATATACTATATAATGTTAATAATCAAATATTGCTTATATGGATACTATTTGATGACCTAGGTAAGAATCTTGTCCTGATAATCACTAATTAACTAGACATCACCAAACACAAAGGTGGAAAACAAGACCTAACATATAAGGAATCTAAATGATATAATTAAACTGAATAATTATAACTATTATTATAAATTTAATTAAACAATACATATAAATTGTGACCCTACACTGAAAATCTAAAATTTTGGATGTATGCATGGAGAATTTCATCTTGGGTCCTGGGTGTTTTCAATAATATCCCACATATCTGAGGGTGGTAAGAACTGTTAATATGTTATTATTTTACTTGTTCCTTATATGACACCCACTATAATAATGTTGTGAATTTATAATTTTTTTAGGTGATACAATCTTAGGCACCATATTAATATATATTTTTTCCCATTTATACAGCTTTGCATCACATTAATAGGTAATACACCCATGAAAAAATGGGTATCCTTATTGAAATTTAAAAAACAAAATATCTTTATTTACACATTTATTCATTTAAAACCCCATAAATATTCAATAGGATAATCATCCAAATTACAATCATGAATGGTTGTGGACTGGATAAAAGATTATACTTCTACTACTAAGCAATGACCTGAATATAGTTGGAGAATCACTTCAAAAATTCAATTTTGTCTTTAATCATCATGATTTAAGGGTATTGTATTCAAAAATCATACACATATATGAATTCCCTACAATAACAAACCATCATGTAATTTTTTACATTCACGTCATCTCCTATAGCATCCATAGTGTGACCAAAACCAATCTTTCGATATATACTCAAAATTATTGAGGCAAGAACTAGAGATTAGGCATGAAACTTTTTATTATATCACCCATCTGAAGATAATTAATATCTAACCGCTTTCTCACTTTCACTAACTCTATTAGTGATGTGGTAAGGCTCATAGATGATACTTTTCCAATAATTGATATTCATGAATAAAATGAAACATCTCAATAAATGGTCCCATCATATGTCTATCACTACTCAATTCCTAAACTATAGAATTCCAATTTTTCATAATTAGAACATCAGTAATGAAAATCCATTTCATGTGGTATGTACAACCAGAAAATACAAAAAACAATAGATATTAATCATATATTATCCATCAACGTATTTGGTTATGATATATGACAATTTACATTAAGATAATTTGAAAAATCAAAACAATGAACCAGCTGCATAAAATATAGAAATTCTAAATTTTTTGACAATTTCCAACAACTTCTATGTAAAAAATTATATATTTGTAAATTTTGTTATTCACCCTCAATAATATAGACCCATAATAGACTACATGAACCAAATATCATTGTTCATATCTAAGATTGATTGTTGATCCACCATAATAACATATGATCATAGTACGCTTATCAATTGACTTCTAGATTAAAATAATATTAATCCTCTATTTTATCCCACTATATCCACTATCACAAGATTCTAATAAGTGAATAATCACCACATAGTGGATAGAGTAGTCATCTGTGCATCCAATCTGGAGAAACCCAATATTAATCATTAATGGTGACTAATGAGTAAAATGTTGTTATAGATCTCATAAACAAATTTATACCTCTAAAAATATTTCATAGCCTCCTCCATATTTCGGTATAATTATAGAAAAGACTCAAATATCTTATTCCCTATGAATTTCACATTTAAAATACAATACTGTCACACTGAGATTTTGTCACATAGATTATTATCAATAAATGTACAAAAAATCCATGATTTCAATGTGTTATTTTACGTTGATTGGGAGTACAATGAAATATCAATGAATTTAAAAAACAAAAAAATAAACCAAAAAGGATTAGAGTTCATACTAATATAGACACTAAAATGACCAACATGTTTTAAATACTAAATGGAATTACATGGTTATAATAAATTCTAGAAATACTCATAAACCTATTATAACTAATAATTGATTCCCTAAAACTATATTCATTCTATAATAATATAAAATAAATATTATATGGCTTTATTTTCCTCCTAAAATATTAAAAGGGTGCATTGATACACAATTTTAGATGAATGTTTTTAATAAATATTTTGTATATCTTCTGATAATTCTTAAAAATCCAAAAGAGAACCCCTTATTATTGGTGGAAATGAAATAATATACCCAATGGGAGGTACATAGGTTTATAAAAACCAAATGAAACAATTATCTTGTTGATACATAAACTATTAATGATTCTTAAGAGATATCATATATGGTTAAAAGTATATGTTCTTTGTGGGTGGGATAATCAGAAAGGTGAGATCAATCTCACTCTCTTTCATGGAAACCCACTGATTTACTAATAAAAAATAGCTCATAACTAAAACAAATACTTGATGAATGACCAAATGAAATTTACAAACTTCATTAGAAATAATATATTTAATCAAGGATATAATCAGTATGGAATTTTGACTATCAATCCTTATATGACCAATCGTCAAGTATAACATCATGAAATAGGCATGACACCAACTATAAATATATAAGAATGATACATAAGGATGATAGAAATTTATTTTAACTTCATATTAAATCCTTCAGTAAATTTTTGAGATCACATTGAAACTACTCATCTGTATAAAAATGAAAATCTAAACATATTTATAACAACCCATTACTAAGTCGCACAATGGAATCCTATGAAATCAAATGGATAAAATCCATATTATCAAATCAATTAAAATTACACCATATAGGATAAACATTGTAAATGATAATAACTAAATAATCTATAAAATATGAAATAATAGGATACCCTTTATTAAATAATGAAGAATCAAATGGTGAAAAATCTAAAACATTACATTGAACTATTGATTTCATGATATTACAATATCAAGGAGTAGGATCAATAGTATATAAATTTAATGTGTCTTAGACTACATATACTTATTAAATATCGTTAGAATAAGAACCTTGTCGATTGTATTTTCATAGACCGTATCCATTATATCCTACAACATGACTTATAGAACCCAAACTACTACTCTATTATTCTATTATTTAACATTCATTTGATCCTTAGCTCTGATTAGATATTCTACTAATATTCCACTACAGAGATTTCATTTAATAATGTTTTGAGTTTAAAATTTTCAAACATAATGGAAATTATTTAAGTATTCAAGAGAACTGAGAATGAATCCTTTTATTCCAACCTCATCAGCAAAACAAATGAGAAGATTCCACATAAATTATGAAATGGACTACCACATTGGATGCTCTATCAACCACCTATCTCCTGTGAATGATTAAATAAAAAATTTCTACTTCATGATTACACAATATTAATCCCTAATGTAAAATACTAATTTTATGGTCATCAAACTTCATTATGTTTCCTAGTATATTTAGTGATTGATTAGAAAAATTTGAGAATGTGTATAGGGAAATGACCTGCATCTGAACTTATTTTTATTATTTAAAAATGTAATTTCGAATTATGTAATGGTATTATTCATCCCTAGAAAACATTAATGAATATGTTTAATTACTAAAAATTTAATTTAATACACTATATCTAATCCCCCAATTTTTGATTCATGAATATTATGGCCCTAACAACCCTTAATGTATTTAGATGAAAAATCTAATAAAATGTTACTTTACTGGAAACCTATGATATCATTTTAATTTCATCATCCTACACTACTAAATCCCAATAGTTCATGGTTGTCCCATTGATCATAATGGTTTCTATCTCCGCTATCATCTAAATGGTTTTCTCAAGATTTTCAAAAGTATATTAAATCGACATCACCATTATATCAGTGTCCTTTAGGCCACCATCAACAATGAAAATGGTATGATGATAAATATTAAATGTCAATGTTATCACTAAAAATAATATTATTTCTCAAAATTTATCTATATATATATATTTATATTTATTTATAAATAAATATAATATTTCTTAGAGTATATAATAAATATTTGATATTGGATCATCATGTGGTTCTATATAAGATATCAATGTGTAATACTCATTCCACCCTCACGGAGCTCCACTAGAGTATGTCGTGGTGGAATTTATCCATAATGAAAAAAAATTATTCAATAGAAAAAATAGTTCATGATTATAAAATTCAATGAAATGAGTAATAATTATCGTGAATAATAACTCTATAATCACCACATTCAAATATTGGATCAAAATCATTGCACTCCCTTTAGGATCATATATCAATAAATGGGATCATTAATATATACCAGATAAATAAAAAATCAATCATATTCAATAACAAAAAAAATAAATCTATTAGATTCATTTATTTGATTATGTGACAAAGAAATCATTATAATTGTTACTTTTAAAATATAAAATAATAATCCATAAAATTATCACTATGGAAATAAATATTTTTAAATAAAATTGATTTAATGTCAATAATGTAGTCTAAATATTAGTCTTGAACACATTACCTGTTTCCACCCAAACATAAGAGTAATAAATTTCATACATAAAATTTTGTATAAATATTTTATTTAATATTTACAAATCAATATATTTATTTTGATAAGGAAAAAATACCTACCTTAGTATCATAGAAATTCCTCAAACATGGGTTATATAGTCCCATGACCATGGTCCATACCTGTATCTAACGCATACTATATCCTGTCAACAAAGAAAAAATCAAATTAGAAAAGAAAATAAATATAGAACATTTTCCTCTTTTTAAATTCATTATCCTGGTAAAATGTCGTCACTGTTAATGTTGAATACAACAAGCCTCATGAGGGCCTCCAAGTACAATAGTGCCTTAAAACTAGCAGTGTGGTTCTAGAAACAGTGTTTAGAGATTATACCTCATGAAGATATTTCTATAATAAAAATCAATGTATAAATAATTTCATTTATCATAATGAAACCTTAAAAAATTTACATCATATCAAAATTGAAGAATATATATACAGAAAACCATAATATATAAATTTCAACTAGATAACAATATATAAATGGAGAATATTTAAATTAAATATCCCATTACTATTTTTATTTAAATTTTTTTCTTAAAATGATCAAATATTTATAAAATTTTGATAAAATAACTGAAAAATTGGAAATTCACTAGATTGATTTTTGACATTGTTTTCATAATTCACACTAAATTTTTCCTAATCATTTTTTAGTGGAGGATTTTTAAAAAATATATCTAAATAGGTTTTTACATTTAAAAAATTCATCCATTTTAGTTTCTTTAATTTAAATTATATTTTAAAAATTTAATGCAATATTTTCTATAGGATATTGAAAAAATACTTGTAAAAATAAATAAATGTTTTAAAAAAAAATAAGATTTAATTATTAAATTATCCAAAAATTTGATTAGGGGACCCTTTTTGGATCTAGAAATAGTTAAACAGAAGCTTATGAAATGAAATAAAATAGTATATGATAATAATTTTCTAGTTATAAACAAAATTGAATTTCATACAATTTTATGTGAACCTAAAAATTGAACATCCAATTCAATCGACGATAAATTTTGATCCAGGTGTTCTTTCGAGCTTTTCAATATATAAAATTAATGACAAAAAATATTTATATCACATCATAATATGGGATGGTTATTTGACATAAAAAGACACATAAAACCTGTTAATCATAGTTTTCATTTCAAATTCAAGGATTTTTGAACACTTGATCTGATTTCACCTTTGTTTATGAGTGTCTTCATTTTCTTTTTTGGTCTTCTATGATATTATTACATGGATTTATATTTATATTAATATTGTGGTTTGGAAATTGTTTTGGTTTTTCCTCTATTGGTGTTTTTCATCTAGTATTTTATCAATATATATTTTGGTTTTTTTCTATAAATTTATGTATACTTTGTGATAGTATATTTATATGAAACAATATTTTTTTATAAATTTCAAATAATTGAATATTTGAATATATATTTATATTTGTTTATGAATATTACAATATGCATATAAATGCTTATGTCCATTTATGTATATATTTATATATATGATTTTTGTATATATATTTATATGTATTATCTTTATTTGTATGTGTGTGTGTGAAGATTCATGTTTTTATTCATAACCAATTATGTAAAATTATTTATACTTTTATTTTAAATAAGATATATATATATCTATTTTTAAATAAAATTTTCCGCAATTATATATATATTTTTATATTACTCATTACTCATTATTTGTAATTTATTATTTATTAAATAGTACTCGTAATCTATTAAATTATTATATATTATTTTTGTATTAATTTATTATTACTTTATTACATAATATGTATATTTTATTTTTAACTTATTATTAATTAATTTTTATTAACTTTTAATTAAATTAGTACTTTTGATAAATTATAATAGATTTTTTATTATTTATTATTTATATTTATTATTCATTATATAATATTTAGTATCCGATATTTAGTATTTAGTATTTAGTATTTAGTATTAATTATTTATCATTTATTATTTATAATTTATAATTTATATTTACTTATTTATTATTTATTATTTATTTGTTAGTATTTCTTTGTCAAATACATATTTTTTATTTACTGTTTTGTGATTAACTATTTTTTTATTTATTATTTGTTATTCCAAATATATTTTTTATTTGTTAATTATTATTATTCATTAATATTATTATTTATTTGTACATATTTATATGTATTTATGGGTACATATTTATGTATATTTATTTCTCTATACCCACAATAAAATAGAATGCAAAATTGATAATGTATTAAAAAATATCCAAGAGGTAAGGGTTTCAAATTACACCCAAAAAATAAATATTCTTAATTTGTACATTTTGTATTCATGATATATATATATGATTGTTAGGATAGATAATTAATAATAAAAAATTACAAAGTAGATATTTATTCGAATAAAAAAAATTACAAAAAATAAATATTTCAGCTAAAAATTTCACGATGATGTAGAAAATTGTAGTGGAATTATTATCATCACTTTTTCGAAAATGATGTGATATTTTTCCTGATGCATATTCTCAAGGAGGTGTTGAAAAACCACAAAAAATGATTTAGTAGTGGTTGAAACAACCTCTAAACATAAAAACCCCATCTCTAATTATAATTGTATCCTAAATTAAAACCATAATAATTTACAGATGTTTTGGAATACTCCCTTATCACAATAATTATCCTTTCTAACCAAATAAACCATCATGAATATTATACATTTCCTTTTCTTGGCCTATAACCTTAATTAATTCCCATGTACTAATGATCCATGTGATGTGTGTGGGTACAACAAAGCAGAACACTGATATTGTTCTCTCTAAATATAAAAAGTCTTATTATAGTTATTCTGAATTTTATATGATGATAATGTGAAAATATATAAATTAAAATCTTCAACAATACATGTGTTTTTAAGGGACACCTTATGTTGATAATACATGTTTCTAAAATTTTCCTGGAATCTCTAAGCATGATACATAACATAACAAAAGGTTATAGAGTCATCCACAAATAATAATAACAGAAATGAATAATAAAATTGTGTTAAATAAACACCCACCATCAATACTATTTTTAATGATCCACATCCCACTGGTTATATTAGAACCTATCCTAATTACCATCATATGTTGTCAATAGTTCTGGAGGATTGATAGGAACCTATTTTCGATATTATCATATGTGATTATAAAATAGTGAGGTTGGATTATCACCTACCAAATATTCTATTATATTTTATCATAAATACACTAGGTTAAAAAGGAACTCACCTTTTATATTTCCATATGTCATTATCAATTCATGAGATCATATAGGAATTCTTCCTAAGTATCACCTAATTTTATCAAATGTGAGGGTGAATATTTAACCACCCATATAATATCTCACATTATTGAGCTACTGATCATATTGGAGCCCACTATTACTATGGTACCTCAGAACTAATATCTCATGTTTTATTATAAAATCATAGTGTTTTTAAAGATAAACGTTTTAACTATGGGATTATCAAATATGAAATTTTATAGAATTCAAATTATCATCGAATATCACAATAATCTGACAGAACTCATGGATGTTTTGGGTTTGATGACATAAATTAGTAATTATGTAATAAATTAAATTTAAAAAACGTGTGAAAATTTCTCAATAGTCCTAATCTTCTAGTATCCTTTCTAGATATCAAAAAATATAATATCATTTCCTTACAAACTAGAATTAAAAAATATGAATATCATTTACTCATATTATCAATAAAGGAAAACCAATCTAAATTTCATCACAGATTATATCATTATCTTATGAGAAATCTTGTGTAGGAGTGAAATTTATTTTAATAAATAAAATGAAAAAAATTCAATCCAAAAAATCATGATTGAATGACATTTATTTTGTAATGAACAAACATAAATCATGGAAAAAGAGTGAAAAAGCCTGGGATAGTAAATATGGTCCATGGATTATAATTATATCCATAATATTTTAACAAAAGGACTGTACATAAACAGAAAAATGAAAATTATTTTTCATGTATACACACATACACATTCATCTCATTGTTGCCTTGGGCTAATCAGATGAGATTATTCATGGAACTTTTATAATCCCCGTATATACCCTTGGTCAAGGGATAACACCACCCATGTCCCAATTTGGATTAATATAAATCCAACTATATTTCCTTTGGCTTAAATAAATTTTCTTATATACCCCATTCTAATTATATAAATCCTCTTTAGTAAAATTATAAAAAGTAAAAATCTAGATGTAATGACTTTGTCTTGGGTATAATCCCACCTTATACCATTTGGATTTCGATAAATCCTCTAGTGTATCATTTTTTCATGCAACAAAGCCTCTAATATACATTTGGATAATCATAAAATATAAGATATACCACAGATTTAAGGTTTCATAATGGATACCACCCTCTATTATTCAATGTATATGTGTTAATTTGGAAATAAATAATTCATTAAATAATTATGAACTGATTGAATGAAAAATTGTATTTATATGATTTCTAGACGATTTAACAAAAATTTACCACAATATTTTAAAAGGATTATTCAAAAAAATCAATGACGCATAATTTTATTAAAAACAAAAATATGTGTGTGATTGAATAATAAAAAATATACATGTAAGTAAACCCATTAGATTTAAATAGAATAATGCATGTGAAATCATAAATTTGTTTTTTTTTTGAAACCAATCTTATCACATTCTAGCATGAAAATTTAAGTGTCAAATTGAAACGTAATTTATAAAAAGCTGATTAAAAAAAATTGAAGAAATTAATTTATAATATTAAATAATAATAATATAAAATATAAAATACGTAATGGTTATCAAAATATATGTTAATTTTAACATTAAACAGTTTTATATTAAAAGTATGGTAACATGTTTTGACATTAAAAATACGTTTTTGAAAAACCAAAATTTTCAGAATATATATAAAGAGAAGAATTATAAAATTGGAACTACAAAATAGGAAGGATGAATGAGATAACACAAAAATGTGGGATCAAAATATAATTAATAACATTACATGGATGGGAAAATAAGAAGAAGTTAGGAATATATTAATTAAATAGGGTGATAATTATTCTCAATATTAATATTGATTTATGGGGACTAAATTCTTCGTTGATGAATAATGATTTACAAGTCTAATTTCCCTCAATGGAATTTTATTATAAGATTATTGAATTTCTTATTGGTGGGTTAATAAATCATGGAAGAAATAATTTCATGAATATTTATTATAACTCAATGAAGGGAATTGAGTTAATAAAAACCCATAATAAAATAGTAACATAATAATCAAATAACATATGAGGGATACGATAAAATGGAAATTAAAATTTCCGAAAATAAAAAATTTAGTCATTATATTTGAAATAAATGTTAAATTAAATACACAGGATAATAGAATTATTTGTGTACAATATCAGACAAGTCACTAGGCACTAATGATGAGGAAAAAAACCATGCAAATATTTTTTTCATTTGAATTGATGGCCATTAAATGAAAAGCATTCTCATCATACCCCTTTAACTCAGTGAAATTGGACAAGAAATTCATTGCGCTTTTATATAATTATATATATTAAATTAATTATTTAAATATTGTACAGGTCTCAAGGATATGATAATTTAGAAATGATGCATCGATGAAATTAGTGTCATAATTAGTTTCCCTTAAAATAGATGATTTTAAATGATACATTAAATATCATTAATAGTTGTTTTGTTATTATAAAAAATATTAAAGTTTTACAACATACAATATTAAAAATAAAACACTCTGTATAATAAAACATATGTCAGAATGGGTGATTTTTTTATAAGAAACAAATATTGTGGTCTATATATTTCCGCTGCTTACGCCAGGCATTCATAAGGATCAAATTATGTTAATTAGAACAATTTATATGAAAATTATTCATATAATAATATTTTCATAAAAATGATATATCTTATTATCCATTATAGATATTAGGTTGTTTTTAACTATTTTTACCATTTTATGTTAAAATTGAATCGTTGTAGGCTTCTTTTGATAATATTATTGATTTAGGGTGATATATTATTATAAATATAAATAATTAACATTAAAATTATGAATAAATATGTGAAAATTATTATATTACTATATTATAAAAAAATTATTTATTTTTCCATAGTCATCCCGGAGTGGGGTGTATAGAATAGTTCACAATGGTGTTTAAACTGACAAATATAGAAGTACCATATAACATAATGGGTGAGTATGGAAAACAATATATATATTATTTTTATAAAAAATAATAATCACATTTATATTTATTTTGTTTTTTAATCACATAATACATGGTATGTATATATAATTTCAATTAATAAAAGATATTAGAATAATAATTTGTTAGAGGTAGTTGTTCACAAAATGCATGATTGGAATTCTATTAATTTTATATGTTGTTTGGAAGGAATAAATAAAGGTTGTCAAGTTTTATTAGTTATAATTAAGTATACTAATAGTGTTTGAGATCATTTTATTGTTTTGGTTATGGTAGGATAGGAAGATAACTATTTAGAATAAATGGATAACGATTATGAAATAATAATATTTGGACCTTCAACATCCTCTTGAATTTATTCTTTGAAATGAATGGAATAGAATAAGTTATTTATATTTTAGTCTTGTGAAAATGAGCTATAATTATATTATGATAAAAATTGAATATGATCAGATATAAATTTGGAGTAATGGTATTTCCATGATGGGTTTTATTTGTCCAATTTTATTTGGGATGAAAGGGTTACTTTTTTGAACATCTATTATTTTTCATCAATGGAATCAAACAATTCAAGGTTTGAAGGTTCTAAAATATATAATAAATAGATTTTGAGGTGTTATATATTTGAAAAATCATTCGTAATTTTTTTGGATTGATGTTTTCAATATTTTTCATTTCATTAAAGATTACGTTTTTACACTTTAGAATTTACATTATTTACATAGGTTACTATTTTTTCTAAGTAATATTTTAATTAATAAAGATAAAATAACCACTATTACAAAAATTTTTATTGATTTTTATAAATATAACTTTTATTTATTATAATTATATATTTAAATAACAAAATCGTATATATTAAATTAAAAAATTAAAATATAGAAAAACAAATTTATTGAAAAAATGTTGATTTAAGCATTATATCATGTCAATATAATTTATTATTTATTATGAATATAATATATGATAAAATTCATTTATAATGTATTGACGAAATTATAATTACATTTTTCATTTTATTATTATAATTTAATATTCTAAAATAACAAATTAGTACTAAAAAAATCTATGAAAATCAATGCTTCATCATTATGATGGTTGTTAATATTAATAATAGTAATCACAATTTTATGAAGATGAATTAAATTTATCATATTACACATTATTATTTTGATAATATATCTAATGAAATTTATTTTTATTGACTTGATATTTTCATTTTATGAAAACTTGTTTTTTATTATAAGTTACTAAAAAAACATTTTTCAAAAAAAAAATTTAATTTATATTCCAAAATGTTGTATATGTGTCTGATAAATTCAAAACATTTTTTATAAATGAGGTTTTTACATCATATCTATATATTATTTTAAATAATTTTTTTCAAAAATATTAATTTGTTCTTATATTATGATAATATAATGTAAGATTTGGCATTATCAAAATTATTTTTTTTACTATTCACCAAAAAAAAATTATTTTAAAATAATTATTAAATTCCCCCTTTAGTAATTTTGATATGTGGAATTCAAAAATGATGTTAATTTTTTGATAATAAAATTTTAAAAATTATTAAATTTAATAAATAATTTAAAATTCAATATATTTATATACATATATATTGAAAAATGACTTTTATGTCATAAAGTGTTCCAAACCATATTTATTACACACATTCAAATTGATTGAATCCATTTTATTCATTAGATTTTTTATTATTTTCCTTTTTTCATTATAATAATTATTTCATGGATCATATTATATTAGTGTTATGTGATAAAGTAGATATCAAACATAATTTTTTAGATATATATATATATATATATATATGATAAAATCATATCTCATTAAATTCTCCCGCTCAAAAAAAAGAATGCATCCCTGGGATTTTAATTATTAGTCATTGATGAATGTATGTGGGGGTACTGGTAACATATTTACCAATCGGTATATATGTTTTAATATGACTTATGTATTCATTTCTAATTATATATAATAGTATATATCATTTCACTAATAATATTGAAAACTAATATGGTAATATATACAATTATATATATATATAAATAATTCATTCTCTAATATATTCCATTCAGAGAAGAATTTGAATATTTATGAAATAAAACAACAATGAAACTATTTCTTCTTAAAAAAATTCACTAAATTTAACCTAAATAATGTATTAATATTTAAATCATTATTTCAAACACTGTCAATAAATATAATATTTCAAATAATGTGATAAATATAACCAAAAACACTATATATACCTTTTTAGTAAATAGATAATAACATTAATGTTATTGTACAAGATAACTCATTTTTTCTAAAATGAATAATCCCTTTAAAAATTACATTCCAATAATCAATAATTAATTATTAAATAGTTCTCCCTAATAATATAAACGTGGAATAAATTCACATTTCAAGGATATTGACACAATTTAATTTTTTTCAAAAACAGTAAATTAAATCTTCTGAAGATCAATACTTTTATTTTCATTTATTCCAGATATCGTTTATGAAAGTATAGAATATCATTCCTCAATTTCCCTAATTAATAAAAATATCTGTGATTATCATCACTTATTTTATAATAAGATATTAACCTCATTTACATGTGTAGTAGAGGGAATGATTAATTTTTCATCATAAAATTCAAATAATAAAATTTGTAAACCATTTATGTATCCTCCATTTTGGTAACAACATACAATGGGTTATTAATACACAAAAATAACTTATTAATTTCCATGAACATGTATCTTTTATATACTAATATAATAAATGTAATTGATATTATTTATTATATAATTAGGATCAGATTATCCTGATAATTTATTCCCCTATAACAGCTTTTTTATAATATATAATTCATTTGGTCAACTAATGACTCTCTATTTTTTGTACATGGATATATTTTGAAAATTTTCAATTATATTCTCTATTTTTTGTTTTCAAACTTATACTTTATTCCTTTATAATGGTTCATTTCTGATAATGTGATTTAACTCTATAATAACACTCCATATTGTCAAACTAGTAATGCATTTGAGACTCTTTATCATGCACCATGTAATGTTTGCGTAATTCCCAATAATTATTTTTATTGTAGTTAGAAATTTTTATAAATTTTCAAGATCCTAAGACCACATATAATATTTGGATATGAATATAATTTCCTAATTACCATCATAATCTATAATTTAACATCATTTTAAGATATTATTATATACATGCACATATCAACTTGATTCTTCATACGAGAATCCTTTAAATTTCACTAATATAAGAAAAAATTGACTAAACTAATTCACAAAAACAACTAAAAAATACATTGATACAATATATGTTTCCCCATAATTTTATTCATGGGTATAATTCTAATCAATATATATTTAATAATTAACATTTCTACTATGTGAAATTATCCAAATTAAAATTCCACAAATTTAAAAATATTATTAAATCAAACTATAGCATTAAAACTCATATAACCCTTTGGATTAGTAATATTTTTTAATAGTAAAATATGTAACATATATAAAAATACATGTGAAATTTTATTTATAATTAGACACATGTGGACTCCCTTATATTCATCTAATTGTTGATATTCATCTTGATAACAGTGGGTACAGAAACATAAGAATTATCTTAGCTCAAATTCTTATTATGATAAAACATATCAATAAGTCCAGAATAGGTAGATACTAAGAATATGGGAAATCATTTGTTAGAGTGAAATTTCATGATAAGAAAACATATAAAATTAATATCATTCCATAAATACTAATTGAAATATAAGTAATAATGAATGTAAATATATATACCATCATAAATGGGTGTGTAATATTGTGTTCATAAAAATGTGTCGTGAAATATAATATTATAAAAACAATTATTACATAATATCAGGTAATTAAATAAAGCATATTATCTTATTTCAATGTGACCAAAAATTAAATTCATCACATAGTATGAATCATCTAATAACTTCTATACCTTATTTTTTAATGGATAATCCTATTGTGTTCAAATTTCCTTAGAAGAAAATCCCCCTTATACACAATGGTATTTTGGAAAATTCCACTTATGTACACATTATTATGGGATTAATTTTTTAACATAAATAATTGGAAAGTAATTTTTTTTCTCATTTTCAATATTTATTAGGATAAATACCCCCATGTACCCTTTGACGTGGGATAAATCCACTTATGTATCATTTAGTGGTCTAGATATATAATCCGTACTACTGCATTATAGGGGAATATGTTACCCCACCTATCTATCATCCATAAATATGTGGGATTCTAGAAAATAATCATTACTCACTTTATTATGAACCCATAGATAGAAAAATCAATTTTATGAAATTCTTATATAGTAACACAGAAATTAACCCCAAGAATGTAAATAGTTAATACCCAAAATTCATCACCCAATAGAGTATTTCATAAGATCATTTAATGGTTGATTAATTAAGTTTATTTATCTTTTATATAATTTATTTAATGGTAAATTGAAAATGGTGGAGAAATCATAAATGAGTATTAATGGGAATTTATCATTATCATTGAAAAACAAGTTATTGGGTCCTTGAAAATCAATTATTTAAAATATAATGTGGAAATTTATAAAAATATTATTTTTTAAAAATTATTTATTAGTAATATTTCCTTATAAAGGTCTATTGTCTATCACAATAAATGTGTAGTGTAAGATAAATTATTTTATTTTTTTTTGGATTGAAAACCTATTTTAAATGTTGTTATACCGTGGTTGAAAATCCACATTGTAAAATAGTGGTAGTAATTATATCATGAAACATGTAAATATTAAAAGGATGCTAAAATGATATATAAAATAAATTTAGTTTCCAAATATAAATTATAAAATTAGTAAGCATAAAAAATATGGACAAGGTGGGGATACCACCAATAATGTCTATGTTAGTTATTGTCAATAGTGAATTAATTTTTATGTTGAATAAATGCACCCTAGAAGGGGTGATTTTATTTTAAATAGAGATTATATTAGATAGAAATATATATTAACATTAATAAATTATAGGGTAGAAGAAATCAACATTTAATGAATAATTTCCATGAATATGTATTATAACATAACGAAGGGAGTTTTGTTAAACAAATCATTATCAAAATGGTAGTATATGATCAAATGAATGTAAGAGGGATTCAATGAAATTTATATTTAAATATCATTAAAAATACTCATACTTCTTATATATGATGTAAATTTTTTCACACATGACATTTTATTTTCATTAATGGATCCAATTTAGTTATGACTCTCCATTTTTCTCTCGAGAACAGGGTGTGACAGGTTACAATTTTTTAGGTAAATTTATATTTATTTTTTCCTAGATCCATTCAATGGGGGTTTTCATGAAATACTGGTGAAACATTGGGCTTTTTTGATAGAAAAATATGTGGCTCATGGTTAGAAATATGTGAGAGGAACTATGAACCCTTTCCCTAGAAATAGTGTTTACAATTTGTACTTTTGGGACAATTAAGAATTCATGGTATCCCTAAGATTCAGAAAACCATGAAGGAAAATAATGTGAAATGTCCAGGTCCATAAAAATAGGAAAATTTCTATTAATTACTCTTGCGAATTAACCATAATCCCCCCATCTACCAACCATGAGATTTTTATCCACGGGGCCTCCTCCATGATTCCCTTGAAGACTTGGGACTCAATCATTGTGTAGTTTTGACACTGATTCATCATGTATTCATTCAATATGTTGTTCTTCCATTTTTTTCCATTTTTTTAAGGGTTTTATTCAACTCTTTCTTGGGATCCAATTTTCCAAATGGGTTTTTGACCAATGAAGGGTTTGATGATGTGTTGTTGTGTGAGAGAATTGTTTTTTTTTTGCTTAATATTCCATTTTAAGTCCTTTTGGTGGTGCGGTTATTATTTCAAACTAATTTTCCAAAGTATCCATGTTTGAGGAAGATCACTCCATGATTTAAATTTTTTAGATTCTTCTAATATTCCTTTTTTTGGATTTTAAAATGTGTACTATGAATTTCGTGGGTACTGGGAAATATGTTTTGTAATGAGTTTGACATGGGTGTGTGATAAAAGTGTTACTTTTGAACGAATATGTTTTTTATTATTATTTTATTCATTTTGTTGCAACGTGGGATTGTCATTATGATTATAAAAAATTTGTGAAATGTGTTTTCAAATGATCTTATGGTGAGGATATGTTTTAATGTGGGTTTTCAAAAATATAATGATTTATTTTTGAATCTGTGATTTTGTTTCACACCATTAAATGTTATCTTAAAATTATTTAAATGATGTGTAGCATGTTGTATAGATGAAATTGTTTTATCCATGGCTTTAAAATGGTCTTTGCCCATGGAAAAGATTGTATTGAATCTAGGAATTTATGCGGATGATTCCAAATGAGTTTTTATGAATTGTTAATGTGTTCCAAAATGTATTTTAAAAATTATTTGGTAATTGTAAAGTGGAAGGTGGATTGTTTATATACAACATTTTTTCAATGAGATTGTTTTTGAAAGGGGTGAATTTCTAATGTTCATTAAATTCTTCGCATTGATTTTTGAATGGTCTTTTCTGTGATATATGTGAATTGTTATAGAGACAAATTTGAATAAATGGTATATTAGTGGGAAACCCATTACTATTATTAATGTGATTTGAAAGTAGAAATAATGGATTATTCTATTGGATTTATTATAGTTTAGTTGGGCGGGGAAAATATTAGATTCACATAGCATGATTTGTAATTACAACATGAACTAAACATGTGACAATATCAGAGACCACTAGGCATATAGGATGTTCACTATATGAGGCACAGGTATGAGAATTAAGTTGGTTATGGTTTCTATATCATCCATCACGAAGTTATGACATTTTTTGTATAAGGAACTAGCATTAAAAATTTCATAATCTGGATTATTGTTAAAAATTCACATTGATGGTATTTTCCTGTTTAGAGATTTTGTAAATTAGGTCATAACATATACATAACAACTTGAATATTATATGTATCCACTTCTACATAGTATCCATTTTTTCATATGATAGTAAGTCTTTGAAAAAAAGTGTCATGTCTAGTTCCATGTTTTAGAGGGTATGACTTTACATTGATCCCAACCTTGAACCTATTCTTCTTTATGGCCTCTGAAAAAATTTCAATGAAAATGGAGGAGCATAAAAATCTCATTACGGTATATATGAGGAAAAAAACAGATAGTTTTTTAAAACAACAAGCTAACCATGAATACAATATAATAAGTAACAATTTTCACCATTATGATGTTGTAAATACTCTTCACTGAAACAAAGATCATTACATTAAATTTTGTAACAATGATTACAAAAAAAACCATTGAAATAACACATAACATATATATGTATCATGATAAATAATCATACTTAAATGGAAAAATGATATAGTCTACATCCACACATATCACTAAATGGAATAGCCATACGACCGACTTCTCTATCTAATTTATTGGTGGTTATAAATTAACCACCCATCCGAGTTTATCATGACACCACCCTTCATTTGGTTTATCACAAAACCACCCGTCAAATGTCCAAGTACGAAAAATCATACCGCATATAATATTTCAAATATAAACATTTCACTAATTTCATTTCATTTGAAATCACATGAAATCATTTCAGGATATTGAAATAATCTATAATTTTCATAAATCAATTTCAAAACTAAAGCACCCAAAAATAGAAATAGGTTTTTCATTATTCATTTTTTTATAAACATTAAGGCTTATAGGGGTAGCCAAATAACGATTACGGTGGCGGAGAGGTCATTGTCGACGAAAATGTTAAAAACATTCTATTTTTAGTTTATTAAAACACTTTGTAGAAAATAGATTCGCGTTGAATTAAAATCAAATTAAAAGGGTTTAATTATACACCATACAAAAGAATTAGGTGAATATTATCATAACAAACCCCAATAAAATGAGATTGAGACGAAGTCCCTTACCTCGGGTCTGATATGATCTGTTCATTCATTAATTTCATGAATAATAAACATAAGATTAATTTTACATTATTAATAACCTTTTTCATGTATATTATACTTTTTATAGCACTTAATAACATTCATTATTAATAAGAGAATAATTTGAGTTCATATCGGGCATTTTGTCGATGTTCGGTACATGAGTTAATAATAAACTTCTTATAATTACTAGTTGATCACGTGGTCAAAAGTCCATTATCTCCAGAATGATATTCATGATTTATATATATTATATATCATATATATCTGGTATATATATGTATTTATAATAGTACATAACATTGGGAGATAAGAAAGGAAATTCACCGTTCGTGGAGACGGTAAGTCGTACATATGCATGAACTCTACCTTCATTTATATTTCATATATTAATGGAATGAAACCATAATGATACATAGGAATATTATAATTAAATTATAATATCATATATAATTTAATTAACTACATCCTTTATACGTCCCATGTATTTTATAAATGACTCATATCACTTTGCGGGGCCTATAGTCTGCACTTTCTCAAATGAAATTGTCATATTTTCCCATTATGGAAATGACAAAGGTATTATATAAATGAAAATTATAGAATAATAAATAGAACATAAAAATAATATATAAATCATATATAAATACAGTTCTATCATAATGTCCTCCAAAATAGGTGTTAGGAGAATATTGAACAATCATCGTTTCGTGAGGCAACAGTTCTCCGTCCTTAAAAACAGTATGTTCATTACCCATTAGACTGAGGTGTGTCTAAGTGTAGTTCTAATAATTTTTATAAAGACAACCTACTATATTTATGATACTATTGTTGTTATAAATGAATGGAATAAAAATATTTTAGTGGGGTTTTGGATTAAACTAAAATAAAATAACATAAGAGTAGATGTTACCTTTAAATTGGGTAACTCTCTTTGGTTTGAACAAAAATGATTTCCTTAAGTGATTTCTGCCTAAGGTAAGGATTCTAGGAGTAATAAATGGAAGTAAAGAGATTATTTATGTTGTGGTTGGACAAGCCACAACCCTTGAGATGATTGTGTAAAGGGTTAGAGGTGAGGGATATTTATAAAGTGGGGAGAAGCTCTTTAGGAATGTTTGAAAATATTATTTTACTGTATAATGATTTTTGGTTTCTAAAGGTACAAAAATCATTATATTAAATTATAAGATGACTCATGTTCGAAATAAAATAATCTAATTTTAATTAGACTTTATTTGGATATTCGTTTAATATTTATTATCTTAATTATTTAAATCTTTCATTAATGAGGTAAATAGTGCATCATTATTGTATCATAAATTATATTATATATTTGGTGTCTAAAAATTATTAAAAAAACACCATGATGTAGGAAATAGTTTTATATTTCATATGAATATTTATATTCTAAGATATACCTTATATAACCACATGTAAAAGTTTATTTACTAAATGATATATGTTTAAGTCATTTTTGGATTGACTTTAAATTAATTAATATAAAGTGTCAATATCACTCTGATGTGGCTCCATGGGGTCCCAAAAACTGCCCAAAGATTCCCAAGATAAAAAATGTGTCATCAAATAGAATTATGATATGTTTTAGCATAATTTAATATTATTATATAATTTTTACTTTGAATAACCTTATATACATTTAATCGTGGCAAATAAAAGTCAATAGTTACTATTCACCAAAAAATTATTTTCATATTATTGAACAAATATTCCCTTACTAATAATAACCATGTATGTTGGATTTTTGAAATTCAATTCAAAGAAGTGGTAAAATAAAATTTAAATGAAGAAGTCGGTTTTTAGCAAGTACACAATGTTTTAACTGTTCATAAAAAATTGAAGGTTTTCAGAAAAATACCAAAAATTCAGACTAAGATATATTTGTTATTCCTAATACAGAAAATATGTATATTTCACCAAATTAAAAACATAGAATTTCATTTACTAAATTAAAAGTAATTCCCATTTTCAAAATAAAAAATGTGTTTTTATGAAATAATAAATATCCAATTATTGACACTTGTTTATGTCCAATTTCAATGAGAATTTACTTCCAATGACAACACTTAGATTAAATGGAAAATATTTAACTAATTAATCATAAAAACCTATTAACAAGATAATCTAACCATAAAAATAAATTATATTAAAAGGCATTTTGGAATTAAAATACAGTATTTTTCACTATTCATTAGAAAATTAATTTTACCATAAAAATACCTAAAAATTACTGAACGTAAATTTTGATATCCTGATTCTAAAAATGAATATCATTTTTTCAAATAGAACATATAAAAGATACTGAAACTATATTTAATGAGGTTTCACCATCAAAAGGTGGTAAATTGACCTTTTAATGAATAAAAGAGTATTTATGCTTAGAATTTGATTCATTCACATTTTAATCCACTAACTTTTTATGGAAAAATGTAAAGACATTTAACAAACATGTATAATCATATTGTAGATAGTTTTGATTATTCACACCAATATAATGACTAAGTGTTAACTACCGTTTAAAGTAATATTATATTATTATTTTTCAGTATGACTCAGCATTGTGGGTAACATTAGGCTTCAATGAAAGTTGTTGTTGTGTATCAGGTACACCATTGAACATAGAATCCCTTTTAAATAAAAATTAATATTTAATTCCCAAATATTAATAAATATGAACAAGTTTAATTCTTTATTTACTTTGGATGTTACATCCTTTCCCATTTTAGAAATTTCTTCCTTGAATTTTTATTCACATATCAAATAATTGGGGGTTTTATCCCTTATTGCATTTTTATATTCCCACATTGCCTCTTCAACGATATAGTTTTTACACAAAACCATTACCATATTAATTCTATTATTCCACAACACATTCTCTCTTTGGTCAAGAATCTAGACTGGTTGTTCTTCATAAATCAGATTCTCTTCCAACTGAACTGCCTCTGGGGTCAAAACACGAGATGGATCTGGAAAATACATTCTCAACATTGAAACATGAAAAACATCATGTACCTAGGATACATATGGAGGTTAATCAACTCTGTATGCTACTGTTCCAACATTCTCCAAGACTTCAAAATTTCTAATGAACCTTGGACGATGCTTTCCCTTCTTACCAAAACACATCACACATTTCCATGGGGAAACATTTATATATACATGATCACCAACCCCGAAAAAAATATCCTTCATCCGGTTATCTGCATAACCTTTCTGCCTACTTTGAGTTGATCTCATTTTCTTTGAAATCAACTGAACTTAACTATAATCTCTTCTACCAATCCTAGTCCCATGAACATCCTTTCACCTACTTCATCCCAAAAATCTAGAGTGCGACTCCGCTTCACAAATAATTCATCAAATAGAGCCATTTTTATTATGGAATAAAAACTATTATTTAATGATAATTTAACCAAAGTAAGATTTTTTTCCCATCATCCCTTGTAATACATTGAACAAGAATGTAAAATATCTTCCATGGTCTGAATTATTCATTCTGACTTCCCATCTGATTGAGGATGAAAAGATGTAGTAAAATTAAATTTAGTACAAAAATCTTCCTGATGGCTTTTCTAAAAGATAGAACTGAACCTGGGATCATGATTAGATATAATAGAGAGTGGAAATACATGTAACCTAACAATATATTAAACATATAACTGAGAATGTTTATCTAGAGATAATGTATCTCGATTATGAAGAAAATGAGCATATTTTGTCAATCAATCAACAATAAACCAGATTGCATTATTAACTCAAGACGTCTTTGGTAATCCCATGGTGAAGTCCATGGAAATATTTTTAAATTTCAACTTTGGCACATATAATGACTGAAGTATCCCTTTCTGTAACTACTACTATTCTTTAACCTATTGAGAAATCAAACACATCATAGTAAACTCAGCAACGTCTCTTTTCATTCCATCCCACCATTAATACTCTTGAAGGTATCTGTACATCCTAGTACGACCCAGATGAACTAAAAACGGAGAACTAGGAGCTTCAGGTAATAAATATTTCTTCAACTGTGAATGAAAAGTCACACATAATCTCTTCCAAAACCAAAAAATACAATAATTTTCAATGTTATATTTAGGAAACATACTCTTCTGAACCACATATACCTTTTTCGGCAACTCACTGCCTTCATTCTTTGCATGCATTATTCTGTCTGAGAGTGATGATTTCACTAACACCTAAAACCAAACTAAGCAATTTCCAGAACCCACAACTTTTATGTCAAATTATATCAAATCAGAAACCAAAGGATCTCGTTCCAAATTTAGTATTTTTAATGTAGCATTAAATTTGCGACTCAAAGCATTAGGCACTTTATTTTCCTTTCCTGGATAGTAATGGATCATGCAATCATAAACCAGGATTAATTAGATCCATCTCTATTGTCTCATGTTTAATTCCTTCATAGGGAATATTTACATCAAACATTTTTTTGTTAGTATATATTTCAGATTTTACTCCATATAGATGATGCGTCCATATTTTTAAAGAAAAAACAATATCAGGTAATTCAAAATCATGTGGTGGGTAATTTAACATATGATTTTTTTACAAATGTGATGCATAATCAATTACATGATCATTACATATAAGTCTACAACCATGTCCTTTCAACAATTTATCACTATAGATTACAAGTTCACCATCTCTTGAAGGTAATGAAAAAACATGAGCATTCAACAATCTTATTTTTCAATTCCTAAAAACAATAATCACATTATTTTTTCTAGATGAACACAAGACCTTTTTTGTTAACATAGTCAATTGACTAGATAACCATGAAAAATTTCCATCAAACCTCCTTTAATAACCTTCTAAACCTAGAAAACTAAGGATCTCGGTTATATTTGTGGGTCATGATCATTATTCATCAAATTTTATTTTAGATATAAAAAAAGTTATTCCATTTTTTGAAATTATGTGTCCAAGATATGAATTTTTTTATACCCAAAACTCACAGTTGTAGAATTTCCCAAACAGTTATTTTTATTCAAGGTTTTCAACGAAACTCTTAAATAACTTTCATATTCCACTTTACTTTTAGGAAAACCCAAAATATAATCAATGAACACAACCACCAAATTATCCAATAAGTCACAAAAAATTCTATTCATAATATCCAAGAATATAGTAGGTGCATTGCTTAAACCAAAATGCATAACTACAAATTCATAATGGCCATGTCTAGTACCAAACACGATCTTTGGAATGATTGCTTCCTATACGTTCAATAGATGGTACCCCGACATCAAGTTAATCATCGAAAAATACTGAGCTCCCTGGATATTATCAAACCAATCATCAATATGATGTAAAGAATACTTATTCTTAATAGTGATGTTATTCAATGCTCAATAATCAATGAAAATTGTCATGGAACCGTCTTTATTTTTAACAAAAAAGATAGGGGCACCCCATGGTGATGTACAAGGTCGAGTGATATCTTTATTTAATAACTCTTGTATTTTATTATTTAACTTTAAAAGTTTAATTTTATACATTTGATATGGGGGTTTTGAAATTGGATTAGAATCATGAACTAAGTCAATAGTGTATTAGACTTCTCGATTATGTATAATACAAATAAATCATTAGGAAAAACATCAAGGTTCTCATTTACCACTAACACATCAGTAATATGAATAGTTCTTTTATTTTCAAAAATATCTGCATGTTAAAATTCATTTATATCTTTTAGTAGTTTCTTAGATTTTTGATATGTTATCAAAAGTAAAGGTTCATTCTCATTCCGAAACTGAAAATCTTTTTTTAAAGAGAGCTCTTCAGCTCTGTAGTCAACTTTCGCATGATAAATAGAAAGCAAATATATTGCCAAAATACCATCAAACTCTTCTAGAGGCAAAATTATAAGGTTTTCTAGTATATTATGTTAGCACATCAAGATATGATGGTTTATATGTATTCTTTTTGTCTCATCATTTCATCCAATTGTTTTTAAAAAAAGTTCTGGATTCATATCATTAGATGGTATTCCCAATTTACTTGAAAATTTCTATGAAATGAAATAATGTGTAGACCCTAAATTAAAAAACTTGTTGGCCTAATTTGGAAAAACATACAGTGTACCTGATACTACTTCATTAGATGCCCCAACATCTGCTGAATAATTTTAAAAGAATTTCCCCACCCCTTTTTGCATGTAGTCCGGCTACTTTCCCTCATGTGATTTCTTCATTGTATACACATTTGGATAATGAACCATTTCATTGAACTTAAAACATCATTCCATTGGATTTTCATTGCCTGCATGATAGTCTTCTATACAGTTACAAGAAATATGACCATACATACCACACTGAAATCACTTTCTAAACATTGATAATAATTATCAAGGATTATTTTTAGCACGCTTCTCACAAGATCAAAATTTAATTTTCTTACCTCTAGGCTTCGGTGATGAATTATTTCCCTTTTCCTACCCACTGGACCTCTTGCTTTGTTTACTCTATTGGAACACATGATCATCATAAAACTCTATTTATAACTTCTCAGCACAAATGAAAAGTTTTTCATAGCTTTTGAATTCACGGGAGGCTATTTACCATTGATATAATTTGTCCAGTCTTGAGGAAAATTGATTTATCTTACTGTCATGGTCTCGAATAAAATATGGAGCATACCTTGCTTGTCATGTGAATGTTTCTTCATAAGCTTCCATAGATTAATCCTCCTACCTCAATTCCAATAATTTTTTTTCCTGCCGAAGACAAACCACAATAGGAAAATATTTCTGAAGAAATATACCTTTGAATTCATCTCAATCAAAAGAATCAACCACCTCAATATCCCTAATATTTTTCACCATCGACCACGACTAATCAGCTTTACCTTCAAAACCGTAAACAATGAGACTAAAATATTGATTTTGTGAACAACCCATGACAACAAAAATATTCTCTAATGATTTAACTCACTCTTCATCTAGAAAAGGGTCAGATGATCCTCAGAATGACAGAGGACATTTCCTAATGAAATGATCCACTACAAACATATTCATATGTTGTTGATCTGGATGATCTCCTACATGGATACCACCACCATTTGAATCCCGAGTCAACGGTTCCATCACTATGACAAACAGTTTAGTTCAGATTATGACCATATTAGGTAGCTGACTTGCCAAGTTTTCTTCCCCCTGGTGTCATCCAATAATACCTACCATGTGTCCTCAATGGAAAAACATTCTAAACATATAAATATCATATGAGAAGAAACATGGTAATCTGTAAATTCTATATATTTTCAATATTACCATAAACTAATTTATGGAAATTAATTTAACAATATTCTAACTTCTAATGTTGACTAAACCGACCTCTGATACCCACTATAAGCCCTCGACATTAAACATTACATAATCATGAAATATGTTAATAATTAACATTGATGTTATTTTATGTTTTAGAGATTTAGATAATTAGGTCATAACATATACATAATAACATGAATATTACATGCAGACAGTTCTACTCAGTATCCATTTTTTAATAAGATAAAAACTCTTTGAAGAAAATAGTCATGTCTAGTTCCATGTTTTAGACATCATGACTTTTACATGATCTCATCCATGAACCTATTACCCTTTCTGTCTTGTTAAAAAAAATTAATGTACATGGGGTGAGTATAAAAATCTCATTAAGGGATACACAATGGAGGAAAACCATTATTTTTTAAAAACAACAAGTAAACCATGAATACATTTCCATAAGTAAAACATTTCACTATTATGAAGTGTTAAATACTCTTCACAAAATAATATATCATTGCTTAAAAATTTAAAACCAAAATTTTAACATAAAAACCATATAAAGAACACATAAAATATATAATTAAATTTGGGACATAAGCATATTTAAATGGAATAACCATACGGTCTACTTCCACACATATCAATAAACAGAATTGCCACATAGCCTTCTTCCATACCCAATGTATTGGAGGTTATAATGTAACCACCCATCCTGGTTTATCTCAAAAGCACCCTTCATTTGTTTTAACACGTTACCACCCATAAAATTCCCATGTACCAAAAATCATAACACACAAAATATTGAAAATATAATCATTTCACTAATAAAATTTCATTTGAAATCAAAAGAAATAAATTCAAGATATATAAAAAATCAATTCATTTACAAAATAATTTTCAATATCAAAACACCCAAAAATAGAATTAGGGCTTTCAAATTTCATATTAAAAAACCATTAAGGCTTATATAGGAATCCCAATAACGAATACTGTGGCGGAAAGGTAATTCTCGCTGAAAATATTAAAAACATTCCATTTGAAATATGTTAAAATGCCTCATAGAAATAATATTTCCTTTGAATTAATATAAAATTCCAAGGGTTTTATTGTAAAACTAATAAAATAAATATGTCTATATAATCAAAATATACCTCAATAAAAGTAGTTTGATAAAAGTACCTTACCTCATGTCCAACATGACACGTTTGTACTTTAATTTCCTAAATAATAAACATAAGTTAATTTCTATTTCATTTTATTATTAATTTTTCTAAATCATAATGCTCTGAATGTCCTGAAGAAATTTTTCAAGTTTATTATTACTTTGATATCACTATTACCTTGATATGACAATTAGGTAATTATTAGAGTTCAAATCAGATATTTTTTCGATTTTCGGAACATGAGATAAAAATGAACTTCTTATAACTACAAGTTGTTCATTTGGTCAAAATTCTATTATCTCAGAATGATATAAATTATTTAGATATCATATATTTCATATATATTCATTATATATATGTATTTATAATTCTACATAATATTTTTAGATAATAAATGAAATGCACCGTTCTTAGAGATGGTAAGCCGTACGTACGCATGAACGCTACATTAATTTATATTTGTATTTTAAATAAATGAAAGCCTAATGATATATAGGTATATTATAATTATCATATAACATCATATATATTATAATTAACACTATCCTTTATATGTCCCATGTATAGTATGAAAGAGTCATATCACATTGTGGGGGCGATAGTCCGCACATCCTGAAATGAAATTATCATATTTTTTGTTTATGGAAACCATAATGGTATTCTATAAATTAAAAATACATAAGAATAAAAAAAATATAAAACTAAAATATATATCATATATAAATATACTTCCATCATAACAACCACCATTTTTGGTGGTAGAAAAATATGGAACAATCTCCATTTTGTGATGCAGTAGTTCACCATCCACAGAAACAATATGTTCTTTACCCATTAGACGGAGGTGGGACTTTGTTTAGTTCAAATACTCCTCAAAAAACCTATTATATTGAGTAAAAAGTTTTTTTAATAAATTTTTGGAATAAATAGTGTTTAGGGGGTTGGAGAAGTAAAATAAAATAATAGAACATAAGAGAATACATTACCTTTATATTAAGTATCTTCTATTGGTTTGAACCAAAAGGATTTCTTAAAGTGCTCTCTGCTTATACTAAGGCTTATAAGAGGAAAATATGGAGATATGGATATTATTTAGGTAGAGGTTGGATGAGCCAACGGGCTTGATAGGTGTGAGAAATGGGATAGAAATGATTTTTTTTATAAGGGGGAGGAGGTTCTCTTTAGGAATGTTTGAAAATATTATTTTTTTATACAACGGTTTTTAGTTTCCAAAGATCCACAACATATTAATGTTGAAGATAAAATTAATCATGTTCAATGTAAAATCATCCAATAATTACTAGAATGGTTTTAGATATTTTTATAATTTTTATAATCGTATTTATTTAAATAATTCATTAATGAGGTAAACATTGCATCATTATTGTGTCATAAATAATTTAATTTATATAATGGATAAAATTTTAAAAAAATTCCATGATGTATGAAATATTTTTATCATTCAAATTAATTTTTATAGTCAAATATATAACTTATATAACCCCATTTAAAAATTTATTTGACAAAAGATATATGTTAATGTCATTTCTGTCTTTACTTTGAAGTAAATAATATAATGTGTCATTATCACTCCTATGTGGCTCCATGGCATCCGCAAATAGACCCATGGATTCCTATGGTCAGATATCTATCATCCAATATTATTAAGACACATATTATGGTAATTTAATATTATTAAAATATTATTTTTTCCTTGAATTACCCTTGTTACGTTTTACTGTGATAAATTAATGTCAACAGTTATTATTCACCAAAAAAATTAAATTTATCTTATTGAACCACATTTTAAAGATTAATAACATCCATGTGTGTTAGATTTTCGAAATAAAATTTGCTTAAGTGTTAAATATTAATTTAAATGAGGATGTTGGATTTTAACTACTACTGAGTGTTTTCACTATTAATTAAAAATTTAATGATTTCAGAAAAAATACCAAAAATTCATCCTAATCTATTTTAGATATTATGAATTCAAAATATATTTATATTTTACCAAATTCACAACATACAAGTGTCATTAATTAAATTATAAATAATTCCCGGTTTCAAAACAAAAAGATTGTTTTTGAGAATTAATAACATTCCATAAATTGATACTTGTTTATGTCAAATTTCAGAGAGAAATTACGTCTAATGAACAAAATTGGATTAAATGGTAAAAATATAAACAAATTAGACATTAAAAGAAATTAAAAAGATAATACAACTATACTAATAAATTATATTTAAAGGAAGTGTGGAATTAAAATATAATACTTTTCACTATTCATTAAAAATTATATTTTTTCAGAAAAATAAAAAAAATATACTAAAAAAAATGTGGATATCATGATTCTGAAGAAGAATTTTATTTAGTCAAATATATTATATAAAAGTGACCAAAACAATATTTAAATAGCATTTTCCATCAAAAGGAGGTAAGTCGGCCTTTTAAAAAACATTAGAAAATTTATGCTAAGAATCAGATTAATTGACATTTTAAGCCTCTAACATATTTTGGTTAAATGTAAAATCATTTAAAAAACATGTATAATCCTTTTTTTGTTAGTTCTATTAATTCGCGCTAATACAATGTCTTGGCGTTTACTACCGTTTTCAATAATATCGTATTATTATTTTTCAGTATAACGCAGCATTTTGTGTAACATTTGAATTCAATGAAACCCATTGTCATGTATTTGGTACTTCATCAAACATAACACCCCCTTTAAAATAAAATTAATATTTATTTCCAAAGTATTAATAAATATGAAAATGTATTATTCATTATTTACTTGGGATGCTACACTTTGTGACTCACATAATCTAGATACCCATAGGGAATTACCCCTAGTTATCTCTTATTACATGAATCCTATTTGATATAGTGATAGAAATCTACATACCGACGTCCTTTTTTATACATTTATTTTCAGGAATATTAATTTGAAAAAATGGTTTTTCCAAGAAAGTGTTTCATTGAGAATAGTTTTTCTCAAAAAATATTCATATACAATTTTTTCTAAGACTTCTATATAACTGATCATGTTAATTTTTCATCAAATGTTGTATAATGAATTCATTAATTTTGGATGGCATAATAATAGGTATTTTCTCCCACCATGAATACATATTTGGGTGTGTGTATAAATTGTTATGTATGACCTAGGTAAAGGAATGATATACCATGTTAGTGATGGCGGTTCAGGTTACTAGTGTCACATTTCCTTCAATGGTTAATGTTAGTAGCATGAGGGTGATTCATCTATTATATCATGGTTGTTTTTATAGAGTTTTGTTATTCCTTTTCCATTTTATTGTATTTGGTTTATGTTATAATGTTAAAACCTTGAATCTAATTTTTTTACTTGTTTGGATTTGGTTATTTATTATTACTATATTAATTTCTTATTGTTATTAAATCTTATATAAATGGGTGAAAATTTTTATAAAAAATATTATTGATAACCAAACAGCTGTTATTAGACCATGGGTATAAGGAATTCCCTTCAGGCGATGCCATAGACGAGGATGGGTGTTAGGTTAAATGGAACTTTTATTCAGTTCATGGAAAAACACTATCATAAAAGTATTAGATGTTTTTTTATCTTGTTAATTGTTGAATATTCTGGATGGTATAGATATTGGGGTATATGAGATTATAGTTATAGTTGTGATTACAGTTCCTAGGAAGCAAACATCCTGATGGGACTTGAGTTTCCCAACAAAGTTGGGGTTTACATGTATTATTATGTTTTATTTGTTTGATGTTGGTGAAATCAATTAGGGGTGGGGTCACTGGTCTTCATGAGATCAGTGGTCCCAGAAATCAATGTAGAGATATGAAAATAGTCTGAGAATACTCTCCATGAAGGTTGTGTTATTGGCATGTGGCTGCCAACCATATGGCCAAGTCCCTCATCATCACTAATTTACCCCAATGAATTGTTTTGTGTCTTCTTCGCATCTAAATATTTTCATTAAACATCAATTATTTGGAATTTTAAACTCCATATTTATTATGGTAATATATGGGTTTATGGAAGGTGGAAGATTAATTTTCAAAATTTATTTGAAAGGAACCAGAGAAAACATGAAATTTTTAAAATGCTTTTTGGGTAAAATACTAATGGTTTAATGAGATCAATTCATCCTAATGAAAAACATAAGTATTATCTAAATTTGTTGATCAATAAAATTCAATTTATATTCATTAGGGTTTTGAAACATTTTATTAAAAGGAAAATAGATGATTTCATCCAAATTATTTCTAGAAGGATGTGATTTATTGAAGCTGTTGAATATGTTTTTAATGGGATGAAAGGAACTATTTAGAAATGGAAATTGTAGAATTTATTTTCGAGTAAGAAACAATGTGATTTATGTGTGCCGTTCAAAATTGGGTTTGTATTGGATGGTTAACGTGTTTATGAATTTTTTTTCGATATTCGAAATGTGTATTGATTATGTGGTAAGACGTTTTTGAAAAGTGGTTGTGTGGGATTTCAAATGGATATGAATTGAGAATTTGAATGTTATGGTTAAATGTTTATTTCTTGTAATGTGGAAATGTTTTTTTAACCATCAATGTTTCCGTGAGATTCTGCATGAATGGAGATTCTTGTAAATTAAGATGTTTTATGAGATGAGTTGATGAGTACCCAATTTTGAATGAGAATATGCATTTGTGTGTTTTGTGTCCTTGTGATTTGGGAATGTAGCATCTGAGGTGTTTTGAATTGGATAAATCTTCGTGTTTTAATGTTGCTTCATGTTTTATTTCTTGACAATGTGTTGGTAATTATATAATGGTTAGTGGATTCATTTGAAAAAATGATATCCTTTGAGTTGGTTCCCTTTGTGTGTTTGAAGATAGTTTGTGGAAAATTTAGGCAGGCTGATTGGTTTGATCAAACTCTTTGATTCATTGATGGTTATGTGCAAACCAAAATAAATTTCTACGCATACTAAATGTGTAAACATAGGATTCCCAACATTGGATGACCCTTCAATTTATCTATTTAGGATGTTATACTTGGATTTCTAAAATTGAATTCACAACCCATTTTTGGTTAAGTAGGTCCTATCGATGTGGAAGAGAGGATGTTGATATTGAAATAAAAAATACATTTCATGGGTTTCTTGAGTAGTTAAAGGGGTAGTTTAACACATTTATGAATGAAATTATGTTCTAGATGTACTGAATGGAATTCCAGTAATGGAAAGTTGTCAGAATCTATTGGTTTAAGATGTAGTATAAAATGGAAAGTGGATTATTCATCAGCTTCATTTGGATGTTGGATTTTTCTGTACCATTAGGTTTGAAATTATGATTATATGGTCCCATCGTGTCTAATGAATCAAAATTCCTTTCATGCCTATAGACACCCAAGTCACAAGAAATGGATTAGTCATAGTGTTTTTATGAACCATTTTGGATTTAGGTCTTCCCCTTTGAAAGAAATGACCTACAAATTCATAGGAGTTGTGAAATGTTTGAGAATCAGTTTGATGACCGTTCTTATATCTGCTTATTTTTTTAATGGTTTTGATCAGTGTCGTTTTTCAATGATACTTATTTGGATCACGTTGTAAGTGTTTTGTTGCAACTTTTAGTGATTATAGGTTTTAAAATTGGTATTATTTATTTTATAAATTCTAAATATCTCTTTTTAAATGGATGTTTCACATGAGAATTATTTTTATAGGTTTTTTAAAATTACCATGGATGTGGGGGATGTGTATCAATCCCCATAATCCCCATCTCAGTTAATTGCGTTGTAGGGGGGAAGTGATCTCCATGGTGTTTTGTGTTATTTTGTTTCATCCTGCACTGTAGTGTGACTTCTTCTGGAATGAAGAGAAGGAGTTATGATTAGTGTTCATCAACCTCTGACTATGAGGTATGATAGGCCTCAATCATTAGAGTTTCTACCATAGTTCCTGTAGTGAATCTCATGAATATTCTAAATTCCTCAGGGTCTCCATTGGTCCATAGTCCGTATTGTTTCTATCGTTCCAAAATAGAGACAGTTTAGGTTCCCTTTGGTAGTTTCGTCATCACGGAAATTATGTGTTTTCATGACAGGAAATGAGGCCTTCATTCTTTTTTTCGACCATTACAGGTTGAGAATTTTATTCAAGTTGTAAGGAGGCATGGAGGCCTCCTTTTACATATATTTTGTTGGTGGATATTTATAGATGCAAATATTTATTTGGTTATCCTTTTGTGGTTGGATTTTTTTTAATTTGTTACAATTTTGGTTTGTATTCATATGGACTTGTTTGTGTCTCATGAGGGAGGTTAATTTAGGTATTGATTTAAGCTTGGTTGGGAATTTCGTTCATCATAGTCCTTATAGAGGAGTTGTTGTACTGTGATATTTTTTCTGTCTATGAGTTTCCTAAATTTTTTCACATGTCAGGTTTCCCATGTTATTCGACGATGGTTGGTTAAGTAGGTTGTTTTTCATGGTGGGGAGATACACTTTAGGTATCATTGATATTTCATATGAAGTGAAATGTAGGTAGTTCATCTCTAACAGTGGGGAGTCTATTTCTTCCTCTCCATATAGATTATCTAGTTTAGTGTTTGGTGTTGGCTTTCTGGGGATAGTATCATTTGGAGATAACTATTTTCGAGTTTGAACGTTGAGTAAATAATGGGGTTGGATTATGCCTAGTGTTTTTTTGGAAGCATGGTCAAGATTTTATTCTATGGTAAGTGCCTTCGGTTCATTTATTCATTTTAAATAAGTGGTATGAGATTCATTTGGTTATGTCTAATGTATTCTTTTCTTCACATTTTTGGATTATGTTTCATATGAATTTCTTTTCATTCAATCAATCCACTAGAGGTGTTGTGGAATTATAGTAATAAAGTCGTATCGTGAGGTGTTGTCGATTATGTTTCAAAAGATTTTCATTTCATTCATTGATAATATCTAAACTACTGTTGAACCAAATTAAAAAGAATAACTTATAATCCAAAAAATGTTTTCTAACCAATTAATCAAAAATGTAAATTTATAAAGATTTATGAATTATTAAATAAAAAAAATATATAAAATTATTATACATAAATTATCATTTATTCATAATTAATTATTTTGAAATGGGGACTTATATGGATATTAATTAAGCCACATCGAAAATCTTTCAATGACTAAATTGTTCATGGTTAAAATAATGATTGTTTATATGATATTTATATTAAGTTAAACATTTACATAAAAAATTCTTTAAAATTACTTAAAATTTATATAAAATAATATATTTGAAATAAAAATGTTGTATAATCTAAAATATGATTCTCTATATTTTTGAAAATATTAAAAATGTTAATATATAAAATTATGTAATTTCAATATTGTTCAATAAAAAATTATAAAAATTTTATAATTAGATTTTATAAATGAATATTTCAAAAATTATTATATCATGTTTATATATTTCAATTATTTATTTATTTAAATTGTTACGGAAAAATTATTCATGTTTAGTAAATTTTCTATGAAATATAGAATTTTTTATTAATCACAAAATATTAAATAGTTATTAGGAGAGATCCTTTCATTTTATGCAACGATTGACTTGATAATTAATTCAGTTTTTAATCTACCATATCCATGGGTTTTAAAATATGATATTATATTTTTTAATATTCATTTTATATATTTGGTGTTAGAGTTGTGATGAATTGGATTCTCATATGAGTAATGTATCTCCCATAGAGAGACATGGGATCAGATTACTGATATACCTAGTGGATTAATCCTTATCTCAGCATGTTAATGGGTTTAGCTATATTTCAGTCTATGATTACTTTCAAAGAGATAGTTAATGTCTAATAATTCTATACCATTACCTGAATTTTTCAGGTACATTATGGATAGCATCCTTCTGAAAATTTATAAATATATTTCAATCCTAATTTTGTTTCATTAATAAATGAAAAATGTTTTTAATAGTAATATATTAAATCATATTAAAAAAATTTATTCAGTGGATGTAATTTGGCTCCAAAATATATTACAAGAAACATGCATACTCAATTGGGAATTATATAAGATAAAATTGTGCTATAAAAATCCCCTTCTTACTCTAATTAAGACAATCCATCCAAGGAAGAACTTTTTATGAACTCAATAATCAAACTATGCATGTTCTTAAATATTGGTGTTCTCCTATATTGTTTTTGTATATGTAATGAATTAATTCTTTGATTCAATATTATACCTTTATAGGTTCTGAAATAGTAGGGTTCTCCTAGGTTTTCGTTTTTTAGTCATTGTTTGATATTTTATTCACGATACCCTTAGCAAGGAAACCATTTGGAAATATACCATTGGAACGATGATGAGTTTATACACATGATGTATTCGAAATTTCTTTTCATATAATGTACCCAATAATCATATATGATATATTTGGGATGATTCCTCTTTAAAATAATTATGTAAAAAGTGGAACATTTTTTTAGACATGTTGTTTATTGAAATATGGATCATGGCACGCTAATAGATGTGATGTGTTTTTTCAACAGTGGTCATCATCATATTGGGATCACATTAAAAGTAATTTCTTATAAAATGTTTAATAATACATGAATCACAACAAAAAAATTTCATTATAGTTATATATTGTTATAATTATCATGGGAAAAAATATTTCCCTTTTATGTTGAGATTTCAAGTATGTTAGTCCTAATATATGTAAAATTAGAAAACAACTTATGAAATGATTTCTTATTTAATAAAAGTAATAAACGTAATTCCGACATTTAGATATAATATAAAATCAATATTATAGTATTATCCATGATATACCAACATGATTTTTTGAAAATCCATGGAATGTGTATTTTAAATATATATTTAATGGAAATTAATTCATCAATTTTTATTGTATGTGATACTACACAATGTGTTAGAAATACGTAGGACCTCACTGTTAAAGGAATAATCTACTGATTTTGTATTTTATAATCATGGTGTGTATTATATAGATAACAAAGAAAGGATGTAAATGTATAGGAAATTTTTAATCTCTTGTGATTCTATGTAAAATATGTGTATCTTAAAATCATTTCAATTATATAATATAATAATTTGATTCAATAAAAATGGTTTTCTTGTCAAAATAATTTCAATTGATTAATTATATATATATGGTTTATGACTAAAAATATTTATATTATATTTCAATTATAATATTTGGGTAAAGTTGTTTATCCATGGTAGAATATTTATCAAAATGTGTAATTAAAATATTAGAGAATGTGTTCCCCTCAACCATCGGTGGTATATTTTAATAAATTCATCATTTAAATGAATCATTTTCCAAACACATTGAATAATAAAAATGAGAGGAAATGTTAGTTTTTTAGTTATATATTCCTAATAAAGAAAAATAAATGTTATTTCCTAACATTAATGCGTTTTTGAATCTTATGAAGTTTATATAAAAATAATATACCATTAACTAAGCAATTTGGAGTTTTTTAGACTTAGAGATGGTCAAATATAGAAGGTAAATGACTCCAAAAATATTATATATATTTGTTTTTCACTCAATGTCCTAAAATTCATAGAACAATTATAATGGAAATATAAAATATTTCATTTAGATAACATTTAAAAATTGAAATCACATTTTTTCAAAAGGATTACAAGAGTTTCTGATTAATGTGTTAAAAACGCAGTATCCTAAAGGATCTGAAAATATGTTATGATAAGGAAGTTTTTTGAAAGTGTAATATTTTTTTTGTGAAATATTTATGGCACTATCTTGCGATAAATTATAAAAGTCTACATCATAAGTGATTTGTAATTGATATATTGTAATATATTTGGATATATAGGAAAATAAAAATGTATAGAGTTACATTAGTTATCGTAACAATATAGTATTCACATTATCCTAAAAGAGTTTTGGTGGACATTTTAACCATAATATAATTAGTTTCATTATTACATGGAACATAATTGACTAAATATGGTTCTACAAATAATTTTTAGGAAATTAGAAACAACTATAAGTTTATATTAGAGGCAGATATCCAAAAATATTTTACTGTGAAGGTATGATTACTGAATTTGTTCAACCGATTGAAAATATATAAATATATCACAAAAAATTAAACATTATTAAAGCTAGAAGTCAACATATATGATTTAGATTAATGATTTATCAGTATATTTTAATTGTTTGGTCATATATAGATGTAGAATAGATTACATATGAAGTAATGTTAAAATAAAATACAGAATTTCAGAAAAAATAAGGATGATCGCATATTATAGCATATATGATATCTTAAATAGGAACTTATGTGAGACTTGTTAAATATTTCAAAAGTGATTATGAGTTTTAAATTGATTTCTATTAAAATAAACATTCATTTTACCATTAATTAATTTTCAATACATAGATGACTATATTGATAAACATTTTTTAAAAGTGAAATGATAATTGATCTCTCATTGTGTCACATAAGTGTCACACTAACAGATGGTCAACCTAGAGTACTATAGATTTTGATGAAATGATTAGACATCATGAGTAGAATTCTAATATAGTATTAATGAATATGTTAAATTGGTATAAGATAAAGAATATAATTCCTATGTGTGGTAGTTTACAGACTTTATTTTCCAAATATATTGTCATATATATATATATATATATATTTCCTTGGTATAATAGGGGTTCATGGACCACATTTATGTCCCCACTATAAATTAATATGTAGATTACTAGAAAGTAAATATTCATAATTCGATACACTACTTATGAAATTCTATGTTTTGAACTAGATAATACATTGGTGGTTTAGTTTTTATTATTCGTACCATTGGTTGGATAAAATCTGTAACAACCGGGTCCTGGTGATAGCATAGGCACCCCACATTAACATGACAGTCGGGTCCTGGCCCACCAGGTACCACCAGTTGGCACACAGACACATGGGGCCCACCCTAGGGTCCACCCATGTGCCTCAACGGGTCATCTGACTAATGAAACTCCACCCAATTTGTCACGACCCGTCCTCGGACCCGTGTCGTGACTACCCCATGCCTGCCTTCCATAGGCCAGGGGCTGGAGACTAGCACCAAAGGCATAAATCCCGATAAAAGGGTAGGCATTTCTTTATAATGTAAACAAACACCACAGAGTAAGCCAGCAGAAGTAAACACAAAGTAAACTGGGTACAATAGTAAGTGCGGAAAGTAAATGGGCCAGAATACAAACCCAAACTGAAAGTAAAGTACAACTGGAAAGAAAGTACATCAACTGAAAGTAAAGAAAAAATGTCAATCCATCCACTGGAAGTTCCACCTGAATGGTGGGTACAGTTAGTCTCCTCAGCTCCTCGGATCCAGCCGTCCGCTCCGTGTGTGTCCCGCCCAGTGGTCCACCTCCAGGTACTAACTTTCTCCATAAGCCTCAATCACGATCAGCGCGGTCCGGCATCTGCATCCAAGATAACGTAGTGCGGGCATAGCCCATGTAGGGGTGAGTAGATTCTACTCAGTAGGGTCCCCGAGACCCCCAATGGTCTCCCAAAATCCACAAAGGATAAAACACAAAGGAAAGATACAATCACGAAGTAACAACCAAAACTACTTAGGTATATGGCCATACATATACCTAAGTCATAAATTCCAGTTCGGCTCCAACATCCAAGACCAAGATCGATCACGTACACATAGGATAGTACAACCCAATCCACACAGGAAAGCACAACTCAATACACAAAGGAAATAAAGTCAATCATATTGGAGATAATGATTAAAAGTCAAGGCTCAGCTCACACAGGTATACATTTTTTTTAAAGCAAATAAGATGATCAGATGTAGTTACTGATTCATCCAGCTGGGAACCACGTAGGATACTAGACCAGCTAAGCTGTCGGACCCATGTAGGATACTAGTCCAGCTACTCTGTCAGACCCACATAGGATACTACAACAGAGGTCAATAATATCGGACCCACGTAGGATACAAGTACAGTAGTCGTCACCGCCGAACCCACAGAGGATTCCAGTACGGTTGTCACCGTCGTCGAACCCACAGAGGATTCCATTATGAAAGACTTCACCGTCGAACCCACAGAGGATTCCAGTACGGTTGTTGTCTTCATCGAACACACAGATGATTCCAGAACGAAAGTTTTCATCGTCGAACCCACGGAGGATTTCAGTACGGTCGTTATCGTCGTTGAACCCACAGAGGATTCCAGTACTAAAGTCTTTACCGTCGATCCCATGGAGGATTTGAATACGGTCGTCTTTACTGCCGAACCCATGATGGATTTCAGTGGAGTCGTTGTCACTGCCGAACCCATGGAGGATTTCAGTGCAGTCGTCGCAGTCGCAACCAGCTCTAGGTTCCCACAAACAGCATGCTCGATTCTGGGAGGGTCCGCTCAATGAGCCAAGGGGGGCTCCATACATCAACTGACACGTAGTCCAGATTTGATGTATCCTAATGTTCCATCTCGGCAAAAGGAACTTAACACGACAGATGGTGCATCAATCGGACGCCCGGTCTGAGAATTATTGGCTTTTTCATTCCATGGGCTCGGTTGGTTTTTAAGTCAAATCCAACCTGACCGCACACCAACTGTGTCCAAACCTTGAGAGGAATAAACCAAATGATCCTTCTCACTAATATGAATCCAGTAAAGTCTAAAACACATCAATCGGACGTCCAGAGCTCATGTTATAAGCGTTTTCGCTCCGAGGGCCCGATTGGTTTCATGTTCGAACCAACCCGGTCTTACCCAAAGATCTCCGAAACCTTGAGTGTAATAAATTAATAAGGTTATTCATTATCCTAGTTGGCATCATTAATCTTGGGCGGTGGAGAGGCTCCACCCCAATAAATGTGTGGAGTTTCCATGACTTTAACCAGGGGGTGAGTTATGGGGAGGTCAAGGGGGTTATGGGGGAGGTGAGGAGTTAGGGTCTCGTGTGGGCCCTACCACACTAAACTCTCCCATAGGAGGTTAGGTTGGTGTGGGACCCACATCTAACTCCCCTTTTGATTAAAATAACACCTTCCATGAATAAAATCTGTGCACGAAAAATTTTATTTAATTTAACTAAACCCAAATATTAAACCTCAACCCACTCAAAACACAACTACCTAAAAGGTCCCCTTAAGAACATACCAGCACTATGGTTTCATCGGTTCCCTCGGATTTCGATTCCGAGCACCTGTTCAAAAGATAGGTAATCCCACTCGTTCGTTCATTGAACGTACCCGAGCTATACTTCGGGAATTGATTCCGGGCACACCAGGCCTCAGAATCAGGTGCTGTCAAAAAATGCAGACGCGTAAAATTCCAAAACAAATTAAGAAAAAAATTCCTTGAAATTTCCAGGTCTTTACATTACTCCCACCATAGGGATTTACGTCCCTGTAAAGCTTCCACACCCACAATGGAAAAGAAGGTGGTACTAAACACGCATCTGAGCCTTCCGATCCCATGTGCTCACCTAGAGGTTCTCGAGCTACCAGTGAAAGCGCACCTAAGGAATCGACCGTCCACATAGGACCCACTCCTATCGATCCCTGATCTCCACTAGAACCTCTGTGCATGTCACCCTGTCATCGATTTTCAACACCCTAAGGTCGATGATGTGTGAAGGATCATGCACGTATCTTCTCAGCCGAGGCATGTGGATGATTTCATGCACCCGGTGCAACTGAGGTGGAAAGGTCAAGCGGTGAACCACCTCGCCTAACTCACTGAGGACCTATAATGGTCCGTTCAACCTCAGATATAACTTGTCGCCTCATCCACATCTCCATAAACCTCATTGATGTGAGACTGGTATAAGGACGTGATCACCATCCTCGAACTCTAGAGGCCTCCATTTCCTAATTAGAACTGAAACTCAAAGCTCCTGTTGCCATGAGGGTAAGGTCGGTCAACCCAAGAGTGATTGGCCACACCCTCCTTCGCATTATTTTTTCCTGTGCTTCCTGGGGTTTCCTTTTCACCGACCAAGGAAAACCCATCCCGACGTTGTAGATAGATCACAAACTTTTTTCCTAATACCGTCAATTTGTGTATGAACTCTGATTGCCCAGTCCATACTCAAACAAATTTCGTAAGGCCTCAAAGTTGCCATCAAGTGGTTCTAGCCGAAACTCTCACCTCAAGGTCCATATCACACCGTCGGCATAAGTGTGATTATCGAGGCTCCTCCCAAAGGTATCTCTAGACTTGATGTTCAAGTCAACGGATTAACCAAAAACTCTAGGTCTGGGAAAAGATTTGTGGAAGGAAGGGATGATTCGTATCAATGTCTTGTTCATACGGCTGCTAGTAGAAGACACAATTCGTACATCAAATCATCCTTAGAGCCTTTCAGTCGCACTCCTTGACTGCATGCAGCTTCTATTTCCCCCTCCCTCCAGCTCCCTGAGTCGAGCAAGGATTACAAAGGCGGGTGGTTGCAACATGTCAAAATGTTCACCACCCCATGCTGCTCCCCTAGATCTTCTTCCACGTCTTTCGCCTTGCAGATTCATCTTCCCTTCTTACTCCCTATACTTGAAACATTTTACACACCCATGTCTTTGAGATTGGCGCTAGTTTCCTGCATCTTACTGCACTGTGCAGTCTTCATTCACTCCTGGTTGATCTGCACCTTCTTTGCCTACGATCTATAAAAGCTGCTAAGATTTCTCCTTTTACGAAAAGAGAAACTCAGTCTAATCCCATGGATTAACCATGCCCATTTCCTTATAAAGTCAATCCTGACATGACTGATGCATTCATTCCATGGACGGCGTCCTAAGGCCTCGATGTTACTACCAAGAGATCCAACTGTCACTCTCGCATCCAAGGGTCGAGTCACACTTTCGGCATCAGTGTGAGGTCACTGGGTATCCTCTAGTAGACATATAGAATGTGAGGTTGAAGTCAATAGTTTGAACTGGGACCTCTCAGTATCAACTAAATAGATAGATAGAAAAGAAAACATCACAAAGATAAGTGTGTTTTATTTCTACAGCTCAAAGTACAAAGACACAAATACAATAGCAACATGGAACTAGAAGTACAGGTGACAAAAAGGAATACACTAGTTCTTCTCCTGTCCACCTACTTTCTGAGATCTACTACCTTGTCAACTACTCGGCTATTACTCAAGCACCGGCCACTGCTTCTGTCTTGGTGGCTCCTCCAATGCCTGCGGATCAACCGTGCGGGGAGTCGCACAGTGAAGTTCCATGTGACCCTTCCTTCCATAGGAGAAGCAGTGTACGTTTCTAGAACGCCTGGCTTTGACCCCACACTGGGTTCCCCTCACTACCGATCCTATAACCCGAGAACGCCCATCTACTGGTCTGGTCCTCTTGGACCCCTGCATCATCTGTCTACTGCTGCCTGAAGGAGGCTGGTAGCAAAGATCATCATGAAGTCCGCTGGTGTACCCACTATCCTGAACACTCTCACCACAGCCTCTAGCCAATCCTCATCTCTCTGGGAATTTGGGTCTCCTCGTAGCCTCGGAGGCCTCTACTGCTCGAACTCGTGCAACGCACTCTTCCGGCGTTCACCGTCTACTAGTATGGTAAGTGGAATCTGCTGCCCAACAAGTGATGGTGCTACAGGTACACCACCTAAGGGTGCCAATATAGTGAAATGGGCCCCACACCGGAGCCTCATAGCTCGGTGGGCCATCATCGTGCACTATCTCAGAACTCCAACTGACTGTCTGAATGGAGACATCCTGAACAGATGGAACACAATCAACGATTTATACCTGGTGAGCTGACCTGGTTTGAGCTAACTTTAAAACTCTTGGAAACATACACGTAATCAGTTTTTTCTCACAAAAATTTAGAAATCAGTAGTCAGGGTATTGGTGTATAGATACGTGGGCCGCCGCACCAACACTGGACTCCCTAAACTGAATACCACACTCGGTACCCCAAAAACTATTACTTCAGAGAATGGAAAGATCATAGTATAGAGTTCTGCAGTATAACCGATTCCTCTGATACCAATTTGTCAGGAATCATCCTCGGGGCCCATTCGGTGACTACCCCAACCCCACCCTCCATAGGCCAGGGGCTAGAGACTACCACCCAAGGCATAAATCCCAATAAAAAGGGAAGGCATTTCCTTTACGAAACGAAAGCACACTAACATAGTACAAGAAGAAGCTACACTAAGGAAAGCTGTATAACAAAAGTGCTGAATGTATAGGGGCCGGAAATACAAGCCCAAAAGAAAGGTACAACTATAATTGAATGTAAAGTACAACTCAAAGGACAACAGCTGAAAGGTGACAAACAGATCCTGGATCGTCATCTGGGTTCCTACCTGAAGGGTAGGTACAGATGTCCTCCTTAGCACTCCACGTCTGTCCATCTCCTCCGGGTACCGACTCGTCGTGAGATCCACCTCTGGGTACCTACTCGTCGTGAGATCCACCTCCGGGTACAGAATCATCATGAGATCCAGCTCTGGGTATCGACTCGTCGTTAGATCCACCTCTGGGTACCGTCCATCTCTACAAGCCTAAACCAAGATCAGTGATTTCCGTCGTCTGCAACCAACGGATAGCGCTGATCGTGGTTGAGGCTTGTGGAGAAAGTCGATACCTGGAGGTGGACCACTAGGTGAGACATACACAGAGTGGACGACTATACCCGAGGAGCTGAGGAGGCTATCAGTACCCACCCTTCAGGTGGGATTTCCATTGGATGGATCAGCGTTGTTGCGTTACTTTTCAATTGATATAATTTCTTTCCAGTTGTACATTACTTTCAGTTTGGGTTTGTATTCTGGCCCACTTACTTTTCCACACTTACTATTGTACACAATGTTACTTTGTGTTTTATTCTGGTTACATACTCTATGGTGTATGTTTACTTATAAAGACAATACCTTCCCCTTTTTGTTGGGATTTACGCCTTGGTGCTAGTCGACAGCCCCTGGCCTATAGAAGGTGGGCTTGGGGTAGTCACGACACGAGTCCCGAGGACAGGTCGTGACAAATATGAATCCTTCGTGGGTTCGACGATGAAGACATTCGTACTGGAATCCTCTATGGGTTCGATGATGAATACCTTCGTACTGGAATCCCCCGTGGGTTCGATGACGATGTCGTTCGTACTAGAATCCTCTCTAGGTTCCCCGATGAAGACCTTCATACTGTAATCCTCTATGGGTTCGATGATGAAGACAACCGTACTGGAATCCTCCGTGGGTTCGATGATGATGAAAACCGTACTGGAATCCTCTGTGGGTTCAACGATGAATACAACTATACTGGAATCCTCAGTGGGTTCGATGATGATGAATATTGTACTTGTATCCTACATGGGTCCGATAGTTTTGACCTCTGTTGTAGTATCCTACGTGGGCCTGACAGATTAGGTGGACTAGTATCCTACATGGGTCCCAAAGCTTAGCTGGTCTAGTATACTACGCGGGTATCAACTTGATGAATCAGTAACTACTTCTGATCATCTCTTTTTCATTATGAATGATGTATACCTGTGTGAGATGAGTCTTGATTTTCAATAAATATCTTCAATATTATTGAATTTCCTTCCTATGTGGATTGGGTTGTTTTATCCTGTGTGGATTGGATTGTGCTATCCTGTGTGGACGTGATCGATCTTGGGCTCGGATGTTGGTGTCGAACTGGAATTGATCACTTGTGTATATGTATGGGAATATACCTAAGTGGTGTTGGATGTTACTTCATGATTGTATCTTTCCCTTGTGAATTATCCTTTGTGGATTCTGGGTGACCTTCGGGGGTCTTGGGGTCCCTACCGAGTAGCGTATACTCACCCCTGCACGAGCTATGCCCGCACTACATTATGTTGGATGCAAACGACGGACATCGATTATCGTGGTTGAGGCATGTGGAGCAAGTTGGTACTTGGAGGTGGACCACTGGGTGGGACATACATAGAGCGGATGGCTGGACCCGAGGAGCTGAGGAGGCTATCTGTACCCACCCTTCAGGTGGGATTTCCAATGGATGGCTCGGCATTCCTGTGTTACTTTTTAGTTTATGTACTTTCTTTCCAGTTTTACATTACATTCATTTTGTGTTTGTATTCTGCCCCACTTACTATTCTTCACTTACTATTGTACACACTATTATTAAAATTGGACTTAAAAACCCTACCTCGATGAAGTCATCGAATGAGGATAGTCGTAGAAGATGGAGTCACGGAAGACGGCGTCGTATACGTTGTTGGTGCACGCCCGGTGAAGGATATCGTGCGTCATCATTCTTCGAAGAAGGCATCTCTCACCGGCTGCAGAGAGGAGAGGAGGCGGTACGGCGATATCCCCTTTTGGTGACGGAGTTCTTCATCGTAGACTCGGCGTTCTTCACGTTCTTCGACGAGGAAGAATAACTTCTTCAGAGCGCAAGAGTTCTCTCCTTGCTTCCGCACAACAAATCAAACCCCAATAAAATAAGACATTGTCTTATTTTATTCACACACATGCATGCCATTATTAAATTTTAAATTTAAAAAGATCCCATTCAATTAATTATATTAATTGAAGAGCCTTCAACAGTCCATTAAATTGGGAGAGTTGACTTGTCGTTTAAAAAGGGGGTGCGGGTGTATTACACAATAATGGGGGGTTTGCAAACTTAAAAGGACGTTTGATGAAATTGAAAAGGTGGGGCTCGTGTGGGCCCCACCCCAAATTCCTTGCAACTTCCTATTCCACAACACTTAACCATCAGTTAAAGAAATAAAAATAAATTGTATAACAATTTTATTTTTATTCACATTTTTTAACATCTCCTCCCGAGAAAACTCAACTCCAGGAAAAGTTTTCCTAATAAATTACCAGCGCTGCGGTTTCATCGGTGCCCTCAGATTTCAATTCTGAGAACCGGTTCAAATGTTAGGAAAACCCTCTTGTTCGTTCACTGAACGTACTTGAGTGAATCTTCAGAAATTGATTCTGTGTACATCGGGCCTTTGAATCAGGTACCGTCAGAAACTGCACACTCGTAAAATTCCAAAGAAAATTAAGAAAAAATTTCCCTTGAAATTTACGGGTCTTTACATTACTCCCACCTCAGGGATTTACGTCCCCGTAAAGATACATCACAAACTTGGGGAACAAAAGAGGGTACTGAGCATGAATCTAAGACTCCGGCTCCCAAGTGATCTCCTGGAGGTTCCCATGCCACCACTCGAGGCACATTAAAGGAATCTATCATCCACGTAGGACTTGCTCCTGTCGATCCTCGATCATCACAGAACCTCCGCAGAAGTCACCCCATTGTCAAAGACCAGCTCCCCATGGTCGATGATATGCGTTGGGTCATGCGCGTATCTCCTCAGCTGAGACCCATAAAAAAATGTGGTCACTATCCTCGAACTCTAGTGTTCTCCGCCTCCTGTCGGCAAAAGACTTATGTCGGCTCTGAGTTGTCCTCATCCGCTCTGGGATGACTTGTACCTTCTCTGGTCCTACAAGAGCTACTACGATTTCTTCTTTACAGATAAGAGAAATATGATCTCATCCCCTGGATGAACCACGTTCTTTGCCTAATACAGTCATTCTCGACATGGATGATACTAATCCATACCAAGGATGTCGTCGTAAGGCCTCGATGCTACTACGAAGAGATCCAACCGTTTCTCTTGCCTCTAAGAGTTGAATCACACTGTCGGCATCAGTGTGTGGTCACTAGGTCTCCTCTAGTTGGTATCTCAAAAGTGTGGTTCAAGTCAATAGTTTTAAACCGGAACCTCTTAGTATCAACTACATAAAAAGGATAGGGAACAAAACATCACAAGAACAAGTGTCTTTTATTGCTGCTGCTCAAGGTACAAAGACACATAACATCAATAAAGCTAGAAGCAACATGAACAAAAGTCCCCATGTCTTGAGCTAGTCTCTCTCCTGTCCATCATCTCCCGAAGCTCCATGGTCAAAATCCTTAGCTTCTTGAAGCTGAGCTATCCCATGTCCACATGTTCCCTGCGGTCGGGGTGGTCTTCCTGGTGGTGGTGGTGGTAGGGCCTAAAAGCGTCGCCCACCACCCGCTACTCGGCCAGCTACTCTGTATCATCCGCCTGCTCCCTGCGGACCATCATGGTCAAACCTCTGCCTGGGTGGTCCCTTTACTGGCTGCAGCTCATCAGCAGGATGAGTTAGGCAGTCTCGATCCATGTGACCCTGCCCGCCGCATGTGTAGCACAGCCTGATCCTCGTGTAGCTGGATCTCCTTCGTGTGCCCCGCACAACCAAATCAGAATTCAGATATTTCTCATCTGATGGTCTGGCCCGTTTGGAACTCTCCTTCATCTGTATACTTCCATCTACAGAAGACTTCACTACGGTTCGTCCTATGGAGGGTCCCGCTGCTGGTGACTACTCGGCAAGAAAACTCTCTACTAGAAGGGCTCTCTCCAACACCCCTTCCGGCGTCAGAATGATGAGGGAGATCATCGAAGCCCTTTTCTCATGCCTCGGTCCCTGCTCGATGGTCCGGGCCCAGAAGAACAGGTCTCGTACCATATATTTGGAGTAGCGTGAGAGATCAGTAAACCTCCCCAAGTACTGGGCCACGGTCATGCTACCCTGCCTTAGCTATATTAACTTCTGAATGTGCAACGCAAGGAGGGTGGCTGGGATGAACTCCGAGAAAAAGAGGCTCTCAAAGTCCGTCTAAAGTATTGATGCCTCGTCGTGCACCTGGACCATCAGGCTCAACCATCTGCCTGCTGCCGCGTGCAGGAGAATTGCTACAAGGATCACCATGAGTTCAGCTGGTCTCCCCACTAACCTGAAAACTCAAACAACAGCCTCCCGCCAATCCTCGCATGCCTGAGGGTCCGTCTCCCAATGAAACCTGGGCGGTCTCTAACAATGGAACTCGTGTAGTGCACTAAGGTGACGTGAACTCTTAGCGGCTGGTGCTGGTGGAATCGGTGGCTCGGTAGGTAGAGGTACCACCGGTGCCTCCGCTGAAAAAGGGCCCTGCACCGAGGCCTCATCACTCGGTGGGCTGTCGTCTCATTCAAAGCTCTGAACCCTAGATGGCTACTGTCGTGGGGCCATACTGAAATGAAACAGGTGCGCCACAGTCAAAATAGTATACCTAGTGAGCTGACACCAAGTAATAACAACGAAATTTTTTGAAACACACATGCAATCAGTGTTTTCGTGCACTAAGTCCGAAATCAGACGTCAAGGTCCTCGTGTAAGGATACGTCGGTTGCCGCACCAACACTGGACTCCCTGGACTGATAGCCACACTCAATACCCTTAACACTATTTCTTCCCATAGAATTAATATCAGAGACTTATGTTCTGAGGTAGAACCGAACACCTCTCATACCAATTTGTCACGACCCGTCCTTGGGACTCATGTCGTGACTACCCCAGGCCCACCTTCCATAGGCCAGGGGGTGGCGACTAGCACCAAGCCGTAAATCCCGACAATAAGGGTTAGGAATTGCCTTTATATGTAAACAAAAACCACAGAGTAGGTAAGCAGAAGTAAACACTATGTAACACTGTGTACAATAGTAAGTGAGGAAAAGTAAGTGGGCCAGAATACAAACCAAAATTGAATGTAATGGAACACTAGAATGAAAGTACATCAATTGAAAAGTAACGCAGCAATGTTGAGCCATCCACTAGAAATCCCACCTGAATGGTGGGTACATATAGCCTCCTCAGCTCCTCGGGTCTAGCCGTCTACTCTGTGTACGTCCAACCCAGTGGTCCACCTCCAGGTACCAACATGCTCTACAAGCCTCAACCACGATCACCACCATCCGTCATCTGCATCCAACACAACGTAGTGCGGGTATAGCCCTTGCAGGGGTGAGTATACGCTACTCAGTAGGGACCTAGAGACCCCCGAAGGTCTCTAAGAATCCACAAATGATAATCCACAAAGGAATGATACAATCACGAAGTAACATCCAACACTACTTAGGTATAATCCCATACATATACCCAAGTGATCGATTCCTGTTCGGCTACAACATCCGAGCCCATGTTCGGTCACGTCTACACAGGATTGCACAATCCAATCTACACAGGATAACACGAACCAATGCACATAGGAAGGAAAGTCAATCATATCGAAGATATTGATTGAAAATCAAGACTCAAGTCACACATGTATACACCATTTGTAATGAAAAAGAGATTATCATAATTAGTTATTGATTCATCAAGATGAGACCCGCGTAGGATACTAGAACAGCTAAGATGTGGGGCACGCGTAGGATACTTGTCCAGCTACTCCGTCAGACCCACATAGGATACAAAAAAATAGGTCAAAACTGTCGGACCCATGTAGGATACAAGTACATTAGTCATCATCGTCGAACCCACGAAAGATTCCAGTACGGTTTTCTTCATCATTGAGCGCACAGAGGATTCTAGTAAGGTTGTCTTCATCGTCGAACCCATGGTGGATTCCAGTACGGTTGTCTTCATCGTCAAAACAATAGAGGATTCTCTTATGAAGGTCTTCATCATCGATCCCACGGAGGATTCCAGTACGAATGTCTTCATCATCGAACCCACAGAGGATTTCAATACGATGGTCTTCATCGTCGAATCCACGGAGGATTCCAGTACGAAGGTCTTCATCGTCGAACCCACGGAGGATTCATATTTGGCATGACCCATCCTCTGGACTCTTTTCGTGACTACCCCAAGCCCAACTTCCATTGGAAAAGGGATGGCGACTAGCACCAAGGTGTAAATCCCAACGAAAAGGGGAAGACATTGCCATTATAAGTAAACAGACACCACAAAGTAAGTAAGCAGAAGTAAACACTAAGTAACACTATGTACATTAGTAAGTGCAGAAATGTAAGTGGGCCAGAATAAAAACCCAAACTGAATGTAATGTACAACTGGAAAGAAAGTACATCAACTGAAAAGTAACCCAGCAACGCCGATCCGTCCACAAGAAATCCCAACAGATGGGTGGGTACAGATAGCCTCCTCATCTCCTCGGGTCCAACCGTCTACTCTGTGTACGTCCCGCCTTGTGGTCCACCTCTAGGTACCGACTTGCCCCACAAGCCTCAACACCGATCAAGGATGTCTGTCGTCTGCATACAACACAACATAGTGCTGGCATATCCCATGAAGGGGTGAGTATACGTTACTCAACAGGGACACCGAGACCCCCGAAGGTCTCCCAGAATCCACAAAGGATAATCCAAAAAGGAAATCTACAATCACGAAGTAACATCCAAAACTACTTAGATATATTCCCATACATATACCCAAGTGATCAATTCCAGTTCGGCTCCAACATCCGAGCCCAAGTTCGATCATGTCCACACAGGATAACACAATCCAATCCACACAGGATAACACAACCCAATCCTCATAGGAAGGCAAGACAATCATATTGAAGATATTGACTGAAAATCAAGACTCAGCTAACACAGGTATACATCATTCGTAAAGAAAAAGAGATGATTAGAAGTAGTTACCGATTCCTCGAGCTGAGACCCACGTAGGACACTAGACCAGCTAAGATCTGGGACCCACGTAGGATACTAGTCATGCTACTCTGTCAGACCCACATATGATACTACAATACAGGTCAACACTGTCAGACCCATATAGGATACAAGTACAATAGCCTTCATCGTTGAACCCAAAGAGGATTCCAGTACGGTTGTCTTCATCGTCGAACCCACAGAGGATTCCAGTACGGTTTTCATCATCGTCGAACCCACGGAGTATTCCAGTACGGTTGTCTTCATCGTCGAACCCACGGAGGATTCTAGTACAAAGGTCTTCCTCGTCGAACCCACAGAGGATTCAAGTACGAAGGTCTTCATCGTCGAACCCACAGAGGATTCCAGTACGAAGGTCTTCATCGTCGAGCCCACTGAGGATTTTAGTATGAAATTCTTCATTGTCGAACCCATAGACGATTCCAGTATGAACGTCTTCATCGTCAAACCCATGGAGGATTCCAGTACGAAATTCATCATCGTCGAACCCACGGAGGATTCCAGTACGATTGTTTTCATCGTCGAACCCACAGAGGATTCAAGTACAATTGTCTTCATCGTCGAACCCACAGAGGATTGCAGTACAAAAGTCCTCACCGTCGAACCCACGGAGTATTCCAGTATGGTTTTCATCGTTGCCGAACCCACGGAGGATTTCAGTGCAGTCGTCATCGCTGCCGAACCCACAGAGGATTCTGTGTCGTCTTCATCATCGTCACAGTCGCAGCCAGCTCTATGGTTCCCGCACATAGCATGCTCGTTTCTGGGAGAGTCCTCTCCACGAACCAAGGATTCGATACATCAACTGACACGTAGTCCGGAGATGATGTATCCAAATGTTCCGTATTGACAAAAATAACTTAACGTGACAGACGGCGCGTCAATCGGACGCCCGGTCTGAGAGTTATTGGCTTTTTCGTTCCAGGGGATCGGTTGGGTTTTTAGTCAAAACCAACCCCACCACACTCCAACTGCGTCCCAAACATCATGTGGAGTAATCCAAAAGGTCCGTCTCACTAAGAGGAATCCAACAAAGTCGACGGAACGTCAATCGGACGTCCGGAACTCAACTTATAAGCATTTTCGCTCCGAGGGCCTGGTTGGTTTCGTGTTCGAACCAACCCGGCCATACCCAAAGTTCTCCGAACCCTTGAGTGTAGTACACCGAAATGACCGCCTCGATCCAAGGATCGCATCACAACTGATGGTGTGTCGATCGGAGGTTTGTAGTCCAGGTTACGGGCATTTAATCAAACTTGTCCGGTTTTAGTGGGTTTTGGGCCCGAACCGACCCTGCCCAAGACCCCTTTAGTGGCCCGAACCAAGTCGACCCGACTCGTGTCCGGGTCTGGCCCATTAGGGCGCGCCCCGGCCTGGTTGGTGCGACCCGGCCCGGCGCGGGCTGCCCGGGCCAGTGCGGTCGGTCCAGCTGACACGGCTGGTCCCGGCCGGCAGGGGCACCGCGTGCCCTGCGAGTGTGGAAGGTGGGGGGGGGGGGGGAATGCCACCCCCTATGATGAAAAGGCGGACCCGAGGGAGTCCTCCCTGCTGGGATTGACAGGGGGTTCAAACCCTTGGTTTTCTAGAATCTGGGCGGCCGTAACGGCCGGCCAGCGCACCATGCGGGACGGGTTGGTCCCGCCTTCCAGCGCCCCGTCGGTCGGCGGCTCCGGCTGCGCTCCCTTGCTCTGCCGCGACCCCAGGCCGCGACCTTGGTCCGACCGGTGCGGTGTGACGGCGCCGCGCCCCTCCGACACAACCCCGCTCTGGCTACGGCATCGTTCGGCCTCAATGGCGTGGTGCGACGGCGCCAGGCTCCCTTTCCGCGGTAAAATTCCTCGTCCACACATGGTGTCGTTGCACCGCACCACCTTCATCCCAAACCGCAACGAAGAACATCAACAAGGGGGGGGGATGGCTATTGTTTGTGCGGTCCGACCTCTTCCCATTAATTTGATAACAAGTGGCCGAAATAAATCAACATCGTCAACGAGCACAAATTTAATCCATTAAATTTGGAGTTAAAACCCCTACCTCGATGATGTCGTCGAACGAGGATCATCGCAGAAAAAGGACGTCGCGGAAGATGGCGTCGCGTAAGACGTTGTCACGGAAGACGACGTTGTATAAGTCATCGGTTCATGCTAGATGAAGGATGCGATGCGTCGTCATTCTTCGAAGAAGGCATCTCTCACCGGCTGCGGAGAGGAGAGGAGACGGTACGACGATCTCCCCTTTTGGTGATGGAATTATTCATCGTAGACTCAGCATTCTTCGCTTTCTTCGACGAGGAAGAAGATGTTCTTCAGAGCGCAAGAGTTCTCTCCTTGCTTCCGCACATCGAATCAACCCCCAATAAAATAAGACATTGTCTTATTATATTCACACACACGCATGCAATTATTAAATTTGAAATTTAAAAAAATCCCATTAAATTAATTAAATTAATTGAAGATCCTTTAATAGTCAATTAAATTAGGAAAGTTCACTTGTCAATTAAAAAGGGGGTCCGGGTTTGTTACACAATAATGTGGGGTTTGAAAACATAATAGGAGGTTGGAGGAAATTGAAAAGGCGGGGCACGTGTGGGCCCTACCCCAACTTCCTTGCATCTTCCTATTCCACTACGCTTAACCATCGGTTAAATAAATGAAAATAATTTGTAAACAAATTTTATTTTTATTCCTCACATTTTTTAACATCTCCTCCCAAGAAAACGCAACTCCAGGAAAAGTCTTCCAAAGAAATTACCGGTGTTGCGGTTTCATCGGTGCCATCAGATATCTATTCCGAGCACCGGTTCAAAAGTTAAGAAAACCCGCTCATTCGTTCTCTGAACGTAATCGAGAGAAACTTTGGAAATTTATTCCGGGAACACCGGGCCTCAGAATCTGGTGCCGACAGAAACTGTGCACTCGTAAAATTCCAAAGAAAATTAAGAAAAAATGTTTCTTGAAATTTATGGGTCTTTACAAAATCCAAGAATCTTTTTTCATCTTTTATGAGGATTATCACATTTTGGACCATGATTGAGACTGACCGTGGGAGTGTGTGGAAGAACCTAGTAAATAAATATCTATTTGAAATATGGTGTTGCAATTTTTTATCCATAAACACGAATTTCAGGTGATTTACTAATAGATCATACCATTTTACAATCTGTGAGTCGGGAACAGTTCATTTGTATATATGGGATTGACATGCTCTGTTCCCCATTGTTACTCAATGTGTTGGAATATTATAATATAAATAATTCATTTTTTCATATAATGTAGACCTTTGGATATTGTTATAGAGATACATGTGATAGATGAAGATGATTCTAGATCAATTTATAGATTTAATATCTTGAATATTTTCTATAGGACCTTATTTCCATTAATACATGGTCCTAGAAAATTTAAATTTTATTCAATGACATGGGATCAAACTTTTTATTTGACTAAATCGGTATTGTGTATGACACATTGTGATACTACAAATGTGTTTAAGTGGAAATACAAATGTTATGGGGATGGTATTAACGAGCTATTACATAAAATGTCACACATTGAGGATTTTTGGATTGATTACTAAATGTGTTTTGGATGATATCCAAAAGGAGTTGTCGAAATGGTTTCACAAGTTATTGTAAATGCTAGAATATAATATGAACAAGAAGAACTCTATTAAGATGTAGTTTAAGTGGGATAGTAGAGGTAAAATGTCCAAAATCATTATATATAAAGTTAAATGATTATTAAAAGAAAATATACATATTTATATATACATGATAAATATATTACTACTGTGTTGGAATATATTGAAATTATGATTTCCAAGAATTGGGTATATTATTTCATATTCTATGGACAGTCAATCAATTTCACCCACATAAGAAAAAATAAAATTAAGTAATTACACATTTAAATGAAAAATTTATAGGGAGTAAATTCATAAAAATTATGATCACAAAATAACATTTATACATTAATTTTAATGTGTGAGTTAATGCAAATAGAACCTATAGAGTTTCATTCGGTGTAATAAAAATCACATCCATGTGATGTCTGTATAAGTTTTGTGGATACATTTATATTGAATCCTTGGAATAATATTATGACATGGGCCCTCCCAACAATGTGTACACCAACTGGTCCACAAATGTGGGTAGGGATATACGGACACTCGATTCTAGCCTCTAGTCGGGCCTTGGTTGCCGATTAGAACCAAAGGTATAATAATCAAATATAAGGGTGGCATTACCCTCTAAGAGAACACATTATAAAGAGTGATATAAGATATAATCCAACCAATTTCAACTCAAAATAAAATTAAAATAAACCCAAGAACACAATTTTAATTTCATGAATGAACTACTACTACTGATAGTTGAAAACAACAATGGCTGAATGAAAGTAAAACAACAGTGACTTTGAAGCCCGAATAGCTCCACTGACTCCAAGATAATAGTAACCATCATGTACACACACCATCTCCATGTGAAATAAAAAATTATATATATATATGTTGGATATGTATAACATCATATTATGTAGGATACTATGAATCCCTCCCTAAAAATCTAGCCCAGAGACACCAGGGTGAGAACTATAATAGGCACCTCGTGCAACACATGGGTTTCCCAGAAACTAATGGATGAAGCACCACACCACCCACACAACCTAAATTAACCTAGAATTTTCGGAGAGCCACCACTTCCCAGATAATGTGTATCATTCATCGGGGATTACAACACAATCCACTTCCACCCATACACCATGTAATGATCCTTGAGCCATCACAACCTATACAAGCTATATATATTGTAGTATGTAAGAATCTATATCCAGATTATATGTGATTAAAATAACCAAAATCCATTACATCTAAATACATACATATATGGGTAAAACTAACCATCATGCATACCTACATAAGTAACTACCAAGAGAAGTGAGTGGGGGCATAGTGGGAAGTCATCAATCTATCCTCCCACTAAAATTTCGAGAAAACACCCCCAAGGGCTCAGAATCCCTGGGGTGTCATTTTCCCTAACCAGAAGGTTGTTGATTCATATAAAATAACATAATTTATATAATTTTCTAAATCTCACAACCACACAATGAGAATAATATAGACATAGTAGCAACCACTAAAAACGTCACTTGTACTCCCGGATGCTACTGCTAAGACTAGGTATCCTAAATGCGCACAACCATATAAATAGCTACATAATATTACTATATCCTTTTTTATTAGTTTCACTTGATGTTAATTATTTATTTTACGATTAATTAACCAATATCAATTCCACATTACATTTCATTAGCATGAACCCATGTTTCATGCCCTATAGGAATAACAAAACCATGTCCACAACTTCATAGAAAAGTTAAGTCATCATTGCATCCCAGAAACCTCCAAACACCATGGGATACAATCTATTATTAAATTATTTATTAATAACATAATTAATTTACTAAAATTACAGGCATTATAGAAAAGAAACACTATGATGCCAAACAAAATGGGTTCAAGAGGGTGTGTAGATGGTGTAACATCCCAATTAAGTAATAAATAATAGATATTTTTATCTATGTCTATTTATGAAATAGATAGTGTTTTAGAGGCTTAAAATTAGAATAAATCCAATCTTAAGTCTGGAATACACTAATATTTTTAAAAGATCGTTTTAGCGCCTTTTGATGTCGAATCATTTTTAAATCTATATTTTGAAATTTTTATAAGTACTATTTGTCAAAATAAACTTATTATTTATGATTGGGACATTTAAATTTACCTTGGATTAATTTTTCGTATTTTTCTGACAATGTTCATTTTTTAATGAATAATGGAAAATAATGCATTTTACATCAAAACTGCTTTTTCATCTAATTTAATTATATGGATATATTATTTTTTTAATTGTAATTAAAGTGTAATTAGAATATATTTTTACCATCTAATCCAATGGTGTTCATTATGATTAATTTCACTTTGGAATTGGGCATAAGCAAGTGCCAAACTTTTCATAGATATTGTTTCAAAAAAACCCGCTATTTGTTTTGAAAATGAGAATTATTTTTAAATTAATTTTTGAAATTTATATGTTTGGAATTTGGTAAAATTGATTCCATATTTGGAATATGATGGTTCAAATTATTTAATTAAGACTCTTTTCTTTTTGGACATTACGAATAGTAACGACGATAATTATCATTAATTATCTTGATTAATTAGTAATCATGTATTCAAGGATAATTAAATAATAACATAATAACAAAAAATGACCCCAACATGGGTCCAAATGCTACTGGTTGTGTGATGGCCGACCATGGGATTCAATTTTCCAAACTTGGGGACCCCATGGAATCACTTTTGTGTGATAATGACTTTTTATCTTTTTATTTTTAAAGAAAGTTAATATTACAAAGAATGTATCACCTGAGTAAATTTTTTTAAAAATTTTCAACATAAATGGTATTTTTGACTATAAATATTAATTGGGAATCTAAAAAAAGTTCCTACATCATAGTATTTTTTTATAATTTTTAAAACCTAATAAATTAAATTATTTATGACTTCATGATGATGCATCGATTTCCTCAATAATGAACGATTTAAATAAAATGAAAAGATAATGTAAAATCTAAGACTTATTCTTTTAAAAGACCTATTGTATTAGTATATTTATAACCCTTATCACCTTATCCTAGAAATACATAAAAGTGGGACCTTTAAAATACGAAATCATTTGAAAATAAAGTAACATTTTATACCTTTCCAAGAGTGCCCCTCATCTCCTCTTATAAAAGGCCCCCACCTCTACCTCCTTACCCACACCTCTCAAGCCTTTGGCTCGGCCAATCTCTGATAATTTTGTCTCTACACATCCCTATCCTCATCCTACAAGCCTTACCGTAGGTAGGAATCTCTTCAAGAAACCCTTTTGGTTCAATCCAAAGGGAGTTACCCAATTTAAAGGTAATGTCTTCACTTGTGTTCTTTTGTTTTATTTTGCTTCTCCAACCCCATAAACTCTTTTTATTAATTTATTTTGCAACAAAACAAGTATCTTAAATATACTAGGATGTTTTTATAAGAAGTATTCTAACTACACTTACACACACTTACATCTAATGGTTAAAGAACATACAGTTTCTGTGGATGGTGAATTTTTGCCTCACGAAACGATGATTGTTCAATATTATTCTAACACCTTCAATGGTGGACATTAAGATGTCACTATATTTATATATTATATATAATATGTTTATAGTTTCTTTAAGATACTTTATTTTTACATTTATGGCATACCTTTATGGTTTCCATTATGGGTAAACGTGATATCATTATTTTAGGATGTGCGGACTACCGCCCCCCAAAGTGATTTGATTCGTTAATGCCATATGTGGGATGTATAAAGGATGGATTTGATAATATTATATATTATATTATACTTTAATTATAATATACCTTTATATCATTATGATTCTATTCCATAAAATATGAAATAGAAATGAAAGTAGCGTTCATGCGTACGTACGAATTACCATCTCCATGAACGGTGCATTTCATTTCTTACCTCGAAATGTTATGTAATATTATAAATACATGTATATACTTGATATATATGATATATATGATATCTACATCATGAATATAATTCTGGATATAATGTATATTTTACCACATGAACAACTTGTAATTATAAATATTTTATTTTTGACTCATGTACCAATGATCAACAAAACGACCATTATAAACATAAATAATTACATAGTGTTCATAACATGGTAATAAGTTATATAAAAAGAATAATAAAATTGAAAAAGGTTCTTAAGAAAGTTTAAATTAACTCAAGTTTATTATTTAGGATGTTAAAGAAAGATCGCGTCAAGTCGGACTCGAGGTATGGGACTTCGTCTCAATCTCCTTTCATTGAGGCTTAATTGGTTTTATACACAACTTCTTTTATACGGTGTATAATCTCCTTTTACTTTTATGTTTATTCAAAAATAATATTTATTATACTACGAGTTTTACTAAATGACAAATGGTAAATTTTGTGTCGTACGTATGCGGCGACAACGACTTCTCCGCCACCGTGACCATTATTTGAGTTTCGGCTTCCTCAACAAGAAATAACATTTTTAAAATGAAAAAAATACCATGTTTTAAATTTCATTTATTTTGGTATTGGAAATGGTTTTATAATTTTTTTATTATATCAATGTGTTGTATTGATATCTTGTGATTGAAATGTGGAAATGTTATGTTTCCTTTATGCATGTTTTATGTGATACGATTATGGTTCTTGGGAATTGTTATGAAGACGGGTGGTTCCGTGATAAACTAAGGGTGGGTGAGCCCAATATATCTCTCCAATGAATTGGGTAACACGAAGGAGTTAAACGTTAAGGTTTCTCCGAAGAGATTTAGGGAATATACTATGATGGGTATTCCAAACGTAACCATGAGGGTTACTCCCAACGTAAGAATGTTATGAATGCCTCAAGATACTTTTATGTCTTATGATTTATATGATTTATTCATGATTTAATGAGTTATGTTAAAATGATTATGTTTTATGAGTAATGTATGATTTCATACAAGGACTAATGTTTTCATTTCATACTTTTATATCCCTTACTAATATTTTTATGCTCATCCCATGTTTTTGAAATGTTTTTCAGAGGTCAAGGTAAAGTTACATGATATGATGATAATATCAAGGAAGTGTCATGAAAGAAACCATGTTTTGTTTTAAATATGTTTCCGTTGATGGGAAAAATGAGTACTATCTTTTATGTAACCACTTTGTTTAAATGTCGAATGTAATGCATGTTTTATGATCTAATTCTCTAAAACAGTAAACCGGAAAAGATCCTCAATGTGCATTCTTGAAATAACTCAAGATTAAGTAATGTTTAAGGCTGGGGCCTTATAGTTGGTATCAGATGTCAGTTTAGATATCTTTAGGAGTCTGAATTCTATCAAATGATTATCCTAAAATATTTTTTATGGTCAAATTGAAATGATATAGCATTTGACGATTACCATGTTGCTTCATCTAAGAAATTTTTTTTCAAAATGGTTTTCCGTAGAGGAAGCAGGGAATCAGTGCTAGGAAGGCATACAGAAGGAAATGACCTTCCAAATCAGTATCCTGAGATGGTTGTAATTGGAACTGAACAGTTTGATGCAGTAATGGCGCAGTTGACTCAAGCGATAAATGGTGGTGGTATCCATGCACGAGATCAGCCAGATCAACCGCACATGAACATGTCAGTGGTTGAACATTTAATGAAGCAACAACCCCCATCATTTAGGGGATCTACTGACCCTGTTCTAGATAAAGGGTGGATTAATGAAATGGAGAATATTTTCGATGTCATGGGGTGTTCAGAAAATCAAATGGTTAGTCTTTCTATTTACAGTTTGGAGGGTGAAGCAGATCAGTGGTGGTCGATGGTTAAAAATATCAGGGATGCTGATGAGATTGATGCTCTCAACTGGGATGAATTCAAAGGTATGTTTCTTGATATGTATTTTCCTAATGTTGTTCTACTTAGGATGGAAAAACAATTCCTGAAATTGAGGAAAGAGGAAGACTCAGTGGCTGCCTAAGAAGAAAGGATGACTTGATTGCCATGGTATGCTCCAAATTTTATCTAAGACCTTGATAGTAAAATCAATCATTTTTACTCATGATTAAAGCCAAAATATCGAAGGGCTTTAGGTTATCTCAAGTTCAAGAGATATGAAAATCTTGTTTGATGTGCTGAGAAGGTGGAAATGGATTTTGAAGATGATCAAGTTTTCTATGACAACCAACAGAAGAAGAGACCGAGGTGGCAGGAGAAAGGAAATAATTCTACATAAAGGTCTGACGGTAAGAAAACTAAGTTTCCAGTTTGTGATAAATGTGGTAAAAGGCATGCTGTGGAATGTCTTCTAAATTCTGGGAAGTACTACTGATGTGGTAAGATGGGACATAAGGCTCGTGATTGTACTGAAAAAGATCAGGGTGATGGTAAGACCAAATTTTATTTACAGTTAGTAAAATGTTTTAAGTGCAATGAGATGGGTCACTATGCAAACGAGTGTCCGAAAAAGAGCTCGAGTGATGGGAAGCAGTTAGACTACAAGCAGAAAGGGGTGGTGAAATCCTTTGCAACTACTTCAGCAGATGTTAGGCCATCCAATGAAGTTGTATTAGGTACTTTGTTTGTTTTTTCAGATTATTGCAGTATGTTTTTTGTTTTGGGGTATACACATTTGTTCATCTCTGAAAACATTTCTAGAAAAATGGGAATACCATCTCAAGAAATCATTCCTAAACTTGTGGTAAAAACACATGGGGGAAATGTTGAGGAAAAAATAATTTATAATAATCCTCCTATCCTTATCCGTGGAAAGAACCCACTTGAAAACCATATTGTTTTACCTCTCGTAGAGTTTGATATTATCATGGGTATGGATTGGCTCTCTATTTACCAAGCTATGATTGACTATAGAGCTAAGGAAGTTTCTTTTCCGAAAGACTATCAGTTTTTGTACAGTAATGAACCCTTAATTTTGATAACATATCAATAGGCCAAGAAACATGTATAATATGGAAATTAATAATACCTTGCACACATCGCTAAAAACAAGGAACCTGTTCAGATTAATGATGTACCAGTGGTATATGAGTATCATGTTGTTTTTCCTGATTAGTTTCCTAGAATAATACCAGATCTAAAAGTTTAGTTTCTTGTTGACATAGTTCCTAATGCTTATCCAATTTCAAAACCTCCTTATCGAATGGCTCAAATTTAAATTTTGGAGTTGAAAGAGCAATGGCAACATTTATTAGAGAAAGGTTTCATTCGACCTAGGACATCACCATGGGGTGCTCCTATTTAATTTTTAAAAAGAAAGATTGTTCTATGAGACTTTTCATTGATTATAGAGTCTTGAATAACATCACTTTTAAGAACAAATATCCTTTATCTCATATCGATGATTTTCATTATTAGCTCCATGGAGCTCAGTATATTCCAAATATTGACCTGAGATCGGGGTACCATCAGTTGAAGGTAAAGGAAGCAGATATTCCGAAGACCACGTTTCGTACAAGATATGGCCATTATAAATTTATAGTAATGCCTTTTGGGATAACCAATGCACCTGCTGTATTCACGGAATTAATGAATATAAATTTCCATTAGTTCTTGGTTAATTTTGTGGTTGTTTTCATTGATGATATTTTGGTGTTTTCTAAAAGTAAATATGAGCATGAAAGAAATTTAAGGGTTATTTTGGAAACCTTAAAAGAAAAGAAATTGTATGGGAAATTCAGCAAGTGTGAGTTTTGGTTGCAACAAATTTCTGTCCTTGGTCACATTGTTTCTAAAGATGGGATAACTGTTGATCCTAAAAAAACAAAGGTTGTTGAAGAACGACCAAGACCCACAAATGTTACTGAGAATCGTAGTTTCCTTGGTTTAGCAGGATATTACCGAAGGATTGTTAGAAATTTTTCATGGTTATCTAGTCCAATGACTAAGCTAACTTGTAAAGGTGTTATGTTTATCTAGACATGAGAATGTGATGATTGTTTTCCGGAACTGAAATGAAGATTGGTGAATGCTCCAGTTTTGGCACTACCTTCTAGGAATGGGGAGTTTTTTATCTACAGTGATGATTCATAGAAAGGAATTGGTTGCGTCCTAATTCAGAATGATCAGGTAATTTCTTATGCTTCATGACAGTTGAAAACTCATGAGGTAAATTACCCTACACATGATTTGGAATTAGCTGCTATTGTTTTTGCTTTACAATTTTGGAGGCATTATTTGTATGGTATAAAGTGTAAAATATATACTGATCACAAAAGTTTAAACTATATATTCACTTAAAAAGAATTGAACATGGGACAGAGGAGATGACTAGAATTAATCAAGGATTATGATTGTACAATTCATTACCATCCCGGAAAAGAAAATAAAGTGGTTGATGCTTTGAGTCGAAAAAGTAATGCTTCATTAACAATGATGCCTTTGGAACGTGATCCTTTGGTTTAGGATTTGATGAAAATTGGCATATAAGTTGTTGGTGCAGAATTTCCTTCTATTTTGTTTCAGGTATCGGTGAAATGTTCTCTATCAGACAGAATTAAGTATGCACAGAAACAAGACAGTGAGTTGAAGAAAAGGGTAGATCTGGTTCAGAAGGGTACGTTTCCTGAATTCCACATTGATAATGATTGTGTTTTGAGATTTTGGAAGATATTGTGTGTGCCTTGTGATTCACCGTTAAATAGATATTTGTTATGTGAAGCTCATAGTTCTCTGTTTTCAGGTCATCCAGGAAGTACTATTATGTATAGAGATCTTCGGGAGTATTACTGGTGGGACGGAATGAAAAGAGATATTGCTAATTTTACTGTGAAGTGTTTGACTTGTTAACAGGTTAATGCAGAGTGGCAGTTACTGAAAGGGATGCTTCATCCTTTACCAGTACCAGAGTGAAAATGAGAGAATATATCCATGGAATTCATTGTGGGATTGTCGAAGACACCTTGAGGTAATAATGCAATCTCGGTTATTGTTGATCGCTTGACTAAATCTACTCTTTTCCTTGCTATATGAGATACGTTTTCCCTAGATAAACTTTCCCGTTTGTTTCGTAAAGAGATATTCAGGTTAAATGGAGTTCCCCTCTCCATTTTATGTGACCGTGATCCTAGATTCACTTCTAACTTTTGTAAAGGCCTTTAGAAGTCGTTGGGTACTGAATAAAACATTAGTACATCTTTTCATCCTCAATAAGATGGGCAGTCAGAATGAACAATTCAGACTTTGGAGGATATGCTATGTTCTTGTTCGATGGATTATCAGGGAATTTGGGACCAACATCTTTCTTTGCTTGATTTTTCTTATAATAACTCTTTTCATTCTAGAATACAGATTGCACCATTTGAGGCATTATATGGGAAGCGGTGTCGAACTCCAACTTTTTGGGATGAAGTGGCTGAATGGAAGTTTATGGGCCCGGAATTGGTAGAAGAGTTGGCATAAAAAGTTCAGCTGATACAAAAACAAAAGAGAACAACTCATAGCAGGCAGAAGAGTAATGTGGACAACAGGATGAAGGATCTCTCTTTTGAGGTAGGAGATCATGTTTTTCTTAAATTTTTACCATGGAAAAGTGTGATGTGATTTGGTAAGAAAGGAAAGATGATTCCAAGGTTCATTGGACCATATGAAATTCTGGAGAGAGTTGGATCCGTTTCATACCAAGTGGCGTTACCTCCGAGTTTATCTCAGGTACACAATGTTTTTCATGTTTCAATGTTAAGGAAGTATATGCCAGATCCATATCATGTTTTGAGTCCAGAGGTAGTTAACCTGGAAGAGAATCTATATTTTAAGGAATAACTGGTCCAGATTTTTGACCATAGGGAGCAAGTGTTGTGGAATAAGGTGATTCATCATGTGAAGGTTTTGTGTAAGAACCACATGAGTGATGAGGCAACAGGGAATCTGAAAATGCAATGAGGGATAAATACCCCCACTTATTCAATAAGTAAATAAATTGTGGGGAAACAATTTTCTAAAGGGGAAGGATGTAAAATCCCAAAAAAGTTATGAATAATATATATTTTTATCTATGTTTATTTATGAATTAGATTGTGTTTTAGAGGCTTAGAATGAGAATAAATCCAATCTTAAGCATGGAATACACTAATATTTTGAAAAGATTATTTTACCGCCTTTTGATGGAGAACCATTTTTTAATATATATTTTGACAATTTTATAAGCTCTATTTGTCAAAATAAACTTATTCCTTATGATTGGGACATTGAAATTTACCTTGGGTTATTTTTTGGTATTTTTCTGTCAATGTTCATTTTTTAATGAATAGTGAAAAATACTGCATTTTACATCAAAACTGATTTTTCATGTAATTTAATTATATGGTTAGATTATATTTTTAATTGGTATTAAATTTTAATTAGAATATATTTTTACCATCTAATCCAATGGTGGTCATTATAATTAATTTCACCTTGGAATTGGGCATAAACAAGTGACAAACTTTTCACAGATATTGTTTCAAAAAAAAACAGGCTATTTGTTTTGACAACAGGAATTAGATTTAAATTAATTATTGAAATTTCTATGTTTGGATTTTGGTTAAATGGTTTCCATATTTGGAATAATAAGTTCCAAATTATTTGATTAAGACTCTTTCATTTTTGGACATTATGAATAGTAACGAAAGTAATTATCTTTAATTATCTTGATTAATTAGTTATCGGGTAGTTAAGGATAATCAAATAATATCATAATAATAATAAATGACCCCAAAATGTGTCCTAATGCTACAGTTTGTGTGACGACCGACCATGGGATGCCTTGCCCCAAACTTGGGGACCCCATGGAATCAATTTTGTGTGATAATGACTTTTTATCTTTTTATTTTTAAAGAATGTTAAATATTACAAATAATATATCACCCGAGTAAAACATTTTCAATTTTGTCTACATAAAGGATATTTTTGACTATAAATATTTATTGGAAATCTAAAAATCGTTCCTACTTCATAGTATTTTTTTTAATAATTTTTAGACATTATATAAATTAAATTATTTATAAAATCATGATGATGCATCGATTACCTCATTAATGAACAATTTAAATAAAATGAAAAGTTAATGTAATGTCTAAGACATAAACTTGTCAAAGACCTATTGGATGAGTATATTTCTAACCCTTATCACTTTATTCTCTAAATACATCAATGTGGGACCTTTAAAATCCGAAAATCAATTGAAAATAAAGTAACATTTTATACCTATCCAAGAGTGCCCCTCCTCTCCTCTTATAAAAGGCCCCCACATCTACCTCATTACCCACACCTCTCAAGCCTTTGTCTCGGCCAATATATGCACATATTGTCTCTCCAAATACCTCTCCTCATCCTAGATGCCTTACCTTAAGTAGTAAGCTCTTCAAGAAACCCTTTTGGTTCAAACCAAAGGGAGTTACCCGAATTAAATCTAATGTCTTCACTTGTGTTCCTTTGTTTTATTTTTCTTCTCTAACCCCCTAAAATCTTTTTATTAATTTCTTTTGTAACATAAACAGTATATTAAATATACTAGGATGTTGTTACAATATGGATTCGAGCTACACATACACCCACCTACATCTAATGGTTAAAGAACATACTGTTTTTGTGGATGGTGAATTTCTGCCCCACGAAATGATGATTGTTCAATATTATTCTAACAACATCAAAGGTGTCCATTAATATGTCAATATATTTATATATGATATATAATGTGTTTATGTTTTCTTTAAGATTATGTATTTTTACATTTATGTCATACCTTTATGGTTTCCATTATGGGTAAACGCGATATCTTCATTTTAGGAAGTGCGGACTACCGCCCCCTCAAAGTGATTTTATTATTTAATTCCATATGTGGGATGTATAAAGGATTGAGTTAATGACATTATATATGATATTATACTGTAATTATAATATAACTTTATATCATTATGATTCCATTCCACAAAATATGAAATATAAATGAAAGTAGCGTTCATGCGTACGTACGACTTACCGTCTCCATGAACGGTGCATTTCATTTCTTACCTCTAAATGTTATCTAATATTATAAATGCATGTATATAATAGATATATATGATATATTTGATATCTACATCATGAATATAATTCTGGATATAATGGATATTTTACCATATGAACAACTTGTAATTATAAAGAGTTTATTTTTTACTCAAGTACCAATGATCGACAAAACGACCATTATTAACTTAAATAATTACATAGTGTTCATAAAATTGTAATAAGTGATATGAAAGGAATAATGAACTTGAAAAAGGTTCTTAAGAATGTATAAATTAACTCATCTTTATTATTCGCGATGTTAAAGAATGATCAAGTCATGTCAGACCCGAGGTATGGGATTTTGTCTCAATCTCCTTTCATTGAGGCGTAATTTGTTTTATACAAAACTTCTCTTATACGGTGTATAAACCCCTTTGACTTTTATGTTTATTAAAAAGTAATATTTTTTATACGAAGAGTTTTACTAAACAAAAAATGGGAATGTTTGTGTCATACGTATGTGGATACAATGACTTCTCCGCCGCCGTGACCATTATTTTCGTTTTGGCTTCCTCTACAAGACATAACTTATTTAAAATGAAAAAAATACCATGTTTTAATTTTCTTTTATTTTGGTATTGGAAATGGTTTTCATAATGTTTTTATTATATCAATGTGTTGTATTGATATATTGTGATTGAAATGTGGAAATGTTATGTTTCCTTTATGCGTGTTTTATGTGATACGATTATGGTTCTTGGGAATTGTTATGAAGACGGGTGGTTCAGTGATAATATAAGGGCGGGTGAGCCCGATATAGATCTCCAATGCATTGGGTAATGCAAAGGAGTTAAATGTTATGGTTTATCCAAAGAGATTTATGGAATATACTGTGATGGGTATTCAAAACATAACAATGAGGGTTACTCCCTTCGTCTGAATGTTATGAATGCCTCAAGTTACCTTTATGGCTTATGATTTCTTTGATTTATTCATGATTTGATGAGGTATGTTAACATGATTATGTTTTATGACTAAATTATGATTTCATACATGGACTAATGTTTTCATTTCATACTTTTATATCCCTTACTGAGCTTTTTATGCTCATCCCATGTTTTTGAAATGTTTTTCACAGGTCAAGGGAAAGGTACATGATGTGATGATAGTATCAAGGATGTATAATGAATGAAACCATGTTTTGTTTTAAATATGATTCCATTGATGGGAAAATTGAGTACTATCTTTTAAGTAACCACTTTTTTTAAATGTGGAATGTAATGCATGTTTTATGATATAATTATCTAAGACTCTAAACCTGAAAAGATCCTCAATGTGTATTTTTGAAATAACTCAAGATTAAGTAATGTTTAAGGATGGGGACTTATAGATGGACTACCCAATGAGCCTTTTCCACCTGTATCAACATCATGGGAATATCCATCCTCTAGAATCCTAGTACGGAATGAATTTGGCGTACCTCACATGTCATCACTTCCTTTGAAATTAGGGATAGAAACACTAGTAACATTATGTAGAGGGGAAAGTAAAGATGATTAAAAAATAACCAGGTTCAACATGAATTCAGCATTCATAACTGAACCATTTTATCATCTCTGGTGTCTTACCCGACATTCACACGAATAACCTGATTCACCTCACTACTCTAGGTGTCAACTGCTACCACAACACTTGGCCCCATTACACCTACATGTAAGAACATTAATCCTTGCATATAAAAAATCACAAGAAGTTGGAAAATGATTAGGTAATTGTTATCTTGGCCCTAATCAAGGAATAAAGCCTTTACACAAAATGATCACTAACAGATTAATGAATATGGATCCTAGAATTTATAAGAATGAGTGTATCATAGAATCCTACCATAATTTATATTTTATCAAAAAACCATTTATTTAATCCATATTTATTTATCTGGTTCATTTAAGAAGGCATAACTACATCTATTTGATTATCAACAGTTTACTATAGAAACAACTAGATTCAAAAAAATGCATCTTTATCAATATCAAATTATGTTAAAATTAATCTCGGTATTATGTTATTAACCAATTTCCATGAAAAAATACAATATAATAAATCAATCATGGATATCAAACTATCTAGAAAAAACAAAATGCAACACCATATGATTGATACTATTTAATTTATGAAGTTCAAATATTAAATTTTTCATTTCCATTTTGATCTAGTGAGATAAATAATGATAAATCTCTCGTTCCCATAAAATAATATACAATACATGAATCACCTACCTGAAAATGTTCCATATGATCATTACATGAGAACAACCAACACAACATATTACAATCACCACTCTTGGAAGAATCCATCCACCCAAGGAAAGAGAGACACAACCACACCAATAAATACCGAAGAAAACTCCATAAGGAAAATGGAGATCATATGAATTTCATAGATAGTATGAACTGAATTAGAGGATGCCAAAATAATGGAAGCAAAAAATACCTTATATCGTAGACAAATCCACACTTCCTAGTTTCTCCAAAATAAGGGGTGCACATGTAGTAGGAATAAACACCATGGGAGACATTGTCCAAAGATAAAACACTATAGAACACTCCAATGGGAAGGAGGAAAGGATTGAAAATATTTCACTAGGGAATAAGGAGGACGAACAAAGGATGAAAATATCTTGACTCATTAGATGATTTAAGGGAGGAAAAATTTAAGATACATTTGATTTTCAATTGAGATCTGATTTTTCAAAGATCCTGAATTTTGTCCATCTAATGCATCTCAACATTTATGAAAAAATAATATAAGAGTTTTGTGATATTAATCATAATTAAATCACATATAAAAGACTTGAATTCATTTTATGTTTTAATGGAATATAAAATGGGAGACACTGTAAGATGCTAGAAAATGCAAGAAATTTGAAAAAGGGTGACCCACCATTAGGTGGCCACCATTTTTGTGTTCCTTCAACATTTTGGAACCATTTTGGTGTTCCATCATCTCCATGTTAAACTATGATGGTGCCACCATTTTGGTGATATTGTAATTTTTTTGGAAACCCTTAAAAAAACCACTATGAACCCCCATGAACTCCACAAGAACTAAATTTTCACAAGGGAATGGACCATGGAAATCATTGTCATTATATCAGATACCACTCAAATTATTCTTTTCTCTAAGAATTAAATTCCATCCTAGAGAAGAAATAGAATGATAAAGGGTCCGAACAACCACCATTCAATATACCTCTCAAGGCTCTCCCCACTAAGAAGAGCACAACAACTTCTTCTAGGGAACAAATAAAAACTACGTGGAAACCAATACCAAATCCTAAATGCTCACCTAGGGGAGATACCCCTAAAAAGAGATAAATCCACAACATGAAACAAAATAATGCAATTTTATAACAAGAATGGTTCTAAAGCCACAAAACAAACATCGTTACATGAAAAGAGATAACCATAAAACCACTTGGGGTACTGAGTGAATATAAGTGACACAAGTATCCAGGTACTCTCCACAACACCATTGTTCTACCAAAAGAGTGTTCATGATGATAACGAAGGAGCTACGACACATTAAAAACCTCATGTATCATGGACATCTATGGTGCATGTGCTACCTGATATGACATAGATCCAACATTATTTAATACCTTGAAATGCCCCAAAAACAAGGGGGAAAGCTTACACCCATGAAAATCCTTTGTTTCCCATGATGTGGAGTCACCCGACATATATCATTAATGGTTTCCTCTTATGCTCAGCATAGGACTTCTGACAATCCTTCATTTCCATCATCTACTCGTGAGTAAAATTAACCATATCTATCATATTAAGTAGCAGTTTCAGGCAGATAATTGATAACACTTCAACCCTTGTACATCACAATAGAAAATGGAAATTACATCCATAAAAATCTATAAACACCTACATACCAATGCTGGAGTGAATAAAATTGTTCTAAGAAAAATATTCCAAGGCTGATTCTTCATCCAAAAAGATACAAAATCCAGAACAAATGGCACAATGTGTCTTTATGGGATTTGAAGTTCTGTTCTATATGAATATCCTTCTGTGGATGAAAAAAAGTTATGTGCCGTAACATAGAATTAAAAGAATGTGGGAGATATCTCCACACCATAGAGGTAAAAAAAGGATCTCGATCATAAATGATCATCCTCGATACTTTGTGAAGTCTCACCACCTCCACCAGATACTATCTTAACAAACCCTAAACTAACCACGACTCCTTGATGACTATAAAGTGGTAATACTTTGTCAAATTTTCCACTTCCACCCATATACCATCATAACCTCCCTGAGTTTTAGGGAAACCATAAAAAAATCCCATAAAAATGTCCCCTCACTTCCAATGTGGAACATCTAATGCCTTGAGAAAACCATCGGGAACATGGTTATCAACCTTTACCTTCACGAAGACAAATCATTAAGACACAAGCTCTACAACGGCATGCGCCAACCCATGTAACCAAAACCGACTCCTCCAAGATTGGTACGTATTCAAATAACTAGGATGTTCCACTAAATAAAAAATATGGAACTATATGAGATCCATGTCCTTTATTGTCAAAAAAATGAAAATACTTCACTAAAATAACACTTGATGTGGTTCATCCTCAGACCATCCTTCTGGTTCCTCACCATAAACAACTCATTCTCCATAGAGCTCCACCTCCATATCCCCCAACTGGAAATCTTCTACCTTGTGCACCTTTGAGGACTGCACTGTCACCTATAAAATTAATAACACATCACCATCATCTCGTATATATAGATGAAATGCTGAATGTTCTTCCGTCACCCTCCATAAATCACTTCATTCATGAAATACATTACTACACAACGTAATGCTCATCACATCAGCTTCAAAATTCCCATTTAAAGGTGTATACAAATTTTGAAAATAATAATCTTGTAAGAACTCAATCCATCATCGCTACTATTACTTCATGTCATGCCATGAGAAAACATACCTCAAGCTCTTATGATTAGTGAAAACCAAAAACCACTCACTGATAAGGTAATATCTCCATAACTTCACAGGAAACCTCACCACCATGAACTAATGAACATGGGTGTAATAGTTACATTTTTCTGGGCATAACTATCGAGATCCATAACAAACAACCGACCAATGTTGCATCAAAACACATCCTAACCCCATATGAATAGAATCGTAGAAATCATCATTCTGATCTACTTGTTTTGGAACATAACAAACCTGTAAACTGACCAACTTCTATTTTAAATACATAAAAGAATACTGAAACAAATTATTCCACAATAATTCTTGGTCCATCTTGTCAATTATATCAGATGAATCAAAACTAGAGTAAAATCAGCTATGAACCTCCTGTTATAGGTGATGAGTCCAAGAAATATTCACACTTATGCTACTGTATTGGGGTATTACCAAGGCACGACTTCATATATAATTGAAATATCCATAGCTACACCTGTTGGGATAAAACATTACCTAAAAAAAATTCTTCTCATTCCGAAAAATCCAACTTCAACAACATTGAAAATAGTTATTGTCAACGATGAACTCCTAATACAACATGCAAGTGCTCTCTATTCTCCTCCACAAATGTAGAGTAAAAAAGGATGTAGTTGATGAAACCCTCCCTGAAATTGACTAGGAACTCAATGAACACAACGTTCATCCACCCCAAGAACACAACAAGAGCCTTTTTCACACCAAACTTTGTCACTATAATTTCTAAATTCCCATGACGACAGAAAAGGATGTCTTTGGAATATCCTCATCCTTTACTTGCGTCTGATGATACTCAGACCGCACATCTATATTCGAGAACAATCATGAACCAATTAATTGATCAAATTAATCAACAATCCATTTTAGAGGATATGGATTCTTCATTGATAGATTTTTTAAGCGATGATAATAGATACAAAATAGAAATCTACCATTATCCTTCATCATAAAAAAACATTGGAACCGGATGGTGGCACACTCCATTAAAAAAATGGCTAAAAAATACCATCATGTTTTATATGTATCTCATATAACTTATATGGTGACATACTATATAAATAAATATAGATTAGTGGCACACATGGCTGAAGTTTGATCACGAACTTGATCTACAATCAAGGTGGTAACGTTACAACCTCCTATGGAAAGTTATCAGGGTACTCTTCTATAACCTTGGTAAATGTCGATTGAAGACCCTCTGATGAATTAAACATCATTTCAAACATCACATATGATAAATAATGAACACCCCTCTAACCCATTTGAGGTTCTCACTCGCTAATAGACACTACTACCTCCACATTTTCATTGAATAAAAACATATGCCTCTAGAATCAAACAACATTATCCTACATCAAATAAAACAAATCAGTGATTATTATAAGATTTTATGATTTTATATATAAAAATAACAAATATTCCCAAGAGTGGTGACACCCCACCACTATATCATAGTCTCTACATACATCAAGAATGTCATCTTGACCTCCAACTGACGTAGTAAAAAGTAGGGGAACTGCAAGCCTCTCTACCTCATTTACCAATGCATGGACAAGGGTAGGTGATATAAAAGAGTGTGTCACTCCAATGTCAATCACATCATGCACCCGTGTAGAAAACAATGAAGGGTATCTTGAACGATGTCTAAATTGCCCGAACCTAGAAACTCTAAAGAATTAAGCTAACCATGACCTATTCAACGTCCTCTCTAACCTAGATGATGATGACTACCATGGTCCTGATCAGCTCTCAGAGGATGGGGAGCATCCCAAGGCGATCATATTCCTACTCTGTATTCCATTTAATGATCCAAAGATGTTGAAAACTACTGCTGGAGCCCTAGCTAGAACTACCTCAACACAGGATCCTGTGGTGGAACATGAAAAATAAGTTCCAAATCCCTTGATATTTGTCTGAGATATACCCCCCACCTTATTGAAATGTGATGATGAGGGTTGGTACCTACCCCTAGCTGAATAGAAATTCCATTTCACTGAAAACTATGAATCCCATACCACAACACCGATTCGTGAGGAATCTGGAAGAATCCCCTCTCAGGATGATCCAGTTCTCTTAGATAACCTCTTCATTACCTCTTACATTTTCAATACCTCAAAATATTTGTTCAACAAAAATGGGGTGGCCTAGAACTGGATATCTTGAAAAAACCCTCCCCACAATGCCCCCAAGCATCCTAATATTGCAATAGGCCCGGAGCATATTGTAAAATATTCATAAAATAGATTATAATCTATCTCACACTGGAGATCCACTATCTAAGGGAAAGTCGCTCCAGGAGAGTAGATGACTTCACCATTGAAGAAACAATCATGACTCTAAAAATTTCTTGGAACTCTACCCATGAGATCTCCGAATCCTCGTGATCCCCAGGAAACATGAACAACCACTGCCTCGTTTCCCAACACAGCATCATCACAACCAAAAAAATAAATAATACTCCATCTGAGCACATACTGAGAAGAAATCAATCTCAACCTCCTCCAACCATTCTCCTATGACTACATTGGAAATGGAGCCCACATACATCTAGTGAATCTCTCACTAAAACTCTTGGAGTGTCCTCCTCCATGTTTCTTCATCTTGGGCCGCCATACTATGGTGATCTTCTGGCGTAGCCTTTTGGACACATTCTACATTAACCTGATGAGGAGGTTGACTTCTAGCCACACCTACAAAATAGAAAATAATGAGTGATCCCAAACATGGAAGAAGGATGACTCGTCCGTAACTATTTTTTTCATTTATTCACTTAAGGTTATCATTTGCCAATGTCTACCCATTCAAACAGAAGCACAATTAAGAGTGATGTAAGACCTTTTCTTAAGTCTATACCATGAATCAAGTATCACATTAATTAGTAGACACTATAAAATTAATGGTCCACATGTAACCCTAAAGGGGGACCTAAATATATATTTCTCTTATGGTCACTAGTGTTTATATATCTTAATAAACATGACTGATATCATTTCCCTACCATCCCATGAAAAATCACTAGTGCCAAACCCAAAACTATTTCTTATCTCTCAGCAGGCTTCTAATACCAATCTATCAGAACCCCTCCACATAATTTGTACACATCCATGGCCAAAAATGTGAGAAGGGATATAATGAAACATCATTCATGACCCCATTAGGCTCTGGGATTTCGAGTAACACTGAGGGTACACTATTAACACATATGGGAGGCATTACCCTCTATGAAAAAACATGTGAAAGCGAGAGATAAGAAAGTAACCAACCAAATCTACATCATATTAAATAAAAAAGAACCCAATTACACATATTTAATGTCATGAAAGAACTACTATTACTGAAATAGGAAAACATCATGTACCAACAGAATGTAAAACATCAGATAATATGAAGCCCGAACAGCACTTCCAACTCCAATCTTTAACCAACCGACATGGCCTCCAAACTATTCCATGTTACATAAAAATAGTTTATATATTTTTAGGGTGAGTATTACTATATACTCAATATTATCCTCCCTAAATAGTCTTGTGAAAAAGTAATGAAATCATGATAATGTATAGTTAACAAAAAGTGATACTAACTCGACACATAAATAGGTATAATATTTTTCAATCCATGCCATGGTTTATCTCAACAAGTATCACATTCAAGAGTAAATAATATAATAAATAATATCAATGGTTCCCCTCTTCAAATTCCCCACTCGTTTGCCGCTTTCCCTCAACATCGCATGTACTAGGTATCTCTCACTAAAAAGGAAGGCCCTATGAAACCTAGGAAAGAACAACAACCTGCATGTTGTGCCACACAGGCCTTTCTCGCAGACACCTGGGTGCAGAAAAACACCTCCCACACTACCAGAAGTAACTAGGTTGTTCTTGGGAACCACCAAAACCTTCATAACATATATCTTACACTAGGAATTACACCTCAAACAACTACATACCATACAATGAGTAAGGATCCTCGAGCCATTACATCCCATACATGATATACCTATTTTAGTCCTCAAAAAACTATATCTAGAGTATATATGTGTGAAACATCCACAAGAAGTTATATACCTATACAAACATATATTTGGAAAACTTACCATCTGTCATACTGTCACAATCAATTACAATCAAAGGAGAGTGGTGACAATGGGAGAAGTCATCCATCCATCCTCCCATAAAGACGTTATGGAAAACACCCCCTAGGCTCTGATTCCATGGGGTGTCAGTTTTCCTAAACGACGGGGAGGAGTGGAGTATAGAAATAAAAAATTTATAGAATATACAAAATAGTAAAATCATAATATGGGAATAATATAATATTAGAATCAACATCAGAAAATGTCTCTTGGGTTCCTTACTATCACTGTTATGACTAGGTTCCCTATAATCTCACAACCATGTAAATTGGTACATTATATTAATTTATCCATTTTTATTAGATTAACATGATGTTAATTAATTTTTTATCCCTTAATTAACTATTATTAACTCCAAATTATATATAATTATCACCACACTATGTTCGAAGAAATCGAGGAATTACGAAACCAAGGCCACAACTTCTCAGAAATATTACCTAAACATCGCATCCCAGCAAGCTCCAAACCCTAGGGTCAACATTATTTACCCAATCATTTGATAAAAACATTATTAATTTACCATAATTCCTAGAATTATAGAAAAGAAATACAATGTTACTGAAAACATGGGGATGAACATGGGGAGTATATAGAATACCCATCGAGCCTTTTCAACATATAGTAAGAGTATAGACCCATCCATCCTGGAGATGTTAAACATGGAAAGCGCTGGGTATACCCCACCTATTTTCACCTCCATTTGAAGAAGGTTAATCACGAATATTTAAATAATGTTGTGCTGAAGGTAAATAAGATAACCAAATAAAATTATTCAATAAGCATCCAAAATTCATAACCATCCCATTTCATCACCTTTGGGGTCCTCCCAAATACCCAACTAATAAACATGATGCACATCGCCACTATAGGCATCAAATTACGCCACAACCACTAGACCTACCTAACCCCACAACCATCAAATTCTATTCTACATCATAACACATCCGAAGAATTATGAAAAAAAACTATGAAATTATCTTCTTATCCATAAACAAGTTATCTAGACTTCACACAAAACGGGCACCCACGACTCCTTACAAATGGATCCTGGCCTTTGGAAGAAGGATAATAACTTATAACCCTAACATACATTATCTTTAATAAATCAAATATTTATTTAATCCATCTTGAAATATCTTATTCATTTAAAAATGCATAATTGCATCCATTCAATTATCAACAATTTACAATGGTCAAAGGTGAATAAAAATCCATGAATCATTATCTGTATCCAATTAATTTAAAATTAATCTCAGCATTGTGGTATGTACCAATTTCCATCACATAAGTCATTTTAATCATTCCAAGCATAGATATCACACTACCTAGAAAAAAAGAGGAAACCACATATGATTGTTACTATTTTATTTTATCGTATTCATATATTTATTATTAAAATTCCAATGTGATCTAATGGGATAATACATTATAACATTAAATTTTCACATATAAAAATATAGTATCCATGAATCCCCAAACTCAAATGGTTTCCAAAATTCTTTGTAGGAAAAAGGCCAACAAAACAGTACTAGATCACCTCTCCTAAAAGAATACAATCCACAAAACATCACAGAGAAACAAACAAACCAACCATCACCTATTAATATTACATTTGAAACATTGATATCACATGACATAACTTTTCAATGAGGAATAGAAGGAGAGGATCCGAAAAGAATGGTTGAAGAACAAACATTATACAAAAGAAGGATTGACACTTCCTTGGTGTACCAAAATAGGGGGTGTCCAATATGTAGCAAGAAACTCAAGGGGAGTCACAATCCAAGGCTACAACACTATATACAAATCCTTAAGGATGGAATGAATAGTTTGTGAACCATGAACTAGGTAACCAATAGGAAGAATAAAGTTTGAATACATATCATCCCCTTAGATGATTTAACAAAGAATTAGTTTTTGATATATTGGATTTTCCATTACGATCATATATGTCAAACATCACATGTTTTGACCAAGTAAAGGCTTCCTGACCAATAGGTGAAATTCATATAGGATTTATGGGATTTTAATCAGCATTAAATCCCTTAAAAGGATTTGAATGCTATTTTATGATAGAGTGAATTTTAATGGTAAAAACTATAGGATGAGGGGAAAAACTAGAAATCTAGAAAAGGGTGATCAACAGTTTGGTGTGCCACCATTTTAGTGGGAAATATGTTGGACTTCCACCACATTTGTGTGACATCATTATGGTGTGATGGTTTCTTTTCCCCACCATTACAGTGCACCAATTTTAATGTGCCACCATTTCGATGTTCAACACTTATGATGTTCCACAATTTCAGTGTTCCACTGTTTCAGTTTTCCACCATTAGAGTTCCACTATCTTATTGGGCCATCATCCCAATGCCAACGATCTGGTGATATTGTTTGGTGAAGAATCATTTTTTGGAACGTCCTGAAACAAACCATTGAGACCCCATGAAGTCCACAAGCACATCATATTCAAAAAAATGTCCTAATTAATTCTAGGTCATTTTATGTTATCAAATTATTCTTCCTCTTTTTAGTATCAATATTCTATCACATCATGGATTATAGAGGATCTATCTCAAACATTTAGATATTTTAATGGACCAAAGAATAGTTATGGAGGTTGGATTACTTTCTTCCACATTGGTGATCTCTATTAGCCCATGTGATGAAGATCATAGATTTTGTAGTGGATTATTCAGTGTATGTTACTTTTTTTATAGCATTTCATCATATAAGTATTTATATAGTTTTACGTTATCGTACATAGGGATCATAAAACTATGTTTTTAATAGCTTCTTGTTGATATGATAAATGATATTAAACTTTAACAAAACATTTAAGAATATTAGAGGGATATAATGAAATTGACATTGAAATATCATGAAATGAAATAAATTAATTATACATATGGTCATTTTGGAACTCAAAAAATCATATAAGATAAAATATCATGTGTGGTACTATACAAGATTCAAACAATTTGAAATAATTCATAGAAACACAAATAAATTATATTTTTAATCAAGAAACGTTTAAATTTAGAACACTTTAAAGCCCATTCAAAACCACTGAATTTCATGAATAAGGAATGAAAATTAATTCAGAATTAGTAACATTATGTAAAAGAAATACTGGATTGAAATATCATACATGTACTATATATTTTAATCATGAACAATGAAACCCATATGATAATAGATACTTTCAAATCCTAAACCCTTGATGGATTTCATTATAAATGAAAACAAATATATCAATAAACTTGTGAGGATTAGGGAAAAAATTAATATACTAGTCAATAAATTATTATAATGAACAAATTTTGTTCAATAATAAATATGTCACAAATTGAAAAAAATTTAGTAATGAAACCCTGATCATGGACATGATTTGTTCAATGCATGCACCTAAAGTCATGAAAAATTTAATTATTTATATTCGATTACTTATTAAGAATTATATCAATCATTAATTAATATAATAATGACCATTAATTTTCATATGATATTTTATTATTATATTGAAGGTTAAAATTGATGAAAATTTAATCTATTTCCGCTTATTTCGGTAATTCTAGGGATCAATGATCATATTTAAATAGTAAGATAAAAAATTAATATAATTATTCAATAATTGTAATTAAATAATTATTTTATTGAAAAAAAATAAAAATGTTAATATTTATGTTTCCATAGTCATCCATGGTAGAGTTTTATAAAATAGTATATATTTGTTGTTAAACAGCCCAAAACAAGATGAACGAGTGTTGTTAAATAATGTTAATATTTCACTATAATAGATGAATAATGATACTTGTTGATATTTTTTATTTATGTAAATCATATTTTATTTGGTATATATAAATAGTAATTGTCATCAGTTTAATTTAAATTTAATTTCTGGATGTGGTAGTCCCCATAACACACAATTTCCCATATTTGGGTTTTATAAGTGAAATGGAGGGAATAAATAATGGTTATTTCATAATAAAAATTAACAATAATGGAAAACTAACATATACCAACGGTTTGGAACCGTTGGTATAGGCCTCCAAACCGTTGGTATAGCCTATACCAACGGTTTGGAGAACCGTAGCCAAGTAAGCCGTTGGGATAGGTCTATACCAACAGTTTTGCGAAAACCATTGGTATAGACCTATAATAAGGGTTTTAGAAACCGTTGGTATATGTAATATGAAAATATATACCAACGGTTATGGAACCGTTGGTATATGTATTTCAAAAAAAAATCGATGGGATTTCATCCCAGGACCCCTAGTTTATCATTGAACGACTTAACCACTAACCTAACATGACTTTGGTGAAAATAATTAAATAAATAAATATATTTATTGTCATAATTATATTAAATTTTGATTTATATAATGTTCTCGGTAAGAAGATATGATAAAAATTCTCAGGACCTCTACCAACGGTTGTCAAAACTGTTGGTATAGACCTATACCAACGGTTTTGACAACCGTTGGTATAGTTCTTGATTCTGGAATTTTATTTTGGGATGAAGGTTGATTTCCAGGGGACCTTTCCCAATGGTTTGGCCAAACCGTTGGGATATGTATACCCTTTCCCAACGGTTTGGACAAACCCTTGGGAAAGGTGGCCATAAAGTGGATCTTTCCCAACGGTTTGGCAAAACCGTTGGGATAGGTATACCCTTTCCCAACAGTTTTGGAAAACTGTTGGGAAAAGTGGCCACAAAGTGTGATTTCCCAACGGTTTGGCCAAACCGTTGGGAAAAAGGACCTATACCAACGGTTTTTACAAACCGTTGGTATAGAAGCGTTGGGAAAAGTCAGGTTTCCAGTAGTGTATCCATTTGTATAATAATGATATTGTGGTCACTATATTACTATTGGTAGTGTAGAAATGGATTATAATAATTTAGAATAATGTGATAAAGATCAACTAAACTTCACACTGGGACCTTAAAAAAAGAAATAAAATTATGCTTCCAAATGAATTGTATAGTAAAACTATTTGAGACATATATATTATAAAAAATAATTTTCTACTTAAGAGAAAAAGTTATTATATATTTTAGATTAAATTTAAATTAATAAATTTGTAAGGAATTGGTTTATTTATCCCCTTTTATATGTAACAAAAAATGGTTTTTATATTTTCACATTATCATTTCTTCCATAAGAACCTAGTTTTTTACAATGTAATATATATTTGAATATAAATTTCGAATAAATAACCCTAGAATATTTTTTATGGTGAAACTAATTTTATATTTTTTTTATCCTAATGAATTTTAATGTAATTGAAAATTATCTTATATATTAGAATGTTTAATATATATCGTAATTGGTTTGTTCAAAAATATGTTTCTTTCCGCAGGTGTACATAATCATACATTATATTTAATTGTAAATAAATGAGTAGTAATATAATTATATATAGGTTTTAAAAAATATTAAATTATATTTTAGGAGGATATTAATTTGTTGGATTATATTACATTTATACAATTCTAATAAAAAATAATTGAATATCATTATTTACCATCATCGTGGTCAGTAACTATAATAATATTAATCATTATTTTGTTACCAATGATAAAATTAATCATATTTCATAATATGATAAATTTTCCCAAAAATATGAAATCCATTTTTGTTGATTAAAATTCCTTGAGTGACGAAAACATAATTTTATATAAGTGAATACTAATTGTTTTTAATGAAAATTATTATTTTAGTATAAAAAATGATACACATGGGTTTAATGTATTTTTCTTATTATTGTTTTAAAAATGTTATTTTATTTTAAATAAATATTATATATATATATATCCGTAGGAATGTTCATATAAATCTTGTATTTATATAATTTTATAAAAGTTTAAATATTAGAAAAATCATAATTTTTTACTAATCACCTCAAAATTATACATTTTTAAATGTTTAAACAATTTAACAAAAGATCAATTTGATAAATGGAATTATAAAATTAATTACATATTTTAATATAAAAATATAATTTTTTAAATGAATAATTAAAATATAAATTAAGATTATATAAAAAAGATGATCATTTACTGAAATATAGAATTAGAAAATAATAATTTTTCATAATCATAATTTGAAATAAATTTAAATTTTAATAAAATGTCAATATTTTTTATTTACCAATTTTTTTTTAAAATCAATTCCATTTTTTGAGTTACCAATTATATTTCACCAATTATACTTAAAAATGTATTCCTTTAAAAAATATTTATAATTCTATATCATGGTATATTACAAACACAACATATTAGTTGTCATTCGGAAAACATTTTGCTAACCTCATCACGTGGATTGATTCAATAAATTGGTTATATACAAACGAATATCCAAATTTTGTACACAACATTCACTATAACCATTTTGGACCACACATGATTAAATATCCTAACCTAGGGAATCAACCATGATATTAATATTCAAATTATTATGTCATGAATCCCACTATGGTAATCCCCTCATGTGGAAACAACAATTTTCTCCTTTGGCTATATTAGGGAATTCCCTACATGATGAAATTTTATTAGAATAAAAAATCATATATATAAAACCCATGTCTTAAAAAATGAATCAAAAAATAATAAAATATTCATTAATTATCTTATTTTTAGTTTATTCTCACACCTGGTTATTGAAAAACACATCACCCAAACATCAATGATGATTTTGGAGCCAAAGAAATGGTATGGGACCCACCAAATTTTACATATAAAATGATTAAAATTGTAAATTATTGGTTGATTCATCCCAAAATAGATAAAAACATTTTAAATAAAGGTAATCACCCACAATCTGGTCATGTATATGATATTGTGGGAGAAAGGGAGAGATTACAAAAATAATGTAGGTTCAATCACTCTTAGATATCCAAATGAATGAATATAAAATGAAAAATATACTGAATAAATGAAATACCACATAAATAAAAATTAAATAAAGTGGAAAAAATAGATGTATATAGACCTAAATGGGGTAATACCCATTTATTTACATTTCAAAATTACTATATATTAATTAAATTCATAATAACTATAATGATCATATTATTTGGAGTCACCATATTGGTAACTGTAAAAAACATTCATATTCCTCCTCATCTCATGGATCCTACTATTATGAAAAAATACTTATCTATCATGAAGAATAACAACTTATACCTAATAACTTTATGAATTGATCACCAACCCACATGGTGAAACAAGTCCCCCTGTCATATAATTATAACATATCTCTCTTACTAACAGTGTTTTATATCCCCCAAATTATCATTCAATAAAATATCATGGTGGGGGGATTGTGATGTGGTCATAACCTCCTATGTAAATGTAAATATGATATTTCCATATTTTTTAGATAACACATTTATCCGAGGTCTGGTTCAACCTAATGTTACAACAAATTGAATCATAAAAATCTTCATCATGGTAAAAAAATATACTTTGGTGATTTTTTCTTATACCCAATTTTGAATAATAATATTATCCATGAGGAATTCATTTTCAGTAAACACCATTCATAATTCTTAGATATACGCTACTTGTAACACCCCATGGTTTTAGAAATAAATTTAATTTCCTTAAACATTTAGTTTCTACAAAATGTAACATTGTTTTAATGATATAGTTATGAAGTCGATGTTAAATATAATTTTTCCGCTTCTATGAATTGAATTTCAAAAAACAGAAATCTACGGTTGTGACCAATAAGTTATTTTGAGTTTGATAGAAACAACACATTATATTTTTGAATAGTGACATAACCATATGAATTGTTATAAGAATACTAATAAGATCCTTACTAATATTAAATTTTATAGTTCTTTTATTATCAAAATTTTTTATGACTATGAGATCTTTATTAATTTTTCAATGTGATATAAAATGAGTTATTGTTTTAAATTTGTTTATTTGGAATAAATGATGACTTTATTTAGAAATTTATCTTCTCAAATTAATAAAATTACATTCATAATATCGAGTTCATTTTTTAATTCTATACGTCAAAAAGTGGTAGGTTAAATTTTGGGGATTTTTCTGAAATACTCAATTTCTTATGAATACTGAAATATGGTAAATTACCGTATATAATTTATATGTTAAATACACAATTCATAGCATCGTGTATGATGTATGAACACTTGATTCAGAACTACATTCTCTCCTTATTTTTTTTGTGAAACTCGAATAAACTATATTCATCGCCTTGACAAAATATATTAAACTAATGATTAAAATAATGGGTACTCCTCCTATCCACCACTATAAAAACCACATACACCCCCTCTTATACTGACACATATTATGATTTAATAATGGTATAAATTATTCCAAATCCTTTTACCAAGTCTCATACCCACATTCATGACCTATTGGTCTCACCAAATGGCCAAAAAATTCCTTAATAAGGATCCCTAGGAGAAGTGTTCAATAGGTAAAAAACCTCATTCATATTCTGGTGTTTTCATTTCAATTCTATTATTTTCTTTTAATATCTTCACCTCCCATTATCCATGTTTCTAGAAAGCTCTAGTATATATATATTTCGAATTTTTTAAAATTTTATGGGAAATGTAATCATCATTCATAATCTCTCATTCCTCTTATTCTAAAAATAGAAACATCATCTGTGGTGTCACTACTGGAATGATTGGGGATACAAACAGATTCAAAACGTTGGGAAATGATAGAAAATTGATATTCTACCCTATTCCAATGGTTTTCCAAAACATTAGATATTTAGTTAGGGGGATAGCTCTTTACCAACCATTATTTACTAATTTCTAGTATGTGTCGCTGTATATTACTCTATTCCGACAGTTTCTAAAAATCATTGGAATGTATCTTTATAAATTGTTGAATTCAATTTGGTAATATTGATTTTTAACTCAATTATACTTATTTTGAAAAATATTTGTATAGTGTTTTTCCAACAATTCTAATGAATCGTTTGGTTTTGATATGGTTTTCATATCTATACTAACAATTCTGAAACCATTGGGATTGTGTTCTGAAATTTAAAACAACTCCGTACAACTGCCTCCCCTATCCAATTACTTGGAATTTAAAAAAATTACAGTACTGCAGAAAATACAAAATTTTAACAGTCAATAATTTAGAATTAAAAATGACACTTATATAATATACAATATATAAAAAATATACAATATATAACAAGATATACTATATAATTTAATTATACAAACATTACAATATACAATACGACCCCCAATTGAAAATGAAATCGACTCAAAAGAGAAATTACATTGAAAAAAATAAGATATACAGTACATAATTCAAAAGGAATCTATTTTCACTTATATTGGAAAGTCCATCAGTAGTGAAATAGAACACAACACTGTGTCCTTTAAAATATTTAATGGAACTATGAGATGTTGGTAAGGAGATAACAGGGAAGGGAATACATGGAGGGTCCATGGAAATGGGTCGTTTATTTAGGGAGGGTGGTGCATTGGGGAGGGTGTAATGGTTAATGGTGGGTAATGTTAAGAAATATATTTGATACCATGTAAAAATTGAATTCATAGAATAAAATTAGTGATAAAAAATAAATATATATCATTATATTACATACCTAATAACACATATATTCAATCAAAAAAATCAACAACCATCAAATGTAAGTAATATTAGTCAAAATGTAACTGATCAATTTTTTCCCCACCACTATCACCTCCAATAACACCATAATTTTTATTTACCTCATCCTTTTAATAATCCATTCGTCCATCCTCATCCCCTTCTTCATCCTTGGCCTCATCCTCAACCCTATCCTCATACTCATTATCCCCCTCATCCATCACATTAGCCTCGACCACTCTCTTGACCTCTACCTCAACATCATCATCATCAAGAAAGACATCATCTCAAACACCAGTAGATCATACCCCTATGAACTATATATTGAACACATCAATGACATATATTCATCACAAGCTATGATAACCTTCGGTGGAATTGATGGGCATAAAACATTGAACAGTTTCATAAATTCGGTATTGTCATGAGTACAACATTCTACCACATGTGTATCCATTTTAGCAAATTCTTCTTGTTCCTTAACTAGTTTGAACATTGAGGAACTACAACTGGTACCTGAAGAGGGCCAATAACTCATCTAGACTATACTCTTCCATGATCAGTAATGTACTCTTCATAGGTGATCTTCTCCCAAAACCTTATGTAACTGATCATTTGTCCCCAAATTGTATACTTCCTAATCATCAAGGTCCTCTAAATAATAATTTTATAAATATAAATATATTATTATGTTACAAAATAGATATAAAAAATTTAAATTAGAACAGTAAAACATTAAATCTTTTGTTGTTTTGGTTTGTTAACTGATCATCGATCTTTTTTCATTCTACCCGAGAAAATCAATTTTTCTCAAGGAACATGTTCATAAATATTCAATACTTTCCTCTAAAATGACAATAATTAAAGGAATCCATACTTATGAATAGGTCACTATTAATTAATTTTAGAACTAAAATTATATGAAAACATTAAAAATATAATACATTATAGGGAAAACAATATAAAGTGTATGTACTAAATAAAAAATGTAAACAACTTTTGTCACTTCATCCTCTCATGATCTAACATCTTAGTACACCACAATGTGTAGAGGTAGTTTTTTGCATCGATAATTTTTTTTATTTATTCTAGAAGATTCCAAAAAAAATTAATAATAAAAAATATTATATTAATGAAAAACAAGAAAAATAACATTCAAATTCCTCAAATGTGATTAATACTTTAAACATAATAGACATACATAAGTAATCATTTGTCGATACTGTTCTATCTGACAATCATCCAAGATAAGTGCCACTTCTAAATTTTTTCAAACTCTTGCATGCCATCAAATATACAACACATGTTTATAGGCTCTATAATGTTCACCTAATGCCTTTAGAGATGCTGACAGTGCACCCACCCCAATAGAAAAATTAAACAAAAACTGACACCAAAATATTAATTCATAAGAAACATTATGTTAAATATAATAGTTTTTACCAAAATCTATAACCATGAATTATCCTTAACATCATTTGGAAAGTATATCTACAATATTGTGATGACATGAATGATGTTAGTGTATTTGGAATGTGTCCAAAAAATACTCTGACATTACAGCGTTGTTTTTTGGACCATTTGGTTGCCTTTGTCGTAGTATACCATCAACTATGTGTTTCTGCTCTAAACCGAACACATTTTTGTACTCCCCCACCCTTGCCTACTATTAGTATATGTATCTTATATAATAAAAAAATTATAACAATACCTATTATAAGGAAAATAAATTACATTAAATGAATTAGTTAGGGTTCTAAAATGTATCTGCGACAGTCTAAACAATGGGAGCCTTTATATCCGCTACCAATGAAAGAACATCACCTGGTATTGGTGGAGTGGGTCTCATTGTATTATCCCTATGAATAAACTACGTCAGAGTAGGAGTCGAAAAAGGAAGGTAGATTACTAGAGAAAATGAGGTAGATGGTAAGGAAGATCCCATGGATGAATAACTAACTACCTAATATGGATGATGAGTGGGAATCATCTGGGGAAACAGTAATATGGGTGAGGAGGCTTAGAAGTGAAGGGGGGTGAAAACATTGGAGGATGAAATACCCCATGTTCCACTAATTCAACCACATGATAAGAATGTGGGTAAGGTGTAATGATAGTGGGAGGGGAAAGGTCTAATCATTTATGCTGACTGGATCAATTGACACTCATACCACCCTCCTTTGTACCATCATCCTGAGTACTATAACCACTTCTAGGCTTCTCATTGAATAAATTTCACCTATGTTGTGGGTCATACATAAAATTTATAAAATTTAATCACATGACATTATATATTATTGATATATATATACATATATAAGAAATAAAATACTCAGATTAGGCACTAATGGATGAATTCTGATCATTTAAATTTTGTGATTGGTGTCCGTAATATTTTTTCATCACCGGTACTCTTATGGTTTCGTATTCTTCATTTGAAATTAAATATCAATGTAATTAGAAAAGGATAACAATTGTGTAACCTGAAACCAAAAAAGGCATCTCTTATTTGTATAAGGTCATTTTGTTAATATTTACAATAAGGTAATTTGTTATTTTATTGGGATAGGTAATTATTATCATTGGTAATGATTTTTGTTCCAATTAGATTAATATGTAAAATAAATTTAATTTTGTTTTTTTCATCAATTAAACTCTTTTGGTTTTGTTTTTTTGGTAGCTCTAAATACAACACATTTCAATATTATAAAAAGAATCACAAAGAAAAAAACAACTAGTAATCATTCAAAATTCACATGAAGGTCTTGACCGAAACAATATATTATTAATAAATGAAGATTAAATTTTAATAGAAAAAACCTCAACAACTTAATTCAAGATAAACACATAAAAGTTAGAACACAAATAAATGGATCTATATATATCCCACCAAAACATCATGATTGCAATCAACTCTATCAATTGATGTATTCGAGCCATCATTAGTAACAAATGGATTGGGTACAATGGGTGTAGGGGTGAAATAATTTCCATCATCAAATTCCTAAAAAATATGTCTTTAGATTACATCAATAATAACAGGAATTTCAGGTCAAATATGATCCTCGACATAAAATAATTGTTTCACCATTGATTAAAATATTAATGGTTCATTAATAGCAAGAGTGTGAGTCATGTCAATAACATGAAATCCACAATCATCAATAATGTTTCCATGCCAATTCATTGAATCAAACCACTGACATTTCATCATAGTGACTCAACCATGAGAGTACTAGTATAATATTATTAATTGTTTAACAACTCCATAATTAGATATATTTTGAAAATGATGTATATTATCCAATCCACTGGCATAACAGTTTATTGTGATGGTAAGAATAACAAAATCATGATGGGTTCTAATGTTCTTTTTATATCTCTTATAATAAATTTTAACCAATTTATTTACATTCATGAAGAAATTTATTAGGACCAAAATACAGAGGTATTATCTAACCAAAGAAAATTTCAGTAATCGAAATCAAAACTTGATATACAATCGTATATTAAAATCAATTAATTATTTATTTTATTTACTTATTACATAAATATTTTTTAATTCAATTTCATCCAAATAAAATACTCTTTGATACTAAAAGTATCTCTCATTATCAATGATAAATAATGATTCTTTCAATTTATGATTTAATTATGATTCATAGAGACAAAAGTAGAAATAGTTTAACTGATATGTATAATTAAAATATTTTTAATAAGATATTCTTGTTCAATATATTTATTTGATGAATTCATTAAACAAATCATAGTTGAACATCATTGGGAATTGTTCCATCTCCTCCTCTTATATTATTAATTTTGTCAATGTATATGATCCAAGAATTCTGCCAGTTTGGGTAAGTCATGGAAAACCGGGATCAATTTTCTCATTTCATTCTTCTTCATTTCACATTTGTCTTTTAATTCTCGTAGTTAGATCAGACAAATACATTAAGATGAAATCCATAAATTCTTTATCTAATTTACTATTCACAATAGAACCGTTGGTATGATTTCTACGTCGAACATTTGATTTCAATATGTACATATTTTATTCACTTGGATACATCCATAAAAATTCTACTGTTCCTTCGAGAAGTATAGAAGTCGGAAGATGGATAGTCAGATGCAACATGCAAGTTAAAAATGATGGACAAAATATATTATCTATGCACAATGAAATTAAATATTTCTCTGCCAAATTGTTTTGCATGAAATACATGAAAAACTTCTTAGCATTATGATCTCTGAACAAATGGCCCTACTAAATAACTGACACCCTTAAATTACTAGAAAAATGATGAAGAATTTCTATTAGAATAAAATAATGAAGAAGAATGTTATAATAATGGGTCTTCAATGATTTCAACTTCAACACTCTCTTTTTTACCCATTTTAATATTTTTCATGAATCACCATTAAAAACAATAATAGTTTAAATTAATTTCAACAATTTATTTTTTTCAACAGTTTTCATCACATAATATGAGCAAGGATCATTCCATTTATTTTCACTGATACACACATGATGCAATTATAGTATGATATCCCAATCCACAATGTCACACCAAGACCATAAATTTTATTTTGTTTATCATTTGACATTTAGAAGAATAAAAATCAAAATGTCACATATATTCTTTTCATTGTGAATTATTTCTATGTGGTGACAAAAGAAATTGTTTGACCAATAAGGAAACTCAAATAAGTTACACCTCTTCTTAAAATTGTAATAGGAATAATTTTAAACATTCTTCCTATTTCTAGATATTATTTGACAATTGTCAAATAAGAAACTGAAAACATACAATTCATTAATTATATAAATTCAAGACATATGATGACGTGGGTCATTAGTTTCCTTGGTATTGTAAATTATGCATTGATTATTTCTATATGGATGGTCCAATAGGATGAAATGTTTATGTCCAATAAAAGTAAAACCATGAAAATATTCCCATCTTATGGATCGATAATTATTTATTTTAATAGGCCATGATAGTTTTCCTTTTGTGCTCCATTTAGACACCATTGTATTAGAAGGAAAATCATTGATCGTCCACATAAGCGCAACATGCATATGAAATATTTCTTTGATACATGAATTTTATGTTCACACAGCCACATCCCAATGAAGATTCAACTCTTTTATTAATGGTTTCATGTATTCATATACATCATTTTCTGGATGAAAAGTTCTAGATATAAGTATACCCCTGAAGGTGAAAGATTTTTTCATAGAAAACCATGGGAAAATGTTATAAATGTCTATGACAGCCATCCATGTGATTTTTGAATTAAACATCTTCCAAAATAGATAGATGCTATCACATTAATGGTCTAGTCTTGCATTACACATGTATGATAAAAAAATCCAGATATCAAGTATCAAATATCTTCCATGAAAATCTATCTACAAGGTGTACCAAATTATCATTATTCTTCTTTCTCTTAGTATCATTCCACCACATTTTTATTTATATTTCATCAGATATGAAAATATTCATGAGTCTAGGGATCAATGGAAAATGACCCATTACATTCCGGGGCACGCGAGATGGTGCTCAATGAACTTTTTGAATCTACTAGGATGTTACATGTTATAATCAATCATTTCTTTTAGAAGTCTCCTCCAAAAATATGTTGTAATCATTTAGCAAGGATTTTTTTTTGAAAACCCACTTTATTCAACTGACTTCCATTCCATATAGTGGTTTGAGGTAATATCTTCATCATCTAGAATAAATACCATTATGTAGGTATGATTGTAAAAATGTATGTATTTTAAATCTAATATATGGGTTTTCATTGGACAATTAGATTAAAAATATCTACTTTTTCATTTTATGACATTGCTAATATATTGGAGTTATCTCAGCATCATTAAATGTCATCACAATTTCAACATCTTAATTTTCATTGGATGAATTATGCGTTCTCGTATCGAAGTCTTCTTGGGTCGACATCCATTCCTTATCATGATGATGATTAAATTTAAACTAGTCAAATAGAAAATTTTTCATTCAAGTCCTATCATTTGGATCATCAATATTTTGGTAATCCATTTTCTCCCCATTGTGATACCACTGAGAGTAGTTTGTTTGAATACCATATTTCCTTATATAGTATGTAACTTAATCACACCTCAACCAAGGCCTTCAACACAATTATAACATGGGATGTGTATGTTAACACTTATGAAGCATTGTCAAATACGAAATCTAGAAATCTATCCAAATTGTTTTGAAAATTTATTGATATCGGATAAGTTTCATACATCCATATTATATAAATTATTAAAAAAATTGTAACAAGACATTTTGTAACACATATATTCCACTGATGCATATAGTAATAAATTACGACTACAAGATTAATGTTCATACCCATTTGAAAAAGATCATTTGGGGGATTTATTTATATATGTTTCATAGTCATGGAGATTAGGAAGCCCAAGTGTATATAATGGATATTTTTTTGAATTTTTTTGTGGAGAGGGTCATCATCCATTAAAGTTATAATTTAGACAAAAACTAATATTTATAATACTTATTTTTAAAATGGTTCAACAAATTTTTAAACATATTTTAAATTTTTTTGTGAATTAATTTATCATTCGAGTTAGTTTGCAGAATCATTCTCTCAATAAACTGATTGACAATTATTTACTCCATATCCATTGATTTCATGAATATCTTACTATAGCAGTCAACTATGAAAACTCATGGTGCGTCATGTTCCAAATAAAGAATAGATTTTATGTCATCATCATGGTGGGATAGAAGAAAATAATTCATACTGATGTAGATTTTTAATGAAGGAGTTTATTATTAATTTTATATAAAGAGTGAATTTTATGATTACATGTGAGTGGGAGGATGATGTGTTTAGAGTGGATCATGATTTCAGATCAATTGAAGATATTTAGTCACTTCTGGGAGACATGTCTCTTTGGAACAACCCTCATTAGCCTATGTTATTTCTCGTAATGGGTTACCCATATCATAAATTATGTTCCTAAAACTCTTCAACACTCCCTACATACAGAGAAATTGACTATAATATAAAACAATTTCTTGAAATATAACCCATATCATATTTTATTAAATCATTTGGCACTATATTTGTTGAGGTAAATTAGGTTTCTTCTTAAGGTAATGGAGGACTATTGATTTATTCAACTGCACACATCACCCTATTAGTAAGTGGTTGGTCTTATGCTAAATAATGTTGAACCATTTGACTGAGAAGAATTGATACCCAATTTTGTGGATAGTTAACTTGTTTGACCAATTGTGGGGATCATAGTAGTTTTAACACCCCGAGCTTCCACGATACGCCTCTCTTTCAATAATGCAATAGCTTGCATTGTACGCAAGTTCGAGTTCTAACACACCGCGACTAATCAAAGTAGCAGTTATGAATAGTAATACCCACTTTTTGAAATTATATATATTTTATATTTCAAAATGGACTTCATTTATGGATTCGGAATATCGAAATTAGCATATGTTTAATTTTTGGTATTTGTCTAAGAACTTCCAATTTTTTATGAATAGGGAAAAATACTTAAAAACAACTTTTTTAATGAAAATAATTTATAGTGATAAATTATACTATTGAGTGGTTTTAAATTATAATTGGAATATATTTTTACCATTTTTTCCAATGATGTTCATTATAATTAATTTCACTTTGAAATTAGATATAAACAATTGTCAATCTTTTGATATATATTGTTTCTTAAAAACACGCTATTTGCTGTGATAGAGAGAATTAATTTAAAATCAATTAATGAAACTTATATGTTTGGAATTTTGTAAAATAGACATCATTTTTGAAATCGGAATATCAATTATAGCTTAGGGTGAAATTTTGGCATTGTTCTGAAAAACTTCAATTTTTAATGAATAGTGAAACCACTAACTGGTAGTTAAAAAACTGATTTTTCGTTTAAATGAAACATTATCACTTCTGTGTTCTGATTTTCAAAAATCCTACATACATGTTTTCAATTAGGAAGTAAAATGTGGTTCAATGGGATAAATTTTTTTGGTGAATAGTAACTTTTAAGTTTAATTAATTGCGATTAAAGGTAATTAGTGAAATTTATGGTAAAAATGGTATTATAAAAAAAATAAAATGACACTTACACTTGTCCTACACATATTGGATGAGTCATTTACGACCAATAAAATCCATGGGTCAACTTGGGGACCCCATAGAGCCACTTTGGTAGGAAAATGACATAAATAATTTTTATTTAATGTTAAAATAAAAATGTAACAAACAATAGTTGTTTTAATAAAATGATTTTTAAATGGAGTTATAAAAGTCATATTTTTTACTATAAATATTCATTAGAAACTAAAAAGATTTCCTACATCATTCTATTTTTTTTAATTTTTAGACATTAAATAAATTAAATTATTTATGACACCATGATGATGCAGCGATTACCTCATTAATTAACGATTTGAGTAAAATGAAAGGATAATGTAAAATATAAGGCCTAAACTTGTCAAAAACCTATTGGATGAGGAGATTTAGAACCCTTATCACCTTATCCTAGAAATATAGAATTGTGGGACCTCTATAATCTGAATGTTATCTCATAATAATGTATCATTTCCTTACATTCCAAGATTGCCCCTCCTCTCCACTTATAAAAGGCCCCCACCACTACCACCTTACTCCCAGTTTCAAAGCCTTTTGGCTCGACCAAACTCTTCCCAAATACTCTCCCAAAATCCCACTCTTACTCCTAGAAGCCTCACTTTGGTCATAATTCTTCCTAAGGAATCCTTTGGCTCAAATCAAAAGAGTTACCAAATTTTAAGGTAATGTCTTCTCTAATGTTGTTTTGTTTTATTTTGCTTCTCCAACCCCATAAACTTTTTTTATTCCTTTATTTTGTAACAACACCAGTATATACAATATACTAGTATGTTTTTATGATAAGGATCTGGTGTACACTTACACACACCTTCATCTAATGGTTAAAGAACATACTGTTTCTGTGGGTGGAAAAATACTGTCTCACGAAACGATGATTGTTCAATATTCTTTTAACACCACTAATGGTGGACATTTTGATGACACTATTTTCATATATGATATATATATTATTTTATGTTTTCATTATGCTTCTGTATTTATCATTTTTGTCAAACTTTATGATTTCCATTATGGGTAAACGCGATAATTTTATTTTAGGAAGTGCTGACTACTGCCCCCTCAAAGTGATTTGAATCGTTAATGCCATATTTGGGATGTATAAAGGATGGATTAAATGGTATTATACATTATATTATGATGGAATTATATTATAACTTTATATAATTATATCTTAATTCCATTAAATACGAAATAGAAATGAAAGTAGCGTTCATGCGTACGTACGGATTACTGTCTCCATGAACTGTGCATTTCATTTCTTACCTCTAAATGTTTTGTAATATTATAAATGAATGTATATACTGGATATATATGTTATTTATGATATCTAAATCATGAATATAATTCTTGGATATAATGGATATTTCACCACATGAACAACTTGAAATTATAAGATGTATATTTTTGACTCAAGTACCAAAGATCGACAAAACGACTGTTATTAACATAAATAATTACATAATGTTCATAACATGGTAATAAGTGATATAAAATGAATATTGAACATGAAAAAGGTTCTAAGAAAATATAAATTAACTGTAGTTTATTATTCAGGGGATAAAAGAACGATCGTGTCAAGTCAGACACAAGGTAAGGGAACTTCTTTACCCAATTTCTATTCTTTGGGTTAATCTCCTACTTTCAAATTATGTCATGATATTATTATATCCTATCATGTATTTTTAATTTAATTATGTTTAATTATATTTAATACACATAATATATCTATTTTATTTAAAAAAATAATCATTGTAACGTACTTTGTCTCAATCTCCATTCATTGAGGAATATTATGTTTTATACAAAGATTTCTTTTATACAGTGTATAAACCCCTTTGACTTTTACGTTTATTCAAAAGGAATATTTTTATACGAAGAGTTTTACTAGATGACAAAAAAGAAATTTCTTTCTTTTCGTACGTATGCGGCGACAACGACTTCCCCGCCGCCGTAACCATTATTTGAGTTTCGGCTTCCTCTACAAGCCATAAATTTTTCTTAAATGAAAAATAAATACCATGTTTTAAATTTCTTTTATTTTGGTATTGAAAATGGATTTGATATGGTTTTTATTATATCAATGTGTTGTATTGATATCTTGTGATTGAAACGTGGAAATTTTATGTTTCCTTTATGCACGTTTTATGTGATACGATTATGTTATAATTTATGATATGTTTAAATCTGTTCATATGATGAATGCATTGAACTTAATAAGTGATGGGTGGAACCCGCTATAGCTCTTCGATGCATCGGCAGGTCTCATGAGACAAACTACTGTCTTGGCACGAGGCCTTGACAAAATCCTATTTTTAGCCTTGGCACGAGGCCTCAGCTACGTGGATATGATAGTCTGGCATTATGCATTCCATCATTATGAAAGAGGTTATTGATATTACATGTGATTATTCGACCAGTGGAATATCCATGTTAATATGTAAATGGAATTACCTCATTTTACATTTGCCATGTTATTAGAAGTTCAAGTTTAAAAGGATTTTGTTTTAGTTATACATTTCATTAAATTTCATGTTTATTTATGAAAGCTTCCGCTATATTGTTATCCTTACTTAGCATCTGATCTCACCCCTTTAATGTTATTAATTTTTCTAGGATGTGATGATGTATATTATGAATGACCTGTTGGGATAGTATGAGGGGATATGAAGACAAGATGTTGTTCTAGTTTTGTTTTACTTTATGATGTAATGTAAGACTTATGAATGTATCTAGTGTTTCCTTGGCTTCTAAACTAATCGGTCTTTCGAGACTTGATCTTTTGTGATCATGCCAATGTTACGAAGTAATGAACCGACCTTGGTTAGCTGGGGTCGGGGCGTTACAGTTGGTATCAGAGGCTGTTTAGTACTAACCTTGGAAGCTAAATTTAGATAAACTCTGATTAGATCACATATCCTAAAGATAGACTTTGAGGATTAGTATAGAATAACTTCCTAGAATTTTGGTATTATAGATATGTTGTGAGTTTTCCGAGCAATAAATCCCTGTCTGGATACGAGCAGGTAGAGGCGGCTCTGGCACAGATGTACCTAGGGGTAAAACCCGAAAACACCGCTTTGAGCTAGACTCGAATGGGAACTGGTGCACGACAATGGGCCTTGCGGCACTTTTGGTTACGACATTCCTGGGGGTTATGCTTAGGATAATTCTCGTTTTCTTTACAAACCACTATGAAGGGTTATGAGTATATACTTCCTCAAAGAAAACATTTTTATGATTATTGATTATATCCATAAACCATTCAATTTACATTAAGTATTTTACAATTTTGGAATTATTCATTTCAATTAATAAACATTCCTAGTTTATTCCATTCTATAGAAATGGTTCCCAGTGGAAGGAATGTGAACTCCATCAATAAGTATGATCCAAAGCGTAAGAAGGATCATATCTTTCACAGTATTAAGACAACATTTAGATGGGAAATAATCTCCCATGTGTTCTCAACATATGAAGAAATAGTATCTTGTGTTAATAAGATAAGTAAAGAATTCCTTGAGTCTTATGGCTTTGAAGGGAAGAAAGAGAAGAAAACGTGGAAGATAGAATGATGGAAAAAGGGATGTGGGAAAAGTAGAATTTTCCAATATGTGATAACTGTAGGAAGAAACACCTTGGAACTTGCCTGAAGGGAATGAGAGTTTGTTATAATTATGAAGAAAAAGGACACAAAGTGTATGACTGCAAGGGTAAGAAAAAGGTTTCAAATGTATAATGATTCATCTGCAAGGAGTGGGGACAATACGCAAACAAATGTCCAAATCATCAGAGTGTTCCCCAAATGATGTTATTGGATAATAATCATGTTATGATACTACCACAGTTGAGGAGGAATGATTAGAGTTATTATGTTGTTATTAATGAATTTTCTAATTTGAGTGTTGTATCAATGATGTACTTGTTATAATAATTATGGAGTATATAAGGATTTTACTGCAGTAATATTTAATGAAGGACATGAGATTCTGTGGAACCAAGAAAAGTGACTCCACAGTTGGTTAAATTTTTGGAAAATATATGGTTGAGAGAAAGATAAACCATAATATGGTTCTGATACCGAGATAGTGATTTTGGAATAAGACATTATTTATTTGGATAAATTATATTGGATATTCTTAACTTCTTTGAAACTGATTGATGATTTGTATACACTTTTGTACAGAAGGAGTATATCTAGTATTTTATAAGGAATAAGGGATCATGGTAATTCAGGATGTTGCAGTGTTTTAAAAGAATATATGATGAAGGTGTTTACATGTTGTTACACGGAAAAAAGGGGATCTTCATTATGTTTACCTTCCTCATAAAATTTCGACTGTGAGATGGACAGAAGTATTTTGGATAAATATAAAGGTTGGAATGGATTAAGTTAAACCTTGGATAGTAATGTTTAAGGTTAAAACATTTCTGAATATTATTTTTGAAATATTATAATAGTTTTAGAAAAAGGACAACTTTCAGGTTTGGCAATAACCCGTCACTTCGGACAAAGCTGCAGGAATCGAACCCACAACCATATTGCGACAGGCCTTTATTACCTACCACTAGCCTACAATAATTCCCTGGTTATTACAAAATAGTTTTACTAATATAAATGGTATGTGTTATTTTTGAGTTCTATTACCATTTAGAGTGAAATATGGGTTTATGGTAAAACTTTATCAAAGAATGAAAGTCTACACGAGATGTAAGTATATTTCCTTACATTCTTAGTAAATATATTAAATAAATTCCTCAATGTTATGAATGTCAACTTAAAACAAAAACATTTTCGGTTAACTTTTCCAGCTGGGGATTGAATGACCGTTTAACCAATCACAAGTTTGTGATTTTCTTGTGGTTAACTTTCTCCAAATCCTATTTTCTATAACTCTCCATCAGACCTTGATGGTTTGTTTTTCTTCCATATACATATTTTCATAGAATCCTAGTATGGGCTATCTCGGGTGACCCTTGTACTTATCTTTCTTTCTTTTAAAGTTATATTTTTATTAACCTTATTTCCGATGTGGGTTTTTCAAAAAGGTATATTCTATTTTCAACCTTTTATTTTGAAAAAAAATTCAAATTGTAAGGATGCAATTTATTGAAGGAGGGGAAAATTTAACACCCCGAGCTTCCATGATACGCCTCTCTTTCAATAATGCAATAGCTTGCATTGTACGCAAGTTCAAGTTCTAACACACCGCGACCAATCAAAGTAGCAGTTATGAATAGTAATACACACTTTTTGAAATTATATATATTTTATATTTCAAAATGGACTTCATTTATGGATTCGAAATATCGAAATTATCCTATGTTGAATTTTTGGTATTTTTCTAAGAACATCCAAATTTTTATGAATAGTGAAAAATACTTAAAAACAACTTTTTTAATCAAAATAATTTATAGTGATAAATTATACTATTGAGTGGTTTTAAAGTATAATAGGAATCTGTTTTTACCATTTTATCCAATGGTGTTCATTATAATAAATTTCAATTTAAAATTAGACATAAACAATTGTCAATCTTTTGATATATATTGTTTCTTAAAAACACGCTATTTGTTGTGACAGCGGGAATTAATTATAAAATTAATTAATGAAACTTATATTTTTATAATTTTTTAAAATATACATCATTTTTGAATTCAGAATATAAATTATAGCTTAGGGTGAAATTTTGGCATTTTTCTGAAAAACTTCAATTTTTGATGAATTGTGAAACCACTATGTGGTAGTTAAAAACTGATTTTTCATTTAAATGAAACATTACCACTTCTATGTTCTGATTTTCAAAAATCCGACATACATGGTTGTCATTAGGAAGTAAAATGTGGTTCAATGGGATTAAAATAATTTTTTGGTGAATAGTAACTCCTATGTTTAATTAATCGCGATTAAAGGTAATTAGTGAAATTTAATGTAAAAATGGTATTATAAAAATATGAAATGACCCTTATACTTTTCCTACCCCTATTGGATGAGTCATCGCCGACCAAGACGATACATGTGACAACTTGGGCACCCCATGGAGCCACTTTGGTAGGAAAATGACATAAATAAGTTTTATTTATTGTTAAAATAAAAATGTCACAAAAAATAGTTGTTTTACTTAAACAATTTTTAAATGGGGTTATACAAGTCATATTTTTGACTATAAATATTAATTATAAAGCTAAAAAGATTTTCTACATCAGGATATTTTCTTTATAATTTTTAGACATTACATAAAGTAAATTATTTATGACACCATGATGATGCAGTGATTACCTCATTAATTAATGATTTAAATAAAATGAAAGGATAATGAAAACTCTAAGGCTTACACTTGTCAAAAACCTATTGGATGAGGATATTTCTATCCCTTATCACCTTATCCTTGAAATATATAATTTTGGGACCTCAAAAATCCGAAAATTATCTCATAATAATGTAACATTTCCTTACTTTCCAAGAGTGCACCTCCTCTCCACTTATAAAAGGCCCCCACCACTACCACCTTACTCACACTTTCAAAGCATTTTGGATCGGCCAACCTCTGCAAAAATCCTCTCCCAACATCCTAATATTACTCATAGAAGCCTCAATTTGGTCAGAATTCTTCCCAAGGAAGCCTTTGGCTCAAATCAAAAGAGTTGCCCAATTTTAAGGTAATGTCTTCTCTAATGTGGTTTTGTTTTATTTTGCTTCTCCAACCCCTTAAACTTTTATTATTCCTTTCTTTTGTAACAACACAAGTACCTAAAATATACTATGATGTTTTTATGATAATTATATGGTTTACACTTACACACACCTTTGTCTAATGTTTAAAGAACATACTGTTTCTGTGGGTAGTGAAATACTGCCTCACGAAATGATGATTGTTAAATATTCTTTTAACATCTCCAATAGTGGCCATTTTGATGACACTATTTTCGTATATGATATATATATTATGTCTATGTTTTCATTATGCTTCTGTATTTCTCATTTGTGGCATACTTTATGATTTCCATTATGGGTAAACGCGATAATTTCATTTTAGGAAGTGCGGACTACCGCCCCCTCAATGTGATTTGAATCGTTAATGCCATATGTCGGATGTATAAAGGATGGAGTAAATGATATTATACATTATATTATACTGGAATTATATTATACCTTTAGATAATTATAATTTAATTACTTTAAATACGAAATAGAAATGAAAGTAGCTTTCATGCGTACGTACGACTTACCGTCTCCATGAACGGTGCATTTCATTTCATACCTCTAAATGTTGTGTAATATTATAAATGAATGTATATACTGGATATATATGTTATATATGATATCTACATAATGGATATAATTCTGGATATAATGGATATTTCACCACATGAACAACTTGTAATTATAAGAAGTATATTTTTGACTCAAGTACCAAAGATCGACCAAATGACTGTTATTAACATAAATAATTACATAATATTCATAACATGGTAATAAGTGATATAAAAGGAATAATGAATATGAAAAAGGTTCTTAAGAAAATATAAATTCATTCTATTTTATTATTCAGGAGATTAAATAACGATCGAGTCATGTCGGACACGAGGTAAGGGAACTTCTTAACCCAATTTCAATTCCTTGGGTTAATCTCCTACTTTCAAATTATGTCATGATATTATTATATCATATCTTGTATTTTTAATTTCATTATGTTTAATTATAGTGAATACACATAATATATCTATTTTATTTAAAAAAATGATCTTTTTAAGGCACTTTTTCTCAATCTCCATTCATTGAGGCATATTTTGTTTTATACACAAATTTATTTTATACGGTGTATAAACCCCTTTGACATTTACGTTTATTAAAAGGGAATAGTTTTATATGAAAAATTTTATTAAACGAAAAAAAGGAATGTTTTTCTTGTCGTACATATGCGGCGACAATGACTTCTCTGCCGCCATAACCATTATTTGAGTTTTAGCTTTCTCTACAAGCCATAACTTTTTTTTAAATGAAAAATAAATACCATGTTTTAATTTTCTTTTATTTTGGTATTGAAAATGGTTTTGATAAGGTTTTTAATATATCAATGTGTTGTATTGATATCTTGTGATTGAAACGTGGAAATTTTATGTTTCCTTTATACATGTTTTATGTGATATGATTATGATATGGTTTATAATATGTTTAAACCTATTCATATGAGGAATGCATTGGACTTAATAAGTGATGGGTGGAGCCCGCTATATCTCCTCGATGCATCGGAAGGTCTCATGAGACAAACTAGTGTCTTAGCACGAGGCCTTGACAAAATCTTATTTGTAGTCTTGGCATGAGGCCTCGGCTACGTGGATATGATAGTCTGGCATTATGCATTCCATCATTATGAAAGTGTATATTGATATTGCATGTGATTATTATACAAGTAGAATATCCATGTGAATATGTCAATGGCATTATCTCATTTTACTTTTTCCATGTTATGTTGAAGTTAAAGTTTAAAAGGCTTTTGTTTTAGTTATAGATTTCCTTAAATTTTTATGTTTATTTATGAATGCTTCTGCTATATTGTTATCCTTACTGAGCATATGAGCTCACCCCTTTCAATGTTTTTAATTTTTCCAGGATGTGATGAAGTATATTATGAATGACCTGCAGGGGTAGAATGAGGGGATATGAAGACAAGATGTTGTTGAAGTTTTGTTTTACTTTATGATGTAATGTAAGACTTATGAATGTTCTAGTGTTTCCAAGGATACTAAACTAATTGGTCTTTCGAGACTTGATCTTTTGTGAACATGAAAATGTTACGAAGTAATGCACCGACGATGGGTTGCTCGGGTCGGGGCGTTACAGTAGTTCTCAATGGATGACCTATATCGAGGGTATCATCATCTTAAATATAGGGTGTTATGTTTCAATTATAAAATTTATGGGTAGATTAAAAATGCAAGAGTATATTTTAATTTGTATGATAATGATAATTAATATAGCTATATTTATGTCTACCCAAAAAAATAATTTTAACAAATGTTAAATTTTATATAAATTACACAAAAAATCACGTATGATCATATTAGTGTCATTAATATAAATCAAAATTATTCTATAATGAGAAATCATTACAAAAATAAAACAAATCCAAATCCTCAAAAGATATATGGATTTTGTTCATAAGGTGATCATAATACACATTGGGTAAAACAAATAATATTTCCATGAAATTGAATTAAAAAATCATAATTAAAGGGAGGAAGAAGGAATAAATCAGTTAAAACATCCTAATTTGAAGTGGAAGAAAAACAATTACTTAATTAAATGATATATTTTTGGTTGGAAATTATGGTTTATTGCCTTGAGTGATGTCATTTTGAGGAAAAATTTCGAGCCGGATGAAGTGAACATGGGATATATGTTAATTGCTTTGAAAGTGGAGTTCTCAAGAAGGGGAGATCTTCATTATATAAATGATCAGTTCTGGATGGAGAAAGTCAGCTAGATTCTATTTGGGATTTTCTATCACAATGGGTTTCAAAAACCATTGGGATTGAGCAAATATACCAATAGTTTTCAAAAACCATTGGTAATCCTATATATTGATCTAGCATTTCCCAATGTTTTATAAAACTGTTTGTTATTTCTATGTCTATCCCAACAGTTTTTACAATAAACTTGGAAAATCCATGATATATTGGCCCATACCAATGGTTTCAAGGATCCATTGGTATATGTTCCATATCTTAATGTTTTTATTTGAATACTTGGGATAAAGGCATTGGTATAGGTGGTATTTCCACTAGTGTATGTCGATTTACCGATTTCGTGGATGATGTCACTTCAATTTCAATTACATACATCAAATATTGTTGTAAATCCATTTTAATTTTTGAAAATATTTCAATCATGTATTATACGACCTCTCTTATTTTCTGGAATTAACATATGTACATAATATTAATGGTATATAGTGAAACACATTTGTGATTATCAAAGAACCGTGGAAATGATCCAAATGAATATAACTAATGATTTATCAAATGATTCATCTCCATACTATATAAACAGAATTATTTAAGACATTATATAATATTTGGAAACATATTAATATCATTACATTCCAATTCTGAAGTTTCTCTTCCATTCGATTAGAAAATTCTTTACGAACATACAATGGAAATTATCTAAAGAATGCTCCTGGAACAAGGGAAATAAAAAAAATTATTATTTAATGGTTCGATTGATGTTATAAAATGATCATATAAGATGTTATAAACATGATTATGCTTCTATAAAATATTATTATCATCCTTTTAACCATCATAAATGTGATTTAATAATGTTTAAGTTTTGAAGAATCCGCAATAAGGGAATTCTTAACCTAATTTACGTTTTTAGGTTAACATTCTAATTCATAACTTATTTGAAACTAAGAATAATTTTTAATGGATTCCATATAAATTATTATTTTTTATGTTGAGTTATAGTATATACACAAAATAAATCCATTATATAAATTCTCACTAAATGTATATGATATTTGTTACGGATTCTTCACAGACAACCCTCTTCTAAACATCTATTTCACGATATTAAAAAGAAATGTTTTTATATGACTATTAATGTACGATTATTATCTTATAGCCCTTAGTAACTGTTTATAATTCATGGAGGGACAAATATCTCACTACAATATATTGGATATGTGTATGTTGGAGGTCATCCATATGGTTACTCCAAATCTAACTACGATGGCTACATAATATGGTAGCTGTGAGGGTTATGTTTTACGATAGCTGTGAGGGTTAAAAATTCTAATGTAGCCTCATTTGTAATAATATATGAAAGTAATTCCCACAATACTAGTATGTTTTTATATATTTTCTATAATTTTATATTGAAATTTCATATTTCACAGAAAATGTATATCTTGGTAAGAAGTATGTCTTTTTTAAAAAGATTTCATATGTTTATAATTATTCACGGACTAATGGTTTATTTCATTTTGTTAATATACCATAATGATATTTTTATGCTCATCCTATATTTTTAAACGTATTTCATTGTTTATAATGACTTTTATGATTATGAAGGAATTCAATTTAAATGTAATGAAGATTTTCAATAAAATCATGTTTTTGTTTTCTATTAAAGTTTTCTGGCTGTATGAAATGGATTTTATTTTGTTATTACCCACCTTGTATTTTTTTCGTTTATATGTATGACTTATATACAAAAATTATAAATCACTAAATTGAAAATATCCTTTGGAATGTAATGAAGTTAAATATATTTTAATTGACTAGATTATGTATTCTTTAAGTCTAGTTCGATATAGTTGGTATTATAGCATGGATTAGATAACAATAGTTGTTATTATTATCCCAATTGAATACCAAAAATTATTTTTACCCAAAATTTATTTTTGAATGTTAATGATTTTAAATATTACCACGTTTCTTCATCTAAGATACGTATATTCAGATTTTTTATCCCCAAATGAAATAAGGAAGATGAAGTTGGAAGAAACCAAAAGGTTGATGTCTTCCTGAATCTGCAACCAGGATTGTTGGGAATTGGAAACGAATAGTTCGTGACAGTAATGGATCAGTTGATGTAGTAAATACGTGATGGTGGAATCAATGCAAGTGAAGAACCAATGTTACCACTATGTAACATCACGATATTGGAACTATTTATGAATAAACACCCACCAGTTTTTAATGTATCTTCAGACCCTACAACGGCTGATGAATGGATTATAGCCCTATAAAACGATATTCAATATAATGGGATATTAAGATAATAAAAAATTTAGTCTTTCCATTTATTATTATGAAGGTGAATCCCATTTTGGTGGTCAATTATCTAGATTAAACATGATAGAGTTGAGAATTAATTCTTATAGTGCGATGGATTTTGAAATATTTTCCTTGAAAAACATTTTCCTAAGGATGTTTGAAAAATTATGGATAGTTAATTCATAAAATTGAGGAAAACGAGGAATATTCAGTGTTTGTGAATGAAGCAAACATCACCTCAGTCACAAGGAATGCTTCAAATCATATTAGCAATCTTGATTGAAAAATTAATTTCTTTTTCTCAGGATTGAATCTAGGATACTAATGTGTGTTGGCCTACTAAAAATTGAAAAAATATGAGAAACATGTCAAATGTTCATAGAGGGTTGAAATGGTGTTTTATTATGATCACTTTTTCATTTAAAACAATCAAAATAATAGTTATAGAAGTAAAGTGATTGGTATGATTCAATCCAAGAAATATGATTGAAAAAAAATCTAGTCTCTAGTTTATGAAAATTGTCGTATGCAGAACCTTGTGGAATGTCTTGTAAAAACAAGGAAGTGTTTTTGATGGAGTATGGTTTCCAATTTCTCATGAGATTGTAATGAAAATTATCTTATGTTAAATTTTGATACGAAACTTGTAATTTGTTTCAAATGTGGTTTGATGGGTCATTATGAAACTGCCTGTCCATATACATATCCGTGTGTCGGAAAACATCCAGACTATAAGAATAATGGGGTAGTGAGTTCCTTTGCGACTACATTAGCAGAAGACGAGTCATCCAATGAAGTGATTTTGGGCATTTTTTTATATACACATGTTTTTCTAAATTTGTGTTTGATACGAGGTCCACACATTCATTTTGTTTTTGAGAAATTTAATAGTAAATTTGAAATTTCACCCCATGAAATGAGATGGGAACTTATGGATAAAACTGTAGGGGGAAATGTTATAGAAAAAATGAATTTTTATAATATCTATGTTGTATTTGGATGAAATAAATTACCTAAAAACATTCTTGTTTCTCCCTTAGTAGATTCTTTTGTCATATTTGGTATGGATAGGATTTATGTTTATCCTAACATGATTTATTATAGAGCCAAAGAAGTTTTTTTTAGAAAATATTTATGTTTGTATACAAGAACAGACCCATATAATTGGTAACAAATAAGTATGCTAAGAATCTTTTGAATGATGTAAATGAATTATATCATTATAATATTGTTGAAAACAATGGAACTATTCATATTAAATATGTTCTAGTGTTAAATGAATTCGTTGATGTTTTTTTGATTAGTTACCTAGTGTTATACCAGATCAGGAATTTTCATTCCCAATTAACTTAGTTCTTAATTATAAGACAATTTCATATACCCGTTATCAAATGAATCAGATGGAACATCATGAATTTCAAAATCTGTTGCAAGAGGTTCTTGTTAAAGGCTTCATTCGGCCAAGAACATCACCATGGGGAGCTCCTGTTTTGGTCATTAAAAGGAATGATGGTTCAATGAGGCTTTTCATTGATTATGGAGATTTTAATAAAATTACTGTTTAGAATAAGTATAATTTTCCTCAAATTGTTGCTTTATTTGATCAGTTCCCTGGAGCTCATTATTTTTTATAATATACATGAGATCAAGGTACCATCGGTTGATAGTGAAGGAGGAGGACATTCCAAAAATAGCATTTCGAGAAGTATATGGTCACAATTAATTTTTAGTTATATCATTTAGGTTAACTAATACACCATCTATATTCAATGATATTATAAAATAATATTTCATGATTTCATGGATATGTTTGGGGTTGTTTTTATTTACGACATTTTGGTATATTCGGGAACGAAATGAGAGTAGGAAAAACATCTATGGGTTGTTTCGGAAATAATATATTTAAAGAAAAATTGTGTTAAATTCAAAAAAGTGTGAATTTTGGTTTGAAACAAATTTCCTTCCATGGTCACATTGTATCCAAAGATGGCCTAACTAAGGATAATACTAAAACAAATATGTTGATGAATATCACAGAACAATAAATATGAACCAGATTTGATGATCTCTTGGTTTGGAAGGCTGTTACGGGTGACTCGTTGAAAACATTTCACAGTTATCTAGTTCACTGACTATGTTAACTCCAAAAGGAGCTAAAATCACCTAGACAAAATAATTAGAATATTTTTAATAATTTATAATAATAATGGTGAATTCATGACATCTGTAATGCCCTGACCCCAATTACCCAGAGTCGGTGCATTATTTTAATACATTGACATGATTACAAGGAATCAAGTCTAGATGACAGATTAGTTTAGTAGCCTTTGAATAAAGATTCATATACAAGATAAACTTTACAACATGTAGAGAAATTCAACAAAAATATATTTCATTAGAAACATCCAACCCTCCTAGATTATGCCTGCAGGTCACTCATAACTAACTTCTTCACATCCTAGGAATAATAAAACATAGAAAGGGGTGAGCTCCAATGCCCAGTAAGGATAACAATATAGCGGAAACATTCACAAATAAGCATAAACATTTAAGGGAATGTATAAATAAATCCTTTTAAAATTTAACATCATCATAATATGGCAAAAATAAAATGAAATATTTCCATTTACTTATTCACATGGATATTATACTAGTCGAATAATCACATGAAAAATCAATAACCACATTCATAATGATGGAATTCATAATTCCATACCATCATAACCATGTAGCCAAGGCCTCGTTCAAAGACTACAAATACGATTTTGTAAAGGCCTCGTTCCAAGACACAAGTTTGTCTCATGAGACATACCGATGCATCGAAGAGCTATAGTGGGCTCCACCAATCACTTATTAAGTCCAATTCATTCCTCATATGAATATGTTTAAACATAAAAAAACATTTTTATTAAAACTAGCATAAGAAATTTCAATACTTTGTCCATAAATCATGAATGGTATAAAAATAACACATCCACAGTCAAAAATATCACAAAACCATCAATATTATATGGATTTTTTGTATCATAATAAATAAACCTCAAATAATCTTAAAATCCATCAAAGGATGTGACATAGATGAAATAAAAACTATTTGATAGAAATATCTCTATTTTTTAAATCATTTAAAAGTCACATAATTGTAACATAAAACATTTTCATTGAAAATATTCTTATACGCTTTTATTGGAAGCCTAGACGTTTTTATAATGGTGGAAAATAGCCGCACACGTCATATAACCTAAAAAAGACTTTCTTACCTTAATTCTGTCAAAAATGATAAAAAGGACCTTGTTTGGAAATTGTCGGAAAGATTCCCTTATAAAAATCTAATAAAAAGTCAAAAAAGGGTAAAAATTAATTTAACCCATAGACTATAAAATGGTAAGAATGATTTTAAATACATTTTTAAGAAACATGGACGTGGATGATAAAGAGATCCCAATAGATAATTACATATAAACAACCTCAGATAATGAAGAGATTGTGAAATAAACCCTTACCTTGTACTTTTCCATGGTTGGGGGTATGTTAACATCCTGTATAATGGTGAAATAATTGTTATTAAATTATACAATAATCATATACATTAATATGATATCATATATGATCTTTGAACAATGATTTGTTAATAATATCTTAGTATTATCGTCGTTTCAGTTGTTAACTTACTCATTCTCTTTTATATGTTTTGTTACAAAAGTCATGTTTGTTATGGATTAGTAGTATCTTCTTCATATAAAAAATTATATCAAGTCCATAAACCTTTTTTTAATCATCAAGTCAGAATTAGACTTGAATGGATACGATGGGGAATGAATCTCATTGCGTTCGTGGAGACCGTAGTCCGTACGTACGCACGAGCGACAATATCATTGTTTTGATATTAAAACAATATATAATAAATGTCATAATCTAATCCAAGTGGACCTAAATGATAATATTTTATTCCGAATATTGTTTTTGGTCGAGATACACTTGTCTAATAGAATTAGGACAAGTTTTAGGGTAATATTAATATCATTTTTACCCTTAATTACCCTATTTACTTTTAACCGTGGTAAATAAAAGTAAAAAGTTACTATTCACCAAATATTATTTTTATCTCATTGAACCACATTTTACTCCTTGATTTTTTCCATGTCTCTCAGATTTTAGAAATTCCACTCATAGAAGCAGTAAAATTATGTTTTATGTGAATTTCCAAATTCTCCTAGGAGGTGAGTAAGAGACGGTGAAAAGTTCAATAAACTTTTTATATATCTAAAATTATTCTAAACTAACTCCAATGAATTACATTGAACTTATATAGGTATTATGTATCTATTTTAACATTAATTAAATTTAAATAAAATAAATAATTACTTAAACAAAAATTCGTTTTCAAACCACAACTCAGTGTTTTTTCACTATTCATCAAAAATTGAATTTTTTCAGAATAATACCAAAAATTCACCCTATATTAATTTTGATATTCCGAATCGAAAAATGAAGACCATTTTGAAAGATAAAATTTATTAAATTTCAAAAAGTGGGTATTACTATTCATAACAGTTAGTATGATTGGTTGTGGTGTGTTAGAACTTGAAGTTACATACAACACACACTACTGTATTATTCAATGAGAAGTGTACCGTAGATGTTTGTGGTGTAACATTCTCCCCTCCTCCAAATAATTACACCATCAAAATTTCTGGAATATTACTGCATAAAAATACTCGGGTGGTTCTTCATCATAAGTTCCTCGGGTTCCCACGTTTCCTCTTTCATCTTATGGTTTCTCCATAGAACTTTTACCAGACGTGTCATCCGGTTTCTCAGAACTTGTTATCTGGTATCAATAATCCTGATAGAATCTTCAAAATAAGACAGATCGGGTTCCAGTCCTAATTCCTCGTAAGTGAGTACATGCGTTGGGTCAAACATGTATTTTCTCAACAGTGATACGCGGAACACATCGTGAACTTGGAAGAGTCTTGGCGGCATTTCCAAATGGTAAGCTGCAACCCAAATTCATTCTAGAATTTCCAAAGGTCCGATGTACCTGGGACTCAAATTACCCTTCTTACTAAAACGTTTAACTCCCTTCAATGGAGATACCTTTATGAAAACATGATCTCCTACATGAAATTCCAAATCCTTCCTTCGGTTATCGGCATAACTCTTCTGCCTACTTTGAGCTTCTTTTTTGTGGTATTGGATCACCTTTACCTTTCCAGTCATTTCCTCTACCAGTTATAGACCTACAAGTTTTCTTTCACCAACGTCATCCCAATAGGTTGGTGTGAGACATATCTTTCTGTATAACACTTCATATAGTTCCATCCCAATACTTGAATGTAAGCTATTATTTTAGGAAAATTCTAGCAGAGGTAAATATTGATTCCACACACACTGAAAGCCAAGTGAGCAAGGTGTCAACATGTCTTCTAAGGTTTTAATAGTCCGTTCTGATTGTCGATATATTTGAGGGTGGTAGGTAGTGCTCAAACGAAGTTCAATATCCAAGTCCATCTGAAGAATCTTCCAGAATCATGAAGTAAAATGTGGATCACGATCAGAAACAATTGATAGGGGTACTCTATGAAGTCTAACAACTCCATTAATATATATCTTTTCTAGACATTCAAGCTGTAAATCTTCCCTTATAGCAAGAAAATGTGCTGACTTGGTAAGACGATCAACAATGACCCATATTGGATCGTTCCTACTAGGAGTATTTGGTAGTCCCATGACAATGTCCATCATGATATTATCACATTTCCACTTAGGTATGGGTAGAGGTTGCATGACTCCTCCAAGTTGTTGCCTTCCAGCATTCACTTGTTGACAAACCATACATCTTGACACAAAATAAGAAATCTCCCTCTTCATGTTGTCCCACCAAAAATGTTCCTTCAAATCCCTATACATTTTGGTTCTCCCAGGGTGTATAAAGAAATTGGAACTATTTGCATCATCCAAAAAAAATTTAGATCATGTATATTGGGAACACAAAGTCTCTTCCCAAAGATCAAAATTCCTTCTTCATACACAAATTCCCTCAATCTCCCATCATTTAAATCTTTAATCTTTTTTTGAAACTCTTCATCACTGGTATGAGAAATCATTATCTTTTCTAGTAAAGATGGATTGGAAACCATTTGAAAAATTATTGATGTTTCACCTTCCATGGTGAATCCCATATCCATCATTACTATATCCATGAAAATAGGATCCCTTTCAACCCTCATCTTATTCAATACTCCATGATCTTTTCTACTCAATGAATCTGTCTCCTAATTTCCCCCCCCGGGTGGTAGTGTGTCATGCTATCATAATCCTTGAGTAGTTCAAAACATCACCTTTGTCTCATGTAGAGTTCTTTCAGTGAGAAAAGGTACATGAAACTCTTGTGATCAGTATAAATCTCCCATTTTTCACTATAGAGATAATGCCTCCATATATTCAAAGTAAATATTACAAAAGCTATCTCAAGATAATGAGTAGTATATTTTTTATCATGAATATTCTGATGTCATGACTCATAAGCAATAACACTATCATTCTGAATAAGGACACAACTAAGTACTTTCATCGATACATAACTATAAATAACGAACCAGTCATTACCCGATGGTAGAGTCAATATAGGATCATTGACTAATATTCTCTTCAGTTCATCAAAACATTCTTCACACTCTTTTTTCCAAACAAATTTAACCCCTTTACATGGGAGATTTGTTAATGGGTTAGCCAACCAAGAAAATTTTTGGACAAACATTGATAATAACTTGCTAAAGCAATAAAATAGCGTACCATAGTTATACTCGTCAGTGCTGACCATTTTTGGATTGCTCTTGTCCTAGAAGGATCAATGGAGATTCCATCTTTGGAGACAATATGGCTAAGAAAATAAATATCATGATGCCGGAATTCACACTTACTAAACATCTCATATAATTCATGTCTTCTAAGAGTATTCAGGATATTGCGCAAGTGATTTTCATGAGCTTCGTAGATTTTATAGTATACCAAGATATCATCAATAAATACCATTACAAAATCATCGAGGTATTCCTAGAAAACTCGAATCATTACATCCATGATTACAAAGGGTGCTTTAGTCAATCCAAAAGGCATTACAGTAAACTCGTAATGCCCATACCTGGTTCGAAATACTATCTTCAGAATGTCTTCCTTCATCACAAACTACTGATGGTTTCTAGATCGAAGGTCAATCATTGAAATGTATTGAGCTCCATGTAGTTGGTCAAAAAAATCAACAATGCGAGGTAGGGGATACTTTTTATTTATTGTTATAGCATTTATTTCTCTCTAGTTGAATCATATCCTCCTCAATCCATCATTATGCTTGAAAAAAAGGATAGGGGATCCCCATGGAGAATCACTAGGGAAAATTAATCCCTTATTACTCAATTCCTGTAGTTGTTTCTTTAATTCAACTAATTCCACAGTGGCCTTTCTATAAATGGTCTTCGATATAGGCCTTGAACCAGAAATTAAATAAATGGAAATGTCAATTTCTCATTCTGGAGGATGTCCAGGTAAATCTTCAATAAACACATCAATATATTATCTCACAATAGTTACATCCTCTATATTAACATTCCATTCCTCACCCATATTTATTTCATTCTCTTCCTCCTAGATAATTGTATTTAGTTGAGCTACTGGGGGTAGATTAAGATATGAATCCGGTGGTGATGATTCTGCTCTAAAAAATGTTTTCTTTATCATCATCATAAAATTACTAACCTCCATCTTATTAAAATAAATTTTTGCATCACGGTATGAAAGACAATCCTTACTAAAGAATATATCAAATTCAGTCATGGGTATGACGATGAGATCAACAGATAAAGAACATTTATATGCTCTAATGGGAACGGATCCACAGAACATTGTAGCAATGATACTTCCCTTTGGAGTTTTAACAGACAACTCCCTTGTTAAATAAAATTTGAAAAATCTAATTTTCTTAGCAAACTGGGAATATATGGAACAATGTGATGATCCAGAATCAAATAATACATTTTCTAAACATGAGGAAACCATTAAATTACCTACCACCACATCTTTCGGAGCTTCTACCTCACTATTAGTAATAGAATAATCTTGGCCTTGATCCCTTGACCTTTTCTGAGGTAATTTTCCCTCACACTTTGGAATTTTATTTGAATAATGTCCCATCTCCCTGCAATTATAGCACTGAACATCAGTAGCTTCTTTTTTCCCATTTATATCACGAGCATGGTGAAATTTTTCACCAAACTTATAATAGACACCCATTCCCATAAAGAATGTACCGGGGTGTTTCTTCCCAAATTTTCAGCAGGATTGATATTCAACATTTCCCTTCATACCTTTATTTACATTTCTAGAGTGATTAGTAGATCTCTTCTTCTCTTTCTTTTAATTAAAGTCACAAGACATGGAATTATTTTTCTGTCTTGATATCAAATGAGACAATATCTTCGTACGACGAGAAGGATTGTGACACTAATTCTTGACATAGAAATGGTTTTAATACATCAATTAAATGATCAATCATACTCCTTGGGATATTTAAATAATCTGCTGCATACCTTGCTAACCTTGTAATGTTAGCCTCATACTTTGTGATATTCTCATCCTCGTTTTGTCTTAGACTCAGAAATCGCCCTTCCATATATGCTCGATGGTCATGATGAAATTTGTTTTCTTTGAAAATCACTTTGAACTCTCCCCATTACATATTGGATACACCATCATCTTCTTTTGTGTTTTGAATCAATGGCCACCATTGATTAGCATCACAAGTGATGCAGTAAACTGCAATGATAACTTCATCCCATTCACTACTCCCCAAGGCATGGAATATTTTCTCTAAGGAATTTATCCATTGCTCAGAAACTTAGGGATTTGTACTGCCATTGAATGTTGGTGGTTGTTGTCTCATGAAACAGTCTAACATTGATCCTCTTCTCTGCGGATAAGGGTGAACCATACGGGTATGGTTATTATTCATAACCTGAGTGAGTTGTCCCAGTATGGTGATTAGCTGATCAGCAGCTGTTGCATCACTAGCTCCTCTATAATTATCCTTAGAAGGATGGAAATCCCTACATGGAGTGCATGCATTGATACCATTTCCATTTCTTCTTCTAGGTTCCATTTCTAAACAATGTCATAAACTAGATCAGTTTATGAATCAAAATACATAATTCCATTCTTGTAAAACACTAAACAAAAATTGAACATATTTATGGATATAATCCATAATCATAAAAAATTGTTTCCTTTGAGAAGTATATACTCATAAACCCTTCATAATGATTTGTAATGAAAATGAGAATTATCCTAAGCATATCCCCTGGTAGTGTTGTAACGAAAAGTGCAGCAAGACCCATTGTCGTGCACCAGTTCCAGTTCAAGTCTAGATCAAAGCGGTGTTTTCAGGTTTTACCCATTGGTACATCTGTGCTAGAGCCGCCTCTACCTTCTCATATCCAGACAGGGATGTACTACTCAGAAAACTCACAAAATCTCTACAATACCAAAATTCTAGGATGTTATTCTACACTAATCCTCAATGTCCATCTTAGGTCTATGTTCTCTAATCAGAGTTTATCTAAATATCGCTTCCAATGATTGTACTAAACTTTCTCTGATACCAACTGTAATTCGCCGACCCTAGTTACCTAAATTCGGTGAATTATTTAAATACATTGGCATGGTCACAAAAGATCATGTCCCGACGGACCGATTAGTTTAGTAGCCTTGGAATCAAGATTCATACATAAGTTCAACATTATAGCTTTAAGAGAAATAAAACGCAAATATATTTCATTAGAAACATCCAAGCCTCCTAGATTAAGCCTGCAGGCCCCTCATAACTATCTTCATCACATCTTGGGAAAAATAAAACATAGAAAGGGGTGAGCTCAAATGCCCAATTAGGATAACAATATAGAGGAAACTTTCATATATAAGCGTAAACATTTAAGGAAATTTATAACTAAAATCCTTTTAAACATGAAATTCAGCATAATATGGCAAAAATAAAATGAAATATTTCCATTTACATATTCATGTAGATATTCAACTAATTAAATAATCAATTGAAATATCAATATCCACTATCATAATGATGGAATGCATAATTCCAGACTATCAAAACCACGAAGCTAGGGCCTCGTGCCAAGACAACATATAAGATATTGTCAAGGCCTCGTTACAAGACACTAGTTTGTCTCATCAGCCCTACCGATGCATCATGGAGCTATAGCGGGATCCAACCGTCACATATTATGTCCAATAAATTCCTCATATGGATAGGTTTAAACATAACATAAACATTCATATTAAAACTAGCATACAAAATGTCAATAATTTCTACATAAACCATGAATGGTATAAAAATAACATATGCACAGTCAAAAATATTACAAAACCTTCAATGCTATATGTATGTTTTGTATCATAATAAATATACTTCAAATAAGATTAAAATCCCTTAAAGGATGTTGACATAGATAAAATCAAAACTATTTTTGAGAAGTATCTCTTTTTTTTAAATCATTTAAAAGTCACATAATTATAAAATAAATCATTTATATTGAAAATTTAATTTCAATCTTTTAAAGGATGCTTCAATTATTTTATAATGTCGGAAAATAGCCGCACACATCGTATAAGTAAAAAAAGACATTCTTACCATAATTCTGTTAGAAAGGATAAAAATGACCTTGTTTGGAAAACAACGGAAATATTTCCTTATAAACATCTTATAAAAAGTCAAATAAGGGTTAAAATAACTTCAACCCATAGTCTATAAAATAGTAATAATGATTTTAAATATATTTTTATGAAACATGGAAGTGAATGATAAAGTGGTCCAAGTAGATAATTACGTACAATAAACCTCAGATAATGAAGAGATTGTGAAATAAACCCTTACCTTGTACTTTTCCTTGGTTGGGGTATGATAAACTCCTGTATAATGGTGAAATAATTTTTATTAAAGTATACAATAATCATACACATTAATATGATATCATATATTATCGTTAAACATAGATTTGTTAATAATATCTTAATATTATGATTGTTTCGGGTGTTAACATAATCATTTTCTTTAATATGTTTTGTTAAAAAAGTTATGTTTATTATAAATAGGATATATCTAATACATATAAAGAATGATATAAAGTCCTTAAAAATTATTTTTAATCATCTTATGAGAATTATACTTGAATGGATATGATGGGGAATGAATCTCACCGCGTTCGTGGAGAGGGTAGTCCGTACGTACGCACGAGAGACAATATCATTCCTTTGATATTAAAATAATATATAATTGGATGGTATATCATATATAAAAAATAATTATTGTGTTTTATTTATTATTTACCTGAATTACACATCATTGTTATACCCATCCAAATAATAATGTATTGAATAACAATTACACCCTGACGTGGAGACGGTAGGCCGTACGTACGCACATATGGTGACATGTCATTCAAAGGATGGATAGAATAATGAATATGGTTTTAAAATATTTATAATTACATCACAATATATATGTGATACTGGATTTATTATTTTAGAATGGAAATAAAAAAGAAAGAAGAAGTTGATGAAGAAAGGAACTTGAAAGAGGATGGTGAAAATATTACCTTTTCTTCAGGTTCTTTCTTTTGATTTGATCAAAAGGGGTCCTTAGGTTGGCTTTCTTATCAAACTAAGGCCTCTAGGGTGAATTGAGGGAATATTAGAGAATATTTTGGAAGGGTTTGGCCGATCCAAAATGCTTTGAATGTATGAATTAGAGAGAAGGGGGAGTTCCCTTTTATAAGAGGGGTGAGGAGCACCTTTGGAAAAGCTAGAAATATTATTTTATAATAAATTCATATTCGGTTACTAATGGCTCCAAAGTGGATTATTTAAAGTTTAAGGTGGGGATGGGTTGAAATCCTTCCAACCAATATATGTTAGACTGGTGTGGGTCACTATATTAACCTTATCATTTATATTTAACTCTTCGTTAAATAGTTTGACATTTACCATGTCTCTTTGTATTTTTATATTATATAGTTAATAAAAATACTATATACCTCAAAGAGACCCCCAAGTGTTCCATTAACGATTCACCTATCATTATATAAGTCCTCTAGCCGAACCATATATTTTTAGGAATAGAATATCAATTAATAATATAATATTTATTTTAAAAAATCTTTTATGTCAATTTTGACACTATTGGGTATTTTGTTTTTGGTAATTTAATAACAGAAATATTACATCGAACAAAAGTTATATAACCAATCCTAATATGTCATATTAACATATAAAATTATTTTAATTCCTAAAAAGTCTCAAAATACATTTATTTTGTCATTTATAATATCAATTAATTTAATATTTCATTAATTAGGTAATTACCGCATCACCCTTGTGTCATAAATAAATTATATTATTTAATGTCTAAAAATTATAAATAAAATTCCATTATATAGGAAATATTTTTAGTTTTCTAATAATATTTACAATCAAATTTATCATATGTATAACCCTATATTAAAAATGTTTTAGTTATTAATCATTGATTTTAACTCTTTTAACTCTTCTTTAAATTATATAATAATAAATGTCCTAATATAATATATTTTGACCTAAAATATAATATTTTATTAATAAGGTTGTTTTTGGTCAGGATACACATGTCCAATAGAATTAGGACATGTGTTAGGATAATATTAATATCATTTTTACCCTTAATTACCCTATTTACTTTTAACAGTGGTAAATAAAAGTAAAAAGTTACTATTCACCAAAATTATTGTTATCTCATCAAACCAAATTTTACTCCTTGATATTAACTGTGTCTCTCAGAATTTCGAAATTCCACTCACAGAAGTAGAAAAATAATGTTTTATGTGAATTTCCAAATTTTCATAGGAGGTGGGTAAAAGACGGTGAAAAGTTCAACCAAATTTTAATATATCTAAAATTATTCTAAACTAACCTCAATGAATTATATTGAACTTATATAGGTATTATGTATCTATTTTTATCTTAATTAAATTTAAATAAATAATTATTAAAATAAAATTTCATTTTTAAACCACAACATAGTGTTTTTTCACTAATCAAAAAAATTGAATGCTTTCAGAAAAATACCAAAAATTCTCTCTAAGCTATTTTCAATATTCCGTATCCATAAAATGAAGTCCATTTTGAAAGATAAAATTTATAAAATTTCAAAATGATTGTATTACTATTCATAACGGCTAGTTTGATTGGTTGTGGTGTGTTAGAACTTGAAGTTGGATACAACACATGCTACTGTATTATTCAAAGAGAAGCGTACCGTAGAAGATTAGTGTCTTACAAAATCTGACCGTACCATCCAAAAATGGAGAGTTTTATATCTATTGTGATGAATCATTAAAGGGGCATAGGGTTGTAATGATGTAGAATGATCAGGTAATTTATTATGCATCCTGATAAATAAAACCTCATGAGTTAAATATTTTCACTCATGATTTGGAATTAGAATCTGTGTTTTTTTCATTAAAAATTTGTAGGAATGATTTATATGGAGACAAATGTGAAATATATATTGAGCACAAATTCCTAATGTAAATTTTCACTCAAAAGTAAATAAAATTTATTTAGAGAAGATGGCTTGAATAGTTTAATGATTGTGATTCCTCGATCAATTACCATCTAGAATCATAAAACAAATTGGGATATTTCGTGAGTCGAAAACATCATAGATCATTTACAATGCGACGACATGAAAATGCCCCCGATTAATGATTTAATGAATTTTATCTTGGAAGTTATTGGTGCAAGAAATTAATATTTTTTGTTCCAAGATTAAATCTGGACATCATTGTCATATATATTTAATCAAGCACATAAAGAAGATGATGACACACATAAAAAGCTATAATTGATTAAAATATATAGGTTGCACGAATATAAAAATGAAAATGATTGTGTTCTTTCATTAAAGAAGTGATTTTGTGTGCCTTGTGATTCTCAACTGAAGGAAGAGTTGTTTTAAAATGATCTTATTTCTATGATTTCAGTTCATCCTCACAACACGAAGATGTATAGGGACCATCAAGAGTATTAATGGTGGGATGGAATGAAAAGAGATATTGATGATTTTATCATTAAATATTTGACATGTTAAGAGGTAAATGCCGAGTGGAAGTTACTAAAGGGAGTTCTTCAACCTTTACAAATTTTAGAGTGAAAATTTGAAAATATATTCATATAAATTACTTTTGGACTACTAATGGATTTTCTTGGTAACAATACAATCTGGAATATTATTGATTAGCTGAGAAAATATCCTCATTTCCTTTATATTCTGGATATAATTTCATTGAATCTTTTTTCTCATTAGTACCTAGAAATGAATGATATGTTACATGGAGCTAATAAATCCATTTTATCTGACCATAATCCACAGTTCGCTTATATCTTTTGGAATGGCCTTCAAATTTTATTGGGAACAGAATTAAATTTCATTACCGCTTTTTATCCTTAATTTGATGGGATGACAGAATGGACGATTCAAAATTTGGGGGATATGCATCAACTTATCTAATGGATTACTAGGGATTTTTAATTAATTATACTTCAATAATTGTATTTTCTTCTACGAATTGTTTTTAGTATAGTATATTTATTGATATTTTGAGGCATTATAATGGAAGATGTGTCGAACTCCATCTATTTGTGATGAAACATAGGAAATAAAGTAGAGTGGACCATAATTAGATGAGGAAGTGACAAATAATATAAAGATGATATAGAAACACTTGAGGAAAGCTAAGATAAGGTAGAAATCATATACAGATAATAGGAAGAGGAACATTTATTTTGAGTTAGGTGATCATTTTTTTCTTAGAATCTCACCCTGGAAAATTGTTATGTATTTTGGTACAAATGGAAATATGAGTCAATGGTTAATTAGAACATAGAAATGTTTGATAATGTTGGATTGGTTATCTATTGAGTATCTTTTCCTCAATTTTTATCTTAGCCACTAATTTGTTTTTCATTTTTCATTGTTGATAATGTAGGTTCAAGATTAATATCATGTTTTGTGCCCAGAAGCAGTTCATCTAGAAGAGAACCTTTCTTCGGAATAGAAATCATTTCAGAATCATTATCAAAGAAAATATGTGTTTCGTAATAAGGTCATCTACCAGGTATTGGTTTTTCAGTGAAACCACATGATTGAAAATGCATTATGGGAATAAGAAAATATTATGAGGGACGGTTAACCAAACTTGTTTAATAAATAAATAAAATTATGAGGGCACAATTTTTTGATGGTAGGGAGAATTTAACAACCCATTTTTTTACAATAAATTTCATTACAGGGAACACTAAGTCCCTAAAAATGAAAATTTTTCATAAAAGTATAGTTATAAACTACCTGTAAAACAAAATTTTTCTGCTTCAATGATTTTAATTCTGATGAATGGACTTCTACGGTTGTGACCAATAATTTATTTCGAGTTTGATAGAACCAAACATATTTGGTTTAATAGAATTTTACGCATAGGATGATTGATATGAATAATAATATAAACCTTATGAATAGTAAATAAAATTATAATTTTATTTCCATGTGGTTATCAGAGAATGTGATCTTGATTTCGATTTCACAGTGATATAAAATGACTTATATTCTCCAAATTATAATTTTTGGAAGAAATTATAATTTTCTTTCAAAATTAGTTTCCAAATATATAGAAAATTATTTTTTAAAAGTCGATTTCAATTTTTAATTCTAGACTTTTTTGGATTGGTAATGTTTAATATTGGAATTTTTCTAAAATTCTCTATTTTTGAGGAATAGTGAAATATGGTAAAGGACCATATATATTAATGTTTTGGATAAATATGCTAGTCATATCAGAATAGATAATGTTTTTAAACCTAGTTCGAAATAACATTGTCTTGAAAAATTTATTTTACTGTTTAATCAAGATTATTCGTACTCTTGAGAAAAAAATATTAAACTTATAATAACATAATGGGAAACCCCTCGTCTAATCCACTATAAAAACCACCATCACCCCCATCTTCCTCGCTTTCATCAAAATTGTTTATAATTGTCTACATTCTGCCATATCCCCTTCCGAAGTCAGATATCCATGTACAAAACATGTTGGTTTCACCAAAAGGGAAAAACCAAATGCTTTAAGTAGGATCTCAAGGAGAAGAGATCATTTGGTAAAAATCATCATTCATTTTCATGTGTTTTCATTTCATTTCAATTCTTTTCTTATACTCTCTTCACCTCTGCTTATACATAATGATTAAAAGATCCATTATTAATTATATTATTTATATTTATCATGGTTATATAATGATTCATCATCATTAATCCCCCACCCTTCATATTATTCTAAAAATAAGAAAAATAATATCATTGATGTGTTTATATATCGACATCGTGAACAATGTGTCATCAATTTCATTTTCATCCATAATAGATGGTTGTAAAAAACATTATTAGCAAAGATACTATAATATGTATTATATGACCTATATTATGTTAGGGAATTAACCTATGTATATAATATTAATTTTATATTATGAATCAAGATTGTGATTATTGGAGAACCACCTTGATGATCTAAACAAATATCACTAGTGATGTATCTAATGATTCATTATCGTAAAATATAAACAACATTATTTAGGAAATAATTTAATTTTTTTGAATCATATTAGTTCCATTTAATTTTCCTTCTGGAGTTTTATAACAATTCGACATTAGAATCCTCAATGAATAGACCATAGAAATAATTTAAAGCACGCACCTGAAATAATAGAAAAGGAAAAATATTATTAATAAAAGCGTAAAATTATTTTATAAAATGATAATAATAAGTGATATAAACATTATTATGATTCTATAAAATATTAATAACACTATCCTAACCATTATATATTATTTTTAAACAAGTTTTATGTTATATTAATCCAAAGAATGTTAATTCTTAACCAAATTTCCATTCCTTGGATTAACCTTTTATTTCGTTAATAATGTTCTACAAAGATTATTTTTGTAATGATTTTTATATAATTATTTATTATTTGTATTTAAAGTATATATACTTAATAATTTCATTATATTAAGTCACACTTCAATTCCATTATATTTGTAATGGACTTTCCATTAAAAACCTTTTTTAAAATCTTATTTTACGAAACTAAAAAGCAATGTTGTTCTGTAATTATTCATTTTTTTATTATGGTTTGTTTTTTGGGAATTATTTATAATGAATTTTGGGACCTATACCTCCATATAATGTATTGGTAATGTGTATGTTGGAGTTCATGCAAATTTTTACTCCATGTATAACTGTGATGATTACACCATAAGGTAGTCGTCAAGGTTACATTTTAAGGTAGTGTGAGGGTTCCAAATAATAAGATAACATTGAGGGATTATATATAATTATAAAATTCCCAAATATAAAATTATGGGTTTATATATGTTATTTAATGTTTTAGCTAAGTCTCATGTTTCATAAAGTACGTATATATGGATGGGAAGTATGTCTTTGTGAAAATGATTTCATATGATTATAAGTATTGACAGACTAATTTTATCATTAATTTTATATCCCATAATTATATTTTCAGGATAATAATATTTTTAATGTCTTTCACATGTTATAGGGACCTTTACGACAAATAAAGAATTAATGTAATATTTTGTGAAGATATTTCAATGAAATAATGTTGTTGATTAGTGTTAAAAAATTTATGTTGTGGTAGAAATGTTTAATTTTTTAATAGTACCCACTTTTTATTCATATGGAATGATATGTATGAGTTATGTAATAAATTATTTGAACACAAAACTGAAAAAAAATCATTTGGAATGTAAATATTTCAAATATATTTGAAAAAGATATAATATGTAATGTTTAAGGGAAATTCTATATACTATTTCTAAATAAATTATAAAAATAAATAAATTTATATTATTTATCCAGATTTTAGGATTAAATATGGGCCACTATGAAGAAATTTCTTCAAACTCTTATTTTATCCTTGAACCCACATCTTTATATAAATTTAAAACATCATAATCTTTACAATTCAAGATTTGATAAAAATAATCATTGAAAATTTTGTACAATCTAAAATATTCCTACATAAAAATGAATTTTTAGATCAATTTCATTCTCAAGAAAATTTTTTTATTTCATTATTTGATAGTTGGGAAAAAGTAAAAAATAAAATTTCAAATAATATTTTTTTAGACTTTTCATTCCAATATCAAAATTAGGAAAATAAATATAAAAATATTTTATGAAATTATTATAAGGGTCATAAAAGAATTAAGAATTGAATATATTTTTTGTCCATGAGATAATAATAATGTTATAGTGAAATTTTGTATAAAATAATATAATTATTAACCATAAAAACAACAATCATAAAATAAATAAATTGGAATAAATCATTATAATTAACAGGAATTATATACTTTTTTAACCAATATCCATGTCAAATCATTATAGTTCATATGAATCAATATAAAATAAATAATAAAGAAAAACAATACTATCATGTAATATTATCTTCTTTATTGTTCGCTAATGTTAAAATACATGGTTTTGAGAATAAATTTAATAGAAACATTCTCAGTAAAAACCCCACTTTTACCCCAAAATTACAAGGAAAATTACCCATTGTGTTAGAGAGAAATAACATCCTCACTCGTTGTATAGGATATATCAAACTCACCCATAATCTTCTGAAATATTGTGTTCACCCTTCGTAGCCAATATCTTCCCAATATCATAAAAGATTATAAGATAATTATTTTTTAATTTCAATATAAATCATTTACTTTTTTAAATATTGAAATTACTTTTCAAAATAAATGGGGTTTGTGATAATCTAGTTCAAATTATCATAATGATGTATCTTGAAAATTAAAATTAATAATCTCATAAAATTATATTCTCAACAAAGTGGATGAATTATTAAAGAATATTGATATAGATATAAATTCAAATTAAAAATCATTTAAAACATTTCATTGAATAAAATTGAAAATATTATTCCCTGTTGGTACCTTTAAAAATTAATGATCCATTAAAATTTAGAATGATATTTACTTTGAAAATTAAAAATATTCATTTTGAAGGAGTTCTAAAGTTGTGGAATATTTGTGATGGTTTAAAAAACTATTCAATTGAAAAAATTCAATTGAATGATTCATATAATGTGTTTGGTAAAAAATAACACATTCAAAAAATGAAATGATTAATCCATTAAAAAGTTATGTAAAAATTTATATATGAGTTAAAATGAATTCAATAAATCAATGGATTCTTGAAATCATTAAAAATGAAAATATGGCTATGGAATTGAAACCATATTAAATGAATATAAACCCATTTTCATTTTTACATAAAAATATTCTTTTAGAAATTCGAGTATATATTGAAAATAAAATGAATGGAAAACTATTAATTTACATAAATAATAAGGGGAAAATATAATATAGTGGTATTAATTCAAAAATATAAAATAATTTCCAAAAAAATATAAATATGATTAATATTTTATAAGGATGAGATTATGTAGTCAACCATTATTTCTTTGGTATAATTTTTATCATATGGCCAATGGAAAAAGTTAATTCAAATTAAATTTTAAATATCATGAATATAACATAAACTATGATGTATCATATAAAAGGATTGTAATATGAACCAAATGAATGAATCATGCAGTGAATATGGAATATGTAACGTAGAAACAATTATGGGAGAGGAAAGCCACAAAATTATAGTTGAATATATTTGACAATTAAACAATATAGTTATTATATGTACTAAATAAAAATTTATATGAAATATTTTTATATTTTTAATAAAATAATATGTGTTCATTACACACATATTATGAGTATAACAAAGGTAATGAGGAAGAAATACAACCTAATAAAAAATGGAGTTACTAGACCCATCAGGTCATGGACCAACTCACTACTTATGTCCTTTAATTAAATTAAAATTGAAAATATTAATTATTAAAATGTATGATAACTTTTCTTATGTCTACAAAAATATCACATAAAAATTTTTATCGTTTATTTCAATTATATATTTAGTTACTAGATAATTTAAATCACATATTTTTTTTGAGGATGATTAGCTCATAATTGTATTATAAAATTCCAAGATTGGTGGTTTTAAAGTGGGTACTGATTCAATATTATAAATAATATTATTCATTAAATATTTATTATTTTTATAAATAAAATATAAATTTAGTGTCATCCATGAAAAAACAGTTTCTAAAAATGATGTTGACACAAGAGTCAATGGTCTCTACGTACACATAATAACTGATTTCTACTTTTAAATGGATGAAAATTTCAGTATGTAAATAAAATTTAGTTTCGTAATAATAATTATAATTTCAAAAATTTCATATAAAATTATTAAATCATTCATTATTACCATAAATGTCATGTGACATTGAATAATGAAGTTCATCACATTGTGGATGTCCTAGTCTGTATATATTCACATGTGATGATTTTAATTTTTAATAATTGGGTTGGTCTGGGGATATATTACATTTCATATTTAATGAAAAATAAAATATCATTAATATATATATATAAATATATAGTATGAAATCTATAATAATTACTAGCGATGAAAGGGATATATCAAAATTGAAATTCATTAATTTGTGAAGCAGTAGAACTCATGTATGCAAGAATGATATATTTTATTCCCATTTGAAGGAATAAAATTAATAATATTATTAAACAATAACAACTTTTAAAAAAAATTATATAATATGGTTATTCTAATTGAATTCCAACGTAAAATTTTAAAAGAGGTATAGTAATCTGTAAATTGAAATCACATGGTAATTGATTATTTAATCTTTATTTTTTTTATATCTCCATTAAATTATCCAAATGATTTTTTTGATAATTCATAATTCAAGTAATATGATTTCATAATGGGTTATCATGTAAATTTCAATTTATTGAGATATCATTAAGGATGACAAGCAATATACTTCAATTTTGTCTATATACTACCTTATGGATGACTCCAATCACAATTTTATAAAATTATTGGTATTTAAACAACCATTCATGGTCTACCTGTTAATGTATATTTACTCAAATTTATAAAATGGTCATGAGGGTTTCTTTTCCAATAATATTATGAAATTGATATTTATTACATCTAAATGTTAATCATGGTTAATTATATAATTTATATCACTACAATGAAATCAAAAATATTCTCATCTTTTTATTTTATGGTCTAAAATAACACCATTCAATTTCCCCACATATGGTTCATAGCTCATCCAAAAAGTTTTTAGAATTGGAAAATACCTTGCCTCTTAATTTTAGGTAAGTTATGAGTATCCATCATGCCTATTTTAATAAGTATTATTTAAAAATGAAATTATCTTTATCTTTATATGGTAAATTAATATTTTTCTTTTTCTTTTTTTAACAAACTATTAATTGAATATATTGAAATAAATTCAATAACATTTTATGTATAATTAATTTCTATCAATACTTTTTTTATATTCATTATAAAGATTCCATTGGGAAATTTATAATATTATTTTCTAATAAATTATTTTTATCCCTGTAACAACCCAAACATTCATTAATGGAAATTATACTTTGTCTAATTAAATGTCTTATTATTGTTATATAAAATGTGAAAATCATTGGTTTTATATTTTTTGATTTTAAAATAATGATAGGAATTTTCACCATTTCTAAAATATCCACTGAACAGTGATGACTTGATTAGTATAAATATAGGGATTTAACAAATCGAATTTAATTAAAAAAATTATGTGATGGACTCATCCAATAGGCTTTCCTCAATATAGCCCATTTTTTGGGAACTCGTAAAGGATATGGAATCATTGGGCTTCACTCTTGACCAAGCCCATGCCGATCTTGAACGTGTTATGCATGATCAGAACTGACTATGAGATAAGTGGATGTTAATAGATATTACCACCTAAGCGATGTTATCTGAGCCACCATGAGAGTCTGTCACAATCGCACACCGTACCCTTCATTTCTTATGCGTGTGTCATAAGAGGTTATGTAACAAGACTCTAGCACTATGAATATGTACATTATTTTTTTATAAAGAATGTGCATCCATTTTATTACTGTTTCTTTGTAAATAGTTTTTAATGAAAAAATAGTATTTTTAGTTAATATTCAACTAAGAAATATAGTTGGATGAATTAATTGATTTTTGTATAAAATAATATTTTAATTAAATATAATTATTATTAAATATGTATTTATTAAATATATATGATTATATAATTTTATGAATACTGTTGTAATTTTTTTATCTTTTGAAAGAAATTTTTGTCAAAACCCTTGAATTTTCATTAAATTTAGGTTTTTATGTTAAAAGAAAAAATTCACATATTTATAAAAATTAAAAACAATTTAAATATATAATGTGTTTTATGACAACATAATGAACCAATAGTGATGTAATAAAATAATATGAACATTATTTTAGGCCAATATATGTTTTTCAATTATAATAATGTGATTTTGGGTTTGTTTGATTTATTTTACAAAGCATTAGTGGACCTCTCAAGGATTATAAAACATTTGGTCATTTTAATTTTTTTCCGTGAGAGTGTGACTCACCTCCACATAAGATACAATATTATTTTAATATTTTCGGCCATTGGACATATAAAATATTGTTTTCCACTCTACATTGGAAAAAAATATTGACAAAAACAATGGGATGGATTATGGTATTGATTAGTTTAATGTGTGGTTACCAATCACTAAATAATAAATAATTACTTCCCTTTTACTATATAATCCCACACAAGCTACAACTTTCTCTTCACTCAAAGACTTTGGTGTTCATTAAACCACTGACCTCCTCTTTCTAGATTCCTCCCATGATTCCTCAAGCTCCCAAGAAGCCTCTCTCAAGCCTCTCCCAAGCCTTTGGGATCAGACATCCATGTAATGGATTTCTTCCTTTCTTGGTTTTGACCAATTTTAATTAAGTTGTTCTACCCTTTTGTTTTCAATTAGAAATGTTGGGGTATTATTTCACACCTCCTTTATACTGCCCACTTTTTTTGGATGATGGGAGACAACATTACCTCTGGTTAATGCGTCCCATGTACACCTGTTACCATGAAGAAATTCTTTGAGAGATTTCTCTTTCCCATTTTACATCCATGAAATTAGATGTATTATTCATCTAAATTACTTTACGTTTGTTGGGACATGTATCTATATGAACCCCTTACTTTCCATTTCATCTTTAAATTACGAGACACCCCTTTCTCTCTCATCAACCATTTTTTATGTGTTCTTCTTTCATGTTGTTATGTTCCCGATATTGCACTACGATTTTCCAAGCCAATGCCATTATGTATTGAATACCAAGCCCATTTCTCAATCCGAGGTATTCACCATTATGAACATTTACTTGTTGATTATAGAGGTTCCTGTATTTATTCCATATACCCTTTTTGTGGAATAAATGTTGATGGTTGATTCCATGTTGTATGATCTATGTGGCATAGTTATTCATGAAATTAAATGTTTAAGAAGGGTTCGCACTGATAGCACTCCAATGCATTGGGTAAAGTATAGTATAATGATATGTCATGTGCAATGATTGTTGACTCATGATAATTCAACTGCAACGAGGGTTTACTCATGCATCATGTGCAATGAGGATTTACTCATGCTCCATTGATCTGCCTATTGTCTAACATGAACTATATTCCTCATGTTATTCCATGTTTATTCCCTTACTGGGCTTTATAGATCACACATTTCTTATGCATGACCTCAAGATATCATATGCAATGCAAAGTACGGGGGAATGTAGTGGTCATGTAAAGGAAGTTTTCAATAAAGATGTTGTGTGTTTTATGTTCAATGTTGTTATTGTAATGATCCTAATACCCAAAGAAACTAGATCTTGACCTTCTATGTTGTATAAATTTATGTTTATTTAAAAATTCATGTTTTTTTTAATAAAGAGCAGGGCTGTTATAGTTTGTATTAGAGGATAGGTTTAGTTATTTTTTGGATTATGATTAATAACCCTACTGAATACTTAGATACAAGAATATGTATAATCAAAATATCTTTATGTATTTGTTGGGTATTGAGTATGTGTCTTATCATGAAAATACATCTCTATCTAGATACAAGTAGGTAGAGGTGGCTCTGGCACAGATGTATCCTAGGGGTAAAACCCGAAAACACCAATTTGAGGTAGACTCAAACTAGAACTACGTCACAACAAGTGGTCTTGCCTCACTCTTGGTTATGACACTCTTTGGGGATATGATTTTTTAAATTAACAAGCTTAGTATTATCCATTATTAAGGTAATTAAAAAAGTCCCATAAGAATATATTATAGAAATTAGATCATGAATATCATAGATTGAAGATTAGGGATTCATAAGTTATGGAAATAAATGTTATTTGTAAGTCATCGGTTTTTCCATGGTTTACCCTTTATGTGTTAGCCATAGAATTTCTTTTATTCCAGCCAATGGCCAGTAATAGGAGGACATGAGCTAACAAAAGATGTGAATATCATTTTGATGATTGTGCTAATGAGATGCCAAATATTTTGGGAGTGGTAATCACAAACGTTGTCACTCTTCTCTCTCAGTTAACTCGTTCTTTGAATAGAATCATGGTTCAAGAGGAATGTTCAACCCACCTTTAAGAAAGAACAAGTCACTATCGAGAGCTTCATGAGAAAACGACTCCTACTTTTAATGGATCATCTGACCCCTCAATCACCAAAAAAATGTATCAAATCCATTGAAATTATCTTCCACGCCCATCAATATGCTAAACAAGAAAAGGTTCTCATGGCCGCTTATCATGTCGAGTGTGAAGATGATCAATGGTGGATGTTGATTAAATATACGAAGCCTGAGGAGGGGACTGAGGCATTAAAATGTAAGGATTATCTAAAGATGTTTTTTGATAAATATTTATTGTTCACCCTCCAGATTAAGATGGAAAATGAATTCCTTGTCCTCAATAAAAAAGATGACGAATTTGTTGGATCGTATGGGGAATACATCACAATACATGCACGATACACCTTCGGCTTTGTCCTAACCCCAAAATCCATGGATGACCGCTTCTTTGGTGGGATGAAAACTAGCCTGCTGAATGCATTGGTGATCCATGACTTCAACATCTATGGGGAATTTGTCTGATGTTCCCCCATGGTCGAAATAGAGATCAAGAAATCACAAGGGTATCATGGGGATAAGGAGGATAAGGTGGAATTCAATTCTGGTGATCCAATGGATAAATCCAATGATGATAAGAAGATCCAGCACCACAATAGCCAAATGTGTGGAAAGAAGCACCCGATAAATTGCTTGAAGGGGACGATGAGTGGATTTATTTGTGGAAGAGAAGGGAACATAGAATTTAACCTCCAACAGGAGAAACCCATGACTGCAACAGAGGATAGGAACACCCCGTTCGAATCTCAACATGTTGTTCAATGTTACTACTACAAATAACTATGGAATCTAGAAAATATGTTCCCTAAGCCAATGGTTTTTTGAGTCAACCAACAACCTCCAAGGCAGCAAGGGCGAGCTTTATTCCATTACTTATGCCGAAGTTAACCCCGGAAATGATGTGGTGATAGGTACGCTAGTAATTCATTCAAGAATTGTGAACATAATTTTTTATTCCAGTTCTACACAATCTTTTATATCACGAATGTTTAGAAGAACAATCCCATCACCACCCCAATTTATGGAAGTAAAGATGTTGGTGAGTATGGAAAATGGGGAAATAATTATGTACCATGAATATAACCCCTCCCATGTCATAATATGTGAATTGAATTTCCTAATGAACCTCTTCACTCTACCTCTGGTGGAATTTTATACAATTCTCGGCAAGGATTGGCATTCCGTAAATAGAGCCAAAAAAAATTTCCATGAGAGGGAAATCACTGTCCATGTGGGGAATCGACCCACAATTCTGTTCAAGTGCCAGGAGGGGGATGATTCTTCTTTAGTTTCATCAGCCCAATCATGGATATTATTTCCTTATGAACACGTGTATCTTCCTTAGATGATTGAGAATAAGGAGGTAACCATCCTTGAAGACAAGCCTGTTTTGAGGGAATTCGCGGTAGTGTTTCCCGAGGAATTGCAGTGTCTTCCTATTATAAGAGATGTTTAATTCCCAATTGATCTTATACCTGCGGCATTGAAAATTTCCAAGACTCCATATATAATGGCTATTGTAGTTCTTTAGGATGTGAATAAACTACTACAAGAGAATTTGGATAAGCGGTTTATATACCCAAGTGCTTCACCATGGGGTGCACCATTCATCTTCGTTACAAAAAAATATGGGTCAATGCGCCTTTGCATGTATTATCATGAGCTGAAAGAAATCACGAAAAATAAAAAGTATTCTCACCCACGAATCGATGAATTGTTCGATCTGCTATGTGGAGAATAATACTTCTACATGGTGGATTTGCAGTTGGGATATTATCTAGTAAGGGTGAAGAAGGATGATATCCCCAATATTGTTTTTCGTACAAGATACATGATATATGAATTCATTGTAACGCAGTTTGGACTCACTAATGCTCCAGCAATCATCATGTACTTAAGGAATAGAGTCTATTGGGATTACAAAAACAATTTTTGGTAGTATTTATAAATGATATTCTGATATACTCCGAAACAAACTAGTTTCATGAAGAGTACCTATGAACTATACTAGAGACCTTATTGAAGACGAATCTATATGAAAATTTATGCATATTTGAGTTTTTGTAGAAGGAGGTCTCATTATTGGGCTCTATCATCACATAAAATGGGATTTCTGAGGATCCCTCCAAAACAGATGCAATTGGGAGATAGACAAGGCGAACATTAGTAACAGATATTCGTAGAATCTTGGGGTTAGCATGATAAAATTCATTATTTTTGAGTAATTTCCCATGATTGTCAAACCCTCTTACAAAGTTAATTCTGAAGGGAGTAATGTTTTAGTGGAGGGATGAATTATAAGAATGCATCAAGGAGTTAAAAAGGAGGCTTATCACTGCGCCGCTGCTAACTTTACCCACATGTAGATAACTTTTTGTGGTATTCAGTGATGAATCGAAGAAGGTCCTGGGATGTGTGATGATGCAAATGTCAAAGTTATTTCCTATGAATTAAGGAAATAGGATGTTCATGAGAATAATTATTTGACATATGATTTACAGTTGGATGCGGTGATCTTCTCTTTAAAAATTTGGTGGCATTCTCTCATTAAGGAGAAGTGTGAAATATATACGGACCAGAAAATCCACAAATATATATTCACATCGAAAGAGTTGAACATGCACCGAAAAATATGGTTAGTGATGATAAAATACTATGGTTGTTCAATCCATTACCACCCTTGGAAAGAGAACAAGGTGGTGGATTCCCTATGTAGAAAGGACCCAACAATTCTATCATTGATGAGAGTTTAGAAGGATCCAATCTTCTTATAATTGATAAAGATGGACATGGGAATAAAAAAGAAGGGAAAATCCTTAATCATTTCACATATGATTGCTCAATGATAGTTTTTGGGATTTTTAAAGGATGCTCAAAAAAATGATGTATGAATTCAGAAGAAAATGGAATCTAATGAAGAGGGAAATCCTTGGTCTGTAATTTTAATGAAGAAGTAATTGTATGTTTTGGGAAAATACAATGTGTCCCATCATGTTCTGAGCTAAAGAATGAACTTTTGGATGATTCACATAGTCCATATTTCTGTTTTCACACAGGAAATTGAAAGATGTATCAAGATCTCTCGGATTATTATTTGTGGGATAATATGAAAAAGGAGATCGTTCAAGTAAAATCAAAGTTCCAGGTGTGTCAGCAAGTGAAGTTTGAGAGGAAAATTCCAAAGTGGATGATGCAACCATTTCCCATACCAGCATTAAAATGGGAGAACATCACCATAGACTCTGTCACAGGACATCCGAAGACATCCAATGGCAATAATGCTATCTGGGCTATTGTGGATCTTCTTACAATGACTGCACACTTCATTGAAATTCAGGAGTACATCTCATTGGATCAATTGGCATGGATTTATATTAAGATAATTGTATGGATACATGAAGTTTGACTATCTATTTTATTCGATCATGACCCAAGGTTCAACTGTATGTTTTGGTAGAGTCATCAACATGCTATGGATATTGAACTAAACTTCATTATAGCCTATCATCCTCAAACTGATGGCCAATCTGATCGGACTATCCAAACATTTGAAGATATGTTGAGAGAATACACAATGGACTTTAAAGGAGGATGAGATCAACATCTTCCTCTGGTTGAATTATCCAAAAATAATATATTACACTCAATCATTTGAATGACACTTTATGAAGACTTGTATGGGAGGAGGTTTAGAACACTGACATGTTGGGATGAAGTCGATGAGTCTAAGCTTCTTGGACCAGAAATGGTCGTGGAAATGGTGGAGAAGGTGAAACCAATTCAGTAGCATATCAAGGTAGCCCAGTGTTGACAGAAGTGTTATGAAGATAACCATCGATGATACATTGACTTTAAATTTGGATACATGGTATTTTATGCATATATCATTCTAATAAGGTCACGATTTTTGGAAAGAATGGGATGTTAATTCCTATGAACATCGGCCCCATTGAGATTATTGATCATTTTTGGGATCTGGCCTATCCACTAGAACTTCCACCTACCATGGCCAAATTACATGATGTATTTCATGTATCCCTCTTAAGGATGAACAAAACAGACTCTATAAATGTTCTATCATGAGAGGTAGAACAACTGGTGTATGGTCATTCTTATGAGGACAAACAAGTGAATATCATAGATCATAGTGAAAGAGTTCTATGAAACAAGAAAATTCCCCTTATTAAGGTGTTGTGGAGAAACAAAATGTTCGAAGATACGACATGTGAATCATAGGAAGTGATGAAGAAAAATTAACGACATCTATTTTAGTGTGGGAAAAAGAAATTTTGATGGAGGAATTTCTTAAGGGGGGTGTATTGTAATGACCCAAACATTCATTAATGGAAATTATTCCTGATCAAATTAAATGTCATATTATGGTTTTATAAAATGCCAATATCATTGGTTTTTTGTTTCTCGATTTTAAAATACAATTATAGATTGTGAAAGTTTCTAATATAGTCTCTGAATAGAGATCACAATAATAATATAAATTTTCTTCTTAAAAAATACAATTTACTCAGACTATGGAAGTGATGGACTCATCTCGTAGACTTTCCCCACACAAATCCCATTTTTCAGAGCTCATAAAGGAGTTTGCTTCATTGTTCTTTGCTCTTTTCCAAGCCCAAGAAGATATTGAACATGTTATGCTTGATTGGAACTGACGACTGGAGAAGTGGAAGTTAATAGAGATTACCACTCGAGCGATGTTATCCAAGCCACCCAAAGAGTCAGTTACAATCACACACCTTACCCTTCAGTATTATTAGGGTGTAATAAAGGGTTATGTAACAACACCCTACCACTATGACTATATACATTATTTTTGTATAAAGAGTGTGAATTCATTTTATTATTGTTACTTTGTAAATAGTTTTTAACGAATTAATAGTATTTTTAGTTATTATTCATCTATGAAATCTATTTTGATGAATTAATGGATTTTTGAATAAAATAATAATATAATAAAATATTATAATTATTAAATTAATTTTTATTATATATAAATGATCGTATAATTTTATTATTTCAATTGTAATTTTATGTGCGGTTTGAAAGACGTTTTTCTCAAAACTCATCAATTTTTAGTAAATGTCGGTTTTGATGTTAAAAGAAAAAATTCACATTTTTATAAAATTATTAAGACAAAATGAATATTATTTTTGGAATCATGTTGTCCAAATTATCCAAAGATGAATTTTTAATAATTTTCTGAGACAGTCGAATTTTTTGGTAAAAATTCAATATATTTTAAATGTATAATTTGTATTATGACATCATAATGACCCAATAGAGATGTAATAAAATAATGTTATTTAGGATTTTTTTTATTTATTTTAAAATGCATTTGTAGACTGTTCATGGTTTATAAAACATTTTATCTTTATAAATTGTTTACCTTGAGAGTGTGAATCATCTCCATATAAGCAACCCTATTAATTTTATATGTTTGTCCATTGTCCTTATAAAATACATATTTTCACTCCCCATTGGAAAAACCCCATGGAAAAAACCACGGGATCATTTGTGGTATTGATTAGTATAGTGTGTGGTAACCCAAACCTAAATAATAATGAATACAGTCTATTTTCCTATATAAACGCACCCTTGATCCCACTTCCACTACACTCAATGCCTCTGGAGTACGTCCAACCACTTTCCACCTCTCTCTAGAATCGTACCAAGGTTTCTCAAGCTACCAAGAAGCCTCTCTAAAGCCTCTCCCAAGCCTTTGCGATCATACTTATGAGTAAGGGATTCCTTCCTTTCTCATTTTGGTCCAATTTTCTTTAGGTTGTTATGCACTTTTTTTTCAATAAATTCTTTTGGGGTATGATTTCTCACCTCCCCCATACTTCCCTATTTATGTTTGGATGATGGGAGACATATTTATCTCTCATTAATGCCTCACATGTACACCTGTAGCCATGCAGAAATTCTGTGAGGTATTTCACTCTCCCCTATCACTTCTAAGTAATTCATTTTTACTATGTATCTAATTTAAATTACATTTGTTGGGACATGTATCTATACAACACCCATAAATTCTATTTCATGTAAATATTATTATACACCCCTTTATCTCTCATCAACCATTTTTATTATGTCTTCTTTCACATCATTATGCAGCCGGAATTACAGTTTGATTTTACTAGCCAATATCAATATGTAGTGAATACCATGCCCATTTATCTATTAATAGTATTCAACTTTATAAACAGTTACTTTTTGATTATATAGCTTCATGTATGTATTCCACACCCCTTTATCTTGGAATAAATTATGATGGTTGATTCCATGTTGTATGATCCCTATGGCGCACTTTTTCATTAAATGAAATGTTTAAGAAGGGTGCGCCCGGATAGCACTCTAATGCCTTTTTTAATGTATAGTATCATGATACGTAATGTGAAATGAGTGTTGAATAATTCTATTTCATGTCAAATTATGGTATACTCGTTCGTTATGTGCAATGAGGGTTTACTCATGCTCCATGTGAAATGAGCCTTGGCTCAAGCTAATTCCATGTAAAGTGTTGTTGCCACATTTACTTTTTATGATTATGATGATATATCATGCCATTATGTTCATGTTTCTCTTGTGATCCATTGATATTATTATTTTCCAACATGTATTGTATTACTAATTTTATTCCATGTTTATACACTTATTTGGCTTTATAGATCACCCTTTTCTTATTCATGTCCTCAGGTTATCCTATGAACTACTAAATACGAGGGAAGGTAGAGGTTAGGTAAAGGATGTTTTGAAAAACGTTGAAGGATATTTTATGATCGATTTTGTTATATATTGATATTATTCCCCAATTACACTATACATCTCAATATTCTATGTTGTATCATGTGATGTTTATGTAATAAAAAATGTTTTAGTTTGTAATAAAGTGCATGGTTGTTATTGTTGGTGTTGGAGGATAGTTTTAGTTATTTAGGGATTTGGATTAGATAACCCTAGTGAAGACTTATAGACAAGAATATGTATAATAATAACATCCCTAAGTATTGGTGAGTATTGAGTAAGTGGTTTATCAAGAAAATATATCTCTATCTAGATACGAGCAGGTAGAGGCGGCTCTGGCACATATGTATCCAAGGGGTAAATTATGAAAATACCACTTTGAGGTAGACACGAATGTGAACTAGTGCACGACAGCGGGTCTTGTTACACTCTTTATTATGACACTCCCAGGGTATATGATTTGTTAAATTCACAAGCTTAGTATTAACCCTTATTAATGGAATTAAAAAATTCCACTAAGAATATATGTTAGAATGTAGATAAAGAATACCATAAATTGATGACTATGGATTCATAAGTTAATGAAATAAATGTTATTTATAAGTCATCAGTTTTTTCCTTGGATTACCCTTTATGTGTTACACCTAACTTTCCTTTTATATTATCCAATCGACGGTAACATGAGGACTCGGTCTAACAACTGATTTTATGATCAATGTTATGATTGTGAAAATGAGATGCCCTATCCGAAGGGAGCGGGAATCATGAACATTTCCATGATTCTCTCTTAGTTAACTCATGATTTGAAAATAAATATGGGTCAAGAGGAATGTTCAACCCCCCCCCCCCATTAAAAAAGAACAAGCCGCAATCGATATCTTCATGAGACAATGGACTCCTACTATTAATGGATCATCTGACCCCACAATCGTCGATAAATGGATCAACTCCATTGAAAAGATATTTTCTATCCATCAATGTTCTAAACAAGAGAAGGTTCACCTGGCTGCTTATCGTATAGAGGGTGATGATAATCAATGGTGGATGTTGACGAAAAATATGATGCCTGAGTTGGATATTGAGGCATTGGAATGGATGGATTACTAAAAGATGCTTTTCAATAAATATTTTCTGCGTACCCTCCATCTTAAGATGGAAAGAGGCTTCCTTTCCCTCATGAAAAAGATGACGAATCTATTGGAGATTACGCGGAAAAGTTCACAAGGGATGCACGATATGCCTCCAGCATTGTCGTTACCCACGAATAAAATGTTTACCGCTTCCTTGGTGGGCTAAAACCTAGCATATGAAATGCGCTGGTGATCCGTGACTTCGACATCTATGAGGAAATTGTCTAATGTGCCCTCATGTTTGAAATGGAGATCACAGAATATCAGGGGTATCATCGAGATAAGAAGTGTATGGTGGACATCAATGCTAGAGGTCTGATGGATAAATCCAATGGTGCAAGGTGGATCCATCATCCCACTTCCCAAATTTTCAAAAAAATCACCCCGTAAGTTTCTTTAAGGGGACGAGGAAATGATTTATGTGTGGAAGAGAAGGGCCCATAGCAACTAACTACTGAAAAGAAAATGTTGCGGCTGCAATTGTGGAGACGAACACTTCATTCGAACCTCAAAACAATGTTCATTGCTACAACTTCAAACAACCAAGGCATATTACAAATCAGTGTCCTAATAAAAGGTTTTTCTGAGGCAACCAACATCCTCCATGGCAGCAAGGATGAGCTTTTTCCATCACTACTATAGAAGTGAACCCCAAAAATGAAGTTGTGATAGGTGCGCTAGTTATTCATTCATGAATAACAAACATAATTTTTTATTCAGTTTCTACACATTCTTTTATATCCCAAATGTTTAGTAGAATAATACCAACACCACCACAAATCATTGAAGTGAAAATGTCAATGAGTCCAACAAGTGGAGAAACCATTGCATCCCATGAATATAACTCCTCCCCTATAATAATCTATTGAATTAATTTCCTGGCTAACCTCATCATACACCCTAGTGGAATTTTATTCAATTCTCAGCATGGATTGGATTTCCTTATATAGAGCCAACATAAATTTCTGTGATAGGGAAATCACTTTCTATGTGGAGAATCGACCCCCAATTCTGTACAAGTGTAAGTATGAGGAAGATTCTTCTTTAGCTCCATCATCTCAAGTGTGTATATTAAAGCCCTATGGGAACATGTATCTAGATTCGATGATTGATTCTAAGGAGGCAACCATACTTTAAGACATGAATATTGTGAGGGAATTCACTGATGTGATTCCCGAGAAATTTCCTGGTATTCCTTCTAGAAGAGATTTTGGATTCACATTTGATCGTATACTTGGGTCGTTGCCAATATCCAAGACAACTTATAGAATGGCTATTGTGGAGCTTCAGGAGCATAAGAAACAACTACATGATAATATGGATAAGGGGTTTATGCGCCCAAGTGCTTCACCATGGGGAGAACCAGTCATCTTAATTATTAATAAAGGTGGTTCAATGTGTCTTTGGAATGATTATCATGAACATAACAAAATCACGATGAAGAACAAGTATAATCTCCCCCAAATATATGACTTGATTGATTACCTACGTGGAGCACAATACATATCTACGGGGTATTTGCGGTCAGGATATTATCAAGTAAGGGTGACGAAGGATGATATCCCCAAGAAAGATATTCGTATAATATCTGGGCATTATGACATCGTAGTAATGCTTTTTGGACTCACTAATGTTATAGAAAACTTTATGGTCTTGATGAATAGATTAATAAGGTATTACCTTGACAAATTTGTGGCTATCTTTATATATGATATTTTGATATACTCCAAAACCCAGGAGGATCATGGGGAGAATCTAGGAACAATAAAAGAGGCCTTATAGAAGGATAATTTATATGAAAAGTAAGACATGTGTGAGTTCTGGTTGAAGGATGTCTCATTATTAGGCAAAATCATCAAAAGCAATGGGATATCTGTGGATCCCTCCAAAACAAAAGCAATTAAGGGATGGACAAGGCCAATATCGATAATGCATATTTGTATCATCTTAGGGATGGCTAGATATTATTGACAATTTCTGAGAAATTTATCATGATTTTCCAACCCTCATACCATGAAAATTTGGAAGGGATTAATGTTTTCATGGAGTGATGAATGCGAAGAAAGTTTGAAGGAGTAAAAAAAGAAGTTTATCAATATACTCATGCTCACTTTACCCACATGTGGAGAACTATTTGTGGTATTCATTAATTCTTCGAAGAGGGGAATGTAGTGTGTGTTGATGGAAAATGACAAAATCATTACCTATGCTTTAAGGTAATTGAATGTTCATGAGCAGAATTTACCAACATATGATCTGGAGTTGGCTGCGTTGATCTTAACTTTAAAAATTTGGCAACATTATCTCTTTGGGGAGAAATGTGAAATATATAAAGTCCACAAAAACCTCAATTATATATTAACACATAATGAGTTGAACATGCCCCAACAAATATGGTTATGGCTGACAAAAGACTATGATTGATCAGTCAATTACGACCATGGGAAAGATAACAAGGTGGTAGACTCCCTAATTAGAAAGTACCCAACAATTCTATAACTGATATGAATTTAGAAATATATAATTTCTTATACTTGATGAAAATAGAAATTGGAATCCTAATGAAGGGATCATCATGAATCCTATCAGAAATAATTGCTCAACCATCTCTCTCTGAAAGGTTAAAGGATGCTCAAAATGATGTTGTGGGAATTGTGAAGAAAGTGGAATCAGTCAGTAGAGGTAAATACTCAGAGTTCAGTGTTAATGACGAAGTAATTGGGAGATTTTGGTTAATAATATGTTTTCCATCATGTTCAGAGCTAAATGAGAAACTTTTGGAAGATGCACATAGTTCAAATATCTCTATTCACCTAGGAAACAAAAATATGTTTTGGGATCTCTGAGAGAATTATTGATGGGATAATATACAGAAGGAGATCACTAAATTAACATCAATGTTCCAGGTGTGTCCCCAAGTGAAGGAAGAGAGAGTTATGTCTATAGGCGTGATGCAACCATTTCCCATACCAGCATGGAAATTGGCTAAAATCACCATGGACTATGTCACAGGACATCCATAGACATCCAATGTAAACTATGCATTTTGGGTTGATGTTGATCGTCGATAATAACTGCACACTTCATTGTAATTCGAGAGGATTTCTTATTGGATAAAATTGCACAAATATATATCAAGGGTGTGGTAAAGCTGCATAAGGTACCAAAATATATTGTATCTGATCGAGATGCATGATTCACCTCTATGATTTGGAAGATTCTTCAACTTTCTCATGGTAATGAACTGAACTTTATTACATCCAACCATCCTCAAACAGATGGGCAATCTGAGCAGACTATACAAAATCATGAATTTATGTTGAGAGAATTCTCAATGGACAATAAAAAAGATAGGATCAACAACTTCCTCTGGTGGAATTCTCCTAAAATAATAGTTTCTAGTCAAGTATCTTAATGGATCCTTAGGATGACTTTTATGGGAAACGGTGCAGAACACCAACATGTTGGGATGAATTCAGTGAGCATAATATTCTAGGACTAGAAATGGATGACGAAATTTTGGAGAATGTTAAATCCATTCATCAACATATTAAGGCTGCCCAGAGTTGTTAGAAGAGTTATGCAAATAACAGTCGACGAGACCTTGTGTTTCATGTTGGATACATGGTATTTCCATGCATACCTCCATGGAATAAGTTCATGAGGTTTGGAATGAAAGGTAAGTTAATTCCAAGGTACATCATCCCCTTCATGTTTCATGGTCATATCGGGGCTGTGGCCTATGACTAGCAGTTCCACCTACCATGGCCAATGTTCTTGATATCTATCATGTATCCCATATAAATATGTACATACCATACCCTTCACATATATTCTCTTCAGAGGTAGTACAACTTGAGGATGTTCATTGTTATGAGAAACAACCAGTGAAGATTTTAGATCAGAGAGAAAATGTTCTATAAAATAGAACAATTCCCCCTCATCATAGTGTTATGGTGAAACCACATGTTTGAAGAAGCAATGTGGTAATTAGAAGAAGTGATAAAGAAAAGGTACCCACATCTGTTTTAGTGTGGGAAAAGGAAATTTCAAGGGAGGTATTTATTTTGGGGGGATTATTTGAGCAAACCAAAATTTAATTAATTGAAATTCCTCCTAATATAATTAACTGTATTATTCCGGTTCTATAAAATGTGATCATCATTGGTTTTATGTTTTGGTATTTTAAAATAGAATTATGAATTCTGAAAGTTGGTAATATAGTCATTGAACATTGATCACATGAGTATTATAAATATAGGGCTTTAGTTTTTCAGATTTTCTCAGAAAAAGGAATCGATGGCCTCATCCAGTAGACTTTCCCCGTACGATAACATTTTTTTCAGAGCATAGAAATGGGTTGGAATCCGTGGTCTTCTCTCTTGATCAATCCAAAGATGAGCTTGAACATGTTAATCCTGATCGTAACCCACTACAAGAGAGGTAGATGTTAATAGAGATTACCACCCATGCGATGTTATCTAGGCCACCCCAAGAGTCTATCACAATCACACACCTTAACCTTCAGTCTTATATGAGTTTAAAAAGTGGTTATGTAATAATACCATACCACCATGACTATGTATAATATTTTTTATAAATAATGTTAATTAATTATATTATTGTTACTTTGTAAATAGTTATTAAAGCACAAATAGTATTTTTATTTAATATTCAACTGAGAAATATATTTTGATAAATTAATGTATTTTTTAAATATATAATATTTTAATAATATATTATTATTATTAGATTAATTTTTACTAATTATAAATTAATATATAATTTTATTAATGCAATTTTAATTTTTATTATGGTATGAAGTTTGTTTATGTCAAAACCCAAGGATTTTCTTTAAATGTAGGTTTTTATGTTAAAAATAAAAATTTTCAAATATAAAAAATTATTCCGAAAAAATGAATATTATTTTTCAAATAAAGAGGTCGAAATTATCCAATGGTGAATTTGACATAATTTTCTGAGACAGTCGAATTTTTGGGTAAAAATTAAATATCGTTTAAATATATAATGTGTTTAATGACATCATAATTTCCTAATAGTGATGTAATAAAATAATATAATCATTATGTTCTTCCAATATATGTTTTTCCGTTAAAATAATGTAATTTCTATTTTGTTTGATTTATTTTACAAATCTTTAGTGGACCCTTCAAGGCTTATAAACAATTTTGTCTTTTTAAATTGTTTTCTTTGACAGTGTGACTCACCTCCACATTAGCAACCCTGTTATTTTAATATTTTCGGCCATTGGCCATATAAAGTATAGTTTTCCATTCCCCTTTAGTAAAAACCATTGGAAAAAACCACATGATGGATTGTGGTATTGATTAGTTTAATGTGTGGTGAACCAAACATAAATAATAATGAATCCCCTCTCTTTTCCTATATCAACCCACCCATGCTCCCACTTACACTTCATTCAATGCCATTGTAGTTCTTCCAACCTCTTCCCTCCTCTCCCTAAAATCCTCCCCAGGTTCCTCTAGCTCCCATGAAGCCTCTACCAAGCCTTTTGGATTACACATCCAAGTAATGGATTTCTTCCTTTCTCATTTTGGTCCAATTTCCTATAAGTTGTTTTACAACTTTGTTTTCAATTAAAAAATGATGGGGTTTGATTTCCAACCTCCCCCAGACTTCCGACATTATTTTTGGATGATGTGAACCCATTTACCTCTCATTAATTCCTTCCATTAACACCTGTTACCATGACGAAATTTTTGTGAACGATTTCTCTCTCCCCATTTACTATCAAGAGATTATGTTTTATTATGCATCAAAATTACATTACATATTTTAGACATATATATATATGACCCCCTTAATTTCAGTTTCATGTAAATATTATTTGTCATCCCTTTCTCTGTCATCAACCATTTTTTATGAGTTATTATTTGACGTCGTTATACTGCCTAAAATGCACTATGATTTTCCAAGACAATGGTATTGTGTAGTGAAAACCAAGCCTATTTATATATCATGTGTATTCACCTTTATGAACAGTTACTTATTTATTATAATTCATCATGTATGAATTCCACATCCCTTTATCGTGGAATAACTGATGATGGTTAATTCCATGTTGTATGATCCATGTGGCACACTTATGCATGAAATGAAATGTTTAAGAAGGGTGCACCCAGATAGCTCTCCAATGCATTGGGTAAGGTATAGTGTCATGATACGTCATGTTCAATGAGTGTTGAATCATGATAATTCAATTGTAGTGATGGATTACTCATTCGTCATGTGCAATTTGGGTTTACTCATGCTCCATTTGAAATAATCTGTTGCTCATGATAATTCCATATTAAGTGGTGTTTCCACATTACCATGTTATGTTTATCATGATTTATCATGCCTTTATGTTCATGTTTCTCATGTGCTCCATTGATAATAATATTTTCTAACATGTATTGTATTCCTCAAATTATTTTATGTTTATTCCCTTGCTCGGCTTTATAGCTCACCCTTTTCTCATGTATGTCCTCAGGTTATCCTATGCAATGCTACGTATGAGGGAATGTAGTGGTCAAGTAAAAGTTGATTTCAATAATGATGTTTGGTGTTTTATGTTATATTTTTTTATGTATTGATACCGTGCCCCGATACATTATACCTATCGATCTTCGAATATTTATGTACAAATTTTTATGTTATAAAGAATGTTTTAGTGTGTAATAAAGAGCAGGTTTGTTATAGTTTGTATCAGAGGATAGGTTTTGTAATTTTTGGGATTAGGATTAGAAAACCCTAGTGAAGACATAGAAGAAATAATAAAGATAATAAAAACATCCCTATGTATATATGAGTTTTGAGTAAGTGTTTTATCAAGGAAATACATCCATGTCTGGATACGAGCGTGTAGTGGTGGCTTTGGCACATATGTATCATAGAGGAAAAACCTGAAAACACCAATTTGAGCTAGAATCGAATAGGAACTGGTGCATGACAACATAACTTGAAGCACACATGGTTATGACACTCGTGGGGGATATGCTTTGGTAAATTCAGAAGCATAGTATGAACCCTTATTAAGGGAATTAAAAAAATACCCCTAAAAATATTTGTTTGGAAGTAGATCATGAATAACATCGATTAATGCCTATGGATTCGTAAGATAAGAAAATAAAAGTTACTGATAAGTCATTAGTTTAGTCCTTGGATTACCCATTATGTGTTACCCCTAACATTCCTTTTATTAAATCCAATGAAAGGTAATAGAATGTCTCAGGCTAACAAACGATGTGAAGATCAATGTGATGGTGGTGCAAATGAGATGCCCAATCTGATCAGAGTTGGAATCGCAAACATTGTCATGCTTCAATATCAGTTAATTCAATATTTGAATAGAAACATTGATCAAGATGAACATTCAACCCCTCCTAAGAATGGGCAAGTCTCATACTAGTGCTTCACGAGACAATGGCCTCATAATTTTAATGGATCATCTGATCCCTCAATCGACGAACAATGTTTCAACTCCATGGAAAAGATCTTATCCATACATCAATGTTTAGTAAAAGAGAAGGTTCTCCTTTCCGCTTATCGTAGGGAGGGTGAAGATGATCATTGGTGGATGTTGATCAAATGTATGATGCATGGGTGGGAGATCGAGGTGTTGGAATTTAAGGACTTCCAGAATATATTTTTTGATAAATATTTTTCGCACACCCTATGGAATATGATGGAAAGGGTCTTCCATGCCCTCATGAAATAAGATGAAGAATATGTTGGAGCATTGGAGGAAACATGCACAAGTCTAGGACCATAAGCCATCAGTGTTGTCATTACTGTTGAATTCACGATTAACCGCTTCTTTGGTGGGCTAAATTCAATACTAAAAAAAGTTCTGGCGATCCTTGACTTTGAAAAGATATAATGAAATATTCTGATGTGCCATATATTTTGAAATGGATATCAGAGAATCTCTGGTGTATCATTGGGATATGAAGCATAAGGTGGATTTCAAGGCTGGTAGTCCAATGGATAAATTTAATGGTTCTAAGAGGATTCATCACCCCACTTTCCAATGGTGTGGAAATAATCACAATGTAAATTTCCTGAAGGGGATGAGGAAATACTTTAGGTGTGGAAGAGAAGGGAACCTAGCTGTTAACTGCTTAAAATAAAAAACCCATGGCTATAACGGAGGAGAGGAACACCCCATTTGAACCTCAACACATTGTTCATTTCTAAACATTCAATGAACCAGGTCATCTTGAAAATTAGTGCCTTATGCCATGGGTTTTCAGAGGCAACCAACAACCTCCAAGGAAACTAGAGCAAGTTTTTTCCATCACTACTATCAAAGTGAACCCCAAAAATGATGTGGTGACATTTACAGTAGTTATTCCTTAAAGAATACTGAACATACTTTTTGATTTAGGTTTTAAGCATTCTTTTTTATCATGAATGTTTAGTAGAAAAATCCCAACACAACCAAAAATCATGAAAGTAAAGATGTTGGTGAGTACGTAAAATGGGAAAATCATTTCATCCCTTGAATATAAATCCTCCCCTGCCATAATCTGTGGATTGAATTTACCGAAGAGCATTTTCATACTCCCTCGGGTGGAATGTGATGAAATTCTCAGCATGTATTGGCTTTCCTTATATGGAGGAAACCTAAATTGCAGTGAGAGGGAAATCACTCTCCATGTGGAGAATCGACCACTGACTCTGTACAAGTGTAAGGAGGAAGATGAATCTTCTTTAGCTCCATCATCTCAAACATTGATATTTCTTCCATATGAACATGTGTATCTAGCTTAGATGATTGAGTCCGAGGAGGAAAAAATCCATGTAGGCATGCCTATTGTGAGGGAATTCACTGAATTGCTTCCCGAGGAATTGTCTGGTCTTCCTCCAAGAAGTGATGATGAATTCTCAATTGATCTTATACCTGGGGCATTGTCAATATCCAAGATTCCATATAGAGTGGCTATTGTGAAGGATGGGGAGCTGAAGAAAAAACTATAGTTGAATATAGATAAGGGGTTTATATGCCCAAGTGCTTCACCATGGGTTTCACCAGTCGTCTTCATCAAGAAGAATGATGGGTAATGCGCCTTTGTATCGATTATCGTGAGCTTAAAAAAATCACGATAAAGAACAAATATCCTCTCCAACGAATCAATGACTTTTTTGATCAGCTGTAGGGAGCACAATACTTCTCCAATGTGGAATTGTGGTTGGGCTATTATTAATTAAGGATGATGAATGATGATATCCCCTTAATGGCTTTTCATACAACATATAGACTCTATGAATTCATAGTAAAACCTTTTGGACTCACTAATGCTCCAGCAATATTCATGGTCATGATAAATAGAGTCTTTAGGGATTACCTTGACAAATTTGTTGTAGACAATATAGATAATATTTTGATATACTCCAAAACCAAGGAGGGTCATAAATTGCATCTAATAACTATAGTAGAGACAGTGCGGATGCAGAATCTCTATGAAAATTAAAACAAGTGTGAGTTCTGGTTGAATGAGGTCTCATTCTTTGGCCATATCATCCATACAATGAGATATCTGTGGATCCCTCCAAAAAAGATGAAATTGATGGATGAACGAGGCCAACATTGGTAACGGATATTCATAACATCTTGGGGTTATTAGATATTATCAATGATTTGTGAGAAATTTTTCATGATTATCTAACCCTCTTAAAAAGATAAATCGGAAGGGTGTATAGTCTTCTTGGAGTGATGAATTCGAAAAAATATCAAGGATTTAAAAAGGATGCTTATCACTATGCACATGCTACCTTTACCCACCAATAGAGAACTTTTTCTTGTATACAGCGATGCTTTGAATAAGCTCTAGGAATGTGTGTTGATGAAAAATGAAAAATTCAATGCCTATGCTTCAAGGAAATTGAATGTTCATGAGCATAATTATCCAACATAAGATCTGGAGTTATCTGTAGTTATCAATGCTTTAAAAATTAGGTGGAATGATCTATTTGGGGAGAAGTGTTAAAGATATACAGACAACAAAATCCTCAATTGTATATTCACATAGAAAGAGTTGAACATGCTCCAATGAAGATGGTAAGAGTTGATCAATCACTATGGCTGCTCAATCCATTAACTCCTTGGGAAAGAAAATAAGGTGGCAGCTAGCCTAAGTAGAAAGGACCCAAAACTTCTATCATTGATGATAATTGAGAATGATCCAATCTTATTATACTTAATGTAGGTGGAAAAGTGAATCATAAAGAAGGTAAATTCATAAATCCATTCACAAATGATTACTCAACCGTATCACATATAAGGGATAAAAGGTGCTCAAAATGATGATGTGGGAATTCAGAAGAATATGGAAGCTATAAAAATAAGAAAATCCTCATAGTTCAATTTTAATGAAGAAGAAATTGTGAGAGTTGGGAAAATTAAATGTGTTCCATCATGTTCAGAGTTAAAGATGAAACATTTGGATGATGCATATAGTTCAAATTTATCTATTCAACAATGAAACAAAACGATGTATCAACATCTCTGAGTGAAATATTTGTGGGATAATATAAAGAATGAGATCGTTGAATTAAAATCAATCTTCCTGGTGTGTCAGCAAGTGAAGGATGAGAGATAGAAGTCTATGTGGATGATGCAACCATTTCCCATACCAGCATAAGAATGGGAGAACCTCACAATGGACTTTTTCATCGGAATTCTGAAGACATCCAAAGCCAACAATGCAATCTGGGTTGTTGTGGATCGTCATTCAATGTATGTACACTTCACATCAATTCTGGAGGATTGGTCATTGGATCAAATGACCTAGATATATATCAAAAAATTTGTAAGGCTTCATAGATTACCACTATCTATTGTATCTGATTGATATCCAAGATTCACCACTATGTTTAGGAAGATACTTCAACATGATCTCAATACTTCACTGAACATCAATACGACCTATCATCCTCAAACTGATGTCCAATCAGAGAAAACTATCCAAACACATGAAGATATGTCAAGATCATTCTCAATGGACATTAAAGGATGATGGGATCATCGTCTTCCCCTGGTTTATTTCTCCAACAATAACAGTTTCCACTAAAGCATCTGAATGACACCATATATAGCCCTGTATGGGTAGATGTGAAGAACATCAGGTTGTCAGGATGATGTTGGTGATCATAAGCTGCAAGGACAAGAAATGGTTGAAGAAATGGTGGAGAAGGTGAAACCCATTCTGTAGCATATAAAGGTGTCCCAGAGTCGACAGAAGAGTTATGAATATAACCATCGATGAGACCATGAGATTAATGTTGGAGATATCGTATTTCTACGCATATCTCCATGGAAGATGGTCATGAGGTTTGGAATGAATATGATGTTATGTCCTAGGTACATTATCCCATTCGATAATCTTGACCGTGTCAGGGTCATGGCCTATTGACTAGCACTTCCACCTTCCATGGCCAAAGTACATGTTGTATTTCATGTACACCTCTTAAGGAAGAACATACCAGAAATTTCACATATAATATCTTTATAGGTTGTACATCTAGAGGATGATCTTTCTTATGTGGAGATACAAGTGAAGATCATAGATCATAGAGAAATAGTTTTATAACATAAGACAATACCCCTCATCAATGTGTTGTAGAAAAAGCACAGATTCGAAGAAGCGACATGGGATGCAGAGGAAGTGATGAAGCAAAGTTACCCACATCTGTTTTAGTGTTGTCAAAAAAAATTGACGGAGAAATTTTATAAGGGGGGAAGATTGTAATGACCAAAAAATTCATTAATGGAAATTCCTTATGATCTAATTAAATGTCTTATTATATTTATATAAAATGTGAACTTTATTTGTTTTATTTTAGGGATTTTAAAATACCATTCGCAATTGTGACCATTACTAATATAGAAATTGAATAGTGATCACATGATTACTATAAATATAGGGCTTTAACAAATCCAATTAACTCAGACAAAGGAAGTGATGGCCTCATCTTGTAGACTTTTCCCACACGAAGCCCATTTTTTGGAGCTTGGAAAGGAGGTGGCATCATTGGGATTCACTCTTGACCAAGCCCAATGTAATCTTGAACACTTTATGCTTGATACAAACCGACTACGGGAGAAGTGGTTGTTAATAGAGATTACCACTTGAGTGATGTTATCCGAGCCACCCCAAAAGTGTGTCCCAATAGACCACCATACCCTCAGTCTTATACGAGTGTTATAAGGGTTTATGTAACATGACCCCAGCACTATGACTTTGTACATTATTTTTGTATAAATAATAGGAAATAATTTTATTATTGTTTCTTTGTAAATAGTTTTTAATGCACAAAAGTTATTTTTAGTTAATATTCAATTATTAAATATATTTTGATAAATTAAATGATTTTTTAATTAAATGATTATTTAATAAAATATTATTATAATTAAATTAATTTTTATTAAATAGAAATGATCCTATAATATTATGAATTCAATTGTAATTTTTATTAAGGTATGAATGATGTTTTTGTCAAAACTAATTAAACGTCGATAAATGTCAGTTGTATGTTAAAAGTAAAAAATTACATATTTATAAAATAATTTAGAAAAAATGAATTTTATTTTTGTAATCAAGTCGTTGAAATTATCTAATGGTGAATTTTTCAAACTTTTATGAGACAATCTAATTTTGGGGTAAAAATTAAATATCGTTTAAATATATAATGTGTTTTATGACATCATAATGACCCATTAATGATGTAATAAAATAACAAAACACTATTTTCGGCCAATATATGATTTACCATTAAAAGAATGTGATTTTGGGTTTGTTTGATTTATTTTACAAAGCTTTAGTGGACCCAACACGGTTTATAAAACATTTTGTCTATTTAAATTGTTTTCCATGAGTGTGTGACTCATTTCAATATAAGAAACCTGATTATTTTAAGATGTTCAGAAATTATTCTTATAAAATATTATTTCCATCCCCTTTGTCAAAAACCATTAGCAAAAATAATGGGATGGTTTGTGATATTGTTTAGTTTAATGTTGGGCGACACAAACCTAAATAATAAATAATTCCCTCTCTTTTCATATAGAAAACCACACATTCTCCCACTTCCTCTTCACTCAAAGCCTTTATAGTTAGTCCATACTCTTCCCTAATCTCTATAGATTCACCAAAAGGTTTCTTAAGCTCCCAAGAAGCCTCTATCGAGACTCTCCCAAGCTTTTGGGATCACACTTCCAAATAAGGGATTTCTTCTTTTCTCATTTTTGTCCAATTTTCATTAAGTTGTTATTCACTTTTGATATCAATTAAAAATGTTAAGGTATGATTTTGATCCACCCCCATACTTCCGTATTTAGTTTTGGATGATGGGAGAACCCTTTCTCTCTCATTAATGCTTCCTATGTACACTTGTTACCATGCTGAAATTCGGTGGGGGATTTGTCTCTCCCCCATTATATCCAAGTAATTATTTGTATTATGCATAAAATTCCATTAAGTTGGTTGGGAAATGTATATATATGAACCCCTTACTATCTATTTCATGTAAATATGAATAGATTCCTCTTTATCTCTCCTAAACAATTTTTTATTAGTTCTTATTTCATGCCGTTATGCTGCTGAAATTGCACTATGATTTTCCCAGCTAATGTCATTGTGTAGTGAATACCATGCCCATTTATCAATCTAGGGTATTCACCTTTTTTCAAATTTACATATTGATTATAAAGAATCATTTTTTTATTCCACATCCCTTTATAATGAAAAAAATAATGATGGTTTCTCGCATGTTGTATGATCCATGTGGCACACTTATTCATGAAATGAAATGTTTAAGAAGGGTGTACCCTGATAATGCTATGATGCATTAGGTAAAGTATAGTGTCGTGATACATCATGTGCTATGAGTACTGACTCATGCTAATTCATGTGGAATGATAGTTAATCTTCCTTCATGTGCAATGTTGGTTTACTCATGATCCATGTGTAATGAGCCTTGACACATGCTAATTCCTTGTTAAGTGTTGTTGCCACATTTCCATGTTATGATTATTATTCTTCATCATTCCTTTATGTTCATGTTTCTCTTGTGCTCCATTGATATCCCTATTGTCTAACATTTATTGTATTCTTCATGTAATTACATTTTTTCCCTTACTGGGATTTATATCACACTCTTTTCTTATGCATGTCCTCAGGTTATCCTATGTAATGTTATGTACGTGGGAATGAAGTGGTCTTGTAAAAGTTGTTTTCCATAAAGATGTTGGGTGTTTTATGTTCTATGTCATTATAAAATGATACTAATACCCAAAGAAAGTAGAGCTATCGATCTTCTATGTTGTATCAAGTGATGTTTAAGTAGTAAATCATGTTTTAATGTGTAATAAATGGTATGGTTATTATAATCCCCATTTTTTAATCCACGTTATCATGATCATTAGTTTTAAAATATACGAGGCCAAAATACTAATGGTTATTTCATATTCATTTGTAATAATATTTCTAAAAAACACTATTTGTTTTTGATCGATTACATATTATAGTCATTTAAAAAGTCTCTTGATTTGGTGATGATATGCAATCATCGACATTAAATTTCTAAATGATTAATTTATTCATTGATTATAGTTTCATGAAACTCATAATTTTTTCATTTGTAATTTACGGTATGGATTATTTTTTAAATATTATAAAATGGAATATATATTTATGTTTACCATTGTTATATTATATAATTTACAAATTTATATTACTAATGTACATTGTATAAATAATTATGTCAGATGATATGAAATGTAATGTATTTGAGAGTAAACCCAATCCAATATTTTTATATTAATGAGTAGCGAACCAATTCAATATTGTTTATGTGAACTCAGAGAGAACATAATAATCCTTGGTAGTAGACTGTGTCCACTAATTTTTGATAGTGATGAAATTTATCCATGAAATAAGAAAATAATTTCAATACATATTTATTTTATCACTTTTATGTTATTACACTTCATTATGTTATTTTTAAAGGGAACAAGATTATTATAGAATGTTCCACTTTACTATTAAATGTTATGTATTTATAATTCTATATGATTCATGTAAGATTATATTACATTATACAATTGCTAATGTTATTATATCAGGCCTTAGGATCAACTATTATTATCCCATCATCTATTGAATCTGGATATCCTCCCTTGTTAATGTTTTCACACATATATTTATCAATTGCTTTATAGAACATGTAACTTGTTCATCAATCTATTATAATGTTAACTCGCTCATTTTATTAATTTTTCATTTCTCTATGAAATTGAATATATAAAAATGTCTACTATTAAATTATTTATGGGTAATATATATGTATATATATTTAATATTAATTATTAAAGATGATACTTATGTAAATAATTTGTAATGATGAAATTATTGTTCCAAAGAAGTGTGTTTTATTATTTGGATGATATGAAAAATCATGTAATGAAATTTCTTGAATATTTCCCACTAACATAAAACCTAGCACCTGACCCAGCCCATGAAAATGATTTATACGTGCTCCAAATCTCTTTTGTATCGAAACTGTTTCCTTGGCATTCGTGGAACTGCATTTGGAATGATTTACCTATCAAAATATTTAACATCATCAAAAAAATCTCAAAAGTCTTCCATAATAATTTTCGAATAAATTTTTTTTAATATTTTATAAAAAAGGATAAAACCATTTTGGTGACTAAAATAAAAAAAATGACACACAAAAAATCCTTCATTGGTCTTATTATGATAGAAAATCTAACCAACCACTCTGTCTACTAGAATACATTCCCCAAAAAGTACACTATCTGTAGTACATTATGTGCCCATATAAAGACATTCTATTACTCGAGTTAGAGTAATAATACACCCATTGGGATTATGTAGGTTTTGAGAAAGAATTAAATGTAGTGTCCTAATATTTATTCCTTGAATAATCAATACTTCATAAAAAAAATTCCATAAAAAAATTATTATAATTTAAAAATGATTTGGACATTACAAGAAGAGTAACGAAAACAAGAAAAATCAGTATACTTATAAAACAAAACATAATAAACACATGAAATCATTATTTTGATGGGGAATATATGGACCTTGTATCATCAATCTCTTGGTGATTAAGACATATATGTTAGGTTTTGTTCATATACTAATGCCATAACATTCATATTATTATTATTTAGTTAGTAAACTAATATAATCTATCGAGAGTGTATTTTCTGATTCCCTACAACCTCTTCTAGGATACTAATCTCAGTATGAACATCTAGATTCCAATTATTTGGATGTGATTTTTCATATTTTCTCAATGATATAATAAATCCATCATTCAACACATTTAAAATCACCACTACTTGGCGAGGACAAAAATTCCAACCATTATCATTTGGTAAAAACCATTTTAATATCCTTTTGAACATAAAAACATATATATAATTAAAATTTAAACACATAAAAATATTTTTATAATAATATAATTTATAAAGTTTATTATAATTATTTAGACTCTTTAATTACATTAAATAATTTACTATTTTCCTTGATTATTCCAAGAAAACATTGGAAACTACAAGCCAATATGAGAATACATATAAAAGTGGAATGAAAAAAACATTTCTAAAATTATTCCTTAATGCCAAACATAACAAATAAAAACCACTAGTTGGAATGAAACATATAAAATAAATGTGGACATTCATTGTGGATTGGAAACAATACACTAAATTGAGGCTTCCTTGGAGACTCTTGGTCAATACTACCCAGAAATTGAAGACAATAAGAAGAGGATAGGGGAGGAATTCTTAGGGATGACGTGGGAATAAATCTCAATAATTTATGTATGAGAAGGTATAATTTATTTCGAGGTATTTAAACATTTTCAAATATTTTTAAAACACCATAGACCATAAAATTTTGCTGTATGGTTTTAAAAATTGCATAATATAGTATTGGTGCATCTGTCTCTCTAAAACAAATATTTCATATGAAATCCATAGAAAATTAATGAAACAAATTATAGGAAGAAAATAAACAATATATAATTGAAAATGGAACCATTAGTGTGTCTTCTCTTTCTATTATGACACATTCCACCCAAGGAAAGTCAACTGATAGTCTGATTAGAGAACAAGTTAGACATATTCACATCAACCCAAGACATATATTCCAATGTTTCATTCCCATCATTCATATTATTCATTTACAAATAACATACTCAAATATATTTCCCAGTATAAATCATTACATAGGAATAAATAATTGAATGTGGTTGCTCAGTCACTACCAAATCTTGTTCAATATAAATAGGGCCCCAGTTAATCAGATTGGAAGGATTTGGGTAATACTATTATACCAAAATGATGTGGAATTTTTTTGAATAAATATCAATTGATTTTGAAAATATTGGTATTGTAAAACCCTATCATTCTTAAGATAGATTCTTAAATGTATAATGTACCTCAGATTAATCAATTATTTCACCACATGATGGTGATGGCCCAAACATGATTTTGCTATTAGAATCACCTGGTCACCCACTATGAACTCCAAGAGTAAATATAAATTATCAACTTATGACTTCTAATATCTCATTGGTTCCATAATATTGTTCTTAATTTTCCTCAATTTTCTGGTCATTTCCTGAATAATGTTGTGCCCTACTAAAGAAGTTCCACATACATCTATCATTTATATTGTGGATAGGAAAGGTCAAAAATATAGAGCATAAAATTTTTCCATCATGATCAATTATTTACATATCTTCTGATAGATAAATTAATCTAGCCTATAATATTTTACCATAGACCTCTAAATCTATCATAAGATAATAATGTACATGTTTTAAATTATGGTTTTCCTACTTCATTTGGCAATTTATTTTTTGATAGTATGTCACGCTAAACATGATCTATAACACCAATAAATTTTATGAAACATTATGAATGTGGTAGATGAAAAGAGGGTCTATTTTATAAATATTAGATAATTGAAAACAACAATGCCTCATGGTATTCTAGACACAGCCTTCCCAAATCCTTCACTTTGGTGGTGTCCTTGATCAAGATGAAATCAGAAAATATTGTCAATTGATCAATGAATGCTCAAATAGATTTCTTATACTCTAGTTTTTGGAATAGACAAATAATAAAATTCATGGATAAATCATCCCACATCCTTGTAGAAATAGGGATGGGTTGTAGAAATCCCTGATTCCACTGATTATCATATTCGACTAGCTAATGTGTTTTTCATAGCGAAAAATTTCAATGATGTCATGTATCATACTAAAACAATATTAACTATGATATATGCATTAGAACATCATGATATTACCAGGATGGAGAAACTAATATTATTATTGATTGTCCCATCTAACCAACATCATAATAAATGATAGTACTATAAAGAAGCCTACAAAATGAGAATTAATTTTTGGGAAAATGGAACTCCATGGGTACCTCCGCACCATTTTTAATCTATATTAAATTCTTACACATGTTTTTTATTCCCTATTATTACACGATTATCTCTCTAACTGATGGAATAAACTTTATTCTTGATATTAATATACCTCCTTTATTTTCTTTTACTTTTAATGTATATTTGGGTAAAATCCCTATAAGGATTAACTAATATATCAACTCGTTCATAGAATAATTAAGAAAATTATTGTCTAAACAAATAACATCTATATTCCAATACCTTATGTTATATACTGTGGAAAAGTTAAACAATTTTACACAGCTATATTGATATACCCTTTCTATTGAACAATTTTTTGTAGAAATGATATGGCTAATGATATTTTTTGACTCAATAGATAGTGCCTCTTACCAAAAAATATATTAGTTCCATAACATTATGGATTTTATCATTTTAAGGAGACGAACGTCATGGGATATGTAATTTATTTATAAATTTTTAGATTTTTTATATACTGTAGGCCACCCTATAGTCTCCTTACATAAGAACATAGTACAAACCTAAACCAGATACCTCACACTAGACCACATAATCGTGACCTTAATTAGATAAGATATATACTTGAATAGTTTTGAACTACCACAAGAGTTTATAAAATGATTCTTGATGTTGTTGAATCTAATATTAATTTAACCATTTTCATAAGGGATCCATCATTGGTGTGTCCAGTCACGAAATGTTTTTAGATAATGGGATATATAAACCTATAATATAAAAAATGCTTCTGATTTTAGACAAATCCATTGGATATTCCCATGAAACTACCATATAGTGAATTTTAGAAGAAATAGATACCAAACATTTGGAAACCACATGACCATGAATTCAAAAATATAAATTCACATAACTATATTTTCACATTTTGGAAAAAAAATAATGGGATTGTAATGGTAAAAAATAATTTCTCAAATATTTACCATGACACTATTCTGATTTTCAGTAATGTAGAATGTGATCCAAAAATAGCATGATGAATGAGTTGAGTAATCTATGGAAAATCTAGTTCATAATTTCCTAGAAAAATATAGTTAAATTAATTATTGAAAATGGAAATTACTATATATTAAAATTTGTTGTGTCCACTTCAAAATGGTGTTTTAGTAATATCTACTTATTTTAACCTTAGCTAGTGATTCCCTGATTATAGTTAAATCCATGAAAATCATGATAACTATTTATAGAGTAATACTAATCATATATATATGGAATGGTTATTTTATATAAATAAAATTCTTATTATGTTTCAGATAGTCAATTCATTATTTAATGTATCCATTAGATTTGTTAAAAAAATGTACTAGAGTATGCCACATAGATATTCGTTATCAAATGGATCCTCTTTATTCTAAATCATCATTATTAATATTTAACTCTATAATTATTGTAGTGTCCCTGTGATATGAAAGTAGAGATATATTTTTTTACTTGACACCTTGTTGGTGGTGAACTCTACATCTCGGTGAGGAAGAAATAATTATAAATTCCATAGGAACACATGTAGAAACACATTGATCATGAAAGAAATACATATATCTAATTTATCCCCATAATAATTAAATAAGAGAGAGGGTAACAAGGAAAAAATACAACCTAACTCTATAGGTAGAGGTCCTGCTCATCCTGACCACAATTCCCATTATCCTAAAAAACCTACATTCTACCATTACAAAACTTAAAGGACACCCATTGATGGTAGTTATCGATGTTGTCCCTGGAAGAATTTATACATTCAATTTTTAGTATAATTTCAATGTGTTCTATCTATTGGAAAAAGAAATACCATTTTAGCTCAGATATTAAAAATGGAAAAATAAAGTATTGGATTAGAAAAATTTTCTCCTTCCTCTTCTTAATAGTTGATTTGTTCGGAATAGAAAATGACATAATATTTCATTTCTATTTTGGAAAATACATATTATGTGAATATATAAATAGGTGTGAAGAAAATATATTGACAAAAATGTACAATAATCAACATGATAAGAACAATACCTCTGACAATCACAAGACCTATATCAAATTACACTATTGTGTAGTTTATTTTATTTTGTTGTTACATCTAATACTAAGTGTATTTTCTATATAAATTCACTTTAATATTACTATATTCACAAAACATTATATTTTTACCACTCTTTCAGCTTGATTGAGATAACATATCCCATGAAGCATCAGACTATGTTTAAAATCATTGACGAGCTATCCAGCCTACAGTAGTATAAAAGGGATGTAAAATCCTTGAAAACCATTGAAGATGGAAAATTTTCCCAAAATGGTGTAATTACATTAGTGGGATTACTCTTGTAGACTACATGTTCCTAGGTTTTCTACAGTAATTCCACATAAGAGTCCCACCACCTTTAGCTACTCAGAAAGAAGGTTAGGGATTATATCTAGAGCTACTACCAAAAATCATCCCTTTATCCTCCTATTTAATATTCAATTCAAATGAGCAAAAACAACTATGTATTACCACTATAATCATCATAGTCACACCCTACAAAACATTCTCATTGATTTCATCCATAAAATCATAATTGAACCCCTCATTATATGGCATAAATTTTATCTAGAATACATGATATACAATATATAGCATAATTCTGATTTCCAACTATCAAGAGTTAAACATATCATTGGTAATCATATAATGTGAAAGTAGAACCATATATACAATTAATTAGACATATATCATTAATGAACTCTTCCCATTCTGGATTTCCAATAACATCTAACAAATAATGGGATTTACAAAATCATTGCATAATTTCTCAATGATGTTTTCCAATAAAATCATGGCTTTGCATTTTCCCATGATTCCCATCCTAACCCACAACCTCCCAACACCTATGATGGGAAACAAACATAAATATTACAAATTATACTTTAATAGATATAATATTTTCATTTTATAAAATGATACAATTGAATTTATCTATTAAATATTCAATTTTTTTGGTTTTTTCTTACCAAAAATTAAGGGAGTTAATTCATAAGATACTCCTCTTACTGATCCATATTTAAACCAAGTTATTATTCTCTAATAATATCTGGACCAAATCCCACTCATCGATCGATGGTTCATACAACCCAATGCACTGCCTTTATCTGACTCTCATCAATTAATGGGTTGGTAGATGAATAATTCTACCCATCCTCAACCTATGGAATTATAGGAGGTATCTTAGGAGCCATGATGGTACCCATTTCCAAAAACAAAAAAAAAATTATTAGTTCATGAAAATAGAAATAACCATGTAAATGACATAATTAAAAAAATTGAATAAATTACAATATAACAATTATAACTCAATGATTTCATCCCAAACATGGTTCCCATTCCAATTATATACCCCAATCATTCCTCTGATGAGGGAAAACAGTTGAATTTTAATATTTCCTATAGTGACTCGATGCCCATCTCATCGTTTTATTTAACTAAAACTACACTCACAACCCAAACCCCAAGCCCCGATATTCCAAAAACACACCAATATGGATTTTTTACCAAATTAAACGACCCATATCAGTGGTAATACACATGATATGATACTATTTTCTATTTAACTATATCATCTTCCATCCAACATGGAATTTTACTAACCCATTACATAGAACATAGGTCTTTCTGAATCCCAATCTATAGGGAACTACTGAATGGTCAACAGGGAACTCATTCAAAAATGAATTTACCAACACAATATTCAACATCGAAATTAATATCACTATAGTAATCCATAATAATAATATTAAAAAAGGAATAATACACATGTATAATTTATAAAAACTTTTAAAATTATTAAAATTATGAAATGGAAAAGGAACCACCAAAATAGACTCTAGTATCCTTATGAATCACGGTACAATAATTAGTTTTATTAGTACCGACACATATCTCAAAAATCCATTTGAAATATTACACAATTACTTAATTTGAAGGATTTACCTAACCTTAATCATTAAAAAATAATTCATAGAATTTGTAATTTAGATAATATATGACATGGGATCAAACAAACAATAGAAGAATCACCAATTAAAACACTCAAAAAATCGAATAAACCACCTAAATTTTCCCTTGAAACCATACAGAACCTTTTGGAAAATGCAAGAAAATTAAATAAATCATAAATAGAAATAAGAAAAAAATAAACAATCAATGCTATGGTAAAAAATTCATATTATACTACCCTAAGGGAATCTAAACCACTATGTTGATAGTATCATGTGAAAGATGTTTTAAGAAAACATAGGTAATAAAGAGGAGACACATAATTGATTTTTCCTATGAAAATAAATATGATAACAACAAAGAATAATGTCCAACATGGATAGAATATTGGGGAGGTGATATTAGGGATATATTGGTCAAGATAATAAGAAAAGTGGGTATGATATATTTTAAATTAGACTAGCTAGTTTTAGTGTTTTAAGATATTTAAAAAAACATATCACCTAATATGGTTTATTTTTTTGGTTTTCTACAAAAATAATATATCCATGTTTGTGGATCATATTTCATTGAATAATTCCACATGATATGTTGAATTGTATAAATTTTTTCCTTACCATGTTGGTTCTTACGTGACACTTCCATAGATCCCATTATTTTTTATCGTTCACACATTATTTCTTCTAACTGTGCACCAACTCTATTCCCAACATGCAAAAAATTAAATTTTCCTATAAAATAAAAGTTGAAATGAAAAGACCAGGAAAATATAAAAATTAAAACTATAGTCCTTAAATAAATCATAAATATTGAAAATTAAATGATGGATGTTATAGAAAAATATGCTATTATGGGTTATCTATGTTTTAATGTTTTTATATGAGTTATGTATTATTTTCATTATATCTAATTGTTTTGGTCTTGGTGTGATTTTGTTTTTATCAAATGATAAATTTATTAATTTTTTAGTATTAACATATTGATAATAATGGACAAAACATGTTTAAACACTACTAGAAATCATGTAAATATGGTTTGAATCAATAGTTTCATATTTGAATAAAAATATCAATGTTTGAAATGATTATGTTAAAGTGTAACACATATTAGGAAATTGATTTAATATTTGTATGTTTATATACATTGATTTCATCATATATTATGATACTCCTTATAGTTTTATTATTTTTTTAAGAAATATGATCTTGAATATAATTTTCTAAATTGTATGTATATATTATATAAAATTACTTACAACCGTTTAATGGTGCATATTTTGAATAAATGTTTTATCCAAATGAAAACACCAATATAAAAATATTTTGAGTGGAAAAATTAGTTTCATTTTCTAGACCATGAATCTGAGACCAATATCTCAACCGAAATAATATCTTCAGTGATGTTTTACTTATGTATACATAATACTATTTTCATGAGAGAGATATAAGAAATTTTTTTATGAAATAATTTATTTATAGTTATATAATACAAGATCTTTTATTTTATTAAAATATTTTTTCCTAAATCTAAATTAATAGTTCAAATGAATATTGATATTGGTAGTGATGTAATATGACATGTAATTAAATAAATTTACATAATCTTATTCAAACATCATAGTAAAATACAAAAAACAACACGAAAACAAGAATTATATATTAGTGATCAGGAAGTTACATGGTTTGTTACTTAAATTAAATCTTCCTAAAATAAAATGTGACAAAAAATTTAAAATAATAACATTTTTATACATACTAAACCCCCTATATAAACATTTCAAAAAAGAATTTTATTTTTATCCCCATGAGACTAATATACCCTAAGAGGTTGGAATAAATAAGACTGGTTCATTCTTTATCTTTAAAATTAGATCTTGTTTCAATGTTTATAATAATTATGACAACATATTAATCATAAACATGCAACTGTTGTAACTTATAAAAAATTTGAATGGGTACATGTGAATTTTACGTGGTTCTATGAAAGACAATGTATATAGATCATATGTATTTGTAGTGGTGATATACCATTTTAACACAAAAAAACTAAAATAATTAATTATTATTTTGAAAGGATCAGTACTTTTCCAATGAAATATAATATTCTAATCTAATTGTTCACTAATTAAAAAAATAAGTAATAAAAATTATATATTACATTGAAATAAAATATAATAATAATATCAAATTTAAAATCAGGTCATTATTATGCGATAATTATCATCCCAAAATACTAATCACTCTTTATGTCATACATTATGTATTATTTTCATGATTTTGTTAAATGATCGTTATTATTCCATCAAAATGATCACGTCATAAAATTATGCAATAATTTCTCTTAAATATTTTTTCCATCAATCATCAACAATGATCCATTTATTATGACATTAAATAATTCATTAATTGATCATTATTTTTTTAATATAACATCATTTAATAAATAAATTTTTACATATATATTTTCATAGATCAAATCAATTGATGATATAGAGTCCCTCCCTATAGGTTGAGAGTTTCAAAAACTACATTGTTCAGGAATTGTAATTTACACTATGATGTGATCTTCTGCATTAATCTAGATTTTTATATGTCATTAATTTTAAATTCCATTTTAATTTTAACAATAATTATTAAGGTGGTCAATAATAATTACTTAAAATGGCTGGTTATTTCATGTTTTATTACATTTGGAATTTATCATAGTGAAATTAGAAAAAAATAAATTCTATTAATTTTAAAAAATTATATATTCCCCAATCCCTCAAATATATTATTTCATTTTTATTATATTTATATTAATTTATAACATTAATTATTATTTAGTGTGTTTCCCAAGAATTTGGAACTTTATATTTTGTAAATAATGAAATCTTAATTATTCTTTCTCTATAGTGTGGCATATCATCTATAGTGTAAGAAAATATAAATAATTAGAGTAACTAAATAATAAATCATATATCCTTTCACCATATCCAAAAAATTATAGAAATATCGATTTTAATGAATATGACATTGGACTTTTGTTCGGGATTCTCTCAATATATTAACAACAATTTGTTGTCCACAGTTATGATAACTCATATGGTTCCCCCACATACAATATAGTTATGATAACTCATATAGTGCCCCCACATACAACATCCACTATTCTAGGGGGCCAACCTTTAACTTGTATCACCTTTATCCATGTGATAACCATTTCTAGGGCCTCTACTCAAAAATAAAAACATTTAAATTGCTCTGGATGATCTTCCAGTTCTGTTATAGATGATCATTCTCTTATGGTCCTAGAACGGTTTACCTATATTTTATGAACTCAAAATACTACCACACAATTGTCCTTTCAGTTATATAATGGAACATAATTACTAACGTTTTTTATACCAATAATCATGTTATTGATGAAAAAACATGACCTTTTTAACATTTTAAGAACTTTCTCAATGTGGTATACTACATTTATTAATGGTTTTGATAATCAAGAATTCAAAAAGAATCATAAAATATTGATCATAGTTGTTCAAAAAAATTTAATCTCATTAACATGAAAAATAAAAATTAAAAAATAAATAATATATCATGAATTATAAATGAACAATAATTGTTTTAGGATTCACTTCCAATTTATATTCTGACAATTATTCAAAACTAGTATTCTATAAACAATATCACCATTTATATTTTCATCACTCATTCCATATACAGATTTTCCTCACCATTAAAAAAAAACTAAAATAATTTTATTTAATTATAATTGTTATATATATATATATATATGAATATATACAATAATTGTTTCTCTTAGCTTCTATGATCTAATTCACCACAGTGAAAATTATATAAATAATTAATGTTAAAAATGTTATTCATGATATTTATACCATCCTTTCATAGACTTATAGATACAAATATGTTGTATCTACAATAACATTGATACAATACAAATGAATTTATACGTTATTAAAAAACAAATTCAATATATCTGAATAAATAAATTGGACTTTTGATACTAAAAACCCCATAATTTTTAGGGTGGTAGTTAAATGATTTAATTTCAATTTTGAAGCAAATAAATCAACTAATCATATTTTTCATTTAATTTATTCTTTAATAAACCATTTTTATAATATAGTTTCATTTTAATCATATTTCTGCATTTATCATAAGGATTAAATATCCATTTTACATTATAAATTAAATTTATTTTATGAAAATATGTTACATGGCCACATTATAGAGAGTATTTAAATTTTCAATTAAATTTCTTCCATTTTATAAATAATTTTAAATCATTAATAACTTTAAAAATAACAAAAAATAATGGAGTATAAATACAAAAAATATTCGTAAACACATCTTATTAAATAACATGGATAAATTATTATGTAATAATGAACATATAAATGAAATGAAGTCATCCCATTCCCCTTCATTTTTCCTCTTAATTGTCATTTAATATCATCACTATATTTATCTCACACATTTAACATTGAAGAAAAGTCATGACCATACACAAAAATACACACACACTTTCTCTTAAAGAGGATACAACATAATTCATTTACATGAAATGTTGATTCAATGACATTTTCCCCATGATAGATATAAGATTAAGGGTAGAATAATAGCCTTAAACTCTTAGAAGAATCTAGAAGGAATAAAAATATTCATCTTTCATAATATATGGATGAAACATGGCTTAATGTTCTCACTCTAACTCATGGGGGAACCACTAGAATCCATTAGCCAAATGGTTTTTAAAGAGAATAAAATTTGTAACATAGAAGATAAAACTCAAGATAATAATGTATATGACATCATGTTTGCCTGAAACCCACTACCATCAATACTCACCAGTCATAATATGAATACTATTTGTAATGATTTTTAATTTCCAGATCTCTATTTCTCCTTCCCTATAGTAGCTGATGATCTAATCACGAAGCAGGGAGTGAAGAAATAAATAATGTCTCCCATTACAAAATCACATTGCATACCCCGCACTAATGATTGTATGATGAGTGATTTTATTTATATGGAACTACTATCCAAATTTTGGGGAATCATAATTCCCTTTAAACAATTATAGAAATTATCTTAGAATCTATATGGGTGATAACCTATATTGGATCATGAAATATTTCCATTATTCATCTTCAATTGTTTATTTAGTGATGAAAATTGTAAAATAAATCAATAAATAAGGAAATTTTAGTAATGAATTTAAATTTATTATATCAAAATTCCATATATATTGTAAACAATATAAATAATGATATAAGGTTCTCATAATCTAAATAAGTGGGTAAATAAAAGAATAAATGAATAAATTATGATGGTAATGATTTTATTTAATATTAAATTTATTCAATGGTACTATATTACATTTCCTTGAGATCTAAACATCAATTCCATTTTTAACCATACTATAACTCTAGGATTATAGTTTATTTAATTATAGTTATCACCATCCATATCATGTTCTAGGTTATGTGAAGATAAATAGTATGGTTGTCCCAATAGAAATTCCACAATGATGGTTTTACTATTTAATATAAATTTTCCCTCAACCACAAATCAAATAAATAATTTTTTTAGTAATTGAAAGCCTTGATGGCCTTTCATGGGGTCCCAATTATAAACCCATATTAGTCCACACATTTGGTTAATATACCATTCTATTATTAAAAATAGTTCAAATTTTCTTACTGGGTATTTATTTATATGTCCCAGTTGAATAACCATAACATTTTGTCTGTGAACTATAAATAATATTTTCTATATGATCCCTCACTATAATGAAATCATTAAATAAATTAGTGACCAATATAAAAACTATTAGATAATTTAACAATTTATATTAAATTATAGATATAATGTTATTTAAATATCATTATTCATGATAATATGTTAAATATTTATCAAAATAATTAATATTTGGAATCCCTTAATATTGAACATGATTATGAATTCACCATGACTAGTCGTAAGGGTAAACATAGAATACTATTGTTAAAAAAACCAAAAAATATATTAAATTTTCTCAATATTAATAAATTTAATGTTTCAAAAATGGGGAGGCACCAATTCTAAAAATACCCAAAATTATGTTCTATCTTGATTTTGGAAATCTAGGTTCATGATGTCCACCCCACCATTTAATCCATTCATCAATAAAAAGAAAGAAACTAGAGCTGATAAATAATGCAAGCTCATGAAAAAACACACATACTCATGCACATTAATTTTAATTAGATGTTTGAGTTATAAAAAAACCAAAAAAATTGTTTCAAAAGAATGTAACATCATCTTATGTGACCATTATTGTCGATTACATCTTATTTTAATTTAAACCACTAAAATAAGCGAGGTTCTTCTCCATGTGAGTCTCCCAAATAATTTACAATTAATTCCCCATACCTTTTTAATAGTTATCATACATCATGGAATAATTTATATCCACATAATATTATCATCTGATAAATATTGGTTCATTAAAATTGTAATATCTATTTTTAGTTCCTCACTCCCACACATGAAATAGTATCGAGGACGATTTTACTAAATAAGTTCTAAATATATTCAACACACCACAATTATTAACCTCACTAGAAATCATATCGAAATAGGATAATTTGAATGAATCAAGTTACTAAAGACCTATGTAAATCAATTTTTAATATCTTATTAGTAAAACACATTCAACAATGAAAAAACATTGGGGAGAAATCAATAATGAGAATTCCTTCATCTACCACTTCACAAGTGTTTATAGAAATTTTCACTCAGTATATCAATTGTAAAAGGTTCATACACTGTTGATTATAAACTATAATATTTATATTATATATTATATGCAATAAACCACAATGTATAACTTTACCTTTATGAAAATTCATAAACTATTCATACTTAGAAAAAGACTTGTTTGGTATCATAATCCAAAAAAATATAAATACGGATGACTAAACCATTCAACACATACTAATATTTTAGCTATAGATCATATGATAATACCATCAAAAAAATATATTCAATGTATAAAATTCTATTACAGAAACAACCTCCTCCAATTCTTATTATGATCTTCCAGTGGATGGATATATTTGTAAATATTCGCTGGATAAGAAACATTGAGGTCCACACTACCCTTCAGTGGTTTCCACTCATGATATCACTACTAATATTTATAGAAAACAATAAGTACAAAAAATAATCCTCCTAATGTAATAATTGACATGATACATATCCTTAAAACCCTTTAACTGAATCACAAAAATACATATAACATCAAAGGACCCCTATGATGACTTAGCCATTCCAGGCCTCTCACACATAAGTGAAATTTTTTGAGCCACCATCATCGATCGTACATAACAACAATATTATTCACTACAAAATAATCAGTTAATGAAAATATTATTATCATACACTAAATCCATATTAAAAATGTATATTCATCAATAACGTGAGTCTACTATTGTCACACTAATACAACACTTTTCACATAATTCTCTCTACAGTTTTAAATTGTAAGTGTCAACGGCAATTTAAGTAATCCTAAACAAACACTATGAGAGTTTTCATAAAACATGATATTGTACATGTATGGCCATGGTAATTATTACAATTCTAAATAATAAAAATCTATAAATAATACATGTAAATACATATCTACTATTTCACTCTAATAAATATTAACATTATCCCTGAAATATTATACCATATATATTATAATATCTCATTGATGAAAAAACATGATTCCTTATTTATAAATCAACAAAAATTATTAAAAATTCATGGAATGTGATTTATATTCCATGAACATATGGAATAAATCTATGGATTCCAATTAATTGGTAGCTTACTCTAACATTCTTAGAGAGAGAACTTCTCTCTTGACTAAGGGGATCCATCAACCGTTATATTGGTTCCAACATAAATTGGAAAAAAATATTTCATGCTTGTTAGAATATGAAAAAAAAAATTCATACTATGTAATGTAATAAAAAATATATTCTCTATAATACATTTATCCAATGAAATACATATTTATGATCCAAGGAAAACTCACATGAATAGAATGAGAAAATATATTTGAATCAAAATTAGTGGAGTGTATCTTATAGAAAACAGTAAAGCTAGTTCATCCAATGGAATATCTAACACCCAAAAATATAATTTAGAGATAATTACACATTCTTATCCAGTATTATAAGAGGGATAATTATGTGAATAAATATAACGTATCTATAACTGAATATTTTCAAGAATGACGATAGTCATATCTTCTATATTTTATTTTATAGATTTGACTACCAAATCAATTGTTGTGATTGGAATTGTATATATCCAATGGTATTGATATTTAACCAATGAATCATCCTTCTTATAATTCTATGTAATGGAAATATTTTTTGTTTGAATAAATTTATATTAGAAAAAGTCCCATACAGTAGATATTTCACTTATCTGAACATTTAATCACATTTTAATGTTTATATAAAATAGTATACTGGTTGTATATCAGAATAATGAATTCCTTTTTAAAATGATATGGAGAAACCCTACCAATAATACTCAATTATAGATGTTCACATTGTAGTTGTACGTCATTGATTTTGTTATATTAAAAATCAACAACCTATCGATTACTTTTCAATTATTGTCTTTACTGAAATTTTTATTCTCAGAAAATAAAATCATGGAAAAATCCATATAACACCTCATAAGGTCTATAGGATAACATACATACTTTTATTAATTCATACATCCCTATGTATGTTCTATTAACCCATGATAGAAATGCATCCGCAATAATGGATATACCCCCAACTACATTATATAATCCCCATGAAAAGTTTAAGAAAACTAAAAAAACTAATGTAACTCAATACCATAAAGATAAATAAAGGCATGAATGAAAATATGGTTGATGTAATTTTATAATATATTGAATTAATTATTTTCTACTCTTTACAAACCACTATATCCCAAGGATCACACTCTCCCAAATAAAAACCTTACATATTCGCATTGAGATCATGTGTAATATTCATGGTGTAAACACCTTTAATTTCAAAATTTCTAATGATCGTTGAACCTCTTACAAGTGGAATATCATTTCATGTTTAGTGATTTATTAAATATGGAAAAAACAATATCTACATAACCTATGTTAATTGTATCAAATTAATATTTTTCTATAATATATTCACCTTCAAAATCCATAATTAGATATTAATAACTTTAAAAAATTGACCACCACAAGATATATTTCCCTCCATTTCATGGTTACTACATTTCATCATAAAATGAGGAATGGCAATATAATAATGGAATAAGATCAAATTCTATGTATGGAAAATATATAACATAATCTATACAAAAAACATAAACATAGTATTCATAATATTATTGGAATAAATAATATGAATAACATTACAATCATATAAAACTAAGATCATGTATTATCTGTAACATCAAACAAAAACAGGTATAAAAGTAACTACCAATCTCAAACTAATAAAATGTATAATGGTGGACTTGAAACATGATATTATGGCCTTTTATCAAAACATTATATTGATATTGGGGGTGGTGTACACCAAATTCATTGTTGATTTTTCTTATGGGACATTTTTATACATCATAAAACTATAATATTGATTTCCAAACCTGTCACCTAATAATGTCCAATGTATTCACCATAAGTGTCTTCAAGAAAGATAATAAAATTTCAAAAGAACCATATGTAGGATAAATCATTTCTATATGTGAAATGAAAAGTATATAATGGTAATAAAAAATAAAACCTTATTATAATTTTATTTTCAACATTAATCCCAATAGTTTACTACCTAATAAATAAAATATCATTCCAAGTGGTCATCCTCCAATCTAAAATGTATAAAATAAAATATTCATAATATATTACATAATAAGTATATTATTTATCCGAAGGTGGAAATTTTTTAGAAGTATAGATAAATAATATAGATGATTGAAAAGGAAAATATCTATATAGTATAAAGGAATCATTGATGGGTTGTAACATAATTGAAAAACTACCTCAAAAAAATAATCCTTCGAACTATATGATAAAATAATGTTTTAATGGACAAAATGGATCATACAAAAAGTTTAATCCACTAAATGATATATATATATATTGGATATATAATCTAACATATTATTTCATAGGGTAAATAATTATCAAATTTTTTAATGGAAATGGAATAAAAAACAAAAAATTTCATATAGAAGTCATTTTTATCATTTATATAAATTAAAAATACTAATCTCTATTTCATCAATTGATTTTGAATTAGTGATAAAAAGTATTTTTAAAACCATTTCATTTAAAAATAATATCAAACTATGGGTACTTGAAATGACATAAATTCTCTATTTGATAAATAAGCAGAAGATGACAATACAAATGAATGAAATATAGAATCTTGTATTAATATTTTCAAATTATCTTTTATCTAAATTCACATCATAATTAGAGTAAAAATTATTATTTTATATGAAAATATATTTTCCACTATAAAATATTTCAAATTATCATATAATATAATATTACTGCAGAAAACCCCATGAAATGAATATTTACATTTAAAATGAAAACAATACAAGAAAATTATAGGATACAATACTTATCCGAATGACAGAAGAGATACACAGACCATGATAAAAAGACATTATAAGAAGTTGTTTTATATTCCAGAATGTGAATAATTTTATTAAAAAATAATATATATTATTATGATAATGTACCAAATATGTGTAGAAAATGTACTATAGAAATTATTGTATCCTAATTATAGATAATCATCTTAATAAAAAACCATAAAACTAAAGTAAAAAATTTACTCAAATGTCACTAGAAAAAAAGTACTAAATATTAAATTATTACACATGAATAAAAATATTTTTTCATAACAATAAATTTATGTGTATGGAATACAAAATTGAATGAGAAACATCGTGCATAATGTAAAAATTGCCATATGATTTGATTTTGGGACAATGAACCCCTGAAACATGAGTATCATTGAAATACAAACCACCAGATAGAGAGGGGTTATAATTGATAATAAAATAAAATTAATATATAATAAATCATGATATGATATATCTATTATCCAATATTTAATACACATAAATTAAATTTGGTTCATAATACAAAACATGTAATAAAGAGTGGTAATTGATTCAATAGTCATTACAAATTGAGGAAAATTTATAAAATTTTAAAGGAAATAACATTGAGTTTAAATTAAATTAACATTAATTAATGAAACATAATTACATTTAATCTCAATTATTTAGTATATAAATGAAATTAAATAAATTACATACATGATACTTAAAATATCTCATAGAATGGAATTTGTGGTTAAACCCTTAACTTTTTCCTACATCATTCAACCCTAATCCCAAATTTCAAGATTAGTTAAATTAATTTCACTAAATAAATACCTAGGAGACTTATTTTTAACTATAACCATTTATAATAGTCATAGAAAATCATTCAATACATACATAGATTAATTTATTTTATCAAATTTTAAATAACGGATATAAGTAATGTTTATCGCTTTACAAAAATTTCCTAAAGACATGTTAATATATAATATTTTTTGAAATATAATAAACATTATGTCATATAACATAAAATAATAGATTTTACATGAAATTTAATAGAAAATAATAGCATTATAAGGAATATTTTTAATTATTCATGGTGTTGAAATGAGAAAAGTGTATATTCTGGTAATTCGTAGGGAATAAAACTATAATTATTAATTAATGAGATAAATATTCCTATAAAATTTATAGAACAAATTTTTATTATTTTTATGCATATTTATTTCATATTTTACAAGAAATTATTTTGTAATAGTAACACATTTCATTAATTCATATTATTTTTCATTTGGGTAAATAAGCATACCCAATCATTAACCTACCATGATTAATGGTTCATTTTGAGGTGGTTCACATTTAATATCATTATATAAGATGCATAATGATCATATGTATTTATTATTTTTGTGATATACCATAATTTCAAGGAATTAAAATTAGGGATATAATTAATATAATTTTATTACAAGGAATAAATATATCATTTCCCTCCTTCTATTCTTGTTTAAAAACATTGAATTAGTGATTATTTTTTCCTCATAATTTCATTATTATGACCTCCAATAAATCATTATTGTATCATAAGTATGTCATAAAAATTATTTTTAAACATTAATATTGTTCCAATTACCATCCTGGTATGGTGATAATGAAAATAAAAATGGAAATTAATCATTCTATAGATGTGGTAGTCCACACGCACGCATTGTAGAAGATATCATTTTAAATATAATGGGATAGGTGTATAACATTATTAATAATTTTTTGATTTAAAAAATTATAATATAATAAAATTAAATATTATTAGTATCTATTTAATGTGGTTAAAAACATGACACTAAATTTTGTCGAGGTGACATTCACACACACATGAATATCATTTCAACATTTCATAAAGGAAAATGGAAAATGTGATTAATTATTATTACAATAACATATTATAATTTTTCATTTAAAAATAATTATCTGTTTAAATTTGAATTCTATGCATATATTTGGATTTATAAACATTGAAAAAATAAGAGTTTAATATATTAATAACTACTCACACTGGGCTCTTTTATATTTTCAGAGTATCGCAAAAATGTTGATGAATATGATAATATCATTTAATTTAATGATAAAACTATATAGGGAGGATTATTGGGGAAATTAAAACTAATAGGAGACATTAAGAAACAATATTTTTCAATTCATAATAAATGAGATGTGAGGGGACCCTTTTATAAGTTCCGAGAATGGAATTTCTGTAAATATTTTAGCATTATATATAGAGAAAACTTGTCCATTAAGTCAAATGGAAAAAAATATTAAAATTAATTTACATTAGGCTGATATAATTCTCATAATAAATCAATCATTACACTATATATTAAATTATAACATGTGTGAATCCATTTACACCATGAATTGTATGTTTCTCCTCTATATATTTTTAGACATGAATTAGTTTTCACCTATTGTATCATAACATTTGGGCCTAATTTTAAAAAAGATCATATTTAATTATTTAATATTAATTAATACTATATTTAAAAAACATTTATTTCATTCAATTTATAATAATTATAATAACATAATTTATTATGATACATTTAAAATATATTAAAAACCTTTTTTTAAAACATAACTTCTCTTTTTAAATGAGAGTATGGATTTTTATCTAAAACTAATTAAATTTATAATTTCAATTAAAATAAATATTATATAATTATTTTTATACTTTTATAGAAAAAATTTAATCTAATAATGTTATAATGTTCATGTTATTTTTTAAAATTTATTTTCGTTACGATTTTCCAAGAATAAATATTTTAAGAAAATTCACAAAATATTATCTTAAGAGAATATTAGGATGAGGAATACAAAAAAAATTATTCATTTTTTGTAATTTATAATTCTATATTTTAAATATTTAACTTCTATGTGAGATATAATGACAATCTACCAACATTGAAATATAGATTTTCATTGAATAACAACAACTTGCATTCATATTTTTATTATTATAGTTATAAATTTGTATTAACCCATAATTCATTTGAATTATATTTTTCCATCATTAATAATAAGATTCATGATATATGAATTCATATTTCATAAAATAGAAATATTTTTCTAGAAATTTGTAATCATGAAATGATCATTTTAGTTCGTTTCATTATAAAATTGAATTTCATGAATATTAATAGTTATAATTAGTTGTACTATATAAATAATTAATATAGCATTTACCACTATTAATATGTATGAATTCAACTACTGGGTTTTAACAGTCTAAACATATCATTGTTTTGTTTTAGTATTGTGTTACATGTTGTGAATAATGTCAAACATAATGACTACATTAAAGGTTATAATATATTTAAATTTCTATGATTCACATTATCTCCAATAAATAAATTATTTCCATCAAATATGATATATATGCTAATTTAGATATATTTGGGGAACTCAAAACTAACTACACACCACTATACAATCATCAGTATATTTTTTATTTGGAATTTTATTTCCCATTATTTGAATAACATTATTTAAAATAATATAAAGAGATCATTCCATTCAAAATTTCATATAAAAACATATTTAGCCATATATATATAGATAATAACCTCTCATAAACATTGAAAATGATTTTTATGATAATCATTTCATTATGGGTTTTTATTTGTTACTTAATATCCAGTAGTGAGTGAAATATTATAAAATATAGGATTGAATAAAATATAGAGTGAAAATTCATTACCTTCTAAATTATTATTATTAGCATTGAGTTTAAATTTTCCAATTAGTATTTAGTAACTATTTTAATCTCTAGACATTTTATTGGGACATTGAGTCTCATAATACCCAAATCTGTTTCAATTTAGAAAATATAGAATTTTTGAATCATTATTTAACACACACTTCAATGTTTGTTGAACATAATCTCCAATCATTCCGAATTTATCCTTGTTTTTAAGAAAATTTACCTCTTGATTAATCATGAATTTTTATGATACAAAACATATTTGCATTTCACTATCATGGTCACCCAAATTTCTTTTTGATTCCATCATTATTTTATTTGTTGTGTTTGGAATTTCAACTATGATCGTATTGTTAATCAATATACTTCAAACATTCTTTGTAATAATCGAATCATTTATCACTACATCCCTTATGCTATAAGGTTTTTAATTGGGAATGATTCCACATTTTCCATGGAACCCATTGCTAAAATTGTTCCATTGGGATTCATCGACTATAAAAACTAATTTTTTTCATGAGTGATAATCATTATAATATAATTCTCATATGTAACCTCCTGAAAATTTATCCTTGTGACTTATCACATTATAACACATTAATTTTTTAATATATTTCTTAAAAATCAACTTGTATAAAACTCAATCTGACCTATATCACACTCCCTGTTACCTAATTAATTCTTTATTAATCCTATCTTTTATTGATTTGGGCTATCTGATATAGATTAAACTAATTCTTATGATAGAGATCAAAAATTACTATGAACATGGTAAAAGTGTTCTAATCCCAAATATTAATGTACTTTATACCCTAAACATCCCACACATCCTTTATCCTGGAAAAACAATTCTATTACATTATTCCATAAATTATTAATCAAAAAAAATTTATATATTTTATTCATTTTCAATTCATTTTTGTTTATATGACAGAGAAATATTTAAATCCTTCCATGTTTTCCATAAATGTATTGTGAATTAAACGAATAAAATATCCTGGTAGTCTATAATTAAGTGTGTCTTTAGACTTATTTATTATGCACTATGTGTGGATCAAGTTAATACCCAATATTCCTTTTTAGGTTTATTACCCAAATGTAAAACTATCTCAGAGACATCATACACTAGTATTATCTAGACAATAATGTAATTTATATGTTACATACACAATATTTAGATTATCATCACATGAGTTTCTCCACCTATACATAGAAATCTCACATAGATGTATCTCCATTGTTATAAATAATGATATATTATCCTAATACCTTAATAAAATCCACATTATTACCTTAATTTTATAGCGTATTCTATACTAAAGGTATTTCAATACATTGGAAATATTGATAATACATAACATAGAAACATTTAAAATATATTGAACAAACATCCAAATATCCCATGTCATCATTGCAGTTATCTAATACAAAATGGGATACACCAGACCAGCATTCCCAGATATTATTAAATTATTACATAGTTTATATACTCTCATTTATGACATGTGAAATAACCTTAATGTAACCAAAATTAATGTTAAAATAAATTGTGATTAATTTATCTATTACATCCCATTATTAGTTTTAGATTTTCAGATAATTTAAAATGATTATTATAAAATAACAAATTATTTTATCTAATATTAATTATATTTTTATAAACATAAATGTTGAATATATAATTAGTATTAAAAATACCCTACAAATTCATCCAAAAATATAGTCTTTATAAATATTTCCGGTGTAAAACATTTCATTACATATTAGGGAATTGAAATATATGAAAAAGGTGATCGCAAATACCCAATAAGGGAAATATATATATCTAAAGTTTTAATGTTTATAATCCTGGAACACATAATATAGAAGAATAAATAATCTAAATTATTACATAATCAATTATAACTATAGTCATTATGTATTCATGAAAACAATTTAAATCATATAAAAATATTATTATTAATTATATACCATTGAAATGCATAATTACATACATCAAGGATGATGTGAATACCTTTTTATAAAACACTATTTTAATATAGGTAGATGTATTGACCAAAATACTATATGTTTTGTCTTGGGACACCTTTTTATAAATTACAAGGATATATAATTATAATCCCCACCTAAATCATGATAAATTATAATCCATCCACCACAAGAGTAAATAAGACATTTAATTTCAGTCTATTTAGAACATATGGTAGAATAATACAAGCCTATCAGTATAATGAAAAGCATCGATTGTTAATACCTTATTTTCAAAAATTAATATGAAATACTATTAAAAAAATAAAATACTTCCCCACATAATAAATAAACATTATTTATAGGTACATATTAATAAAATTTAATATTTCATGATTAGATGATAATAATATATTGGTTATAGTGTATACGAATAAGAAAATTCGTGGATAACAACAGAAAATTTCATGTAGATAATTATGCTGGATGGTGGGAAATAATAATATCCCCAATGAAACTATATATATATATATATATATGATTCATGAAATAAATGAAAAAAATCGAAAAATGAATGCTTCGAAAGGTATCACCAAAGATGAGAACACACGTGTAATTTCTTAACGTCACGAGGTCAATATGCCAAATGATATATATATATATATATCGATTGTTTTTAATGGAGACATTTGATAAGGAGATGTCAAAAAATTTAGTGCTTATAATAAATTGAATGTAAACTGATTTACCAATAAAAATATTAATATTATTCTTATATAAAGTATTATATAAATAAAAAATATATGAAATTGAATATGGAGTCATGTTTTATTATTTTCAAAATACCATTATTCATTTATCACATTGCATGATGATTAAAAAAAACATCTATTTGTTTTTAAATAAGTTATCCCCCCATTGATGAATATAAATTTCCATATAATTAATCATTTTTGTGATGGAAACTTGACATATAATAAATATGTTCAAAACAAAACAAATTGAACATAAGGAATGGGGAATGAAGATTCCAAGGTCCCTTGTGAGAAACATAAAACATGATGTATGAAAAAATTGAAAACAAAATTCAATGTGAAATAAATTAAATTCAAATAAATAAAAAATTATATAATAAATGGGAATTAATTTTCCATCAAATGTGAAATATATACAAGAGAATTTATAACAACTCAATGAATGAAAATCAAGTTACCGTAATGCATTACAATTATGGTAACAACTGATTCAATTGAAATTTGACAAAAATTAATTATAAATTGAAACATTTTGCAATGAATAACTAAAATATTTTAAAAATATAATTCTTTGGGATGTAAATAAAAAAAATTGAATGTTTCCTACATAATATAATCATCTCTCGATAATGTAATATTTCATTTAAGAAACCTATTTATCGGAGTAACATTTTAATAAAAAAACATAAAAGATAGGGAATATAAATAAATATAAATTCCCATTATTAATATAAATTTTTGATATAATATCTCAATATTATATATATATATAATATAAATAAGATTATGTGCATAATAAAAATCATATCTAAAAGTGGTGAATTTGTGACCCAAAACAATACAATGTGGGGAGCATAAAAAATTATAAATAGATAGAATTATATTGAAAATAAATTAAAATTAATTTTATTAATTTATTTATATAAACTCTAAATTAGGTAGTATATAAGACATATAAAATAATGTAGTTTCAAAATACATTACATGTCTCAATGATACAAATTGGAGATGAATCCCATACCAAAGTCAAGAATCGTTCTAAACATGCATCAATTTTATTGATTAATTAAATTAATTAAATTAAATAAATACTAAATAAACCTATTAATATCAATAAACATATATAATTCTCATTATATGTCATTATATACATATAGATTCAATGTTTTTTATATATATTGAAGACCAAGGGCAGTAAATCCTTATTAGATTGACATAGATTTTAAAATAATGGGTTGATATATATTAGAATCTCAAAATAATGCAACTACTAGATAATATTATTTAGTGTTATATATTTTTAATTATATTTTAAAAATATATAATCTCATTTAATTGATCCTTTTGTCCAGATCCATGATGCTTAAACCAGATAAAATATGTTCCAATGATTCTTAATGAAGGTTTATTACCAAATAAATGATTTAATTTTTCATATAATCATAAAAATTAAAAAAAAATTAATAATTATCCACATATTTACATCATATTATACCAGTAATTTTTTTCTCATGGTCTTGCGTTAAATAAATTCATACTATTGTAAAAGTATAGGGTTAATCCAACCAAAACATGTATAAACCATGTTTAATGGATTATTATGAGGTGGTTTTGATTTAATATTATTTTACCAAAAGTATAATAATCTCATGATGATATTATAATTGTTATATATCAAAATTTTAATGAGGTATATAATTATGATAAATTAAATAATGTCATTATCTTCAATGTAGTGTTTGTTTCCTCATATTAAACCAATCAAATATTATTGAAATAGTTATGTGAATCAATTTATCAAATCATTAATATGATATCCTATTTCAAAACGGCTAAAATTAATGATATCATAAAAATATTTATCCATTTGAAAAAATTATAATGATATTAAATTTATTGTGGAAGTGAAATAAAAAAAAACACAATCTAAGGAAGTAATAGTCCATGTGTATACATGGTTGATGACTTCGTTTTTTATTGAAGTGGATAAATTTATAATATGTTTTTTATAATAATAATATATTATATTTTATAAATATCATAAATGGTTTTTAAATTAAATATTTTCACCATCCATTCCTGCTGGTTATGTAAAATGAATCTTTTAGTTTTCTAGAGGTCACAATCTGTACAAATAGTCACGACGTGGATTCCAATTCTCTAATGGGAATTTTTAAAATGTGATTAATGGTTATAATCATTTAATAAAAAAATTAATTATATTGAAAATTAATTTTTTTATTACTTGGGATTAAAAAATAATGAATGAAAATAATTGATAAAAATAAATAATTAAAAATGATTACACATTTTGTGAACTTTCGTATCTCCATGGAATATTCTGTACAAATTAATGGAATAGGTTATTATATTATGAAAAATATCAAAATATAGAGAAATATTAATTAATTGGAATTTGTAATGGTATGTTTTCTAATTGAATTATAATTTTTATTTTGGTATTTAACAGGTGGTAAGAATGGGATTTTTGTAAACATTTCAACTTAATATTTAGTGAGCACATTTAAACCATAATAATTGGATCTAAAAATAAATTAAAATTGATTATATGGTGAAATAAGGTTGATAATATATTAAATAAATAACTACAAGAATGTTCTTAACTTATTTCAATCAACATTTCAGTTTAATTATAAATTATTTCAATAAATATTTTTCTATGGTAAATAGTTATTCCCAATTGTAACATAATCTATAGGCCCAAAAAGTAGAATTTTAATATATAATCACATAGAAGTGATTTTAAATTTCAAATCCATTTTCTTTGATTTAATTTTCTAATAATGATAAAAATTACTTTCAAAATACTAAAATTATAATATTTTAAAAAAAATATTTAATAAATATATCTTATGTAAAAAAATGAAAACTATAGAAATTTCAATTATAAAAAAAATTCAAATTATAAAGAAAATATAAAATAAATAAATATTAATTGAAAAGTGGTTTCGTAAAATTTTTTATTTATTCTTATATAATGATAATATCATAAGAGTAAGATGTTTTGTATAAATGATATTTTTCATAAATCTTATAATAAAAAAACAACTCAAAAAATTCCTAAAAATATTAATAATAAAATTATATTAATATAATGAATCCAAACACTATGTTTAATTTGTAAATTTAAAAATAATAATTTTATAAATTTTCCTTTTAAATAAAAAGAAGATTTATAAAGAAAATTGATTTATAGGAAAATATTTTTTAATATAATATAAAAACTCTCATTCAGATTTCTAATTATTTATTAATTAAATTATCATTATCTAATTCATCACGTGAAATATGTTTAAATAAATTTAATCTCATGTTTCTAGAATTAAAATTTCATACAACATAAAAATTTTAATATTTAGAAAAATACATTTCTTTGCATAAAAAGAATATTTTTGAAATTTTAGCAATTAAATTTTATATTCCTTAAAACTAAATGTATGGTATATTATCCTTATATAAACATTTATGAAATATTTTACTTGCATAAATTTACATTAATTAGAAATCTATATTTTAAATTTCTAAAAACATCGTATTTTCATTTCAATTTAGTGTTTCATTTGTTAAAAGTTGTTTAAAAAATAAAACACGAGGGTTTCGTATAACCTTTACTATAATAAGATTATGGGGTGACCATTCTATGTAATATTTCAATAGAATTATTTTGGAATTCATATAAAAATAATTTTAAATTCTGTTACTATAAATTATATATATATAATAACTTTTCATCATTTTGGATAATAAATTGATTAATATTCAATTTTCCTTTTTTTAAATCCAACCTCTAGAATTTAGGAAAACATATGTATGAAAATAGAAGTTATATCTCACTTAAAAACATTTCCATATATTATATTCAACCAAGAAAATATTTTTTGTATTCATATATCCTATATTAAACATAATAATAAAATATATACTAATTTTTATCATGGAATAATATTGAACAACAAGTAAACGAAACATGCCCCTAGTAGGAATCCTATAAAATTAAAAATAGAACTATTCAAACAACAGATGTTAACTAATGAATCCATATACTCAAATCAAGACTAGAGACCTAAATAAGAGTAAATGGAAATATAGGTTATTGTTTGTTAGAAAGGCATCTTACCAAGGGAAACACATTAAATCATAAAGTGAGATAATCCGACATAATCTATAAAATTAGACCAACTCTAAGAAAATGTTTCATTATAAAATATTAAAAAAGATGAATTTACTACACATGAAACATTATGGTCCAAATTCCTACACAGTCAATCATATATCTTAAATAGTGAGGCAGTAGTTGCAATGGAAATAAATAGGGTAGTACAAATATATAAACCTCCAATATCCAAGGGTTTCTAATGAAATCAATTTTTGGAGGACATCAATAAATCATATTTCAATGCTGTCATATAATAATTAATAGTATAATAATTAATAAAGAAATATAATCTCTCTACTAACTCCATAATAAGAAAATACACTGTTTCACATCATTTAAATAAAAACATTTTTCAATATCACTCATACTTGTAAAAATGTAAATTAATAAATGGAACAATATTTTTAACACACATACACCAATAAAATCTAATATTATGTTTTAAAAATTAATTTTGTAATCCATTCAAACTATATAAAACATGTAAAAATTATTGAAATCAATTTCTAAACAATCATTGGAATAAATCTAATAAAAACCTAAAAAACATTTGCAAGAGTAGTATCATCCTTCTTTATTATAGCTTGAAAATCATAAATAATACTTTATAAATTAAAAATAAGAATATTATATTTCAAGATCCAAATGGTTTAATGACTCATTGTTTATAAAATATCATTTTAAACCAACTATATAAACATTTTGTAAAACAAATATCAACAATAATATTAATTAAAATTTGAAAAATATTTTAAAATCATTTTAGAACTGAAAATAATTGAATATAGTTTATTAATTGAAATAAATAACGTTACAACATCTCTAAAACCCATTTTTAATATCATATATAGATAAAACATAATTGAAACATGAATTTTAAATCATTCACTTAAAATTTACATGTCAATTAATTAGGAAAAAATGAATAAATCATTATTATAAAATAACATCATAAAAATTCACCGAAAATATTCATTGAAAATTTAGGTTCAAACAGAAATGATAAGGACACAAAAATCCCTAAACAAAGAAAATAATATATTCAACCAACCCATATACTATAATATCAACCATTAATATTTAAGGAATCATAAGATTATGTGAGAATAAATTTAAATGGAATATAAAGGATATATAAAGGAATAAAAAGGGGAGTGTATGGGGATTAACTCATCAGATCTTCTTATGAGTTTTGATAGATGTGTACAAAACCATTAATCATGGAATGTGATATATTCCCAATGTCCAAAAATGATGGCTAGATAAAATGGGATACTATTCATAAAACACCCTTATATTCAAGTTGGGCTATATTTGGAAACACATAATATTAAATCCTAATATAATAAAATGGTTTTAATCCATAGTTTATAACATAGGGAATTATGTATATGTATTTTTATGAATAAGATTTGTGAGTCCACAACTTTTGGCAGCATGTGAACACAATAATCCATCTTGGTCGGTTTGGAATGTTAATATTTCTAAAAATAAGTTATTCCTATAAAAAATAATGTCGTAATAATAGATGAATAATAATGTTTTTGAATGAATGCGAATAATAAATAAACAATGGAAACAATCCTAAGAATTATGGGTTTCATCCATTATCCAAGGCTTCTATGTCTCTCAAACATTGAATTTAGCATGCAGAACTAATGCATATTGGAGGACACATATGAGTAACATCATTAAATAATCTCCATGTGGAATGTTTTTACATTCTCATCACTATTTTTAGTAACGTATTGGTGAAAATAGTGAACCTCCAACAATAACCTCCATTTTCCCTCAAAACATTATCTAATGATGTTACCATCATCTCCTTTTCCATGTCCACATAGATATTACCAAATCTGGAAAACATAAAAATTAGATAATAAATCCATTGTCTCTATATATGGAATAAATAGACCAATAAAAAAAGTTTTATGGTCTTGATCACGTTATAATCATACATCCAGATCTAAAATCAATATAAATATTACATCTTATACTGCCCTAGTTGATGACTGAACTTTTTATAATTTTTTATAAATACATTATTACTGTTAAAGATTAAAATATTAAAATAATTATGCTCTTAATTATAAGAAATATATATATATATATATTATAGTTATTTATATATTTTATAATAATAAACCAATTTTTATAATTATATTTTGTTTGTTTTCAATAAAGATCAGCCAACATCAAGAATGATCGGCCAACATCTAGCATTTTTGTGAAAATCACCTTAATAATAATTGATTTCACACAAAAAAAGTTTCTCAAATTTTTTAATATCTTCATGCTCGGTATTGGACCTCATTTTCTGCTTCATCGATAACATCTAGGTAATTTTCAGTTCTGTTGGATAATGGATATGGTGCGGAAGACCCTATGATGTGTGATAGGAATCCTTCTCCTCGCATGTCTGGACATGACTAAGTGATAATCCTTCTTCTCTGAGCATGACTCAGAGCAATGGGTATTCAATAGCCGGTGGGGATTGCTTGAAATGTGGTTCAAGATTGGGATTCTCCACATATGATCAGATTCTTAGTCATGATAATTGATATTTGGGTTCAACTATGGAATGATCCTACAGTTCATAATCTTTATCACAATGGTCCAATAATGGCCAAACATGGATTCTATGGTGGTGAATCAGTGTCACAGTTGGTCAGTGCACATGATTAGGGTTATAATAAGGGTCATGAAAAGAGTTACATTGTGGCGCTTCTACGAATGGTTGTTGTATTTACATAAAAGTGATTAAGTATCATGAAATGAACGTTTTATCTATGCTTGACTATATAATTGTACATTGGGTGATTGGACTCACATGGAAGTGTTGGAATGAGTGGTCCATGTTCTTTTTAGTGGAACTCAGCCAGAGGGTAGGATTCTTGAAGGGAGAATGACATTGGGGGACCCAATGTCCCCAAAAAGCCAAGTAAGGACCATGGTTAGTTCTGTAAAAAATGTAATTACACATATCAAATTACTGTTATTTGTCCATAAATTGTATTAAGGGATAATATGGGCCCGTTTATATCATTTTCCATTTCAATCACTACTTTCAGGAGAATTTTCTATTAAAACATAATATTAAAAACAAATTCTAGTTATAGGGTTGGGGGAATTTTTTTCTTAATGAACAATTTTGAAGGGGAGGGTAAACTGAAAGAAAAGAGTTGATTTATATTACTCCATCTAGGAATATTACATGAATAAGGATGGGAATGTATAAGCACATTCAATAGAAAAAGAAGGAATAAGGCACACATTCATTAGGTGGATTCAAAAGAATAATTCTTAAGAACACACCTTCTGAAAAGAGCCTTCTGCAGAACACTTGTTAACAAGGACAATTCTCAAAAAGAATGTACTTATGAAATATTTAAAGAATGGGCCATTCTAAAATGTGTCCACCGTTTTGTATTTATAATTTTTATTCATGTATTATTTAATTTATAAAAATATTATTATTATTATTAACTTCTAATAGTAAATACAAATAATATAATATATAATATATATAATTTTATATACACAAACAATAGAAATAATTAATAATTAGATCAATATTAATTATTTTATTAGTCATTTATTTCATAATAATAATAATATTAAATATAAAAAATAAATAAATTATAAAAACAAAAATATTACAATTAAATAAGAAGAATAATTTATTATATATTAAAAAAATTATATTATGTTTTTACATCCAAATAAATTAGGATCATGTTATCAAAGATAATATTAATTCCTAAATAATAAATATGTGTATATAATCATTTCATCTTCATTTTTTCATTAATAACATCGTTAATTATATTATTATTCTATATTACTGAACCCATAAATAATTATATTATACATAATATTTATATTTATTATTTATTTGGTTTTTTATTTAAATATTAATTGTCTTATTATTAAAGTTATTATTAATGATTAATAATTTTTTTATAATAACCATTGATAAATATCTTCAATTGATGTGAAATCTTATTAATGATTCCTTAGAATAAATTTTTATGTGTGTCAGAATATGACTTGTAAATATGACATGTGATGTACACATATATATAAAATAATGAGTTCACAGAAAATATTATTCTTTAAAAAAACACCATAGAGGGAGAGAAATCCAAATACACATGTATTTCTTTGAAACTACATGACAATAACCATTTATTGATTTATGAATTTTCGGAATGGAAAGGGTGTCAAAATGAGTTTTCATTTTCATGAGATGACAAAAAATTAGGATTCACTGATTTAAAAGTCTAAACCTGAATTTAAATATTAAAATAAGTGAATAAAATATTCAATTAATATAGAATAATATTAATGTTGTATGAGGCTCATTTTTTCATTTGCGAACAAACAGTGCATCAATCTGACCTGTGATCTGTTCATATAAACTAAATTGGGATCTCTATAATTTTTCATTCTCAAAATATTGTGTGCCACATACAGTGATAAGTTCATATGATCATGAATTTCAATGAAATCCAACTACAAAAATAGTGTATTTATTTTTGAAATTTTTAATCTCAGGGCATGTAAAACCCTTTTGTTTTGATTTGCACAAAAAATGATTACCACAAAAAAAATTATAAGTAAAAATATTTTATTTTAAATCAATAATGCTTGTGTCATTTAAATTATTTATGGTATGTTATATTTATTATGTTTTACTTATTTTCAATTATTTATTATATGTTTAATCCATGTTTTCTATTTCATTTGGATTTTTCATATAGTTTATATTGTATATGGTTCCTAAATAACCAACTTGAAACCTAAGAATTTTTAAATTATGTTAATTTTAAGCAATATAAAATGTAAAATATGAAAAAAATAAAAATGAGGCATCAACATGGATTCAATAAATAATCAGTATATGAAAATAAATAGATTTTTGAAAAAGTACTGATGAAAAATAATTAATATGTTTTCAAAGTCACCAACTTGAAGAATAATAATTCTTAATGTAGTTGAATTTTGAATCCTATATAATATAAACTATATGAACAATATAAATGAAATTAGAAAATGGATTAAAAATATGAAAATCTAGTTTAAAGGAAATAACTTTTTAAATATACCATTTCAGTAATGTTTCCCATGATAATAACATTGTCGATTTAAAACATAATGTATACTCTTAATAAAAATTATGTGCATAAAATAGTACAAATATAATATGTATTGTAATGACTCTAAAATTTCGGGAATAATTATTTTCTTAAATTCTTTGGAAGTTTACGAGTCTGTAGTTTTTAACGGCACCTAATTCCGAGGCCCGGTGTACTCGGAATAAATTGCTGAGGTTTTTTTCAGATACATTCAGTAAACGTACATGCATGTTTTTCTATCTTTTGAACCGGTGCTCGGAATTGAAATACAAGGATACTGATGAACTCGCAGAAGCGATATTCGCTTAAAGATACCTCTACCGTAGTTGTGTTTGGTCGAGAGTGGAAGTTATAAATACAGTTTCTTTTTAAAAATTAAAGATTAAATAAAAATGTGTGTGTAACAGATTTTTATTGGACGGTGTTAAAAGTATTTGGGTGGTGGTTGTTTTCTCCAATGGGAATTTGGAGGTAGGGCCCACCCCCACATAACCTCCCATGGGAGGATATTGTGTGGCAGGGCCCACACGGGCACTTAACCTCCTTAACTCCACATGAACCCCTTTAACACCCCTTTATTAATTGGAAAAATCTCTTCATTAATTGGAACCTTTCTCCTCCTCTAATATTTTGAATTTGAACCATTTCTTAGCATTAATAAAATGAGTCTCCACTTTTAATTAAGCACAACTTCTTGTGTTGTTCCAAAGATTTAATAGGACCATCCTTTATTTTTTTTATAGTTGGCATTATCTTTTGAGAGAGCTTGGAGTTCGTGGAGAGCGGCATATTCCAATGAAGAACGACGATGCCATTTTCTCCCACTCCAGTTGGGGAAAGAAAGGAGAGATGCCGCCCGTGAATAATGTTGACAACAACAATGTCATCTCCTCCCGACGTCAACGGAACGACACCGCATTCCCGCGACTCTGTAATGCGATCAACGAATAAAAGGTAGGGGTTCATTTTGGTTAAATTAAGTCATTGTTCATCATCATTTTTTGTTGTTCGATTTTGGCCATTTTTTATCACCTAACGTGTAGGGCACGAGCCAAACAAATACAGCTCGACGACCCTCTGTTGGTTACTGGTTTGTTGACGATGGCGGTGGTGCAACGACGCCATCAGAAGAGGGGAACGTGGTGGAGCATTGACGGTCGGTGATGGGATGGCCGCGAGAGGAACCAGCAGCGCAAGGGCCACCAGGTTGTTGAAGGGGAATGGTCTCGTCGCACTGCGCTGGAGAATAACCACAGCCCGAAGGGCCATGACCGATGAGAGGTGTGGCACTGTTGCGTCGATCGGAGGGCAGCATAACCGCGGGGCCATCACGTCGCGGGGGAGGTGCGGAGATGGCAGGTCGGGCCAACCGCATTGGAGATGGAGAAGACTGCGGCCAAAGGGGCATAGCGGATGAAAGAGGGTGGTCAGCTGAGCCAGTTGCCGGCGGCGCTCCACAAGGCGGGACCCTTCGTGTCCCACAGTTACCAAAGGATGGTGCCTCGCACCTACCGTTACAGACCACAGGGGGGGGTCCCCTCCCATTGTACCGCTAGCTAGCCATCTAGCCCGGCTGGGCGGGCGACCCACAGAAGGCCAGGCCGGATGCCGCACGGCAGCCCAAGCCAGGCGTCGCACCGCCCGCCGGCCAAGCACCGCATGGCCGGAAGGCTGGGCATCCCACAACTAGCCGGCCAGTCCCCCATGGCCCACTAGGCTAGGCACCACATCTGCTCGGGCCTCCCATGCGGGCCAGACCTCCACTACGGGTCAGGATGCCACTCCGCGTTGGGCCACCCATGTGGGTTGGGCCTCCACTCTGGGTTGGGCCGCCCCATCGGGTCGGGATGGACCCGCAGTTCAGGTCGAACCTGCGGACTGGGTCGGACCCATGTCCGGACTGTTTAACCCAAAATCACTTATTTGTTTGTAACATGGTCTATGGGTATCCGATCGGTGAACCATCTACGGCGACAGAAGGCTTAGAGAAGCACCGTACTTTTGGCATACTCCACATGAGTTTTGGACGCATTTGGAGTTTGTTCAATTTGGTTTTAGCTTTACAACCAACTAGGCCCCTGGAACGGAAATATTAATAACTTTCAGACTGAGAGTCTGATTGACGCCCCATCTATCGTGTTGGGTTTCATTTGATGTGACAGAACATAGAGATACATCAACTCAAGGCTTCGTGATAGTTGATGTATTGACCCCTTTTCTATAGGAGCGGACCCTCCCGGAATCGAGCATACTATGTACAGGAATACTAGAGCTGGCTGCGATGACTTCTATACCGAAATCCTATGTGGGTTTGACTGTGACAACTACCATACTGGAATCCTCCGTGAACTTGAAGAAGTCAACAACTATCCTGGAATCCTGTGTGGGTTCAACTGTTCTTACTTCTTTTCCCGTATCATGTGTGGGTCATATAGAATAGCTAGTCGAATATCCTGTGTGGGTCTGATAGCTATAACGAATCATAGCCGGTCCTGTATCCTGTGTGGGTCAGACGGCATAACTGGTCGGTATCCTATGTGGGTCCGACATCTTAGATGAGATAGTCGGTCATGTATTCAATGTTGGTCTGACGACTTAGTAGGTCCTTTATCCTGTGTCATTTTGGCAGCTTAGATGAGATAGCCGGTCATATATCTTGTGTGGGTCTGACTGCTTACCTGGTCCGGTATCCTATGTGGCTTCGGCTGCTTAGATGATCCAGTGGATTCATCTGATCATCTATATCACTATACTATTATGGCATACCTTTGTGAGATGAGTCATGTCTTTCAAATATTATCATTGTGGTGATTGACTTTACTTCCATTGTGGAAATGGTTTGTGATTGGGCTCGAGAGATGGAGCCAGAATGTGATTCGTAACTTGTTTATATGTGTGGGAATATACCTAAGTGGGGTGGGTTGATACTTCGTGATTGTATCTTTCTTCATTGGTTTATCATTAGTGGATATTGTGTGACCTTGCGGGTCTCTGGGTCCCAATTGAGTATCTTTATACTCACCACTACAAGGGCTATGCCCTCACCTCGTTGTGTTGGATGCAGACGACAGACAGGGCTGACGGAGGCCGAGAGCGCCACGAATGGACAGTACTCGAAGGTGGACTTTACAAAAAGTCAGAACATGGAGGAGACTGAAGGACGTGAGTACTGAGGTGGAAATATATACCTACCCTTCAGGTAGGAATCCCCTGAGAATGATCAAGGAGCTGCTCATTACTTTCATGTTATTTTCCCTTTTTTACTTGTAATTGTTGTTCAGTTTGGTTTGTATACTGGCCCATTTATTTTCGAGCACACTCTTTTGTTTTTAATTTACTTAGTGTTTACTTATTATTGCGTAATCTATTGTGTTTTTTTCCTTTTATAAAGGCTATCCCTTCCTAGCTTATGGATTTATTCCTTTGGTGCTAGTCGCTAGCCCATGGCCTATGGGAGGTGGGCATGGGGTTGTCACTACACGGGCCCCGAGGATGGGTTGTAACAAATTAGAATCAGAGGTTTCAGTTCTACCACAGAACTTAAGACTCTGATATGTCTTACTGTGAAGCAATAGTTTTAAGAGTATTGACTGTGGTTTCAGTCTAGGGTGTCCAGTGTTGGTGCGGCGGCCAAATAAACCACACACCAGGACCTTGACTTTTGATTCCAGACTCAGTGTAGGAAAACACTGATTGTGTTTGTGTTTCAAGAGATTCGTTTTATTTCACTTCATGTCAGCTCACAAGGAATAACTTATTGATTGTGTATATCTAGTTCCTTATCAGGATGCTGATGCGTAGACAGCTAGCTAGGGTTCCCAAGAGAGTACACGATGACGGCCCATCGAGCGACGATGCTTCAGTTTATGGCCCTCGTTCTACGTAGGAACCTTCGGGAGGTGTACCAAAAGCACCACCACCCATTGGGAAGTAGGTACCACCGACCATACTGGCGGGTGATGAACTCCATCTGAGCACGTTTTACGAGTTCCAGCGGCAGAGGCATCTGAGGTTTCAATTTGAGACAGATTCTGAGGCAGTAGACAGATGGATGGAGGCAATTACTGGAGTTTTCCACCAAGTTGAGACACTAGTAGAGCAGATGTTGATCTTAGCTAATAATATTTTTCAGTGAGTGACCATAAGGATAGTACGCATAATGAATAGGTTTCGGTACTTGGATTGTTTTCCGAGATGGTGACATCGGGTAGTGTGCCATCAATATCAATACCCGTTGGTCAGCAAACACTACCGGTGGTACCGGTAGAGGACACATGTAGGCTTAGTTCCTTACATGTGTTTCAACACCAGATATCCCTGAAGTTCCAACGTGAGATAGACCCACAGGCGGCTGAGGACTGGCTTGAGGACATGGATGATATTTTTCTAGAGATTATACAGCTTCGACAGGATGACATATCGGTTCCTAAGTATTCATCGAGGCATGTCGATATTTCCTGGTACTTGATGAATATGATTCGATCAGTGAAATAGATCTCGGACATCTGAGCGACGTGTTTTCAATGATATTTGAGCCGAAACTTTTTCCTCTATGCATTCCTACATATATTAGGGTGCTAGAGAGATCCTTTGTTGTTGAATGTTCATTGGTTGAGCGAATACAACCAGTGAATGTTATCAGTTGGAAAGCATGAAACTGGATTCAGTCTTAATGACTTGGGCATGTGAAATGTTTCAGGAAGAGGAAGTGCTATGGACAGAGGAATCTGCAATGTAGAAAACATGGAAGCAGAGCTAGGAGAGCAGTATGAGGTGGTGATCATTTCGACATGTTTCACCCACCCACCATTGTAGTCCCATCTAGGCTCATGGAGCTTGAGTACATGGGAAGAGGGTAGCTGTATACGGTCAAGGAGTGTGACCCAAGGGATCTAGGGATGATTTGAGTAACGGTCTATGTCTACTACTAGCTGACATATCAATAGACATATGTACCAATCATTCCTTCCTTCCATGAATCTAGTTCCAATACTAGAGTTTCATGTCAAACCATTGATTTGACCCTCATGTATAGAGATACCTTTGGGAGGAGACTCTACAATCACACATATGTCAACGGTGTGATCTGGACCTTGAGGTGAGAGTTTTGGTTGAAACCACTTGGTGGTAGCATCGAGGCCTTACGACGTTAGTTTGGGTATGGAATGGGCAACCATAGTTCATTCATAGATTGATTTTATTAGGAAATAAGGTTGTGGTTTATTTACAATTTTGCGATGGGGTTTTCCTTGGTCGGCGAGAAGGAAACATAGGCAGCACAGGATGGAATCATGCATTAGAGGGTGCGGTCGATCACTCTTGAGTTGGAAAAACTTACCTTTATGCAAGACTTCTACAGATTTGCAGCACCAATATCAGCATTGGAGAAAAAGGGGAAACCCTCCATGTGGTCGGAGAGATGCCAGCTGATCTTAAGGAGGTGAGATATAGGCTTACTAGTGCCCCAATCATGAGGCTTCCAGATGAACGCATAGCGAACATAGTTTACTACGAGACATCCGGTACCAGAATCGAGTGTGTCCTGATGCAGGAGCGAGAAATGATCAGATATGGTTCTCAGAAGTTTAGATAGTATGAGAAGAACTACACTACCCATGATCATGAGTTAGAAGCAGTGGTTTTCTCCATGGTGATGTGAAGGAACTATCTTATGGGAGAATTCTATACAGTCTACTCTGGCCACTAGTGTCTCAGGAATATCTTCTCACAGAAGGACCTGAACCTGAGACAACAGTGATGGCTTGAGTTCCTTCAGGACTATGACATCGAGACAGTCCATACTCCTGGGAAGGGGAACGTTGTATCATATTCTCTCAGCATGAGATCAAGAATTCAGCTTCTAGGAGTGGTGACATAGAAACTGGTCACGTTGCAGATATAATTTGTTGATAGAGATGGAGCATCCTTTCTGCAGTCTCTCACAGTCACTTTTCCAATTCTTTAGTGAGTCAGAGAGGCACAACGTGGGGATGTTGACTATGAGACATGACTTTCTCAGATATCCATAGGGCAGTCAGCAGATGGATTTTCAGAATACAGGAACCACTCCATTTTTCATCAGATAACGTAATAGGGTGCCAGTGTCATGTCAAGAGGAAGTGTTGGGGGAGTTCCACACATCTCCTTTTGTGGGAACAACCAAGTGGTGTGAAGATGTATCAGGACCTCTGACGACAGCCCCCGTGGCCATGTATGAAGAATGAAGTAACAGAGTTTGTCTTTCGATACCTCACTTGTTAGCTAGTGAAGGCAGAGCATCAGGTACATGCCTGCTTGGTTGATCATTTAGAGGTCCGAATGTGGAAGAGAAATGAGATATCCATGGACTTCGTGACAGGTCTTCCACGTACATCCAAGAGACGGAGACCTATGTTGTTCGAGGATGGTGACCATGTCATTCAACGGGTCTCACCTAGAAGAGGTCTATTGAGCTTTGGCTGGGGAAGAATGTTATCTCTATGGTTTAATGTACCATTCCAGGTCCTGAGCAGAGTTGGTGAGGTGGCTTACCGCTTAGCTCTTCCACCTCAGATGCACCGGGTGCACGACGTCTTCCATGTATCCCAGCAGTCTAAATACATACACGACCCTTCCCTCATTATCGACCATGAGGATCTGGATATTGTTGACGGGGTGACATTCACAAAGGGATCAGTAGAGATCGAGGATCGACAAGACAGGATCCTGGGTGGACAGTTGATTCCTCTGGTGTGCGTTTGCTGGAAGCACGGGAACCTCCAGGAGAGCACATGGGAGGTGGAGGCTCAGATGTGTTCTCAATACCTTTTTTCTTTCCTTAGTTTGTGATATAGTTTTATGGGGACGTAAATCCTTGAGTGGGGGTAATGTAAAGACCAGGAAATTTCATGGAATTTTTTTAAAATTCTTTGTAATTTTATGAGTCCACAGTATCTGACAGTGCCTAATTCTGAGGCTCGGTGTGCCCAGAATAAATTTCTAAATATTTTTTGGGTATGTTTAGTAAATGTACATATGGGGGTTTCTATCTATTGAAATGGTACTCTAAAATTAACTCTGAGGACAACGATGAACTTGCAGTCCTGATATTCCTCTCCGGAGACCTCTACGCAGTTGAGTTTGGTCATGAGTGGTAGTTATAAATTAGGGTTTCTTTTTAAAAATTGAAGATTAAATAAAAATGTTTGTGTAAAGCTTTTTTATTTGAAGGTGGTTAAAGTATTTTGGTGGTGGTTGATTTCTCCAACGGGAAGTTGGAGGTGGGGCCCTCCCCCAGATGACCTCCCATGAGAGGATATTGTGTGGTGGGGCCCACATGGTCACCTAACCACATTAACTCCCCATGAACCCCATGAAATCCTCTTTATTAATTGGACAACACTACTCATTAATTGTAACCTTTCACCTCCTCTAATATTTTGAATATGAACCATTCCTTAGATTTATTTAAATGAGTCACCACATTTAATTATGAACAACTTGTGGTGTTCTGCCAAATATTTAATAAGACCATGCTTTATTATTTTTTTGGGCGGTTGGCATAATCTTTTGAGTGAGCTTGGAGTTCTTGGAGACCAACATATTCTAAGAAAGAATGATGATGTCGTCTTCTACCTCTCTAATCAGGGAAAGAAAAGGGAGACACTACCCATGAAGAACGTCGCCAACGACGATGTAATCTCCTCTTGACATCAATGGAACGATGCCGCTTTCCCACGAATCTATCAAGCAATCACCGAATACAAGGTAGGGGTTCATTTTGGAGAAATTAAATCTTTGTTCCTCATCATTTTTTGTGGTTCAATGTCGCCAGTTTGTTATCACCTAATGCAGAGGGTGAGGGTCGAACCAACACGACTCGATGACCATTTGTTGGTTATTGGTTGGTTGACGACGGCGGTGGTGCAAAAAACCATAGAAAAGAGGAACATGTTGGAGCATCGGCAGCCGGTGATGGGTCTTCCTCGAGAGGAACCAGCGCGGCAAGGGAAACCGGGTTTTCGAACGGGAGTGGTACCGTCACACTGCACTGGAGAAGACCACGGCTAGGTGGGCTACAACGGATGAGAGGCACATCGCCGTCGCGCCGAGCAGAGTGCTGCAGAACTGCGACCCCTTCACGCCGTGGTGGAGGTGTGGAGATGGCTGACCGCGAAGGAGCTAGAGAGGACCATAGCCAAAGAGTCGTGGCAGATGAAGGAGGGAGACCAACTGATACAGCCGCCAGCGGGGATCCACAATGCGGGTTACCAAACGCCATTGCCTCGCGCCAGCCATTTCAGAAAACATGGGGGGGTTCCACCACCCATTGCGCAGCCATCTCACCGGCCGGGCCAGCCCGCCACATGGCCCACTGGCCGAGCTCCACCCGGCCAGACCGGCTGGGAGCCCCACGACCAGCTGGTTGGGAGCCACACGACCCATCGGTCGGTCACCCTTCGGGTCGGGCCGCCACTCCGGGCCAGGCTACCCATGAGGGTCGGGCCACCCATGTAGACCGGGCTGCTAGTCCAGGCCAGGATACCCCATTGGGTCAGGTTGGACCAGTGGGTCGGATCGGACTAGCGGACTGGGTCGGACCCCTGTCCGGACCGTTTAACCCGAAATCACTAATTCATCTGTAACATGGGATAGGGGTGTTAGATCGATGAACCATCTAAGGCGATGGAAATAGTATAGAAGAAGGGTACTTTTGGAATACTCCACTTGAGGTTTGCACGCAGTTGGAGTATGGTCAGGTTGGTTTGAGCCTAAAAACCAAACGAGCCCCTTGAACAGAAATGTCAATAAGTCTCTGACCAGGCGTCTGATTGACGGGCCGTCTGTCACATTGGGATTCTTTTCATGATACTGAAATTCAAGATACATGAAATCAATAATTAATGATAGTTGATATATCAAATCCTTTTCTAGAAGAGCAGACCCTCCCGAAATCGATTGTGTTGTGTGCGATAACCCTAGAGATGGTCGTAATGACTTCTGTACTGGTATCATGTGTGGGTTCGACTGTAATGAATACCATACTGTAATCCTCTGTGGGTTCGACGACTACGACTACTGTACCAGAATCTGGTATGGGTTCGAAAGTTTTGACTACTATTCTTGTATCCTGTGTGGGTCCCACCAAATAGCTAGTCTTGTATCTTGTGTGGGTTCGACAGCTCAGACAAATCATAGCTGGTCCGGTATCCTGTGTGGGTCCGACGACTTAGCCTGTCATGTATCCTGTGTGGGTCCAACAACATAGATTAGATATCTGGTCCTGTATCCTGTGTGGGTCCGACAGATTAGTTGATCCAGTATCCTGTGTGGTTCCAACATCTTAGATGAGACAGTCGGTCTTGTATCCTGTCTGGGTTCGACGTCTTACGTGGTCCTGTATCCTGTTTGTGTCTGTCAGCTTAGATGATCTAGTGGCAACATCTGATTATCTATATTTCTTTACTATTGTGGGGGTACTTATGTAAGTTGAGTCATGTCATTCAACCATTATCATTGTGGTGATTGACTTTACTTCCTTTGTGAAATTGGTTTGTTCATGGGATCGAGTGTTGGAGCCGGACTGTGATTGGTAAATGGGGTATTTGTATGGGCATATACCTAACTAGGGTTGGTTAATACATTGTGATTGTATCTTTCTTCATTTTTTATCCTTAGTGGATATTGTGAGACCTTCTGGGTCTGGGGGTCCCTATTGATTATCGTTATACTATCCCCTACAGGGGCTATGCCCGCACCTCGTTGTGTTGGATGCAGACGATGGACAGTACTGACGGAGGCCGAGAGTGCCACGACTGGATAGTACCTAGAGTTGGACCTTACGAAGAGTCGGCACATGGAGGAGACAGACAGACTTGAGTGCTGAGGTGGCCATTTGTACCTACCCTTTAGGTAGGAATCCTTGGAGGACGATTTAGGAGATGCTCTTTACTTTCAACGGGTTTTTCCCTTTTTACTTGTACTTGTTGTTCAGTTGGGTTTGTATACTGGCCCATATACATTCCAACACACCCTTTTGTATTCATTTCACTTAGTGTTTACTTCTTTTTGCGTACTCTGTTGTGTTTGTTTCCCTTTATAAAGGCAATGCCTTCCCAGCATAGGGATTTACATCTTTGGTGCTAGTCTCTAGCCCTTGGCATATGGAAGGCGGGCATGGGGTAGTCATGACACGGGCCCCGAGGACGGGTCCTGACATATATTGAATTCGAAAAAATGACTGTGATAAAAAATAATTACAAATAATTAAAATATCAATGAAATAACAACCAAAAATTTTATATCACAAAAAATATTATTGTTCCGAAAATAATTATTATGTTATGTTTTGAATCACCAAGGGTTTGTTGCATTGATATAATTTTTCCACAATGTTTTTGATGAAATTATTTTTGTTTTTAATTATTTATATATGTTTATATAATGTTACTTATTTAATTTATATTTTCTATATATTTTCTATGATATATGAATTAAAACTAATGTACTTAAAATATTATTACAATTCATGTTATTTAATTTCGAATTCTATGAAATAGAAACTATGAGTACAATTTAACTGAAACTAAAAACATGAATTAAACATATGAAACATATTTGAAAATAAAAATTATTTAACAAATATAATAAATCAAAAATAATTTTAAAGGCATTATTATTATTGAATAAATAAATAACATTCACCCTTCAAAAAATATCACTGATAAAATATTGTATGAATAAAACCAAAATTAATTTTAAAACATTGACTCTACAAATAAAAATGAATTGAAAAGAAAATAAACAACAAAAATAATAATAATTTATAAATACTAATTATTTATTATTGTTAAATATTTTGATTTATATTTTGAATAAATTTCAATAATATATTTACAATAAATATGAATAATGATTTAAATAATATAACTCATAACATAACTAAAAAATTATTAAATAATATTCTTTAAAATATATATTTACATAATTTTTATTATAGTAAATATAATTTTATCTAATTGTATAATTATTAATAAATTATAATACAATTATTAATAATTTAAATTAGTATTATTATTATGATAATCAGTATTTTAATAAGAAAAGTATTATTAAATAATTTTTTTAAATGATATATATAATATAATTATTTATATATTTGATTATACTAAATAATATTTTACTTAATAAATTATATATTATAAATAATAATTCAGTCGAAATGATTACATGCTGCTATTTGTTACATAATAATAATAATATTTAATTATAATATAATTATAATTTATTTGACTAAAAAAAATATTAATCATTTTAATAATTTTTCTTGTTATTAATAATAATATTATAATTTTTATATTTATAATAATAGTAATTGTACTATATTTTATATTTTTATAATATAATATAAAAACAATAAAAAATATATATATAATATATAATTTATTTAATTATTTATATAATAATACAGAATAATAACATAAATAATAATGTTTTTAATTATAAATAGTCATCAATCCAAAATTTTTATATTCAAATAATTTGAAATTAACAATAACAATATTTAATGCTAATATGAATACAAATTATTTTATTATAAAAAACCAATATTATGTATTTTAATAAATAATGATTTTTTTAATATATATATTATTTTTTATCGATTAAAACAATATTATTTTATTTATGTTATTTTAGTTATCTACTTCAATTATATATACATATATATCATAATATAAATAAAATAAATATATAAATGAAACATTCTAGGGATGGTGCGCCCTCAGAAAATGCATTCAGAAAATGATTTATCAAGAAAGCACATTTTCAAGTAGCTCATTCGTCAAACCCATATTAAAAAAGGTGTTGTTTAAAAAGTGCATTATTAAAAATAAATTTCTAGATATTTCTTAATTGTTCATCTCCTTCTTCAAATATATGTTGAAATATCATCTTTTAGGATAACACTAATGCATTATTCGTTCCAAGCCCATATCCAACCCTACAATGGGAATTCGATTCCCCCCAACATCCATATATGTAATTGGTTTTATTATTTATGTTATTTATGGAAATTTCCCCTACTGATGACGTGGTGTGTCAGTGGGTTGATGGTGATGATAAGAAGGTAGAAGGGTGACTGTGATATTGGATTGGTGGGTTTGGCTTCAAATTATAAGAATATTTTTCATGAGAGGATATCACGATATGCGGTATGCAAGAACAATCACGTAACTGATCATGTTCTTGTTGTCCTTGGTTGGTTAGAACTCATTGTAGTCAGAATACAATGTATTGTGTGGTTTATAAACATTCCATGAACAAAAAAATAATGACGGAAAGTAAATATATTTCATTTGAAATTAAATGAAGAAATAAATGAAAGTAATTTGGAGAAATTAAAAATTAATTTTATACACATAATGTAAGGAATGATCACTCAAACTATTTTCTAAAAAACATAAAATCAAAATAAATCCCAAATACCTCTATTGGTGGAAATAATAATTCTTCATGATGAAATTCACTCAATGCCCCTCTTCAATTTCAATTTCATGTTATATTTCATGAAGTAAAACATGTTAAAGTGTTGTTCAATTTAATTTTTAAGAAAAGGTATATGGACTTATCACTCTCCCCTGGGTACTAAATTTAGTGGTTAATTTTTTTATTAATTCATTGATTCAACACAAATGATTTTTAATTAAGTCAATTATTTCCTTCTTCAATTGGTTCTTAAATTCCCCACACCTTAATAAAATAAGTTTTCACTATTTTGCAGTTTGTTATTTATTGGAATTTCACCTAGCGATGTTTGTGAAATGAAATATGAAAAAAGACAAATTTGGTACGTATATTTGGCGTACACACAGACATTGACCCTAACGTTTTATATAATGGTTTTGGCATCCCAAATTCCCAATTTACATTGGATAAAAAGTACTTAAATAATTATCATCTGATTATGATAAATAAATCATTTATTAAAAAGGGTGATACAACCATGTTCATGTTTAGATTTGAAGATATCTAATGTTATAGTCTCAATTAAGAATGTTATTCAACATCTCACTATCATTCAGTGTTTCAAAACAAGATTTCCATGAGAATATTGAATAAAACACTCTTCAATCACACTATTCTTTTATTTTTCATTATTACTGAAACTACACAACTTAGAGTAAAATTATATCCTACGTAGGAAAAAATGGATATCTAATTGTTTTTATATACATATTCATTTTTTTATAATTTTAATGTTTTTTATCAGATTATGAAAAATATTTATTTATATGTACACTAAAATTAAGCATGACCGTTATGTAATTTGAAAAAAGAATGTAATGTATTTTAACACGGTAAAATGAACCACATTTTAGAAAAGTTATGCCCCCTAACCATATATAAAACTAAAAAATGTATCCATTGTGGAAGATAAAATTGGTAGTGACACATTAAATGTTAGAAAATTATATTGAATTGCTGCATACAAAAATGAAAAATTGAGTGGTGAAAAGAATGTTCAAAGAAACCATCCATATAATAATAATATGAAAAAATTTACAACATCAAAAAATAGACCTACTAAGAACATCATAGCTATCTAACCATGAAAGAAATATTAAATAAATTTCTTGAAAAAGTGTGACACTAAATTATTTCCAATAAAGTAGAAAATAAAATCATGCATTGACAAACAAAAAATGGTGAAATAAATGATAATAGTGACCAATATTAGTTTAAAAAATGGACTATGATAAAAAAATAAAAAATATATTTGAAACTATTAATATTAACAATCCATTAGAAACACTAAATTTTATTGAATGAAGTGAAATAATTTCCCTCGGTATTTTTAAAATAATTACACATTATTAAACAACAAAGTATCCTTCCATGAAATATTTATTGAATGAAAACAAAGGTTGATAATATGAAACTCCTATAAAATAAAAACATCGACATGAAACACTAGTATGTAAATTTTGTAACAAATACATCCAGCAAAAAGGAAAAAAATATAATTGTATTTCAATTTATGGCTGAAATAGTAGATCCATTTTTCATGATATTCAAAATTGTTTTTTCACTATTAATAAAATATTTCAACCAACCACATATTTTATTAACATCACATAACCTTCCACATAACCAATTTTCATAGAAACCAATCCCATAAAATATTTTCAAAAAAAAAATATATAATATTATGAATATAATCTATAAACAAATTCAATAATTACTTGTCATTGATTATGGGATACAGACAATTAGAAAAATATCAGATTTTCAAAGATGAGTTTTATGAAAAAAGTAAAAAAGAAAAATAATGGGTTCCCACTAATGTAGATGTAGTTTTATAATTCATATCTTGAATCAATCGTCTAATGTGTTCACGACATAGTAATTTACATGATAAGATTTATCATTACATTATATCATAGTCTTTCTTTCTGAAAAATTAGTATGTTCCCAAAAATTCACATGTAAATCGGTAGATTTATAAATTATTATCAATAATAATAGAACTTTAAGATAATTCCTCATTCAATTAAAGGAATAAAAGTACTGAAAATCCTAAAATTAATAATTAGAAATAAATAATATACTCGTACCAACATCATAATAACCATCCAAACCATTTAATGACACACCATCACTTTTCCCCTTTCTTGTTACATTAACAGGATAAATTATGGTATATTTAGTGAAAATATGATTGAAACTGTTAGTTTCAAGATGCTTGTTAAAGGTATTTTCATTAGGTGTAGAATTTGATCTTACCTTGAGATATTGTAAGAAGTTTTCGAATTTCTCGTAAAAATATTTGGTAAAATTAGAAGAAGATTCACTAACTCAATTTTATATGATTGAAAAACTATTTTAAACAGTAATTTTTATATGGATGAATCCATAAATATAATTATCTCTGAAACTATCACTCTAAAAGAAATTCACCATGGACAGAGTTACATTCAATATGATTTATAGAAAATAAAGTAGTATCTTGTTTGGGTGTATGGTAGTTTTTGTATATTAAATAAGTTCAAAAACATTTACAATAATAACACATGGATTTGGACGTAATACATCACGGTACTTATAATTTAATCTATTAATTTGTTTTTACCATTTCTCCAAAAAAATTAATCTCATGTGTGGACTCAAATTCAATAAATGATTGTTCAAAATTTTCAGTCATACATTTAGTTATATAATCATTAATACGTAGAGAATATCCCATTACTTCCACAATGTTACAAAAAAATATAAATGTTTTATGGTAGGATATTATTATGTAGTGGATTAAAATAATGTAGAAGGTGGTGGGAGACTATCTATTATTTTAGGTATGATTTTCATCAAATCTATTATATATAATTATTTTTTAATACTTGTTATTTCCATTCGATATAATTTTCAGTAGTGGCTACAGGAGACAACATTATCATCATGTTATTATATAATATTAGGTTTAAAATGAAAGGATATAAGATAGTTTTCTATGAATATTAAATAAATTAAAAATTGCATTCATGAAGACTATAATTTTTAGTGTCTTTGAGGACTTTGATAAAAATCTTCTTACATGGTGATAGATCCTCAATGTTTCACACTAGGATCTTCCAATTTAGTAGTTTTACTTAAAATGAATATCCATATCCTGGGGGAATGAAATCATACTAAAAGGTTGATATTAAATGCATTGTAAGTGTAAATAATAAAAATACCTAAGCATAATAACAAAATATGGTAATGAGAACACGATCATAACATTTTAAGATCATACCATGGACATCACTGATCAGAAATAAGATACCTAACATAAGGATTGTATGTTCATAAGACATGAATCAAAAGGGAATCAAGATAATGATCTGGGAAATCATAACATAGGAATATGACATTGAATTTTGGTAGACACATAAACACATAATATCATTACCAATATATAAAGGTGTATTTCCCAAACATTAATAGGAAGTTTTTGGGGACTAAACCTATTGGATGTAACACAAAATAATCCACATTCGCATTCATGTCCTTGTAATGGATTATATTTCCCCATATTCCCATTGTTGATCAGGTGTCCCCCATTATCCCATTGTGGAACATGTTTACCCATATTTCATAGTGGATAAATTTTTCCTACATTAATACCATGATTATCTAGTGTGATATATATCATTAACCAATTAATTAGAGAGAGATATAGGTCCCACCTATCCCATAATGAAATGATAAATACATTTGACATAAGATCATAAATATTCATTTCATAACCCTTGAAATGATATGGGTTTCACAAACATGAAATCGTATATTAACATGACAAAAATATGGGTTTCATAACCATTTCATCAATTCAATATCATGAAAAGGAATGGGTTTCAGAAGCATATAACCAACGAATGATAATCTTGTTTAATAAGTTTGATTTCCTCAATGCATAAACCATTTAGATGATTAATATTATTTAAAATATTGTATTATATCCCCATAATGGAATTTTTAACACCAATGGATGTCAAATTAGATGAAAAATAATTTAAGAATATATTATTTAATGATTTCATTGGGTTAATATCTTTTATTCTTCGAGAGAATGCTTTGAAAAACATAAAACCTTATGAAATATGTTTTCATTGAAAATAAATTTGAACAATTATAAAGAAATATAGAATTCCATTTTTCGTTAAATCATTCTAATGAAACTTGATAACATTTTATGTACATTTTTTGTTAAAGAAATATGTTTTAATTTTTTAAATATCATTTCATGGAAATAGTGTTGATGATTCTTTAAACCACATTCGAAAACCATTTCATTGAAAATGAATCGTGAAAATCATTTTGGAAATAATTATCACTACAAATACATTAAATTTTTTTTAATAAATCATTTTCATTACTTATATCATTTTCATTGAATTCAACCGTTTGAAGACAAAAAATGTTTTCTTTGAATTCCAGTTAAAAAACATTTCAAACATAATAATATTGATAGAATTTTTATTTGAAAATACATTTAAATAAAATGAATAGAAATAATATTAGAATATTTATTTTCATTAAAATGACTGTTTTAAGCATTCAAATAAATCTCCATTTTAATTATGGTTGGGGATGTGGATAAATCCACACATGGAAAACGTTACATTTTCGATTTTAAAGGATTATAAATGCGTCTCGATGAAAAACAATTACAAGAATAATTATTTTTTAAAAATATTTTTTAAAAAACTAATACATAAATAAATTGAATGTTAATGATCACAATAGAATATTATAACATTATTGAAATATTTTATTCAAAATTGTTTTTTGATGGAGGTTAGAATTATGACCAAAGAGGGGAGATAATGTTGTTTTTTCATAAAAACACTTTCTCAATTATCATTAGTAAAAAATCATATAATATGGGAATATAACCATAAGTTACTATGAATAACTTGATATGAAAAAAATTTATTATTTTTATTTAATGATGTATCATAATGATTCACAATGATGCCATAACGATTAACACCACCGATAAACAATGAGCTTGTTGTAATAAACTATACAACTTGGTAATATAAATCACAGTACCCATGTAGGAAAATAACTTTAGATGAAGCTTGGAATGTAATTGAAGGTATTATATTAATTATATAACATATATAATGGCTGTTTATACACCTCATATAAAAATATAGGTCCATATCATGACATGTACCTCATGGATGAAAATTGAGACAAATTTTCTTTACATATTTGTTAAATTTTGAAACAATACACCGCATAAATAAATATCAACAGATAGATATGTAAATACCCATAAATTTTAGCATAGTAATCATATAATACTTCATCATGATGTATATAACCCAGATATAAAATATAAGGGGATAACATGTCTCGTGTATCATGAAAATAATAGTGTCAAGGGAAATCCCTTGCCTTATGTCTTGAATTTCATCAAACACATTCAAAACTAATATGTAATAAATATATGTTTTATATAAATTTAGAACAAAATAATAATATTATATATAATATGATATATTATTTTTATGTCTTAATATTACCTTTTATTAATAACTCATTGTAACTTTTATGCTTTTAGTAAAATATACATTGTTTTTCATATATCATTTGATTTTTAATTCTTGATCCTCTTAAATAGATCATCATTTACATATTTCTATAATGTAAATAAATCTATAAATAAAAAATATATTCATTATATGTGTAAAATATTAAATATATAAATATGTAATGGAATACATTGTTCTTAAAGACTTCATGTGTCATGACCCGCCTTCACCAAAAGGAGGGAAGGGTCAGCAGATTGCCAAGCCCTTCCTTCTTTAAGTTGAAGGAGAGATAATGACCCCCGAGACCCGCCTTCAATAGGTACCGGAGTGGCGACTAGCACCAAGGGTATATAAATTTCTCACAAATCGAAGGTATTACCCTTTTTATTTTATAGGATCAAGAGATAAGGAGAAGAAAACCCAACAACACCAAGGTAGAAAGAAAAGTAAAGCCAAAAGTAAACAATTCCCACATGCATGTTTCAAAAGTAAATGCCACAAAGTACAAAAGGTGACTACAAGGTAAGTACCAAAGAGGAAAAGAAAAACAACAACTACAACTGCTCCAAAGGTCCGAGCTAGTAAGGTCCTGCGCGATCCCCGAAGTTCTCCTGGAAACCTGAAAGCAGTTTTATATACGTAGGGTGAGCATAAAAGTACACTCAGTAGAGAAAACTAAAGACTCTCGTGCACAATTGGGGGAACGTGCTAAAGTCCCGTGAGAAAAGAAGTAAATCAAACACCTAACAAGGTAAACTATCCACCCAAGCCTCACCAAGGCACACTCCCCAAATAACGCAAGTCAAGTAATATAATATAATAGCACATCGATGATTAGGTACCCCGCGCCACTTTCCCACTGGTTATTGAGACATCCTATATATCAGACCAATCCCGCCATTCTCACCGCAGTCCCACTGCCACACCCGCCCACACACACCTGGCCCACAACCGCACGCAGTCCCACTGCTGAATCCCGCCCACACACACCTGGTCCACAACTGTCACACTTAACCACGCCTGCAAACACCTAGGCCAGATAAACCACCACCACGCCTAAAGACACCTGGGCTAAAGGATCCACTGCCATGCCCGAAGACACATGGGCCTCATCCCAAAGACACTTGGGAAACTACCTACCGCACACACCAGGCCAACCACCACACTACCCCGCCCGAAGGTTCTTGGGCTAATAATGGACCTTAGGCCATCACATCACGCCGGAAGATACTTTGACTATCCAGGAAAGGGAGCAGAAAATGAGCTAATAACCAGCCACTATGAATAGTGTTGGAAAAAACACCCTCCCCCATGAAATGGGGGTGCTCTGCACTAAGTTCTCAACTTGGGTGGGGCGCAAATAAGAAACACAAAGCTACAAGTATAGATATAGGTAACGAGCACTCACCCAAAGCTCTGGTCTTTCTAACCAGCCTACAGAACACAACACCACTACGTCCAAGTCACAAGTCACGACTCTCGCCAACAAAACACATCTATCCCATTCTTGTTTCAAGTTAAATGAAAATTTTTAATTATGTTTAAGCACTACTGGGAAAATAGTAGGCATCGACACAAGTCTAGTAAAGTAACAATAAAGCAACAACCATAATTCCCAGACCCAGTTCTCAACAATAGAGGATCCCACCCCAATTCGTGATATAAACAAGTACCCACCCGGTCTTAAAACTCACAACCACCGAAACCATACCAATAGGGGATCCCATCCCCAATTTCACACAACCACCGAGAGTATAAAAACAGGGGATCCCATCCCCTCCCACATCTCCAGCAATCGGCCCGTAAAAGAAAACAACCAACTACCACCACCAACATAAGCAGGGCCTTGCCGGTATTTTCAGATTTAAACGACTTAACACACTCCATGATTTCAAATCCCATGTGTTTTAACCGGGGTTATCATAGAAGGGTTGATCCTGGTGCTTTCAGTTCACTTAGCCGCGTGTACGTGATTAACCAGTATCCTTTTTCTAATAGCAGGAGTTCACAACCACGAACAATCCATTTAAAACATCAGCAGGGGTTCATTAGTGCACAAACAATGACCAACAATGGCATCTATTTTCAGAAGGCGTAATCCAGCACAAATTAGAAAGAAGATCATAATATAAAATGGCATCAACAATCACAGCCCCCCTATAGAGACCCTTATCTTGACGTACATTGACATTACATTACTTTTGCGGAATACTTAGTACATTACAAAAACACACACACAAGGACCGTAATAGTTTAGTGTCTTTGGAAACTCGGACTATAATCTTCTAATCGTGGTGAAAGATCTTCAAAATCTCCCATAAAGATCTCCCTTTTTTATACCTAAAACCTTTCTTTATATCCCGGGGAAAAGAAAACATAAAAGGGTGAGCTCAAATGATCAGTAAGGGTAAACAAAATAAATATCAATCACATCATATTCATAAGAACATAACATTTTGGAAATCATAACCTGCAAAAGAGAGCATAATTTCATAATCATGGGATAAATCATGGTAGTGAAAAAGTAATCCCAATAATCATAACATAAAACATGAAACTTTGTGGCATACACACATAATCATAGAGAATCATTTCTTGTTAGTCAAGACTAATTGCCAAGACTATCTTAGTGGACAAAGTCCCTTTCTGAATCGAGTAGCCCTCATTTCAGTCCTGTTTCACTGAACCGGTATAACCTACCATTCCAGCCATGTCTATCTCATGAGATATAAAATCTTTACCCAATGCATTGGAGGGAGATATAGGTCCCACCCATCTTATAATGAATCCTTTCTTATGTGTGCCACAAAATCATAAATCATACATCATTTCATAACCCATGTAATAAAAATGGGAATCTTAAACATCATGACATCATATAACAATTCATATAAGATAAAGGAATTCATGAAAATAATTCCATCACAACGTAATCAAATCAATGTAATAATAGGGATAATAATATAACCCTTTATTATCTTAGATGGAAAATAATTTTGATAAAACACTTGAACTCCATTCTTGAGGAAAATATCCTTTCTTCTTCAAAAACATTTTTCCTTTCATAACATGTCATACAACTTTAAAATAAAAGAAGTTGATTAAAAATAAACTTGAAAATTTGTAAAGGAAGCTTCTTTGAAGAAATGTTTTAAAAATCCATTCATGCCGTATAAGTTAAAAAAAACATTCTTCGTACTTTTGTCGGAAAAGTCAAAAAGTACCTCGTACGAAAAAACGACAAAAGATTCCTTTCATATTCTTTAGTAAAAACTCACCGAAGGTAAAATTGGATGTAAACTATTGTAATTGGATGGAAACAATATTACATATTGAGGGAACATGGATGTGGATGATAAAATATACCCCAGTAAATACTCACGAATAAACAATCCCGGATAAAAATGAGATTGTCATATTTCCCTTACCTTAGGTCCGATTTGCTTTGTACGTGTCCGAAGCTCCTGTATAATGGTTTAAATAATGTCATTGACTTATTACAGAATCATATTCATTGTTATGATATCATATATGGTTCACTTATGACATTATATTACCCGTTCTTTTGTAAATTCCATGTTAAAGAAGCGTTTTGGGTAAAATCGTTTCTTTTATCGTAGGTGTTTTGACTTGTTGTTCTTGACATTATTATTACTTATATCATGATTTACTTACTTCCAGAATATAAAATATGATTTATATATCATATATATTCAGTATATATATATATATATAATAGATAGATAAATGAAATGAAAAACACCGTTCATGGAGATGGTAGTCCGTACGTACGCATGAACGCTGTTTTCCTTTCCCTATTGTCTTGAATGGAAGTAAGTAGATGACATACATATATATATATACATAAATCCAGTAGCTTTATAATGTCATATATTTCATTATTATTTCTTATAAATACTTTATAATCATTTTTAAATGGTTAACATGGAGAATGAATCTCATCGCGTCGTGGAGACGGTAGTCCGTACGTACGCACGAGCGATGATATCATTTCCATAAATATTGAATTGAATTGGAGTAGATTATACAATATATCAGAATCAATATGATGTTTTAATAACTATGTATAGTTATTCTTTACACCATTATACCCATCCATGTAAGGTGGTGGTGGAAAATAGATTACACCACGGCGTGGAGACGGTATTCCGTACGTACGCACGCGCGGTGATTTCTTTTTCCGTAGGATAGATAGATGGTGAAATAGGGTTGTTTCATAATTATAATAACATATCAGTATATGAGTGATACTGATGTTATTACTTCATAATTAAACAACCTAAGAAGAATAAGTGGAAGAAGAAATAAAGATGAAAGAATTGGTAATGGTAATTACCTCTTCTTTGAAGCGCCTTTTGGAGACCTCCTCTTAGGGAACTAAAATTGGTCTTTCAGGAAGACCAGAACCTCTAGGATGTTTCTATGGAAGTGGAGAAGAGATTTTGGCAGGGGTTGGCCGAGCTTGAGTGCTCAAATTGGTGTGAGGAGGAGGGGGAGGAGGTGCCCTTTTATAAGGGAGGAGAGGGGCACCTTAGGAATATCTCAAAATATTATTTTATATTAAAATCAAAATCGGTTTATAATGGTTCCAAAGGGTCTTATTTCGAAGATAAAGTGGGGATGGGTCGAAATCCTATCATCCAATAGGATTTAGACAAGTTTAGGGTATTATTTTAACCTTATCAATTAGATTTAACCCTAAGTTAAATAATTTAACTTTTACCGTGTCTTTTTGTTTTCTTACACTATATGGTTAATAAACTTACTATAACATGCCAAACGAACCCCAAATTGTTTATTATTAATATATATATCCTTATCTAAGTCATTTGGCCGAACCTTATATTTTTAGGAATAAAATAACAATTAATAATATAATATTTTATTTAAAAACTATTTTGTGTCAATTTTGACACTATTTGATATATGATTTTTGTGAAAGTCATAACAGAATTATATGTTCGAACCAAGTTTATTAAATCAACACTAATATATAATAGTAACCTATAAAATTAGTGTAATTCATAAAAAGTCTCAAATTACATTCAGTTTGGTGTTTATAACATCAATTATGTCAATATTTCATTAATAAGATAATTACTGCATCATCTTTGTGTCATAAATAAATTAAATTATTTGATGTCTAAAAATTACAAATAAAATACCATTATGTAGGAAATCTTTTTAGATTTCTAATGAATATTTACAATCTAATTGAACTTATGTATAACCCTATATTAAAAATGTTTTAGTAAATAACCTTTGATTTTAACTCTTTTAACTCTTCTTTGAATTAAATAATAATAAATGTCCTAATCTAATCCAAGTGGGCCTAAATGATAATATATTACACTTAAGGTTGTTTTTGGTCGAGATACACTTGTCCAATAGAATTAGGACATGTGTTAGGGTAATATTAATATCAATCTTACCCTTAATTACCCTATTTACTTTTAACCGTGGTAAATAAAAGTAAAAAGTTACTATTCACCAAAAATTATTTTCATCTCATTGAACCACATTTTACTTACTGACATCAACCGTGTCTCTCGGATTTTTGAAATTTCATTCACATAAGCGGTAAAATTAAGTTTTATGAAAAATTCAGTTTTTTAACTACCACTTAGTAGTTTCACTATTCATCAAAAAATGAAGGTTTTCAGAAAAATGCCAAAATTTCATCCTAAGCTATATTTCATATTCTGAATTAAAAAATGATGTCTATTTTACCAAATTCATAACATAGAATTTGCATTAATTAATTTTATAATTAAATCTCGCTGTTAAAACAAATAGCGTGTTTTTACGAAACAATATCTATCAAAAGATTGACACTTGTTTATGTCTGGTTTAAATGTGAAATTACATCCAATGACCAACATTGTATTAAATTGTAAAAATATATTCTAAATATACTTTAAAACCACTCAAATTAATAATTTATCACTATTAATTATTTCGATTAAGAAAGTTGTTTTTAATTATAATTTAGTAATTTTCACTATTCATCAGAATATGAAAGTTATCCGAAAAGTACCAAAATTTCACCATAGGCTAAATTCGATACTCCGAATCCAAAAATGAAGTTCATTTTGAAAAATAAGATTTACAGAGTTTTAAAAAGTGGTTATTACTATTCATAACAGCTAGTTTTAATAATATTTTAATAGCATATCGTTGTTTAGTGAAACTCGGTATTGCGTATTACACACGCTATCGAGGAAGGTGGTGATTGCGTGTAATGCAAGGCAAGTCAAGGGTGAGTGTTGTGCAAGCTCCTTTTGGTGTAGCGTACAACACAAGACTTTAATAAAATTAAAAATAATATTTTTTTATAAAATCTTGGGCTGTTACATTCTACCCCCCTTAAAATGAATTTCGCCCTCGAAATTCGTCGGGGTTATAAATGGTTTACTATTCGAAAGTTTCTTTAATAGAAACCCACATCGTAAAAAGGAATATCAAAACCAATCTTTAAAAACAAAAGTATGAAAAGTAACGGTTACCCAAATAAACTAATCATTGGGTTTCCACATAGGTGAAAATATGGATATGGAAGAGAAATCTAACCATCATGTTCTGATGGAGAGTGGTAGAGAACATGGCTATGGAAAAGCCAATAATCACAAATCCATAAATTTGTGACGATCTAAGGTACCATACGATTCATCAGGTATAAGATCACTAGGACAACATTTTTGGTTTTCAAGATCATTTCCCTAAAGTTGATAATTTGAATTGGAATAAATACTTTCTTTATTTTGGTACAATCTCACTATTGTTCGTGCCTAGAACAATTTCCACTTCATCTCTTAAATAAATGAAGTTGAATTTGTTATTCGTGAAGTGTTAGCAAATCATGTGATAGAATGACGGGTCATTCCATCTGTCTCAAATAAAAGGCTAGCAAAAATTATATACATAAGTCGATCTATAATGAGATTAATCATATATAGTTCCTAAAATGGACTTATACTTCATATATCATACTGCTTAATATAATAAAACTAGTTTCTACTAAATAGGGACTTCCTGTAGGCCAGTGGTAGGCGATAAAGGCCAGTCGCACTTCGGTTGTGGGTTCTATTCCCACAGCCTTGTCCGAAGCGATGGGTTGTCGCCCGTCCTGCAGGTTGTCCTTTTTCTAAAACTATATTACTATAACATCCCATCAATAATATCGAAAAAACTTCTATCCTTAAACAATACTAACTTATGTCCAACATAATCCATTCCAATCTTTAGTCCTATCCATAATACTGCAGTCCATTCTCATAACATAGTGAAAACGATTACCAGAGATTTAATACCATCGTCAATTCCCATATATCATAAGATATGTTTTTTTGGTTACATTCCAAACATTCAAAGTCCTTAATCATGTATTCTCTTGAATACCTTTGTGAAAACATGAATGCAGTTAAAAGTTAACACCTTCCACATACTAAAATCCTCAAAATTCTATATACTCAAACCATGATATCACTTAGTCCTTATATCAATCATGAGCTCATGAATACAATCAAACATCTCATTATCGTCTTATCCCTTCATTATGCACATATCATCTACATTCCAAAAATATCTGAATAACCTTTCATGGATACTTGTACCATTAATCATATACTTTCAAAACTCAAGGAAAGACAACAGTGTAACAATCCTTAGATGTCTTTTTATTCCATAGTACCATGAGATTACTTATACAACATTACACGTGATAAACATGTAATCATTCCACTACATTCTTAAACCATTGACCTAGCTTCAACAATTCTTTCATCTCACATATCATTTGTAGTCTCATCATCATCATCCACATAAATACTACCCATATGACCATACTGATTCTCTTCATGAGTCTTTCCCTTAGGGCATTTGTTTGCATAATGCCCATACATTCCACATTTAAAACACTTAACAATTTTTGATGTCGTAGCAATACCATTATCCTCATCCATGGTGTTAACCGAACCTTTTCCTTTGCACTTACTTGCTTTGTGTCCTTCTTTTCCACACCCAAAGCATCTTCCAGTTCCCTTGAAACATTCTCCTTGATGCCTCTTCCCACATGATTTACATAGGGGAAATTGAACTTTCTTTCCTCTATGATCATCATGAAACTCCATCTGTCTCTTATTAGCCGAGTCAGGAAACTTACCAAATTTTACATTATTGATCATATTATGAGATTGCTGATTCGGCATAATAATGATCTTTGGACTTCAAAATCCCATTTCATTTGGTTTCTCATGAAGAATATCATTCCATTGTCCATAATATCCTCCATTATCGTGAATCATCTTGTTTCCAGCCATTTTCTAAAACCCAAAATGAATAGTGTGAGAGGCAAAAATCATGCTAGGGAAAACAACATAATAAAGGGGGAGTACCTTCAATATATAACATCTTAGGTTTAATTCTATGATCGTTAGCGTATTTCTAGTACTATAACTTATACGTCTACTTAACCTTAGGGACATCCCTAGACATACCGTAGAAATATCTCTAGGGATCTCACTAACGTTTTCGCATCCTAGTTTCCAAAGGTTGACTAAACCTTTCCTCTGATACCAACTATAGAGACCCGTATCTTGACGTACATTGACATTACATTACTTTTTCGGAATACATAGTACATTACAAAAACACACACACAAGGACCGTAATAGTTTAGTGTCTTTGGAAACTCGGACTATAATCTTCTAATCGTGGTGAAAGATCTTCAAAATCTCCCATAAAGATCTCCCTTTTTTTTACCTAAAACCTTTCTTTATATCCTGGGGAAAAGAAAACATAAAAGGGTGAGCTCAAATGCTCAGTAAGGGTAAACAAAATAAATATCAATCACATCATATTCATAAGAACATAACATTTTGGAAATCATAACCTGCAAAAGAGAGCATAATTTCATAATCATGGGATAAATCATGGCAGTGAAAAAGTAATCCCAATAATCATAACTTAAAACATGAAACTTTGTGGCAGACACACATAATCATAGAGAATCTAATTTATCTTATGTATAACCCTATATTAAAAGTGTTTTAGTAAATAAACTTTGATTTTAACTCTTTTAACTCTTCTTTGAATTAAATAATAATAAATGTCCTAATCTAATCCAAGTGGGCCTAAATGATAATATTTTACACTTAAGGTTGTTTTTGGTCAAGATACATTTGTCCAATAGAATTAGGACATGTGTTAGGGTAATATTAATATCATTCTTACCCTTAATTACCCTATTTACTTTTAACCGTGGTAAATAAAAGTAAAAAGTTACTATTCACCAAAAATTATTTTCATCTCATTGAACCACATTTTACTTACTGACATCAACCGTGTCTCTCGGATTTTTGAAATTCCATTCACAGAAGCGGTAAAATTATGTTTTATGAAAAATTCAGTTTTTTAACTACCACTTAGTAGTTTCACTATTCATCAAAAAATGAAGGTTTTCAGAAAAATGCCAAAATTTCATCCTAAGCTATATTTCATATTCCGAATTCAAAAATGAAGTCTATTTTACCAAATTCATAACATAGAAGTTGCATTAATTAATTTTATAATTAAATCCTGCTGTTAAAACAAATAGCGTGTTTTTAAGAAACAATATCTATCAAAAGATTGACACTTGTTTATGTCTGGTTTAAATGTGAAATTACATCCAATGACCGACATTGTATTAAATTGTAAAAATATATTCTAAATATACTTTAAAACCACTCAAATTAATAATTTATCACTATTAATTATTTCGATTAAAAAAGTTGTTTTTAATTATAATTTAGTAATTTTCACTATTCATCAGAATATGAAAGTTATCCGAAAAGTACCAAAATTTCACCTTAGGCTAAATTCGATACTCCGAATCCAAAAATGAAGTTCATTTTGAAAAATAAGATTTACAGAGTTTTAAAAAGTGGTTATTACTATTCATAACGGCTAGTTTTAATAATATTTTAATAGCATATCGTTGTTTAGTGAAACTCGGTATTGCGTATTACACACGCTATCGAGGAAGTTCGTGATTGCGTGTAATGCAAGGCAAGTCAAGGATGCGTGTTGTGCAAGCTCCTTTTGGTGTAGCGTACAACACAAGACTTTAATAAAATTAAAAGGAATATTTTTTTATAAAATCTTGGGCTGTTACATTATACCCCCCTTAAAATGAATTTCGCCCTCGAAATTCGTCGGGGTTATAAATGGTTTACTATTCGAAAGTTTCTTTAATAGAAACCCACATCGTAAAAAGGAATATCAAAACCAATCTTTAAAAACAAAAGTATGAAACGTAACGGTTACCCAAATAAACTAATCATTGGGTTTCCACATAGGTGAAAATATGGATATGGAAGAGAAATCTAACCATCATGTTCTGATGGAGAGTGGTAGAGAACATGGCTATGGAAAAGCCAATAATCACAAATCCATAAATTTGTGACGATCTAAGGTACCATCTGATTCATCAGGTATAAGATCACTAGGACAACATTTTTGGTTTTCAAGATCATTTCCCTAAAGTTGAAAATTTGAATTGGAATAAATACTTTCTTTATTTTGGTACAATCTCACTATTGTTCGTGACTAGAAAAATTTCCACTTCATCTCTTAAATAAATGAAGTTGAATTTGTTATTCGTGAAGTGTTAGCAGATCATGTGATAGAATGACGGGTCATTCCATCTGTCTCAAATAAAAGGCTAGCAAAAATTATATAAATATGTCGATCTATAGTGAGATTAATCATATATAGTTCCTAAAATGGACTTATACTTCATATATCATACTGCTTAATATAATAAAACTAGTTTCTACTAAACAGGGACTTCCTGTAGGCCAGTGGTAGGCGATAAAGGCCAGTCGCACTTCGGTTGTGGGTTCGATTCCCACAGCCTTGTCCGAAGCGATGGGCTGTCGCCCGTCCTGCAGGTTGTCCTTTTTCTAAAACTATATTACTATAACATCCCATCAATAATATTGAAAAAACTTCTATCCTTAAACAATACTAACTTATTTCCAACATAATCCATTCCAATCTTTAGTCCTATCCATAATACTGCAGTCCATTCTCATAACATAGTGAAAACGATTACCAGAGATTTAATACCATCGTCAATTCCCATATATCATAAGATAAGTTTTGTTGGTTACATTCCAAACATTCAAAGTCCTTAATCATGTATTCTCTTGAATACCTTTGTGAAAACATGAATGCAGTTAAAAGTTAACACCTTCCACATACTAAAATCCTCAAAATTCTATATACTCAAACCATGATATCACTTAGTCCTTATATCAATCATGAGCTCATGAATACAATCAAACATCTCATTATCGTCTTATCCCTTCATTATGCACATATCATCTACATTCCCAAAATATCTGAATAACCTTTCATGGATACTTGTACCATTAATCATATACTTTCAAAACTCAAGGAAAGACAACAGTGTAACAATCCTTAGATGTCTTTTTATTCCATAGTACCATGAGATTACTTATACAACATTACACGTGATAAACATGTAATCATTCCACTACATTCTTAAACCATTGACCGAGCTTCAACAATTCTTTCATCTCACATATCATTTGTAGTCTCATCATCATCATCCACATAAATACTACCCATATGACCATACTGATTCTCTTCATGAGTCTTTCCCTTAGGGAATTTGTTTGCATAATGCCCATACATTCCACATTTAAAACACTTAACCATTTTTGATGTCGTAGCAATACCATTATCCTCATCCATGGTGTTAACCGAACCTTTTCCTTTGCACTTACTTGCTTTGTGTCCTTCTTTTCCACACCCAAAGCATCTTCCAGTTCCCTTGAAACATTCTCCTTGATGCCTCTTCCCACATGATTTACATAGGGGAAATTGAACATTCTTTCCTCTATGATCATCATGAAACTCCATCTTTCTCTTATTAGCCGAGTCAGGAAACTTACCAAATTTTACTTTATTGATCATATTATGAGATTGCTGATTCGGCATAATAATGATCTTTGGACTTCCAAATCCCATTTCATTTGGTTGCTCATAAAGAATATCATTCCATTGTCCATCATATCCTCCATTATCGTGAATCATCTTGTTTCCAGCCATTTTCTAAAACCCAAAATTTTACCGCTTCTGTGAATGGAATTTCAAAAATCCGACAGACACGGTTGATATCAGTAAGTAAAATGTTGTTCAATGAGATAAAAATAATTTTTTGGTGAATAGTAACTTTTTACTTTTTTTTACCGCGGTTAATAGTAAATAGGGTATCTAAGGGTAAATATGATATTACTATTACCCTAACACATGTCCTAATTCTATTGGACAAGTGTAATTCGACCAAAAACAAACATAGGAATAAAATATGACCATTTAGGCCCACTTGGATTAGATTAGAACATTTATTATTAATTTATTTAAAGAAGGGTTAAAATAGTTAAAATCAAAGTTTAATAAGTAAATCATTTATAATATGGGGTTATACATAAGATAAATTCGATTGTAAATATTCATTAGAAAGCTAAAAAGATTTCCTACATGATGGTATTTTATTTGTAATTTTAGACATCAAATAATTTAATTTATTTATGACACAACGATGATGCAGTAATTACCCTTTTAAGGAAATATTAACATAATTGATGTTATAAATACTCAAATGAATGTAATTTGAGACTTTCTATGAATTCCACTAATTTTCTAGGTTACTATGATATATTAGTGTTGATTTAATCAACTTTTTTCGAACATATAATTCTGTTATGACTTTCACAAAAATCATATATCAAATAGTGTCAAAATTGACACAAAATAGTTTGTAAATCAAATATTATATTATTAATTGTTATTTTATTCCTAAAAATCTATGGTTCGTCAAAATTACATAGATAAGGATATATTTATTAATAATAAACAATTTGGGGTTCTTTTGGCATGTTATAGTATGTTTATTAACCATATAGTGTAAGAAAACAAAAAGACACGGTAAAAGTTAAATTATTTAACCTAGAGTTAAATCTAATTGATAAGCTTAAAATAATAACCTAAACTTGTCTAAATTCTATTGGTTGATAGGATTGCGACCCATCCCCACTTTAGCTTCGAAATAAGACCCTTTGGAACCATTATAAACCGATTTTTACTTTAATATAAAATAATATTTTGAGATATTCCTAAGGTGCCCCTCTCCTCCCTTATAAAAGGGCACCTCCTCCCCCTCCTCCTCACACCAATTTGAGCACTCAAGCTCGGCCAACCCCTGCCAAAATCTCTTCTCCACTTCCCTAGAATAATCCTAGAGGTCCTGGTCTTCTTCAAAGACCAATCATAGTTCCCTAAGTGGAGGATTCAAAGAAGCGTTCCAAAGAAGAGGTAATATCCAAACCGAACTTTTCAATTTCTTTCTTCTTCAACTTCTTCTTCTTTAGTTTTTTCATAACAAAGTAATAACATCAGTATCACTCATATACTGATATGTTATTTTAAGTATGAAACAACCCTATTTCACCATCTATCCATCCTACGGAAAAAGAAATCACCACGCGTGCGTACGTACGGAATACCGTCTCCACGCCGTGGTGTAATCTATTTTCCACCACCACCTTACATGGATGGGTATAATGGTGTAAAGAATAACTATACATAGTTATTAAAACATCATATTTATTCTGATATATTGTATAATCCACTCCAATTCAATTCAATATTTATGGAAATGATATCATCGCTCGTGCGTACGTACGGACTACCGTCTCCACGACGCGAAGAGATTCATTCTCCATGTTAACCATTTAAGAATGATTATAAAGTATATATAAGAAATAATAATGAAATAAATGACATTATAAATCTACTGGATTTATGTATATATATATATATGTATGTCATCTACTTACTTCCATTCAAGACAATAGGGAAAGGAAAACAGCGTTCATGCGTACGTACGGACTACCGTCTCCATGAACGGTGTTTTTCATTTCATTTATCTATCTATTATATATATATATATACTGAATATATATGATATATAAATCATATTTTATATTCTTGAAGTAAGTAAATCATGATATAAGTAATAATAATGTCAAGAACAACAAGTCAAAACACCTACGATAAAAGAAACGATTTTACCCAAAACGCTTCTTTATCATGGAATTTACAAAAGAACGGGTAATATAATGTCATAAGTGAACCATATATGATATCATAACAATGAATATGATTCTGTAATAAGTCAATGACATTATTTAAACCATTATACAGGAGCTTCGGACACGTACAAAGAAAATCGGACCTAAGGTAAGGGAAATATCACAATCTCATTTTTATCCGGGATTGTTTATTCGTGAGTATTTACTGGGGTATATTTTATCATCCACATCAATGTTCCCTCAATATGTAATATTGTTTCCATCCACTTACAATATTTTAAATCCAATTTTACCTTCGGTGAATTTTTAGTAAAGAATATGAAAGGAATCTTTTGTCGTTTTTTCGTACGAGGTACTTTTTGACTTTTCCGACAAAAGTACGAAGAATGTTTTTTTAACTTATACGGCATGAATGGATTTTTAAAACATTATTTCCAAGAAGCTTCCTTTACAAGTTTTAAAGTTTATTTTCAATTATCTTCTTGTATTTTAAAGTTGTATGACATGTTATGAAACGAAAAATGATTTTGAAGAAGAAAGGATATTTTCTTCAAGAATGGAGTTCAAGTGTTTTATCAAAATTATTTTCCATCTAAGAAAATAAAGGGTTCTGTTTTTATCCCTATTATTACCTTGATTTGATCATGTTATGATGGAATTATTTTTATGAATTCCTTTATCTTATATGAATTGATTTATGATGTCATGATGTTTCAAGAATCCCATTTTTGTTACATGTGTTATGCGATGATGTATGTTTTATGATTATGTGGAACACATAAGAAAGGATTCATTATAAGATGGGTGGGACCTATATCTCCCTCCAATGCATTGGGTAAAGATTTTATATCTCATGAGATAGACATGGCTGGAATGGTAGGTTATACCGGTTCAGTGAAACAGGACTGAAACGAGGGTTACTCGATTCAGAAAGGGACTTTGTCCACTAAGATAGTCTTGGCAATTAGTCTTGACTAACAAGAAATGATTCTCTATGATTATGTGTGTATGCCACAAAGTTTCATGTTTTAAGTTATGATTATTGGGATTACATTTCACTGCCATGATTTATCCCATGTTATGAAATTATGCTCTCTTTTACAGGTTATGATTTCCAAAATGTTATGTTCTTATGAATATTATGTGATTGATATTTCTTTTGTTTACCCTTACTGAGCATTTGAGCTCACCCTTTTATGTTTTCTTTTCCCCAGGATATAAAGAAAGGTTTTAGGTAAAAAAAAGGGAAGATCTTTATGGGAGATATTGAAGATCTTTCACCACGATTAGAAGATTACGTTCCGAGTTTCCAAAGACACTAAACTATTACGATTCTTGTGTGTGTGTTTTTTGTTATGTACTATGTATTCCGCAAAAGTAATGTAAAGTCAATGTACGTCAGGCTACGGGTCTCTACAGTTGGTATCAGAGGAAAGGTTTAGTCAACCATTGGAAACTAGGATGTGAAAACGTTAGTGAGATCCCTAGAGATATTTCTAAGGTATGTCTAGGGATGTCTCTAAGGTTAAGTATACGTATAGGTTATAGTCCTAGAATTGCTCTAACGATCTTAGAATTTAACCTAAGATGTTAGATATTGAGGTTACTACCCCTTTATTATGTTGTTTTCCCTAGCATGATTTTTGCCTCTCACACTATTCTTTTGGGGTTTTAGACGATGGCTGGAACCCGAAGGAACCGTGTTGATCAATGCAATGGACAATGCAATGATAATCCCCCTGAGCAACCAAACGATATGGGAGCTGGAATGAAAAATCTTGTAGCCATGCTCACACGACATTCTCAAGCTATGAATCATACAGGACTTCCAAACGAGCAAAGGAAGGAGCAACATTCTGTTGAATCCTTCATGAGGCAGCATCCGCCTTCTTTCAGTGGGTCTACTGATCCATTAGTTTCTGAACAATGGATTAGTACTACTGAAAAGATATTTTCAGTTCTTCAATGTTCTAAACATGATAAAGTCATCTTAGCAGTATATCGTTTGGAAGGTGAAGCTGATAAATGGTGGAATCTTATCAAGAATACGAGGCAGAGAGATGAAATTGATTCCATGGAATGGGACGAGTTCATGAACTTGTTTTTCAGTAAGTACATCCCTCGTATTCTTCGAACGAAGATGGAGAAAGAGTTTCTTGAACTGAAGCAAAGGGATGATGAATCTGTTGGTACCTATGAAGAAAATTCTACAAGACTTGCAAGGTACGCTTCTGGTATTATTATCCAACCTGAGAGTAAGATCGATCGATTCTTTAGTGGCTTAAAACCAAGTCTTCAAAGGGCGTTAGCCATAAGGGACTTCAATAGCTACGAGGAAATCGTTCGATGTGCTCTCAATGTCGAGATGGAGATTGGAGTAACCCATCAGTCACATGGGTTTGATAAGAAGAGGAAGATGGAATTCAAAGAAAAATCTAAAGAGCACACGGAAAAGAAGATGATATTTTCCTTATGCTCAAAGTGTGGAAAGAAACATGGAGGGGGTTGTCTTAAATGGACAAGTAAATGTTTTAAATGTGGAAAAGAAGGTCATCAGGAATTTGAATGCCGTGATAATGGGAAGAAGATGTCTAATGACGCAAACAAAGGAAGGGATACACAGAATGAACCTACTACACTTCAATGATTCAAGTGCAAGGAGATGGGGCGTTATGCCAATCAATGCCCAAATCCAAGGGTTGATGATGATGGTCGACGTCAACAAACTCTTAAGGCTAAAGACAAAGGAAAGTCACATGCAATTTCTATCAGCGATGTGGAGTACGATAACGATGTGGTGAAAGGTACAATTACCATCCACTCTAAAGTAGAAAATGTTTTATTTGATTCTGGATCTACCCACTCTTTTATTTCTGAAAAATTTTCTAAGGGTATAACCGTATTACCTCAACAATTAGATGTTGAGTTAGCTGTGACAACACCTAATGGCACATCAATCGCATCAAAAGTTTATAATTCTTCTCCGATCGAAGTTTGTGGGAAAGTGCTTCCTGCAAATCTTGTGATCCTTCCTTTAATGGAATTTGATGTGATTCTTGGCATGGATTGGCTTTCTCTACATGGAGCTCATATCAATTGCCAAAGAAGGGAAGTCACATTTCATATTCCAGATCAATCTACGATCGTATATCAATGCAAGGATGAACATAACCTTCCAGTGGAAATTTCTTCCATCTTATGGGTATTGATTCCACTAAATGAAGGTTATTTATCTCAAATGGTTGGTGAGAAACTCACGATTAAGAATATGCCCATTGTACGGGAGTTTGATGAGGTCTTTCCGGAGGAATTACCGGGTCTTCCACCAAATCGTGAAGTTGAGTTTTCAATAGAACTCGTACTGGGTGCTTTACCTATTTCAAAGACACCTTATAGAATGTAACCAATTGAGTTGCAGGAATTGAAGAAGAAACTCCAAGAGAATCTTGATAAGGGATTCATACGCCCTAGTGCGTCACCTTGGGGAGCACCTGTTCTATTTGTTAAGAAGAAAGATGGATCAATGAGACTCTGCATTGATTATCGAGAACTTAACAAGATCACTATCAAGAACAAATATCCTCTCCCACGCATTGATGACTTATTTGACCAACTACGCGGAGCTCAATACTTTTCCAAGATTGATCTTCGTTCAGGGTATCATCAATTAAGGGTCAAAAGGGAGGATATACCAAAGACAGCTTTCCGTACAAGGTATGGACACTATGAATTTATAGTGATGCCATTTGGTCTTACTAATGCCCCTGCTATCTTCATGGATCTAATGAATAGAGTCTTTAGAGACTATCTTGATCAATTTGTGGTAGTCTTTATAGACGATATTCTTGTCTATTCAAAGGGCAAGGAAGAGCATGAAGATCAATTGAGAATTATATTGAAGACCCTGAGAAAGGAGAAGCTTTATGCCAAATTTACCAAGTGTGAATTTTGGCTTCAAAAAGTTGCATTTTTGGGTCACATAATCTCAAAAGAGGGGATATCTGTGGATCCAGCAAAAACAGAGGTTATCGAAAGATGGTCGAGACCAACAACAGTAACTGAGATTCGAAGTTTTCTTGGTTTGGCTGGATATTATCGACGTTTTGTAAAAGATTTTTCACGATTATCTAATCCACTCACCAAGTTGACTCGAAAAGGAGTTAAGTTTGTCTGGACAGAGGAATGTGAAGAGAATTTCAAGGAGTTGAAAAGAAGGATATCCAGTGCACCTGTGCTCACACTGCCTTGTAGTGGAGAAAGGTTTGTGATCTACAGTGATTCATCCAAGAAGGGATTGGGGTGTGTTCTTATGCAAAATGATATGGTGATAGCTTATGCCTCACGACAGTTGAAAATCCATGAGCAAAATTACCCAACACATGATTTGGAGTTGGTTGCGGTAATCTTTGCATTAAAGATTTGGAGGCATTACCTTTATGGTGAAAGGTGTGATATTTATACTGATCATAAAATTTTAAAGTATATTTTCACACAAAAGGAGTTGAATATGCGTCAAAGAAGATGGTTGGAGCTGATTAAGGATTATGACGGCTCAATCCATTACCACCCTGGGAAAGCAAACAAGGTGGCAGATGCATTAAGTCGACAAGACCATGCTAGTTTATCCATGATGAGGATCACAAAAGATCCAATATTTATGGATTTACAAAGGATGGATCTTGGAATTATAATGGAAGGGGGAAAATCTTATCTTTCTCAAATGAATGTTCAACCATCTATACATGTGAAGATTAAAGAGGCACAGAAAAAAGATGTCGAGTTTCAAAAGAAGGTGAGAAATGTTCCTGAATTCAACCTTGATTGTGATGGGATAATAAAGTTCAGGAATCGGGTTTGTGTTCCTCCCATCCCCGAATTAAAGAAGGAGCTGCTGGATGAGGCTCATAGTTCTTCATTCTCTATTCATCCTGGAAGCACGAAGATGTATAGGGACCTGAAAGAGTACTTCTGGTGGGATGGCATGAAAAGAGATGTTGCTGAATATGTCTCTCGATGCTTGGTTTGTCAACAAGTTAAAGCTGAGAGACAGAAGTCTAAGGGGATGTTACAACCATTACCCATACCCGAATGGAAATGGGAAAACATCACTATGGACTTTGTCACAAGACTTCCTAAAACATCCAAAGGCAATAATGCTATCTGGGTTATAGTTCATCGTCTTACAAAGTCTGCACACTTCATTCCTATTAGAGAGGATTTCTCTCTAGATTAGCTTGCCATGATATATGTAAAGGAAGTGGTAAGATTGCATGGAGTACCACTTTCTATTATATCTGATCGGGATCCGAGATTTACCTCGAAGTTCTGGAGAAGTCTTCAGAATACTCTGGATACAGAGTTGAGTTTCAGCACTGCTTATCATCCCCAGACAGACGGTCAGACTGAGAGAACAATTCAAACCCTAGAAGATATGCTGAGAGCTTGCTCTATAGATTTCAAAGGAGGTTGGGATCAACACCTACCTTTGGTGGAATTTTCTTATAATAATAGCTTTCACTCCAGTATCAGATGGCTCCTTATGAAGATCTCTATGGAAAGAAATGCAGGACTCCCACTTGCTGGAATGAAGTTGGGGAAAGAAAGCTATTAGGACCTGATCTCGTTGATGAAATGGCAGAAAAGGTCAGATATATTCAACAACACATAAAAGCAGCTCAGAGTCGACAGAAAAGTTATGCCGACAACCGAAGAAAAGACCTAGAGTTTGAAGTGGGTGATAAAGTGTTCTTACGAATATCTCCCTGGAAGAGGGTTATGAGGTTTGGAAAGAAGGGGAAGTTGAGCCCTAGATATATCGGTCCTTTCGAAATACTGGATCGTGTTGGGAAGGTAGGTTACTGATTGGCACTTCCACCGAATCTCTCTCAAGTTCACGATGTGTTCCACGTATCTCTCCTGAGAAAGTACATACCAGATCCTTCACATGTACTCAGCTCGGAAGTGGTACCACTGGAGCAAGATCTTTCTTATGAAGAACAGCCGATAGAGATTCTGGATCCTAGTAAAAAAGTCCTACGAAACAAGACCACTCGATTAGTGAATGTTTTATGGAGGAACCACCAGCTTGAAGAAGCTACATGGGAGCTTGAGGATATGATGAGGGAGAAGTATTCTCATCTGTTTGTTACAAAGTGACGAATTTCGAGGGCGAAATTCTTTTTAAGGGGGGTAGAATGTAACACCCGAGACTTTTATGTTATATAAACCATCAAAGGAATCTTTTTCTACACAACACTTGATTGTCTTGCTTTACATGCAATCGCGACCTTCCTCGATAGCTTGCGTCGTACGCAATACCGAGTTTCACTAAACAACAATAAGCTATTAAAACTAGCCGTTATGAATAGTAATAATCACTTTTTGAAATTTTATAAATTTTATTTTTCAAAATGGACTTCATTTTTGGACTCAGAATATCGAAATTATCCTAGGGTGAAATTTTGGAATTTTTCTGAAAACTTTCAATTTTTGATGAATAGTGAAACCACTAAGTGGTAGGTTAAAAACTGAATTTTGCATAAAACTTAATTTTACCGCTTCTGTGAATGGAATTTTGAAAATCCGACAGACATGGTTGATATCAGTAAGTAAAATGTGGTTCAATGAGATAAAAATAATTTTTTCTTGAATAGTAACTTTTTACTTTTTTTACCGCGGTTAATAGTAAATAGGGTAACTAAGGGTAAATATGATATTATTATTACCCTAACACATGTCCTAATTCTATTGGACAAGTGTAATTCGACCACAAACAAACTTAGGAATAGAATATGACCATTTAGGCCCACTTGGATTAGATTAGGACATTTATTATTAATTTATTTAAAGAAGGGTTAAAATAGTTAAAATCAAAGTTTAATAAGTAAATCATTTATAATATGGGGTTATACATAAGATAAATTCGATTGTAAATATTCATTAGAAAGCTAAAAATATTTCCTACTTGATGGTATTTTATTTGTAATTTTTAGACATCAAATAATTTAATTTATTTATGACACAACGATGATGCAGTAATTACCCTTTTAAGGAAATATTAACATAATTGATGTTATAAATACTCAAATGAATGTAATTTTAGACTTTTTATGAATTACACTAATTTTCTAGGTTACTATGATATATTAGTGTTGATTTAATCAACTTGTTTCGAACATATAATTCTGTTATGACTTTCAAACAAATCATATATCCAATAGTGTCAAAATTGACACAAAATAGTTTGTAAATCAAATATTATATTATTAATTGTTATTTTATTCCTAAAAATCTAAGGTTCGTCAAAATGACTTAGATAAGGATATATGTATTAATAATAAACAATTTGGGGTTCTTTTGGCATGTTATAGTAAGTGTATTAACCATATAGTGTAAGAAAACAAAAAGACACGGTAAAAGTTAAATTATTTAACTTAGAGTTAAATCTAATTGATAAGGTTAAAATAATAACCTAAACTTGTCCAAATTCTATTGGTTGATAGGATTTCTACCCATCCCCACTTTAGCTTCGAAATAAGACCCTTTGGAACCATTATAAACCGATTTTTACTTTAATATAAAATAATATTTTGAGATATTCCTAAGGTGCCCCTCTCCTCCCTTATAAAAGGGCACCTCCTCCCCCTCCTCCTCACACCAATTTGAGCACTCAAGCGCGGCCAACCCCTGCCAAAATCTCTTTTCCACTTCCCTAGAATAATCCTAGAGGTCCTGGTCTTCTTCAAAGACCAATCATAGTTCCCTAAGTGGAGAATTCAAAGAAGCGTTCCAAAGAAGAGGTAATATCCAAACCGAACTTTTCAATTTCTTTCTTCTTCAACTTCTTCTTCTTTAGTTGTTTCATAACAAAGTAATAACATCAGTATCACTCATATACGGATATGTTATTTTAATTATGAAACAACCCTATTTCACCATCTATCCATCCTACGGAAAAAGAAATCACCACGCGTGCGTACGTACGGAATACCGTCTCCACGCCGTGGTGTAATCTATTTTCCACCACCACCTTACATGGATGGGTATAATGGTGTAAAGAATAACTATACATAGTTATTAAAACATCATATGGATTCTGATATATTGTATAATCCACTCCAATTCAATTCAATATTTATGGAAATGATATCATCGCTCGTGCGTACGTACGGACTACCGTCTCCATGACGCGATGAGATTCATTCTCCATGTTAACCATTTAAGAATGATTATAAAGTATATATAAGAAATAATAATGAAATATATGAAATTATAAAGCTACTGGATTTATGTATATATATATATATGTATGTCATCTACTTACTTCCATTCAAGACAATAGGGAAAGGAAAACAGCGTTCATGCGTACGTACGGACTACCGTCTCCATGAACGGTGTTTTTCATTTCATTTATCTATCTATTATATATATATATATATACTGAATATATATGATATATAAATCATATTTTATATTCTTGATGTAAGTAAATCATGATATAAGTAATAATAATGTCAAGAACAACAAGTCAAAACACCTACGATAAAAGAAACGATTTTACCCAAAACGCTTCTTTAACATGGAATTTACAAAAGAACGGGTAATATAATGTCATAAGTGAACCATATATGATATCATAACAATGAATATGATTCTGTAATAAGTCAATGACATTATTTAAACCATTATACAGGAGCTTCGGACACGTACAAAGAAAATCGGACCTAAGGTAAGGGAAATATCACAATCTCATTTTTATCCGGGATTGTTTATTCGTGAGTATTTACTGGGGTATATTTTATCATCCACATCCATGTTCCCTCAATATGTAATATTGTTTCCATCCACTTACAATAGTTTAAATCCAATTTTACCTTCGGTGAGTTTTTAGTAAAGAATATGAAAGGAATCATTTGTCATTTTTTCGTACGAGGTACTTTTTGACTTTTCCGACAAAAGTACGAAAAATGTTTTTTTAACTTATACTGCATGAATGGATTTTTAAAACATTATTTCCAAGAAGCTTCCTTTACAAGTTTTAAAGTTTATTTTTAATCAACTTGTTTTATTTTAAAGTTGTATGACATGTTATGAAAGGAAAAATGCTTTTGAAGAAGAAAGGATATTTTCTTCAAGAATGGAGTTCAAGTGTTTTATCAAAATTATTTTCCATCTAAGAAAATAAAGGGTTCTGTTTTTATCCCTATTATTACCTTGATTTGATCATGTTATGATGGAATTATTTTTATGAATTCCTTTATCTTATATGAATTGATTTATGATGTCATGATGTTTCAAGAATCCCATTTTTGTTACATGTGTTATGCGATGATGTATGTTTTATGATTATGTGGCACACATAAGAAAGGATTCATTATAAGATGGTTGGGACCTATATCTCCCTCCAATGCATTGGGTAAAGATTTTATATCTCATGAGATAGACATGGCTGGAATGGTAGGTTATACCGGTTCAGTGAAACAGGACTGAAACGAGGGTTACTCGATTCAGAAAGGGACTTTGTCCACTAAGATAGTCTTGGCAATTAGTCTTGACTAACAAGAAATGATTCTCTATGATTATGTTTGTATGCCACAAAGTTTCATGTTTTAAGTTATGATTATTGGGATTACATTTCACTGCCATGATTTATCCCATGTTATGAAATTATGCTCTCTTTTACAGGTTATGATTTCCAAAATGTTATGTTCTTATGAATATGATGTGATTGATATTTCTTTTTTTTACCCTTACTGAGCATTTGAGCTCACCCTTTTATGTTTTCTTTTCCCCAGGATATAAAGAAAGGTTTTAGGTAAAAAAAGGGAAGATCTTTATGGGAGATATTGAAGATCTTTCACCACGATTAGAAGATTACGTTCCGAGTTTCCAAAGACACTAAACTATTACGATCCTTGTGTGTGTGTTTTTTGTTATGTACTAAGTATTCCGCAAAAGTAATGTAAAGTCAATGTACGTCAGGCTACGGGTCTCTACAGTTGGTATCAGAGGAAATGTTTAGTCAACCTTTGGAAACTAGGATGCGAAAACGTTAGTGAGATCCCTAGAGATATTTCTAAGGTATGTCTAGGGATGTCTCTAAGGTTAAGTATACGTATAGGTTATAGTCCTAGAATTACTCTAACGATCTTAGAATTTAACCTAAGATGTTAGATATTGAGGGTACTACCCCTTTATTATGTTGTTTTCCCTAGCATGATTTTTTTCCTCTCACACTATTCTTTTGGGGTTTTAGACGATGGCTGGAACCCGAAGGAACGGTGTTGATCAATGCAATGGACAATGCAATGATTGTCCCCCTGAGCAACCAAACGATATGGGAGCTGGAATGAAAAACCTTGTAACCATGCTCACACAACATTCTCAAGCTATGAATCATACAGGACTTCCAAACGAGCAAAGGAAGGAGCAACATTCTGTTGAATCCTTCATGAGGCAGCGTCCGCCTTCTTTCAGTGGGTCTACTGATCCATTAGTTGCTGAACAATGGATTAGTACTACTGAAAAGATATTTTCAGTTCTTCAATGTTCTGAACATGATAAAGTCATCTTAGTAGTATATCGTTTGGAAGGTGAAGCTGATCAATGGTGGAATCTTATCAAGAATACGAGGCAAAGAGATGAAATTGATTCCATGGAATGGGACGAGTTCAAGAACTTGTTTTTCAGTAAGTACTTCCCACGTATTCTTCGAACGAAGATGGAGAAAGAGTTTCTTGAACTGAAGCAAAGGGATGATGAATCTGTTGGTACCTATGAAGCAAATTTTACAAGACTTGCAAGGTACGCTTCTGGTATTATTATCCAACCTGAGAGTAAGATCGATCGATTCTTTAGTGGCTTAAAAACCAAGTCTTCGAAGGGCGTTAGCCATAAGGGACTTCAATAGCTACGAGGAAATCGTTCGATGTGCTCTCAAAGTCGAGATGGAGATTGGAGTAACCCATCAGTCACATGGGTTTGATAAGAAGAGGAAGATGGAATTCAAAGAAAAATCTAAAGAGCACACGGAAAAGAAGATGATCTTTTCCTTATGCTCAAAGTGTGGAAAGAAACATGGAGGGGGTTGTCTTAAAGGGACATGTAAATGTCTTAAATGTGGAAAAGAAGGTCATCGGGCATTTGAATGCCGTGATAATGGGAAGAAGATGTCTAATGACGCAAACAAAGGAAGGGATACACAGAATGAACCTACTACACTTCAATGATTCAAGTGCAAGGAGATGGGGCATTATGCCAATCAATGCCCAAATCCAATGGTTGATGATGATGGTCGATGTCAACAAACTCTTAAGGCTAAAGACAAAGGAAAGTCACATGCAATTTCTATCAGCGATGTGGAGTACGATAACGATGTGGTGAAAGGTACACTTACCATCCACTCTAAAGTAGAAAATGTTTTATTTGATTCTGGATCCACCCACTCTTTTATTTCTGAAGACTTTTCTAAGGGTATAACCGTATTACCTCAACAATTAGATGTTGAGTTAGCTGTGACAACACCTAATGGCACATCAATCGCATCAAAGGTTTATAATTCTTCTCCGATCGAAGTTTGTGGGAAAGTGTTTCCTGCAAATCTTGTGATCCTTCCTTTAGTGGAATTTGATGTGATTCTTGGCATGGATTGGCTTTCTCTACATGGAGCTCATATCAATTTCCAAAGAAGGGAAGTCACATTTCATATTCCAGATCAATCTACGATCGTATATCAATGCAAGGATGAACATTACCTTCCAGTGGAAATTTCTTCCATCTTATGGGTATTGATTCCACTAAATGAAGGTTATTTATCTAAAATGGTTGGTGAGAAACTCACGATTAAGAATATGCACATTGTACGGGAGTTTGATGAGGTCTTTCCGGAGGAATTACCGGGTCTTCCACAAAATCGTGAAGTTGAGTTTTCAATAGAACTCGTACCGGGTGCTTTACCTATTTCAAAGACACCTTATAGAATGGCCCCAATTGAGTTTCAAGAATTGAAGAAGCAACTCCAAGAGTATCTTGATAAGGGATTCATACGCCCTAGTGCGTCACCTTGGGGAGAACATGTTCTATTTGTTAAGAAGAAAGATGGATCAATGAGACTCTGCATTGATTATCGAGAACTTAACAAGATCACTATCAAGAACAAATATCCTCTCCCACGCATTGATGACTTATTTGACCAACTACGCGGAGCTCAATACTTTTCCAAGATTGATCTTCGTTCAGGGTATCATCAATTAAGGGTCAAAAGGGAGGATATACCAAAGACGGCTTTCCGTACAAGGTATGGACACTATGAATTTATAGTGATGCCATTTGGTCTTACTAATGCCCCTGCTATCTTCATGGATCTAATGAATAGAGTCTTTAGAGACTATCTTGATCAATTTGTGGTAGTCTTTATAGACGATATTCTTGTCTATTCAAAGAGCATGGAAGAGCATGAAGATCACTTGAGAATTATATTGAAGACCCTGAGAAAGGAGAAGCTTTATGCCAAATTTACCAAGTGTGAATTTTGACTTCAAAAAGTTGCATTTTTGGGTCACATAATCTCAAAAGAGGGGATATCTGTGGATCCAGCAAAAACAGAGGTTATCGAAAGATGGTCGAGACCAACAACAGTAACTGAGATTCGAAGTTTTCTTGGTTTGGCTGGATATTATCGACGTTTTGTAAAAGATTTTTCACGATTATCTAATCCACTCACCAAGTTGACTCGGAAAGGAGTTAAGTTGGTCTGGACAGAGGAATGTGAAGAGAATTTCAAGGAGTTGAAAAGAAGGTTATCCAGTGCACCTGTGCTCACACTGCCTTGTAGTGGAGAAAGGTTTGTGATCTACAGTGATGCATCCAAGAAGGGATTGGGGTGTGTTCTTATGCAAAATGATATGGTGATAGCTTATGCCTCACGACAGTTGAAAATCCATGAGCAAAATTACACAACACATGATTTGGAGTTGGCTGTAGTAATCTTTGCATTAAAGATTTGGAGGCATTACCTTTATGGTGAAAGGTGTGATATTTATACTGATCATAAAAGTTTAAAGTATATTTTCACACAAAAGGAGTTGAATATGCGTCAAAGAAGATGGTTGGAGCTGATTAAGGATTATGACTGCTCAATCCATTACCACCCTGGGAAAGCAAACAAGGTGGCAGATGCATTAAGTCGACAAGACCATTCTAGTTTATCCATGATGAGGATCACAAAAGATCCAATATTTATGGATTTATAAAGGATGGATCTTGGAATTATAATGGAAGGGGAAAAATCTTATCTTTCTCAAATGAATGTTCAACCATCTATACATGTGAAGATTAAAGAGGCACAGAAAAAAGATGTCGAGTTACAAAAGAAGGTGAGAAATGTTCCTTAATTCAACCTTGTTTGTGATGGGATAATAAAGTTCAGGAATCGGGTTTGTGTTCCTCCCATCCCCGAATTAAAGAAGGAGCTGCTGGATGAGTCTCATAGTTCTTCATTCTCTATTCATCCTGGAAGCACCAAGATGTATAGGGACCTGAAAGAGTACTTCTGGTGGGATGGCATGAAAAGAGATGTTGCTGAATATGTCTCTCGATGCTTGGTTTGTCAACAAGTTAAAGCTGAGAGACAGAAGTCTAAGGGGATGTTACAACCATTACCCATACCCGAATGGAAATGGGAAAACATCATTATGGACTTTGTCACAGGACTTCCTAAAACATCCAAAGGCAATAATGCTATCTGGGTCATAGTTGATCGTCTTACAAAGTCTGCACACTTCATTCCTATTAGAGAGGATTTCTCTCTAGATCAGCTTGCCAGGATATATGTAAAGGAAGTGGTAAGATTTCATGGAGTACCACTTTCTATTATATCTGATCGGGATCCGAGATTTACCTCGAAGTTCTGGCGAAGTCTTCAGAATACTCTGGATATAGAGTTGAGTTTCAGCACTGCTTATCATCCCCAGACAGACGGTCAGACTGAGAGAACAATTCAATCCCTAGAAGATATGTTGAGAGCTTGCTCTATGGATTTCAAAGGAGGTTGGGATCAACACCTACCTTTGGTGGAATTTTCTTATAATAATAGCTTTCACTCCAGTATTCAGATGGCTCCTTATGAAGCTCTCTATGGAAAGAAATGCAGGACTCCAACTTGCTGGGATGAAGTTGGGGAAAGAAAGCTATTAGGACCTGATCTCGTTGATGAAATGGCAGAAAAGGTCAGATATATTCAACAACACATAAAAGCAGCTCAGAGTCGACAGAAAAGTTATGCCGACAACCAAAGAAAAGACCTAGAGTTTGAAGTGGGTGATAAAGTGTTCTTACGAATATCTCCCTGGAAGAGGGTTATGAGGTTTGGAAAGAAGGGGAAGTTGAGCCCTAGATATATCGGTCCTTTCGAAATACTGGATCGTGTTGGGAAGGTAGCTTACCGATTGGCGCTTCCACCGAATCTCTCTCAAGTTCACGATGTGTTCCACGTATCTCTCCTGAGAAAGTACATACCAGATCCTTCACATGTACTCAGCTCAGAAGTGGTACCACTAGAGCAAGATCTTTCTTATGAAGAACAGCCGATAGAGATTCTGGATCGTAGTAAAAAAGTCTTACGAAACAAGACCACTCGATTGGTGAAAGTTTTATGGAGGAACCACCAACTTTAAGAAGCTACATGGGAGCTTGAGGATATGATGAGGGAGAAGTATTCTCATCTGTTTGTTACAAAGTGATGAATTTCGAGGGCGAAATTATTTTTAAGGGGGGTAGAATGTAACACCCGAGACTTTTATGTTATATAAACCATCAAAGGAATCTTTTTCTACACAACACTTTCTTGGCTTGCTTTACATGCAATCGCGACCTTCCTCGATAGCTTGCGTCGTACGCAATACCGAGTTTCACTAAACAACAATATGCTATTAAAACTAGCCGTTATGAATAGTAATAATCACTTTTTGAAATTTTATAAATTTTATTTTTCAAAATGGACTTCATTTTTGGACTCAGAATATCGAAATTAGCCTAGGGTGAAATTTTGGTATTTTTATGAAAACTTTCAATTTTTGATGAATAGTGAAACCACTAAGTGGTAGGTTAAAAACTGAATTTTGCATAAAACGTAATTTTACCGCTTCTGTGAATGGAATTTCGAAAATCCGACAGACATGGTTGATATTAGTAAGTAAAATGTGGTTCAATGAGATAAAAATAATTTTTTCGTGAATAGTAAATTTTTACTTTTTTTTACCGCGGTTAATAGTAAATAGGGTAACTAAGGGTAAATATGATATTACTATTACCCTAACACATGTCCTAATTCTATTGGAAAAGTGTAATTCGACCAAAAACAAACATAGGAATAAAATATGACCATTTAGGCCCACATGGATTAGATTAGAACATTTATTATTAATTTATTTAAAGAAGGGTTAAAATAGTTAAAATCAAAGTTTAATAAGTAAATCATTTATAATATGGGGTTATACATAAGATAAATTCGATTGTAAATATTCATTAGAAAGCTAAAAAGATTTCCTACATGATGGTAGTTTATTTGTAATTTTTAGACATCAAATAATTTAATTTATTTATGACACAACGATGATGCAGTAATTACCCTTTTAAGGAAATATTAACATAATTGATGTTATAAATATTCAAATGAATGTAATTTGAGACTTTTTATGAATTACACTAATTTTCTAGATTACTATGATATATTAGTGTTGATTTAATCAACTTGGTTTGAACATATAATTCTGTTATGACTTTCACAAAAATCATATATCAAATAGTGTCAAAATTGACACAAAATAGTTTTTAAATCAAATATTATATTATTAATTGTTATTTTATTCCTAAAAATCTAAGGTTCGTCAAAATGACTTAGATAAGGATATATGTATTAATAATAAACAATTTGGGGTTCTTTTGGAATGTTATAGTAAGTGTATTAACCATATAGTGTAAGAAAACAAAAAGACACGGTAAAAGTTAAATTATTTAACTTAGAGTTAAATCTAATTGATAAGGTTAAAATAATAACCTAAACTTGTCTAAATTCTATTGGTTGATAGAATTTCGACCCATCCCCACTTTAGCTTCGAAATAAGACCCTTTGTAACCATTATAAACCGATTTTTACTTTAATATAAAATAATATTTTGAGATATTCCTAAGGTGCCCCTCTCCTCCCTTATAAAAGGGCACCTCCTCCCCCTCCTCCTCACACCAATTTGAGCACTCAAGCTCGGCCAAACCCTGCCAAAATCTCTTCTCCACTTCCCTAGAATAATCCTAGAGGTCCTGGTCTTCTTCAAAGACCAATCATAGTTCCCTAAGTGGAGGATTCAAAGAAGTGTTCCAAAGAAGAGGAAATATCCATTACCGATCTTTTCAATTTCTTTCTTCTTCAACTTCATCTTCTTTAGTTGTTTCATAACAAAGTAATAACATCAGTATCACTCATATACTGATGTGTTATTTTAAGTATGAAACAACCCTATTTCACCATCTATCCATCCTACGGAAAAAAAAATCACCACGCGTGCGTACGTACGGAATACCGTCTCCACGCCGTGGTGTAATCTATTTTCCACCACCACCTTACATGGATGGGTATAATGGTGTAAATAATAACTATACATAGTTATTAAAACATCATATTGATTCTGATATATTGTATAATCCACTCCAATTCAATTCAATATTGATGGAAATGATATCATCGCTCGTGCGTACGTACGGACCACCGTCTCCACGACGCGATGAGATTCATTCTCCATGTTAACCATTTAAGAATGATTATAAAGTATATATAAGAAATAATAATGAAATATATGACATTATAAAGCTACTGGATTTATGTATATATATATGTATGTCATCTACTTACTTCCATTCAAGACAATAGGGAAAGGAAAACAGCGTTCATGCGTACGTACGGACTACCGTCTCCATGAACGGTGTTTTTCATTTCATTTATCTATCTATTATATATATATATATATATACTGAATATATATGATATGTAAATCATATTTTATATTCTGGAAGTAAGTAAATCTTGATATAAGTAATAATAATGTCAATAACAACAAGTCAAAACACCTACGATAAAAGAAACGATTTTACCCAAAACGCTTCTTTAACATGGAATTTACAAAAGAACGGGTAATATAATGTCATAAGTGAACCATATATGATATCATAATAATGAAAATTATTCTGTAATAAGTCAATGACATTATTTAAATCATTATACAGGAGCTTCAGACACGTACAAAGCAAATCGGACATAAGGTAAGGGAAATATCACAATCTCATTTTTATCCGGGATTGTTTATTCGTGAGTATTTACTGGGGTATATTTTATCATCCACATCCATGTTCCCTCAATATGTAATATTGTTTCCATCCACTTACAATAGTTTAAATCCAATTTTACCTTCGGTGAGTTTTTAGTAAAGAATATGAAAGGAATCTTTTGTCGTTTTTTCGTACGAGGTACTTTTTGACTTTTCCGACAAAAGTATGAAGAATGTTTTTTTAACTTATACGGCATGAATGGATTTTTAAAACATTATTTCCAAGAAGCTTCCTTTACAAGTTTTCAAGTTTATTTTTAATAAACTTCTTTTATTTTAAAGTTGTATGACATGTTATGAAAGGAAAAATGCTTTTGAAGAAGAAAGGATATTTTCTTCAAGAATGGAGTTCAAGTGTTTTATCAAAATTATTTTCCATCTAAGAAAATAAGGAAACTCGGAACGTAATCTTCTAATCGTGGCGAAAGATCTTCAATATCTCCCATAAAGATCTTCCCTTTTTTTACCTAAAACCTTTCTTTATATCCTGGGGAAAAGAAAACATAAAAGGGTGAGCTCAAATGCTTAGTAAGTGTAAACAAAATAAATATGAATCACATCATATTCATAAGAACATAACATTTTGGAAATCATAACCTGCAAAAGAGAGCATAATTTCATAATCATGGGATAAATCATGGCAGTGAAAAAGTAATCCCAATAATCATAACTTAAAACATGAAACTTTGTGGCATACACACATAATCATAGAGAATCATTTCTTGTTAGTCAAGACTAATTTACAAGACTATCTTAGTGGACAAAGTCCCTTTCTGAATCGAGTAGCCCTCGTTTCAGTCATGTTTCACTGAACCGGTATAACCTACCGTTCCAGCCATGTCTATCTCATGAGATATAAAATCTTTACCCAATGCATTGGAGGGAGATATAGGTCCCACCCATCTTATAATGAATCCTTTCTTATGTGTGCCACATAATCATAAACCATACATCATAGCGTAACCCATGTAATAAAAATGGAATTCTTAAACAACATGACATCATAAAACAATTCATATAAGATAAAGGAATTAATTAAAATAATTCTATAACAACATGATCAAATCAAGGTAATAATAGGGATAAAAACAGAACCCTTTATTTTCTTAGATGGAAAATAATTTTGATAAAACACTTGAACTCCATTCTTGAAGAAAATATCCTTTATTCTTCAAAAGCATTTTTCCTTTCATAACATGTCATACAACTTTAAAATAAAAGAAGTTGATTAAAAATAAACTTGAAAACTTGTAAAGGAAGCTTCTTGGAAATAATGTTTTAAAAATCCATTCATGCCGTATAAGTTAAAAAAACATTCTTCGTACTTTTGTCGGAAAAGTCAAAAAGTACCTCGTACGAAAAAATGACAAAAGATTCCTTTCATATTCTTTACTAAAAACTCACCGAAGGTAAAATTGGATTTAAACTATTGTAAGTGGATGGAAACAATATTACATATTGAAGGAACATGGATGTGGATGATAAAATATACCCCAGTAAATACTCACGAATAAACAATCCCGGATAAAAATGAGATTGTGATATTTCCCTTACCTTAGGTCCGATTTTCTTTGTACGTGTCCGAAGCTCCTGTATAATGGTTTAAATAATGTCATTGACTTATTACAGAATCATATTCATTGTTATGATATCATATATGGTTCACTTATGACATTATATTACCCGTTCTTTTGTAAATTCCATGTTAAAGAAGCGTTTTGGGTAAAATCGTTTCTTTTATCGTAGGTGTTTTGACTTGTTGTTCTTGACATTATTATTACTTATATCATGATTTACTTACTTCCAGAATATAAAATATGATTTATATATCATATATATTCAGTATATATATATATATAATAGATAGATAAATGAAATGAAAAACACCGTTCATGTAGACGGTAGTCCGTACGTACGCATGAACGCTGTTTTCCTTTCCCTATTGTCTTGAATGGAAGTAAGTAGATGACATACATATATATATATAAATAAATCCAGTAGCTTTATAATGTCATATATTTCATTATTATTTCTTATATATACTTTATAATCATTCTTAAATGGTTAACATGGAGAATGAATCTCATCGCGTCGTGGAGACGGTAGTCCGTACGTACGCACGAGCGATGATATCATTTCCATAAATATTGAATTGAATTGGAGTGGATTATAAAATTTATCAGAATCAATATGATGTTTTAATAACTATGTATAGTTATTCTTTACACCATTATACCCATCCATGTAAGGTGGTGGTGGAAAATAGATTACACCACGGCGTGGAGACGGTATTCCGTACGTACGCACGCGCGGTGATTTCTTTTTCCGTAGGATAGATAGATGGTGAAATAGGGTTGTTTCATAATTATAGTAACATATCAGTATATTAGTGATACTGATGTTATTACTTCATAATGAAACAACCTATGAAGAAGAAGTGGAAGAAGAAATAAAGATGAAAGAATTGGTAATGGTAATTACCTCTTCTTTGAAGCGCCTTTTGAAGACCTCCTCTTAGGGAACTAAAATTGGTCTTTGAGGAAGACCAGAACCTCTAGGATGTTTCTAGGGAAGTGGAGAAGAGATTTTTGCAGGGTTTGGCCGAGCTTGAGTGCTCAAATTGGTGTGAGGAGGAGGGGGAGGAGGTGCCCTTTTATAAGGGAGGAGAGGGGCACCTTAGGAATATCTCAAAATATTATTTTATATTAAAGTCAAAATAGGTTTATAATGGTTCCAAAGGGTCTTATTTCGAAGCTAAAGTGGGGATGGGTCGAAATCCTATCATCCAATAGGATTTAGACAAGTTTAGGGTATTATATTAACCTTATCAATTAGATTTAACCCTAAGTTAAATAATTTAACTTTTACCGTGTCTTTTTGTTTTCTTACACTATATGGTTAATACACTTACTATAACATGACAAAAGAACCCCAAATTGTTTATTATTAATATATATATCCTTATCTAAGTCATTTAGCCGAACCTTATATTTTTAGGAATAAAATAACAATTAATAATATAATATTTGATTTAAAAACTATTTTGTGTCAATTTTGACACTATTTGATATATGATTTTTGTGAAAGTCATAACAGAATTATATGTTCGAACCAAGTTTATTAAATCAACACTAATATATCATAGTAACCTATAAAATTAGTGGAATTCATAAAAAGTCTCAAATTACATTCAGTTTGGTGTTTATAACATCAATTATGTCAATATTTCATTAATAAGATAATTACTGCATCATCTTTGTGTCATAAATAAATTAAATTATTTGATGTTTAAAAATTACCAATAAAATACCATTATGTAGGAACTCTTTTTATATTTCTAATGAATATTTACAATCTAATTTATCTTATGTATAACCCTATATTAAAAATGTTTTAGTAAATAAACTTTGATTTTAACTCTTTTAACTCTTCTTTGAATTAAATAATAATAAATGTCCTAATCTAATCCAAGTGGGCCTAAATGATAATATTTTACACTTAAGGTTGTTTTTGGTCGATATACACTTGTCCAATAGAATTAGGACATGTTTTAGGGTAATATTAATATCATTCTAACCCTTAATTACCCTATTTACTTTTAACCGTGGTAAATAAAAGTAAAAAGTTACTATTCACCAAAAATTATTTTCATCTCATTGAACCACATTTTACTTACTGACATCAACCGTGTCTCTCGGGGTTTTGAAATTCCATTCACAGAAGCGGTAAAATTAAGTTTTATGAAAAATTCAGTTTTTTAACTACCACTTAGTAGTTTCACTATTCATCAAAAAATGAAGGTTTTTATAGAAATGCCAAAATTTCATCCTAAGCTATATTTCATATTCCGAATTCAAAAATGAAGTCTATTTTACCAAATTCATAACATAGAAGTTGCATTAATTAATTTTATAATTAAATCCCGCTGTTAAAACAAATAGCGTGTTTTTAAGAAACAATATCTATCAAAAGATTGACACTTGTTTATGTCTGGTTTAAATGTGAAATTACATCCAATGACCAACATTGTATTAAATTGTAAAAATATATTCTAAATATACTTTAAAACCACTCAAATTAATAATTTATCACTATTAATTATTTCGATTAAAAAAGTTGTTTTTAATTATAATTTAGTAATTTTCACTATTCATCAGAATATGAAAGTTATCCGAAAAGTACCAAAATTTCACCTTAGGCTAAATTCGATACTCCGAATCCAAAAATGAAGTTCATTTTGAAAAATAATATTTACAGAGTTTTAAAAAGTGGTTATTACTATTCATAACAGTTATTTTTAATAATATTTTAATAGCATATCGTTGTTTAGTGAAACTCGGTATTGCGTATTACACACGCTATCGAGGAAGGTCGTGATTGCGTGTAATGCAAGGAAAGTCAAGGATGTGTGTTGTGCAAGCTCCTTTTGGTGTAGCGTACAACACAAGACTTTAATAAAATTAAAAAGAATATATTTTTATAAAATCTTGGGCTGTTACACCCCCCCTTCTTTCTTTAGAGAATCTAGTTCATTATCTTCATTTAGGTCTGGTTTGTCCAATTCTACAGAACAAAATCACGCTCACCCCGCATGATACACAAAAGAGAGAGGTGAAGGAGAAATTCCCTACATGTTGATAGATGATCGACATTTAAGCCGGGGGTGCGGAACTTTACGGATAATGATTCACCCGATACACCAGAAGCTATTTGTGAAAAGCCACGATCGAGGAAAGGAGAAACCACGACTAACCCTTAGTTTATAAGAGTCGCGGATGGTTGAGATGAGAACGTGAAACCGCTTAAGGCGTGAGGGTTGTGGGTTGATCACGCTTCTCCAATCTTCACTAAAGGGGGTCGGGTGGTTTAAATTGACTCATTAATTGATTAAGTATTGAACTAAAACTATTACGTGTGTTATGGGTCTTTAAAACACGCTCAAACATGTCAAAATAGGATTTAAAACCCTATTTGTGCAAAAGGGATCGCTACTGGAAATAACACGCGGGGTAGGCCAGAGCCACCGGTAACTAAGAGATACCGGTGGGTGACAGCTACTGGTAGGACGAGCTACCGGTAGGCTACAGCTTCTGGTAGGCCAAGCTACCGGTAGGCTGTAGCTACAGGTAGGCCGAGCTACCGGTAGGCTGCAGCTACTTGTAGGCCGAGCTACCGGTAGGCTGCAGCTACCGGTAGGCCGAGCTAGCGGTAGGCTGCAGCTACCAGTAGGCCGAGGTACCGGTAGACAGTGCTACTGGTAGGCCGCGGCCACCGGTAGACTGAGCTACCGGTAGGCCTGCTATCGGTAGGCTAAGGCTACCGGTAGGCCTACACCACAGTGATTCCTAGACCCGAAAACCCAAAACGGTATTTTCAGAAAGTAATGGACCCCAAAAACCTGGGCCATCACATCAGATACCTCTTAAACGATTCTCATCCTCGAGAATAAAAACAAAACCTGAAGGGAAGAGAGGGTCCGAACAACCACCTTGAAAGATACCTCTTAAGAGAGAACCCATGCTAACTAAAATATTTCCCCGCCATGAACCAAACAACATACCATGCCAAACTACCCGGGCATGTGGGTTGGGGAGTCTCCTTCCCCATGTCATGATATTATCCGCTTTAGGCGGCACTGACTCGCCTGCACGGGTTTAATCGCATCCACCTTAACGCGTCTTGATTTGGGGTCGGGTTCTCTCCTCCCCCCATAGCCAGGGCTTTTCACACACAAATAGAGGAAAGAAAACCAGTACATTTCATAGCCAAAAAGGACAAAACGTTTTACCACAACAGGTACAAATGAAACAAAACTCAAAACAACTCTGGGTACTGGGTACACATCTGTGCTTCCCTCTCCCACGTACTCTCCTCAAGCCCACCATGTCTCCACAACACACGAACCAAGGGGATGGTTCGCCCACGAAGCACCTTCTCCTTGCGATCCTCGATCATCACTGGTCTCTCCACAAAGGTCACGTCGTCCTCAATGTCCAGCTCACCTCAATCTAGGACCTGTGAATCGTCGTGTAGATACCGATGGAGCTGGGACACATGGAAGGCACCATGTATCCTTAGTAGCTGTGGTGGCAACGCTAGCTGGTAAGACACCTCGCCGACCCGCCGCAATACTTCGAATGGTCTGATGAACCTAGGGGAAAGCTTACTCCCCTTGCCGAACCTCCGCTGCCCACGCCGAGGGGAGACCTTCTAGAACACGTGGTCCCCAACCTCAAACTCCAAGGTCCTCCTCCTGGTACCAACATACGACTTCTGTCGGTCATGGGCCGCCTTCATCCTTTCCCGTATGAGCTGAACCTTCTCTGTTGTGTTCTGTACCACCTCCGTTCCAAGGATGCCTGACTCTCCTACTTCTTCCCAACACACAGGTGAACGACATGGCCTCCCGTACAAGGCTTCAAATGGGGCCATACCAATGGTAGAGCGATATCTATTATTGTAATAGAACTCTACCAGGGGCAAGTTTCGAACACATGATCATCCTGAGTCCAGAACACATGCTCGTAGCATATCCTCCAAGGTCTGGATGGTGCGCTCTGTTTATCCATCTGTCTGGGGATGGAATGCAGTGCTAAGGCGTAACCGGGTGCCATATGCATCCTGCAATCCACTCCAGAATCGCGAGGTAAATAGTTCATCCCTATCCGAGACTATAGACCTCAGAACTCCATGCAACCTTACCACCTCATCCATGTAATTTCGTGCCAAAGCATCCACAACACTCGACTCCCTGATCGCCAGAATGTGAGCCGATTTCGTCAACCTATCCACTATCACCCAGATGGCGTCGTACCCTCCGTGGACCTTGGGTAGTCCCATGACGATATACATTGAGATGTCATCCCACTTCCACTCGGGGACATCTAGGGGATGCATTAGCCCGCCTTGAACTCGGTGTTCAGCCTTCACTTGCTGACACACTAGGCACTTGGCCACAAACTCTTCCACCGCTTGCTTAACACCAGGCCTCCAAAACTGCCTCTTCAAACCCTGGTACATCTTGGAAACTCCTGGGTGTACCGCCATGGGTGAGTTGTGGAACTCATTGAGAACCTTGCCACGCATCGCCTCCGGGAAAAACAACCTTTTCTGGAAAAGCATCCGGTTCTGACCATCCTCTATCCATCCTTCCAGAGCATTGCCCTGGTCAACATGGTCACACATCACTTCGCAATCTAGGTCTCCCCACTGAGACTCCTCCACTTGCTGAAACAGGGATGACAACACTGTCATCTGATATAGGCAGCATCTGCCGCTATCCATTCTCGCATCCAGGTGTAAGGCTACCAACTCTTCCATTGCCTTCCAGGTGTCCACCGACTCTCGGACCGCATCCTTCTGCGTCCTCCTGCTCAAGGAATCGGCCACCACATTGCCCTTGCCATCAGTATAAGATATCCCAAAGTCGTATTCTTGGAGGAACTCTACCCATCTCCGCTGTCGCAAGTTTATGTCCCACTGGGATAAGATATACCTCAAGATTTTGTGATCTGTAATGACCACAAAGCGTTCCTCGATGAGGTAGTGCCGCCAAAACATTAGTGCAAAAACGACCGCTGCAAGCTCCAGGTCGTGGGTGGCGTAATTTCGCTCATGGGGACGTAGCTGCCTGGACCCATAAGAGATCACCCCTTGTCGCTGCATCAGCACGCATCTCAGGCCCTATCCCGAAGCATCACAGAACACCTCATAGGCCACCCCTTCATCTGGTAATCTCAGCAATGGGGCACCGACCAACTTCTCCTCAAGATAGCTGAAGGCCAACTGGCACTGCTCACTCCATACGAAAGCCTGGACCTTCTTGGTCAGAGCGGTCAAAGGGGCTGCTGCTCGGGAGAAGTTTTGTACGAATCTCCGGTAGTAACCCGCCAGCCCGAGGAAACTTCAGACTTCCGCCACATTCTTGGGTGCTTCCCAAGAAACAACCGCCTCAACTTTTTATGGGTCCACCGCTACCCCCTGCTCGGACACCACGTGCCCGAGGAAGTGCACTTATCGTGTCCAGAACATGCATTTTGACAACTCTCCATAGAGCTGGTGCTGTCGGAGGACCTCCAAAACTATCCTCAGGTGCTCTGTATGGTCCTCCTATGATCTAGAGTAGACCAGGATGTCGTCGATGAACACAACCACAAACTGATCCAGGTACTCCCGGATGATGGAGTTCATAAGCCCCATGAACACAGCCGGGGCGTTCGTAACACCTAAGGGCATAACTATGAACTCGAAGTGTCCATACCTGCACCTAAACGCTGTCTTCGGGATGTCTCTCCCTTTCATCCTCAGCTGGTGGTACCCAAACCATAGGTCGTTCTTCGAGTACCATCCTGCCCCCTTCAGATGGTCGAAAAGATCATATATTCTTGGAAGAGGTAAGCGATTCTTGATCGTTACCTGATTCAGCCTCCTGTAGTCTATGCACAATCTAAGACCACCATCTTCCTTCTTTTCAAACAAGACCAGAGCACCCCACGGTGACGCACTCGGGCGAACATAACCCCTCTTCATCAGATCGTCAATCTGGATCCACAACTCTCGTAGCTCTGAAGGCTTCATACGGTAAGGAGCCATCGAGATTGGACGAGCGTTGGGCTGCAGGTCTATCCCGAACTCTATATCACATCAAGGGGGTAGAGTCGTCACCTCCTTAGGAAAGATGTCCATAAACTAACTGACGATCTCTGTAACTTCCACCATTTCAGCATCTACTGATTCCACTGTCATCTCGGTCAACAAAGAGAGGAGGGGTTCCTCTCTCCTATTTCCCTTCGGACTGCTCTTCTTGCCGGTGAAGGTAACACACCGGCTATCCAAGTCATAGAACAACACCCTTATTTGAAAACAGTCGATGATGAAACACACAGAAAATAGCTAGTTGATGCCTAGGATGATATCGTATGGCTGAATCTGTAGCAGAAGAAGATCCCTAACCGACTGATGTGGCCCTATCATTAGTCTACATCCCCAAAAAACAAACAACAAGTTGTTCTGACCTCCGACTGGTGTGCTCAACACTAGGGGTACTGGAAGTCTCTCGACATCTAGAACCAAGGCACGAGCTAGACTAGGTGAAACAAAGGAATGCGAAGCTCCGGCGTAGAACAAGGCATAAGCACGGGTGCTAAACAGGCTGATCATACCTCGAACAACCTCTGGCCCTGCTGGAACTATTGCCTCTGCGGCGTGCAACTATCCATGCCCAGCTCCTCTGCCCGTCGGCTGCCGACCACCTCCCCGACCACACCCTGGTCGAGGTCCCTAGGTAGCACCCTGAGGTCGGCCACCTCCTATGTCTGCCCTCGGAGGAGCGGCCGCTCGCTGTCCCTACTGCTGCTGCTGGAAAGGTCTGGCTGGAAGCTACTGCTGGGGCGGGTGCTGGGGCTGGCTGCCACTACTGTACTGCACCCGGTCGGGGCACTGACTCCAGAGATGCCCAGGTCTACCATAGATGAAGCACCGCGGTCCTGGGCCCGAAGGAAAAGGGCGAGGGCCGGGGGATCGAAACTGAAACTGTTGCGGTCTGCTCCCTACGGGTCGGAACCTGGAGGGTCCTGATGCTGGAGGCCTGGTGCTAACGGCCATTACCTTAGATGGTCCCAGCTAGATCCCCTCTCGTGACACTTCCCCTAGAGCATGCATCCTCTCCACCTCTTCGGCCTTCTTCTGGACCTCCATGTACGAAAGGGTAAAGGGGGTAACAACATACTGGAGGGAGGGTCGGAGTGCCTCCTCTAAACGTCTTGCCCAGGAATCCTCGTTGGAAAGAGGTCCGAAGCAAAACGTAATAGGTCCTTGAACTTGATCCCTAGCTCCCTCATAGACATAATCACCTGCTGGAGGGATATTAGCTCATGCCTCTTTTCTACCTTCATCGTTGAGGAGAGGAATTCCGCCCAGAAATCCCTCTCTAAATCCGCCCAAGCCACCTCAGACTCTCTCCTCTCCCCCAGGTAAAGCGTCCACCACTGACATGCCGCTCCCCACATCTGGCTGACGTCCAGGGGAACCCAGTACTTGGTCGGGGCCCGAATCAGGCTGAAAGCTATAACTAGATCCTCTAGACAGCCTTCCGTCTTCATGTCGGAGGTGCTGCCCTCACACTTCTTGAGGTCCTATCGCTGGAAGGCTTGAAGACTCTTCTGCCACTGGTCGTCCTCTTCCTCTCGATCATCTCTCTGACGATCGACCAAAGTATTCTGTGGGGCCTCGATCGCTGGCACCACACACGTTCTCCTTCCAGGTGCCATAGCTGCAAGGTAAACAAGGAATGCCTAAGCCCAAGTAGTGCAGAATATTGTTCTTAAAACTTCTTAAAATTTTAATTTATTCTTAATTCCCAAGACATCCCAGAAACACAAGAACACAAGTCATTATGATGCATGTACCTTTCCTAGGGTCTCTACCCTGCAATCAATGTGGCCTAACTTGGTCGTTCGGTAGGTCCATAGTCCTTGCATCAGATCACGGGGGGCCTTAAAATCCCGTGTCCTAGCCGGTCTTCCCTGGCCTAATTCACGCGCCAAGGTTACCCAACATTGTTGGCTTACAATCCCATGAAATCCTCACTGTGCCTAACTCCATACTCCATTCTATCTCTCAACCATAACCTCTGATACCATTCTGTCATGACCCGCCTTCACCAAAAGGAGAGAAGGGTCAGCAGATTGCCAAGCCCTTCCTTCTATAAGGTGAAGGAGAGATAATGACCCACGAGACCGACCTTCAATAGGTCCCAGAGTGGCGACTACCACCAAGGGTATAGAAATTTCTCACAGATAGAATGAATTACCCTTTTTATTTTATAGGATCGATAGATAAGGAGAAGAAAACCCAACAACACCAAAGTAGAAAGAAAAGTAAAACCAAAAGTAAACCATTACCACATGCATGTTTCAAAAGTAAATGCCACAAAGTACAAAAAATGACTACAAGGTAAGTACCAAAGAGGAAAAGAAAAACAAAAACTGCAACTGCTGCAAAGGTCCGAGCTAGTAAGGTCATGTGAGATCCCTGAAGTCCTCATGGAAACTTGAAAGAAGTTTTATATACGTAGGGTGAGCATACAAGTATACTTAGTAGGGAAAACCAAAGACTCTCGGAAAAAATTGGGGGAACGTGCTAAAGTCCCATGAGAAAATAAGTAAACCAAACACCTAACAAGGTAAACTATCCACCCAAGCCTCACCAAGGCACACTCCCCAAATAACGCAAGTCAAGTAATATAATATAATAGAACATCGATGTTTGGGTACCCTGCGCCACTTTCCCACTAGTTATTGAGACATCCTACCCATCGGACCAATCCCGCCATTCTCACCGCAATCCCACTGCCCCACCCGCCCGCACACACCTAGGCCACAACTGCACGCAGTCCCACTGCTGAATTCCGCCCGCACACACCTGAGCCACAGGAGTAACACGTAACCACGGATGAAAACACCTAGGCCAGAACAACCACCACCACGCCCGAAGACACTGGGGCTAAAGGATCCACTGCCACACCTGAAGACACCTGGGCCTCATCCCGAAGACACTTGGGAAACCACCTGCCGCACACACCTGGCCAACCACCACACTACCCCGCCCAAAGGTTATTGGGATAATAATGGACCTCATGTCATCACAGCCTGCCCAAATATTGTTGGGATATCTGGGAAAGGGAGCTGAAAAGGAGCTAATAACCAGCCACTATGAATAGTGTTGGAAAAAACACCCTCCCCCAAGAAATGAGGGTGTTTGGCACTAAGTGCTCAACTTGGGTGGGGCACGAATAAGAAACACAAAGCTACATGTATAGACATAGGTAACAAGAACTCACCCAAAGCTCTGGTCTTTCTAACTAGCCTAAAGAACACAACACCATTGCGTCCAAGTCACAAGTCACGACTCTCGCCAAAAAAACCCATCTGTCCCATTCTTGATACATGTTCAATGAAAATGTTTAATTAAGTTTAAGCAATACTGGGAAACTAGTAGGCATCGTCACAAGTCCAGGAAAGTAAAAATCAAGCAACAACCATAACGCCCAGACACAGTTCTCAACAACAGAGGATCCCATCCCAATTCGTGATATAAACAAGTACCCACCCGGTCTTAAAACTCACAACCACTGAAACCATACCAATAGGGGATCCCATCCCCAATTTCACACAACCACCGAGAGTATAAAAACAGGGGATCCCATACCCTCCCACATCTCTAGCAATCGGCCCGTAAAAGAAAACAACCAACTACCACCAACAACACAAGCAGGGCCTTGCCGGTATTTTCAGATTTAAACGACTTAACGCACTCCATGATTTCAAATTCCGTGTGTTTTAATCGGGGCTATCATAGAAGGGTTGATCCTGGTGCTTTCAGTTCACTTAGCCGGGTGTATGTGATTAACCATTATCCTTTTTTTTAACAGCAGAAGTTCACAACCACAAACAGGCCATTTAAAACATCATAAGGGGTTCATTAGTTCACAAACAACGACCACCAACAGCCTCGATTTTCAGAAGGAGAAATCCAGCAGAACTCAGAAAGAAGATCATAATATAAAATGACATCAACGATCACAGCCCCCCTTCTTTCTTTAGAGAATCCAATTCATTATCTTCATTTTGGTCTGGTTTGTCCAATTCTACAGAACAGAAGCACGCCCACCCCGCATGATACACAAAAGAGAGAGGCAAAGGAGAAATTACTTACCTGTTGATTGATGATCGACGTGTAGGCCAGGGGCGCGGAACATTATGGATAACGATGCGCCCGATGCACCAGAAGCTATTTGTGAAAATCCACGATTGAGGAAAGGAGAAACCACGGCTAAACCTTAGTTTATAAGAGCCGCGAACGGTTGAGATGAGAACGCGAAAACGTGTAAGGCGCGGGGGTCGTGGGTTGATAACGCGGCTCCAGTCGTCATTAAAGGGGGTCGGGTGGTTTAAACTAACTCATTAATTGATTATGTATTTAATTAAAACTATTACGCGTGTTACGGGTCTTTAAAACATGCTCAAACAGGTCAAAATAGGGTATCAAACCCTATTTGTGCAAAAGGGATCTCTACTGGAAATAACACGTGGGGTAGGCCAGAGCCACCGGTAGGCCGAGCTACCGGTAGGATGGAGCTACCAGTAGGCCGAGCTACCGGTAGGCTGCAGCTACCAGTAGGCCGAGCTACCTGTAGGCTGCATCTACCGGTAGGCCGAGCGACCGGTAGACATAGCTACCGGTAGGCTGCAACTATCGATAGGCCGAGCCACCAGTAGACAAAGCTACCGGTAGGCCGCGGCCACCGGTAGACCGAGCTACCGGTAGGCCTACACCACCGTGATTCCCAGACCCGAAAACCCAAAATGAGATTTTCACAAAGTAATGGACCCCAAAACCCGGGCCATTATAGCATGTCATACGCAATCATGAACGTTGTTTCTATTTTACTATCGCATTTAATGAAATAAGGTAAATAAAATATATGTAAATATATATATATTTATTTATAAAATCATTAATTTATATTTATTATTTCATATATATAATATAATTTCATTTTACCCATCCTTAAGGCATTCTCTTAACATTGGGAATGTATCTCATCACTTTGAGTATGTGGTAGTCCACACTTCCAAAAACCAAAATATTGTAATTAGATAAAAACAAATAAATGGATTTATGTGTTATATAAAAATTGAATAAGAATAAATAAATCATAACTATCATATAAAAAAAATATATTTTCTATTATAATTCAATACAATGAGGCGTGTTGAAGGAAAATCTAAAAAATATCATTTCATAAGGCGGTAGATTTTAGTACACAAGAAAAGTATGTTAGTTACCCAATAAATGGAAATATGTGTAAATGAATGTAGAACCCTTGTAACTAAAACATCTCAGTATATTGAGGATCTTCCCGTTATTTTATAATCAAGATATAATTATATTTATGAGGGTGTATAATGAAAATAAAACAATGAACCTTGAGGAAGTATGTTACCTCTTGTTTGGGGAACTCCTTTTTGTTTTCACCAAAGGGATTATGGGAATGGATTTCAACCCAAATTTTGGATTATAGGATGAATGGAAGAATATTGGGAGTTTATTTTAGAATATTTTTTTTGATTCAAATTGTTTTATAGTTGTGATTAAGTGGGAGGGGTGAGTGCCTTTTAATAGTAGATGAGGGGTGGCAATGTAATTAATGTTTAAATAGGTAATTCCAACCATGTCATTACTTTTAATGATGGATCAAATAAAGGTACCAGTTAGTTATAATTGTGGATATGGACAATATATTTCCATAAAATGGATCATTTATTAGATTCCATGAGATTTTTGTCCATAATATTAAGGGTTAATCCATTCTTTAGATAATTCTCATCGTAGTCATTGTATTTAATTTTAATTAGGGTCAATAATATTTTTATATTTGAAAAACTAATTTGAACATAATATATATTATAAATAATTTAATTCGAAATATATAATCCAATTTTCCAAATTGAAACCCCATATTTCGCAGAAATTAATTGAAAACTAATCACATATTCATTTCACGAAAACATGTTTTTATGAGAAAAGGTCCAGAAGTTTGACATGTTTTATACTCATTTCCAATACGAACTAGATTTTAATGAACTATATTTTATTAATTTATATATAATTTATATAATTAAATTTAATAATAACATTAAACATAATTAAAAAATATCAATAAAATAGACGAAAAAGAGGTCATGAATTAAAATTCATCGTTCTTCACTCTTAATAAAAAAATTAAACATCCCAAAAAATAAAATAAAATAAACCAATATAATCTTTTATAATCAAAATTAAAATATGATGTTTATTTTTTCAAATAAAATTTACAAAATTGTGAGAAATTAAATTTAACATGGGTTCTCCATTAAAAGGTGGTAAAATTTCCTTTTTAAAAAATACACCATTTTATTCAAAAATTTTGACTTATTCTACTCTTATAGTTATAGATAATTTAGATTAGTTTCATAAATATTTATTATTTACATTATATATAAATATTATAGAAAATATTAATCAAATTGCTTTGATTTACTTTATTGGATAAATTGTTTTTAGTATAATTTCATTTTCAACTAATAATTGATAACCAATTTATTAATTTTATATCCATATAAAATAAAATTTTGAAAATCTAGTCACTATTATTCATAATTTTAATTCCAATGACTATGTGGTAGATATCATTATATTTTAATAATATTATTAATAGTGTGTTATATTTGATAAAACACGACCTTCCTTGTAACAAAAGAAATAAATGGATATATATTGTGTGTAATAAAAGCAAAACATAGTGGTGTGTGTTCCTCATGATAAAATATGAGTTGAATTTAGTGTCATATTTAATTGGTGATTCATCTAATGTAAGATACACCTACTGATTTCATTAAAAAAATATTTATTCAGTGTTGTGTGAAATATATAATATAAATACATAAAATTAATATGAACAAAATTATTCACAAAATCGTGTTGTGTTACATTTATCCTTCCACAACCATTAAAATAAATTTCTCCTTCGATCATTGTTTAGGTTATACCAATGGTCTAAAACATGAAATTTCTTTTAATAGAAACCCACATCATAAGAATGAATACTACAAAATTCATTAAAAAGGAATGTTTAAAAAATAATGGTTACCCAATGTAACACTTGAATAACGTTCCACATATGGGTTCACATATGGGAATTGATAACATAGACATGGAAGAGAAATGTAACTATCAAGTTCATATAGACAGTGATATGGAATATATATGAGAAATTGATCAATCAAAAACCCATTAATATGTTATGTTCTTAGTGTACATTAGATTCTTCATTATAAAATGTACTAGGATAAAATTTTTGGTTTCAAGATCACTTTTCCCAATGATAAATAATTTTCATGAGATGATATACCTGCATAATTTCGGGATGAAAATACCCATTATTTTTCCTTAATTAACATTATCTTCAAAACTAGTTCCTAGAATGGATGGTGAATTTTTCATTCCTAAAGAATTAATATATCACATGATCCCTGAATATAAAGAAATATCATTCCATAACTATTTATCAAAACAAAAGGTCTGAAAAATTTATCAAAATACGTAAATCCTTATATTGAGAGAAAATTATTTAATCTCAAAAACCAAACACTTTTTTTGAGAAAATAATTTCATAATGGAAAGTAAATAAATTAGAGGGGAAATTAAATGATAAATTCAAAGTAAACAAAATTGAAAAATTAAATATTTATTATTTACACATAAATTAATGAATGACCACACTGCATATGTTCTAAATCTCTGAATATCAAAAGATATCATGAATAGAAGACGTGCAAGAAAATATCATGCCCAATGATGGAATTCACACACTTAACCACATCCATTACAAATTCATATTCTATTTATAGGATTAAAAATTTTAAATAAAATTCTAATCTATATTTTAAAAAAACATGTTCTTATCACTCTCTCGTAGCATCCACATATAAAATGTCCATTTTTTCCTCACAATATTGATTCCATACAAATGATAATTAATCATATAAATTATTCCCTTAATCAATTTGTTTTTAAATTACCAACTACATAATTAAATTATTTTTAGACTATTATGCACATTATTATTTTTTTACCCACCGATATATGGGAAATGAAATATGAAAAGGCAATAATTTGGTAGATAAATTAGGATTACACACACCACTACTTCCTATAGTCTCTAATTTTGGTTTTGAGATAAAAATTTCCAATTTTACTATATTTAGAATCGATTAAATTAATTAATCTTTTAGTAGAAATACATATGTGTTTGTTAAAAAAGGTTATGAACCTATGTTCTAGTTCAAATTTGACTATTCATAATTTTATATTCCGAATTCCAAAAGAATCTCCCACATCTCAGTCTCATTCTTAGTTTCAAAAATGAATTTACATAAGAATAGTAAATAAACCACTCATCATACACATTATTCTAATATATTAATAATTTTTGAAACCCCTAACTATGAGATAAATTATCAACTACATTGGAAAATGATTATTTAAATATATATATATATATATATATTCTTTTTTTATTTTTTATTTTTAATTTTTTTATGAAAGTAAGAAAAAAAATTATTTATAGGTTCCCTAAATTGATGCTTGACTAGTTGGAAATTTGAAAAACGAATTTAAAGGGTTTTATTGTGTTAATATGAATCACAATATAGAAAATTTATGACCCCTCCCCCACAAATAGAACTCCACAATTTTCCCACTATTGAATATAATATGGTAGGAACACTTTAAATGTTGGAAATATATATTGAATTGTAGGACAAGGATATGAATTTTTTGAGGGGAGTAAAAATTTGACGAAAATTTATCATCATTATATAAATAATATCCAAATAATTTAAAACCAAAAAGATAACTATTATTCACATCATAGCTACAAAACCAAGAAACTTATTTTCAAAAAATATCATGCACAACTGTCTTAATGAATGAATTCCTACAGATTAGAAAATAAAACCACAAACTAAAAAACAGTTGTAAAATAAATTATGATATCTTCCAACAAAAGTTTTAAAAAATATAAAAAAATATTAATAAATTTAAAATTGTTTATATTTTTTAGAAATTAGAAAAATAGAAAAAATAGAATTATATGATATAGTTACCCCCAGTATCATAAAAAACATTACACATTGATATAAAACAAATGTATCCTCCCTCAAAATATTAATTGAACGATAACTCTGTTAGAAACTATAAAACTCCTAAAAAATTTAAAAATTGACATGACACACAATAATGTAATTATAAAAAAGAATAAATACAAGGGGAATGAAAAAAATGATGATGTAATCCAATTTATAGCTACAATATTGGATATATTGTTCATGATATTCCAAATGGATTTTTCACGGGTTAAAAAATATCCCTACAAAACAGAGCGTTTTTTTAAGTTCAAATAAAATAATTCATAAAAACTTATAATTTTATCATATCCTATAATATACATTATAATAGGAACAAATAAAATATGATTGAAAGATCCCAAAAGATAATCCATCAATTACTACTCACATTTTTACGGATACATACATCTGGGGACAGATAATTTATTCGAATATAAATATTATGAAAATAAAAATAAAAACCCTAAGTTACATCACATGAATAAGTTGTTTTATAATCCCTATCAAGAATAAATCCACATAATGTGTTCTAAAAGTGCTTATTTAATGGGTAAGATTCATATTCACTTGAAACCGTGGTATTTTCTTTCGAAAAATCACTATACTCACACAAAATCTCTGGTAACTAAATATCTTGATGAATTCTTATAATTAATTAAAAAACTAAAAGGAAAATAATTATTCCATAAAAAGTGTGAAAATATAGATAATGATTAAAATAGTTAAGAAAAGTGTAAAATTAATACGTACCAACATCATAATTACCAACCATACATTTTAATTTCTCACCTTCAATCTCTCTAAATATTTTTCCATTAATAGGTTTTGAAATTACTTATGTAGTGAAAATATTAACATCACTATTTGGAAGATTATGAATATTAAATGTAGAATCCTTAGGTCTGATAGGTAATGTTAACTCATGTTACTCTATGATCTTTCAAAATTTATTGATAAATGATTTGGTAAAATTTCATGAAGTTCCACTCACTCAATTTTAATAAATTAGACAAACTCATTTTAAACAACTTGATTAATATTAATTAATCCATCATTATAAGAAGCAATAAATCCATCACTATCACAGAAAAACCATGAGAAGAGCAACATCCCATATTCTAAAAAGAAAAGGATGCTACATATGGGTTCAGTATATAGATATGATGTATATATTAAATGTGTTGAAAGAAATTATCAGTAAAATAGTACGGTTTAAGATGGTCTACATTATGATCCATATAATGTTATTATCATAATTTGAATATCTATTCTGCCCAATCTATCAATATCATGCTTGGAATTGGATTAAAAAATCAATATTTCACTGATAGACATAGTGAAAAAATCATTAATGGGGATATGATTTTTCTATTATCTCCTTAGTGTCACGTGGAAAAACGTGTGGAGTTGTATTAGGATATTCTTATGTTGTGGGTAAAACTAAATTATATAGTGGTGAGGGACCCTATATAATTTTAGGTATGGTTTTGGCCACCTCTACATTATCTAATTAATTTTTTGATATTAGTCATTCATATTACATAAAATTTTATCTTGTTGTTTGATGTGTTTACTTTCTAGTAGTGTTATTATTTTGACATGGAGTTAACATAAATATATATTACACATATTTATATGAATATTAAGTACATTAAAAAATATTCATGAGGACTATAATAGTTTATTTTATTTGGTGAGATCTAACAAAATCTTATAACATGGTGAAATATCATCAACGTTTCCAACAAATATCATACATTTCTGTCCTTCTACTTAAAATGTTTATTTATATCCATGGGAAAGTAATCATAACTATCGGGTGATCTAAAATTTTAAATAAAGGAAAACATGTAAATATATTTGAGTAACATGAAAATCTAGTTAAGAGAACATGATCAGGAAATTTGAAGATAATTCCATGCATATCAATGATTTGAAACATCATACGTGAACTTCATATTGGATGTCCATAAGAAATTAATCATAAGGGAATCAATAGAATAAGTTATGAAATCATAACCTAGGAATATGACATGGAATTTTGGTATAAGCCTAAACTTGTAATATCATTCTCTATAATTCAAGGTACATTTCCATAACAGAAATTTTCACTTTAGGGGGATTAAACCTACTAGGTATGACACACCACCATCCAGGGGTATTTCCCTTTCCTATAAGGGTTCTGGATTCCCCATCATCACATACTAAATCATGTTTCCCCATCATCCCATAGTGTATCTAGTTCTAATATCTCACATAGTGGATCATGATATTCTAACATTATACCATCATTATATATTGAGATATAAATAATTACATAATTCATTATGGAGATATCATTCTCACCCATCCTATAATGAAATAATATATCATTTTCCACAATATTTTAAATATTCATATCATATCCAATAAAATTAAACAGGGGTCATAAAAATGTAATAATATCATAACATATGAAAAATTAATGTTTCAAACCCATTTATCAATTCATACCTACCAAAAGAAGTGTGTTTCATAATCATATAACAATTGAAATAGAAAAGATATTTATAAAACACATGACTTAAATACATAGCCATTCAAAAATAGAATATGAATGATAATTTTTGATAATATGCCCACAATTTCTTGATTAAAACCAATGGATGTAATCTTATATAGAAAAAATTTCAGGAAGATGTTTTAAAAAAATTTCTTGTGGAAGAATTCTTTTCTTCTTTAATAAAATGCTTCTTAAAAACATAAAACATTCTACAAAAATTTTTCATTGAAAGTAAATATGAAAAATTAAAATTGAAGAAAGAACACCATATTAAAAGAAATTATATAGAAGAAATATGAAATATTTTGGAAAAATTATTCCTTGATATTGTGATCATGAATACATTTTGAAAACCATTTCATTGAAATAATATAAATGACACTTCAAACCTTCTTAAAAACTATTTCATTGATTATAAATCAAGAAAAAAATGAAAATATTTTACAATAAAAATATTTAGAAAATTTATAAATATTTTTTTCTAATAATTGAAATCATTTTTATTGAAAATAACATTTTAAAAAATTTTAAATAAATCATTGAAAATCAATTTAAACACTTATTAAAATTAAAAAAAACTAAAAAAATTTCGCATTTAATATCCATTTACAAATGATGAATAAACAGAGAAATATGAATTTTATTATTAAATAAATAATCATTTAAACATGCATTGGAATCATTTAATGAAGGATTGTCATGATGGAGGATAACTCCATACCTGTCGAACATTTATTTTACGCTGAAAAAATGATAGAAAAGTGTATCTATTCAAAAATGAAAAAATATACATTTTTAAGTAATTTCATTGGATAGGGATTACATGGTAAAAGTTTATTGAAATTTTCATATGATAGTATTAAATTTATTTTTTGAAAAACAATATTTAGACAATATTACTTTAAAGGAACACATGTTTCTGAATAAAGAGGGAGATATTGTCAAATTTTCATAAAAACATTTTTTGTTGTTTTATTTAGTACCAAAGAGTTGAATAATGGTAATAAAATGTGGATTTATAATTAATCTTCATAGTATAATAAAATTCATGACTATTATTTAATGATGTACTATAAAGTTTCATCAATGAAAACTTTATCATAAACAATCCCGATAAATAATGAGATTGGTGCAATAAACTATACCACATGGTAACGTTAAATCATTCCACCCATGTAAGAAAATGATATTAAAAGAATAATTGAATATAAAAAAATTAATTATATTCATTTTATAACATATATGATGGTATTCTATACACCTCAGAGAATAACATTGGTGCATAACATGGAGTGTGTCACGAATAAAGAAAATTGAGACAAAATTTCATTACCGATTAGGTAAATTTTGAATCATAAAACCCATGAAAAATATCCGAAAATGGATATGTAAATATATAGAAATTTATTTTTAATAATCATAGAATTAATACATGGTTATCATACACATTAATATTATAAATAGGAGGATTTTATGGTTTTTGTGTAACAAAAATTAAAATCATGTCAAGAAAACTGTTATCGTGTGTCTTGAATTTCATCATACATTTTCAAACCTACTACATAAAAAATAAATTTTTATTATAAATCGACCATATAATCATATAATTATATAAATTAATATATATTATTTGTATAAGACTATATATTACCATTTTAGAAACTCCATGTTAATGTTACATTTTTGGTGATATCCTCTTGGTTTTTCGTATATGTTTTGGAATGTTATTTCGTGTCCCCTTAAATAGGTCATGATTAAAATATTTAAAGTATTTAAATAATGATATAAATAAAATGTATTTTAATTTAATATGTTAACTCTAAAATATATAAATATTAAAATTAATACAACATACACAAAGTCAGTATTCCATACGAAAAAAAGACGGTTTATTCTGTTTTATAGTCGAATTGAACACATGAAGGTAAATGAAATACATAAATACATATTTAGTAATTAAAAAATAATTTTTCTGGCATATACATCATATAATTACACTAAAACCATCTTCAATTAATTCCATGTAGAGTGTTAGCGAATCACCTAGCTTTGAGGATAGGTTGTCCACACATCCCAAAATGAAATTATCTTAATTACACAAAATGGTAATCATTCAGTTATGTGTTATATAATTATTAAACAATCATTAATAAATAGTAAATATCATAAATTTTATATAATATCAATGTTTCCTTCATAATTTCCAACTACGAGAGGTGTTAATGGAAAAATAAACAATATCGTTTCATGATTGGGTAGTTCTTCTAACACAGGAACAATAAGTGTGCTACCCATTAGATGGAAGTGGGTTTAAATTTCATTTGAAACCATTGAGTCAAAATAACTTAGTATATTGATTTTTTTTATTTTTTTTAAAATAATTAAATAATAATATTTGAGGGGACATCAGATGGAAATAAATCAAATTATCTTTAAGAAAGATGTTACCTCTTCTTTAAAAAACCCATTTGGTTTTCACCAATGTTATTACATTGATATATTTCTTCCCAGAGGTAGGCTTCAAGTATTATGGGATGGTTTTTGGGATATTTCATGAGATGATACAGATTGAGGAATATTGTTTTTGTGGTGTGATTAAGGGGTAAGAGTTAGTGCCTTTTAATAGTAGATGAGGAGTGACATTCTTATAAATTTCTAAAAATGGAATTCCACCCATTTTTTCGTTGAAAAGAGTCTCAACTAATGGTCCAAAATCAATAAAATTTCGTATTATGTTCATACATGTCCATAAAATATATTTTAGATAGGTTTATAGTTCATATTCTCTCGGAAGGGAAAGATTTAGTTCCTTCTTAAGACAATTTTCCACCTAATCTTTATAAATAATTATAATTACTTTCAAAAATAACTATTTTTCATCAAATTTTAGGGTTTTATAAATTATAAAATCTTCTGATTACATATTTTAAATCAATTTTTCATAATTCAAGTTACATAATTGGTATAAATTTATTGAATAATAATCCCACCATTATTTCATAACAACGAGATTTTATTCAATATGTTCCAAAAGTTGGAAATGTTTTTACAACCCATTTCACTGTGAACTTGATTAAATGTTGTGAATTGGATTAATTTACGAATAATTGATATAATTATACTTAAAACCAATATATAACATAATTTAAATATATTAATAAAATAAAATAATATGATGTTTTTCATTAAACCTCGTTGTTTTTTGCTACTCATCAAAAAAACTAAACATCATAGAAAAATAAAAATAATTAAACCGAATAAATTTTTATATTATTATTTCAAATATTATATTTATTTTCCCCAAAAAATTAAAATTATCAAAAATATAATTCAATATTTGATATCGATTAAATGGTGGTAAAATTAACTTTTCAGAAAAGGCATCGTTTTATTCATCAATATATATTTATTAAAATATAATAACAATAAAATATTTTGGAATATTATCATAAATATATATAGAATATTTATTTTTTATATTTTATATAAAATTTTAATCAAATTTTTTTGTTTAATTTAATTCTAAAATATTATGTTTGTACATTGAAAGAAACATTTCATTGAATTTTTTTTATTATTTTCTAATAGTTCATTCATTCATTTATACTAATTTTTAACCTAATGATTAATTTTATATCCACGTGTAAATAATATTTTTATAATTTATTTAATCTTATTCAAAACATCCATTCCATTGTCTTTGTGGTACATATAATAATAATTTTATACATAGATTATAAATATCTTGTATCTCATTAAAAATAACCATGAATGTAACAGAATCTGTAAAAGGGATTAATTATTGTCTGTAATACTAGAAAAACATAGTATTATGTGTTCCTAAATTTAATTTAACTGTTACATGAAGTGTAGTATTGAATTAGTGATGTGTATAATGCAATAATAACCTTGTTCATTCTTACAAAAAAATATTGAGTGATGCATAAAATTTAAAACATCAATATATTATATTAATTAAAAAATATTAATTCACAATATCATGTGGCTCTACATTCTCCCCTACCCCTCAGATGAATTTCTCCGTTGAAAATAAATTTTGTTATTAATGGTCTAATAGTTTGATGTTTTTTTCTTAGAATCCCACATTGTTAGAATAAATAATAAAAACTCCATTTAAAAAAGATATATTTTAACACAATTTTTACCCAAATTAATACATAACTAGGTTTCTACATATGGGAACATAGTTGGGATGTGAAAACATATACAACGAAGAGAAACGTAACAAACAATTTCTTATGGAGATTGATAGATAACATATTTAAAAGATAGTTAACAATAAAAAATCCATAAATCTATGGATTTCTATGTTGATATTATATTCAACAAAAAAATGTAAAAGGATAATATTTATGGATTCAATATCATTTTTTAATGTTGAATAATATTAATTAAAATATATACTTACATTATTTCTGGATGACCATATCCATTATTTTTCCTTGATTAGTTACCAATTCAACTATAATCCCTAAAAATGATAGTGAATTTTTAATTATGGAAGGATTAAGAGGTCCTGAGTTCCATGAATATAAATAAAACTCATTCCATTGTCAATTTTATAAATATATTTAGCAGAATTTGTTCAATAATTATTAATCATAATATGGTGAGATAATACATTAATCATTGAAACCTCATCGAATGATTAACATAAACCATTCAATCAATGGTTAAACTATAACCCTTAGTAATGATGGAAGGCCATTACCATATAAATAAGGTCACAAAATTTATAAAAAACAACATATCATTGATACCCTGTATAACATAAAATTTTTGTTGTTTGTCACAAACAAAACATCTGAATATATTTATCATGATTATATTCAAACAATATAAAAACATAAATTAACATAAATCCTTATTAAAAACATTAATTTTTCTTTATTCCAATGTTTATTGGATATATTAATTAAATTCAAAAATGGTGCCAACATCATCAATGCTTTCATAAAAAACATGTAAAAATTTCCATAATTAGTTCCATGGCAATCAATATTTTCCAATTTAGTTATTCATTCCCAACATATCATTATCAAAAAAATTTATCTTATCAAAATGAAAATATTAACAATAATATTTCACTTAATATTGTGTTTTCCATTAACTTAACCTTTCCATTAATTCTCCTATATAGTCTAATATAACCATTTAACATATACTTGTAAATCTGTTGTGAAAAACTTAAACTGAACAATCCTTATTCATTTCAAAATTCATAATTCAAGAATACAAATATATATGAAATTAAATTATTCCCCATAATAATTAATTCATATTAATGACTCATCATAAAATTATATAATTCATCTTTATTTTCACATTTCACTCATATTCTCATCATCATAAAAAATATAACCTTTACTTGTACCAGTCTGTTCATTCCATGTTAGATATTTCCACCTAAGATATTGAATTTCATAATCCAAATTAATTAAAAATTTAAATAATTAAACTATTTATAATTAGTTATGGGGGATATAATTCCAACTATTGGATTAAATTGACTTTTAATTTACCCCTTATAGTTAGTTGTTTTGTGCAAATCTTTTCCAAAATCAAAACATTTTCATAATCCTTTGAGAAATCATGTGGGTGTTTCATCCAAATTTCATGAAATTTATGAAACCAAATTAGTTTTCATATGGGATCTCCATTAAATAAATTTAAGAAAACTATTTCCATGTCATCCTTAGTGATTATGAGAGTATATTTAGGTACATGTTGTTCATCACACTCAGGGACAAATTATCAAGCATGAACACACCATCCTTCACTTCAATGATCTTCCTATCTTATTTCTTGTAAAAAAAATACAATCACATTAAATGTTAACAAAATTACATTAAATTATTTCCATTGACTAAAATAATAAATCATATCATGATCAACACACATCATAGTGGAAAACAATATAATCATGAAAAATCACATTTAGAATGTCTAAAAAGTGGCCAAAAATTCATTAATCTCTAACACCTTAGGTGTGTCCAAAGATTGTTATTTTAATCAGTTATATAAATCCTTCATGATGGTACATATAGAGTTTAATAATTTTCAAATAATATCCTCCACAACTGTCAACGTAGTAGTGTGTAAGTCCCACTGTCGTCCACCAGTTCATGTTAGATTCTAGAAGATTACGTACGGTGTCTTCAATGTTAATACTCTTATATATATCTGTGAAAGTTCTAAGTCCACTTGTATTAACTTTACCACTGATTTATTTGTAGGAAAATAATCACATTACCCTTTACTAAAATTCAATGGCATTTTCGTAATCATTGACACATCATTTGACTCATTCTTAGAGACATAACTAGATATATCGTTAGATATACTTCTAGAGAACTCTATTATATATTCTAATCCCAAGAATATATTTGTTCTAGAACATGATCAAAACATTTGAACATCACCTAAATCATATAAATGATCAGAATCATGATACAAGGTATATTTATTTTAATATCATTATACATGAACCATAAGGTAATCGCGATCATAATCCAATAATTAATATCATAGTTTCAAAACATGAAATTTTAGTAGACATATAAACATTTAATATCATTCCATATATGTGAAGGCACATTACCAATACCCAACATGACACATCATGGGGACTTCACCTTTTAGGCAAGACACAACATCATACCTAGTTGAAATCTTTTCCTTTTAAGGGATCAATATTCCCCATCATCAAATAGTGGATCGGGTTTTCCAACATTTCTGTGGTGGATCGGGTATCCTCATATTCTATAGGGAAGCAAGTCATCATGAATCCCATAATAACATAATGATATATATATCATTACACAATACATTAAATAAACATTTCTGTCTTGCACATTTCATAAATTAAATCAAACATACATGTTTCATAAGAATGTAAATAGTAATATTAAAAACCTGGAAATGAAATTAGAGTAAAAAACAAGAAATAATATCATGAACTATGGAAAAAATACAAGTTTAATTATAATTCAAAAAATTCATACCTATGAAGGGAAGTGTGATACATAAGAATATTTCCCATGAAATGGAAATGAGTTTTATATAAATAATTCCATAAAAATATAAACCATTTAGTAAAATAATATAACTTTATCCTTGGGATCAGTTCCCCATCATAGAATGAGTGGAATAATTATTTTATTATCAATTATATATAATTTGGGAAGATCTTTTAAAAACATTTCATGAGGAAAATATCCTTTCTTCTTTGAAAAAATTGTTTTTAAAAAAATAAATCCTTATAAAAGTATTTTTGTAAAAAATAAACACAACTACTAATAAAGGAATAATAAAACCCATTTTCCTTCAAACATATAAAAAGTTTAACCTACTTGAATAGCCTTTTTCTTAAAAAACATAATACTGGTTATATTTTCAAAACCATTTCTTTGTAATCATTTAAATTAATCTTGAAATTCGTTCGAAAACAACTTCATTTTAAAAGAAGCTTGATATGTTTTTTCAAATCCATTTTCCTTAAATAACATTTAAAACATTTATATAAATTCTTTAATTAATTTAAAAAATTTACATTGAAAAAAATAATTTTGAAAACATAAAAGTGAAAATTGAAAATCTATTAAAATAATTTTACGCATAATTTATTTTAAAATTTTTTTTCTTTAAATCTAAATTTTGACAAAATGGATTTATTTCATATATGTAAAAAATTTATGTAATTTTTTATTTTGATACTATAAATTGAATATTTAATGGAAGTATTATTAACATTGAGGATAAATCTATAAAAATTGAACATTATTTTTGAACCGTACAAATATTGGAATAGTTTATCATTCATAAAATGAATAGAATATTTATTTGATAAAACCCCATTTTATTAAAAGATAATAAATGGATGAAAATATCTTTTAAATAAAATAGGATAATAATATTAAATTTTATAAAAAATAGAAAAAATGCTTTTGAAGGTATGTAGTTTTCCGACCGAAGAGGGATATAATGTAATATTTTCATAAAAAACATTATAAATTATATTTAGTACCGAAGAGTAGGAAAACGGTACTATAACATGAATTTAAAATTAATAACCATATTATGTTAAATTTCATGAGTTTTCTTGTAGTATGTATTATAATGATATAGCAATGAATGCATAATCATAAACAATCCCGATAAACAATGAGACTATTGCAATAATCTCTGCCACATCGTAACTTTAAACCGTACTCCCCATGTAAAAAGTGACATTAAATAAAGCATGAAACATCATGGAAATAATTTTATTCATTATATTTAATTTTAAATGGAAATTTATATATCATATAGATTAATATATGTTCGTAGTGTGGCATGTGTCTGAATGAAGGAAAAATGAGACAAAATTAGTTTTCCGATTTGGTAGCTTTTGATACCTAAACACCAAGAATGAAATTATAGAAAATGGTTATTTAAAAAACTATATATTTAATTATATGAATCATATGAAAATTAATTTTAAATTATACACACCACATATTAGAAATATGAGTTCCACATGGCTTGTGTTCCATGAAAAATAAAAGGAAAATTAAAAAACCATTATCCTAAGTATAGAACATCTTTCTACACAATCATAAATATTGTATTAAAAATATATTATTATTATAAATTTAAAAATAATTATATTATGACATATAATACCATATATTATTTATTTATTTATTTATATTAACCATTTATTAAAATAACATTGTTAATGTTACGTTTTGGGTAATATCTGATTTGTTTTTTAAATATGTTTTCGTTTGTTTTTCTTGATCCACTTACATAGATAATGATTTACATATTTCCAGAATTTAATAAATGACATTAATATCATATATATTCATTACATTTGAATACTATAATACATAAAAATATGAAATGGAATATATATTTCATGGAGACGGTAGGCTATACGTACACAAGCACCGTGTTTTCCTATTGTTTCCATATTAAAAGACTAAAGGTAAATGAAATATATGATTAAATATGACATATAATTATATATGAAATATTATTTCATATATATCATATAATTTAAATTAATCCATTTTTAATTCCTTATATTTATATTTTTATCGAATATCATCTCTTTAGGAGATAATCGTCCACATTTCCCCAATTGTTTTTTCTTATTTACAGAAAAATGGAATACATGAAGGTATGAGTTATATTATTATTAAAAAAATCATCAATACATCATTAATATAAAATATATCTCCCAAAATATCAATTTTTATCATATAAACAACCCATGAGAGGTGGTATTGAAAAAACTAACAATATTGTTTTATGAGGTGTTAGTTTTCTATATAGAAGAATTGAATGTTCCTTACACATTTGATATAATTATGTGAATTTATAGGTATAAACATTTGTAATTTATATCTCAGGAAAATTATTATATTATTGTTCTAATATAGTATGATAATAATAAGATTTTAAGGTTTCTAGAATAAAAATAATATAATGGAGATGGAGGATGTACCTTACCTATTGGTTGGGGAACTCCTTTCGGTATTCTTTGGAGGAATTCCTTGTATGTGTTTATTATTATATGGATGATTCTAGAAATAAAGGATTAATTTTTTGAGCCTATTTTTGCGTATTTTTATAAATCAATGGGGAATTAGTGGCGAGATAATGTGGGAGGGGTGAGTGCCTTTCAAAGTGGAGGAGGAGTGTAGATCATGTAAATTCTTTAAAGGGAATTTCAACCACATTTTTCCTATTAAATTTATTACATTTAATGGATAAAATTACTCTAAAGGGATTAAAGGGTAGAAATATGTCCATTCAATTTATTTTTGATAAGTTTCTAAGTCATTTTGGCCCTTATGTGTATGGTTTACTCCCATGTTATGGTATTATTTATCTTAATTGTTGAAATTAATTTTAATTACATTCACTATTTTATTAGAAAATGACATTTTTGACCAAATTATAATTTATTTATTATTATTTTTCCATTTATGTAATCAATATTTCCAAATTCAAATCAGAAAAGTGGTATAAATAAATATAAAATTAATCTTATAGACGTTTCTCATCAGTGGTTTTTTAATCTAACAGGACCAGAGGTTTGAAATGTTTAAATATCTAATGTTATTGTAAAATAAATTAAAATAACATTAATTGGATTATGAAATGTATAACAGATCTAATTACACATTATAACAAATTTAATACGTAATTTATCTATATATATTATATGATACTTATAAAATCTATTGGATGAGTATCAAGAATATTGAATGAATATATGATATATAAATTATATTGAATACATTAATAAAAGTGGGTCTTTTTAATTATTGATATACAATTGAATTTGTACGTATAAAATTATATTTCTTACAATAAAAATTTCTTAACTTTTAAATAGTTCTTACATTCAATTCTACTTATTGATAACCAAGGGATTCATTTCATATGCATGTTTAAATAATATATTTAAAATTTATTAAATATTATTTGTAACGGAAACTCAATCATCATATTGATAGGTATAATATTATTTTAATAATAATATTAATAATATATATTAGTTCAAAAAATCATGACCATGTGTGTAACATAAGAAATCGAATGAACATTGTATTGTGTGATATGTATGCCATAAAAAGTGTTGAATGTTCTACGAGATTATCAAAGAGTTTCATGAATTGCAAGTCTAACTTGGTGTGGCATATAATGCATCCCAAAACATGGGATTTAGTATAAAAGAAACAATATTAAGTGTTGTGTGAAGTGAAAAATGTCAAAATATTAATTTAATTCAAAAAAAATATTCCTAAAATCTAAAGGAGTTGTCATTATCCAGTGCTTCACCATCCATAGATACAACATTTTTCATGATACTGGATAATATTTTGTGAAACCAAGTGATTCCTATAGTAATTTTAATGTATAATCATATTTTTTAATTCATGATACAATATAGGACTATTTTTTATGTTATTATAGATATGAAATGACTGACAAAGTTCATATATCATATTTATTTATTTTGGAGAAGAATGAAATTTATACCAATAATGGATTGTAAGTATCTGATGTATATATAATTGGAATTAATATAAGTTAGAGTGGGTTTTAATATGAGTCATCTTAACACATTCAGGATGAATATTACATTCTTGGATATTTTACTAGGGTTAGTGGAAGCCTGATAATATTTTCCTTCAATTTTCTATCTCATTCAAGTTCAATTTCATATGAATTAAAAAGAAATACCACTGACATTGGTGTTGAATATAAGTTAAATATTATAATGGGAATGGAAAAAAATTTAAAACATCCCTATCACATATTAACGTCTATGTTAAATGATATAATTGATTATTACAAGGACTTAGAGAATAATAGAATTTCCTGGATGATTACATAAAAATAAAGAACACCTATATTTTTCTTCAATAAAGTAGACGATAGTATTAAACAATACATAAATTATCGGATGCTAAATTGGGTAATAGTAATGAATTTATCTAACTTTTCTAGGATATACAGGGTTTTTTATCAGATAAAGAGGGATCTATGGTTCTCAAGGATTGAACCTGTTTTGATATAACATCAACAGTAGGATAGTGTGGTGGACATTATAAAGATAGTGTTTTTGAGTAGGTATTGGCTACATGAGTACATGTTGTTTCAATTTGTTTTTAATAATTCACATGTTGTGTTCATGGATCTCATAAAGAATATATTCCAACCATTTTTGGACAATTTATTTGAGCGGCTCATCGATGAAATCCTCATCTAATCACCCACCCCATAGTGGGAGGCAAGATACGTCGAGATAGTTATGTGAACTCAATGAGCACATCAACATTAGGATAAAAGGTCAAAGTGTAAATTTTGGATTTTTGAGGTCAAATAATTCGATCATGTGGTGTCTAATATACGTATATCCATGTAAACATATACATTTTCTTCACTAATATAGTACAAACAATCGTGAAAATGTTTCTAATTAAGTGGTTTTTAGGTTTAGTTGGCTACTATTGACATTTGATATAAAACGTCTACAGTTTATATGTACCTAAAAATACATTCAAGAATAAGGATGTGATATTAAAATGATCATACTAGTCTAAATTATCATTTCATGAGTTGAAAAGTGTTAAAAAAAATATCATGTATTGGTCCTACATTAGTAAAGGATCATATATGTTGTATAATGTGATCAATCTAGAATTGGGTTTAGAGTATTAATGATATATAGTGATTATTCAATGGATTATGTATCATTTCAACCATGGAAACATGTGTAATACTATCCTTCATTGCACATGGAGTTGGAATCCATGGTCCACACTTTGAATTGCTAGAGAGATTATCTCTTCCGAATGTGTATTGTTTTCCGCACTAACCACATGAACCATTCCTCAATATTCATATAAAAGGACATATATATGAGTTAAATGTAGAAAGTATAATATATATATCTTAATTTCATTGATATGTGTTATTATCTTATTAAAGGGTATTTTGTTGAAAATTCTCATATTCATAAAATTTATGTTGAATAGGATTATATTCTACAGCATTCAGATGATCAATTTTGACCTAATTAACTTGAAGGAACACTTGATAATGGATGAAACTAATGATAAATGAATGATAAAAATTTCTATAATATTGAACACACATTTTTGGAAGAAAATTAAATTTAATGACTTGAAATTGTAACATACTGTTCTGGGATACTGGAACAACTATATTTTGGTTACTTGATACATGGGTGGTGGTTGGAAGATGAAGATATAATACTTATTAATGATAGAGTTTTATTATTTGATCCACCATGGAATAACAAATGATAATATTTAGTACATATATTTGGGAGTTATATCTATGTTATCGAATATTATATCATGACTTTGCTGGATAGTTCAAGTGTTTTGGGATGAAGATATACATTTTTGGATTCATTCTTGTTACTACAAAGATGATAGTGGTTGTGAACCAAAATATTATTGGAATTCTCTAATAACATTTATTGACAATTTTAGAGTTATTGTATTTTATTATTTACACTTTTATGGGTTTACTAAGGATCTCTAGGAATAATGACACTAATTGGGTGATTTTTTATTGGATGTAAAATGTTTTTCATTTGTTATCAGTCTATGAGAGTGACATGATATAACTGGATGGTAAAGTAATATGTATGTGAGCTGATATTCTTATATGTATTTCCCCAGATAATTGAATCTAATAAATATTAATTTTATAAATAATGGTTTTATAAGGTCCTATAGAAGACCATAGGGACTCAACAATGATTCTGCAGAACATACAATCCCATGATAGTTGGAACATTCAATAAGATGATCAACATACTATGGGATGTGATTTATGATTGTGACATAGAACATAGCGGAACATGGGATATATCTCATAACCATTGGTGAGATTATTTAAAATAATAGTTATATTTTTTTGATTTAGGTGTAACCATGTGATCATATACATGGTAGACTATGTTAGTCACCACTCAATTTTCACAAGGATAATGAGACATTATTTATTTGATCCAACTCGTTATAGTAATATTATGAGAGAGTGTAGTTGATTAATAAGATGTTTTTTAGATCTAATATGGAATAATTAAAATGAAAAACATAATAGGATTTAATTATATTTTTACAAAGGTGATCAATTCTTTGTTACAGTGGGTCCTCAGTTAAGACATCAATTTTTTAGGACACAAATGAAAATAGTGCATGCTATGATGGACCCTTCGATTTCACCACGCTGATTCGGACTATGGGATACTTTTTTGATATATTTTATCCCTATAATGTTTCGCATGATTTGTTACATGTGTCAATTTTATATATGTACATTTTTGATCCCATACATCTCATCAATTTTAAAGAGATAAAGTTGAAGATGAATGAGTCAACATGGAGTGCACAATGATGTTCATACACTAGAGTAATAATGTTCATCGAGGGAATATTGTAATACTTCTTTCCATTAAATTGAAATATGGATGGATCAAGTGTGATACCTATGATAGTGAGGTTTATTTTTCCGATTAGTGCCCCAACATTCTTGAGAAGAACATTTACATGCAGTTCTCAGTTCTAAGATACAGTTATATGGAGAGAAATGTAGTATCCTTAGTTAATAATTATCTTTCAGATAATATAGTTTTTAAATATATTATATAAAATTTTATTCTTCTATTGTTTTTATTGTTGCGATGTGGAATTTGGAGGATATGTTTCTAGGAATTAGTAGTTGTAGTTTTAGTCGAGTGATTTCCCTTGTTATGGAAGTAAATTAGTCATTGGATCGTTAGTGGGGTCCTAGTGGGATTATCATTAATATGAGATAAAAAGATCCAATTAATTCATTCATAAATATTTATGAAAAATACATGAATATTATTTACATAAAATTATGACCCACAATATAATATTATGTATAAATTTTTTAGATACATGGATTTATAAAGAAATACTACATGAATGGACTATATTTTATTTAATGTATCTCTTCAAAATGTTGACCCTTATTATATTGATCATGGATAAAATATTTATTCATTTCATAGTTATTGTAAAAAATTAAAGATTGATATCATATTCTTATTATGGGTAAACAAAGGATATATCAATTATTACACAATGATAACATGATTATAAGTGTATGAGGATATTATAATAACATTTGAAAAACTTATTCTTCACATCATATACTTCAACTATAAATAAAATAATAAATCTAAATTGTTCTTAAGAGCTAAATCACAAAATTAATAAAATAACAGAAGTCATGAAATAATATCTTTTTTATAAGATATAATTTTTTGGAGTATACATAAGAATAAATTAAATTTTCCTTGGTCATCAAGGATATACTCAAAGAATATCACAGTGGATTGGATTAATTCACTATACCATTGTATACATTGTAAATATTTACTCACAATACTATCATAGTGGACATATTCTTGTTACTAAACATGGTTAACTCCCTATTATAATCCTTATAATCTCATTATATATCATCATTTTCCAAATGAATTGGAGGACTATATTATTATAGTCCCTCCAATCATGTTATGAAAATCATACATATTTGTTCAAAATGGACATAAAACGTTATATATATCCAAAACCTTAAAAAGGAAATTAGTTTCATAATCATTTCAATATTTCAGCATAGTATAACCCATGGGAATGAAATGGGATTATTAGTTAATTATTAATTTTTATAGAAATAGTATTCATAGAGAAATCCATAAATCATGAACACCATAATCCATCCAAACAATAATATTGTATTTCATCATTAGATCATAAACAACGTAAAAAATATTTATCATAATAGGATTTCATCAAATATGGAAATTATTATAAAAGGGAACATCATACATTTCATGAAGAAAACATCCATTTCTATTTGAAATTTAAAAAAAATTTAAAAATTTAAAAACATTTATTAAAAATTAATCATTGCAATGAACCATGGTAACATGTAATTGTAGATTTAGAGTATTTAACATCCATTCCTAAGGGAAATTTTTTCCTTTCTATGTATATAAAAACAATGATTCCATTCAGATTCTTAGTAAATTATTAGAAATTATTTTATTCAGAAAGTAATAAGATGATTCTTTTTTAACCTTTTTGTAAAAATTTAATCTTGTGTAAAAATGAATATAACCATTAATAATATATTTAAATAAAAATTATTAAATAACATTTAAAATTACAAGGACATTACAAAATTTTAATTTCTACTAAAGAGATAAATTAAAATGGAATTCCTTAATAACAATTTTGTCACTTTTGATCTTAATGAGAGGAAAATAAATGGAAACATGTAATATTTATAAATAAAAAGTGAAAAATAAATTTTATTAAAATTCATTTGAGGGAGATCATCATGCTTCATCATCAAAAATTAAATCATAAGAAATCATTGTACAAAATGATATTATAATATAAAATTTTTACTTTGAGTTTGAAATTAATTAAATTCACTTAAACCACCAAAATAATAAATTTATATTTATTATAATTCTTTAATAGTATCATATTAAACAATTTATATGAAATATGATCCTCAAATTTTATTTTAACACTAATTTATTCATAATTTCTTATTAGAATCATCTATTGAGTCTGTTAACTATTTCTTTTTTTCTAAGAATTTGATTTTTGTATATCTGATTCTTTTACATTAATCAAGGCCTTATAAAATATGTAATTTTAGTAATTATATAAATATAATTAGTATTAATTATATATATATATATATTATAAATAAATGATATTTATTAAAAAATGAATTACATTGTTCTGGGTGATCACAGGTTGTACGAAAAAATGAATATTTTTTTTACTTTTCATTGAAGGGATTGAATTAAATGTAAATTATAGTTGAATTAATAATGTAATTACTATACCAGAAATGTATTATATATTTATTAAATATATCCTAATTTCCTTTCACATAAATTAAAAATTAAAAATGAATCATGTCTTTTTAGGGAGGTTGTAACCCACACTTACCCATGAGCGATGGCACATCTTGGTTTTGGTATTTTTGGTTTTTCGGTCGACGGTTCTGAGGTGAGCTCATGCGTTGTCTTGATCAATTATTTGGCTATGTTTTTAGTCTCACTAGTACGTCATTGTTCGAAGCACTATGTTATTAAAATCATTTCCCTGACATAAAGACCTTCACTCCTCTACAGGTTAGATCTCGAATGGGGGCTTCTTAGTGTTTTTGGGATGTGAATTTTGATGGCTAAAAGTGCACCTCATGTGACCTCCTCTATGATTCTTCTTCCGTGACATTCAGGTTTAAGCATAATCAATGGTTCGTTTTAGTTTCATTCTTATTTTATTACTCATGTCTTTTGTGATTGTCTGGAGAGTCTTCTACGATGGGTGATATCAAGGATGTTTGTTCAATGATGAATCTATTTTGTGTTTATAGAGTGGAATTAGTTAATATTATTTTGGTGGTCAATAGAACTATGTTGATTATAGTTTTTTGGGGGATGGATGACTCTCTCTAGCATTCTCATGTGGTTTTTTGATCGACATAGAAGATGGGGGGTTTTATATAGTTCAAGAATTTGATGGTGTTGATGTTCTCTTGTGGGGATGTAGTGATATTGTCAAAGGTGTTGAAAAGATGGCATGATGACGATGGGTATGGAAGGTAGTATGATGTGATCTTGGACATTGGGTTTCTCGTTGCTCGAGGGATCATTTAATTTTATGATTTTTTTAAAACTCCGAATTCCATTTCGGAATAATTTTATATGTATCCTACACATGACATTTCGGTTACTGCTCATCCATATAGTAGTTTATTTGAACATCAATAATAATATTTTTTCCAGTTAGTTATTGAAATTACAATTTATTTGAAAGAGGTCATTTTTATCTTCTCTTAAATACCATATGGAATTTCTATTTGGTAGAAAATAATATGTAAATGATTTATATGGATATTATAGAGGTCTTTTCTAGGGGTTTTATTGATCTTTATTTAATAAAGTGGTGTACAGAAAATGAACAATGTGTTCCAAAATATAAGGAACATAAAAAAATTGGAATTGCTAAATAGATTAATATAAACCTTATTCATTCACAATAAAAAATGATTCCAATTATAAATATACTAAAAATCAAAGATAATTTAAAAATAAATTCATCCAATGGAATTTAAATTTGTTTTATTGTCAATTTAAACCTTATATTTTAGTTTAACTACTTGGTTTACCAATTTAATATTAATAATTGTAATGACCATTTAATATTAAAGAGTTATAATTTTAATTATAAGCTAAAAATTGTCTCCAAAATGATAATGGGATTGAATAGTAGACCAAAAATTATCGAAATGGTCCTTTATAAATATATTTTTTAAAATATTTTTATGAAATATTTATATCATAAAATTCAATTAATATCAATTTAAGAATAATTAGAATAATTTTACAATGAAAAAAAAATGAATGATATATAATTATAAACTAACCCATTTAGACATCTCAAATGGGAAATTTTAATATAAATGTTTAATGTAGCATAATAATTCACTAAAATTGTATTATTTTTTATATCAATAATATAGTTACGTCATTTTTTATTAATTAAATAAATACTATATAATAATTTGGTAAACTATTATGGTAATTATTTAGTATCTATAAGTGGGAAATATATTTGCATAATAAAAAATTAATTTACCAATCATATAAAAAGTTAGTACTAAACATTTTATATTATTATCCATATTTAAAAATATTAGAGTTATTAAATTCAAGAGAGTGAGATATTGTATTTATTCATTCATTATTTTAATATAATGTTCATATTAAAGTATAATTGGCACCATGTGTCCTTATATTAGAAATTACATTATAAAAAGATCAAATCTTTCACTTAAATAGCATAATGGAAACTGATGATTCATTTTGAGACCTTATATATATCATATTGTATTTTAAAGAACATTTAATTAAATAAATCCAAATTAATTGAGGGTATGAATTTCACAATACATCATATATTCATGATTTAAATTAAAACTCATTTAATTCTCATACTATAAGAAAAATTATTTTTATCTTAGGATTCATGAAACACTAAGTTTTGATTTTATTACCTAATACCAGGTATTTGAGAACTACAATATATTATACTAATTATTATTTAATATGAATGCTATAATCTAGATTTTTGAATTGATGGAATCATTATGACTAAAAATAATTTAAAAATACACAGTTTTCATTTCTTTATTAATTATTTATTAATTATAAATAAATTTAGATTCATTTAAAATAAATAGAAACGTTTTCCGGAAAATTGTATCTTTTCTAAATGAAACTTTAATAGAAAGTTGCCCACAATATATAAAAATTAATATTAATAATTATCGAAATTTAATATTTAAAAGTAAAATAAAATATTCAAATTTTGATTATCTGAATAATCATACAGTGAATTTCTTTGTATTTTTAAGATTTTTTTTATATTTTTAAGAATAGTGAAAAATAATGATATTTATTTTAAATATACCTTTTATAACAAACAAAATATAATTATTAACGCTATTATTAATTTTTTTAATGTAAAAAAAGTTAAATTATACATATTTAAATACATTTTATTTCATTGGACTTGTTTTTATAAAGAATTTTGATATTAAAACATTGTAAAAATTTGAATATTTTCACATTAAAAACCCGCCTACTTATCATGTCTTAGGGGTTAATTATAAATTAAATAAATCCACATATATGAATTAAAATTTTAATAATAAATTTTAAATTTTAAATTTTAAATATATTTATTTTCTAATATATCCAACATAAATTTTCACCATGTGATTTCTATAAATGGTTTATATAAATTACAGTATTTTTGTGAAAAATGACTTTTACATGCGATTAAAAATAGAATATAATGTTTAAAATGACCTAAAAAATATTCAAAAACCATTACTATATAAATTTGTATAATATTATTATCTTATGATATATTTTTATGTCTTATAGGTTTAAAATTACTAGGAGGTAACATATACAATAAGGCATGTACTGAAAATGACATAAACAGAGCCCTAATATCCATTAATATTTATAAAGGTTTGTGATAGGGAGAAAAAAATCATAAGATTAGTTAGAAATAATTGTTTTAAAGTTAATTTAATTTTTTAATATGATAATTTATTTTTAATTATATTATTGACCTTACATAAATTCAATTTAAATAAATAATTTCAAAGTTGACAATAAAGTTATTTTATAATAAATGCTAAATTATTAATTGATTTAAAATTTAAAAAAAATACTCTCATCAATAATGTGGGAATTAAATATTAATAATTATATTATAAGGTTAATTTATTGACACATTATTCTTTTATAATGACAATATTTACAATAAGATATTAAAAAATTAGTTAGGGTGACTATGGTTAAAGAGGTGTTTTCAGGTTAAAAACACTTGTAATGAATTAATTCCCAACAAACATACGATATATATTTTAAAAAATATATAAATTCTTTATAATTAGTATGTTATAAATATTTATCAATCCTCATTATTCATTAGTCTTAAAAGATATATTACCAATGTTTGAATCAAGTTACCTTCGTGAAAAACAAAAATAAAAAAATAGGGACGCATAGAAGATAAAGCGAAAAATGTCTAAAACATATATTTCCCTGTGTCTTGGAGGTGTAGATCAACCATATCAACTCTATTACCCATTAATTTTATATATTTGATCCATGTGAGGAAATATGTACCTCCAAATATTGTATACATTTAAGTATTTAAATAATTCTACTCGTCCCTAACACTAAAGGGACACTCACTCTCCTCTCTTCTTGACACCTCTTATGCCATATTGATCAAATATCATATGTAAACATAACATGAACCATTCCTAAATTAATACTAGACTCTAGATTTTGTTTATAAATCATTCTATTCAAGGCCATTGCTGTAAACCAAGAGGATATGCCTCAAGAAGAAGAAATTTTCATCAATGAATGTTTTTTTTGTTTTATTTCATCCCCAAACACCATAAATTGTTTTAATATCATTCATAAAAATAATATTTATATATGAAAAATTATGACTTGTATTTATGTTATTAGTATGACCAAACACCTCAAACATTTATATTATATAGTTTAAGAAATTTTCATTCACGTGTTATGTGAACTACAACCTCATGAACCAATATTGTTCAGTTTTCCATTATCGCCATTCAAGGTTGAGGATAATGAAGGAAATACTGTATAAATATGTTATATATTATATATGTGATTATTTTATTATTCTATAATTTTTATATAACACATAACATTATTCGTTTCATTTTTTTGAGAAAACGAAAACATCGTTCAAGTGTATGGTGGACAACCGCCTCATGAAGTGATGTGATAGGTTCACGGTTCACATTAAATGTATTAAGGATGGGTTTAATAAATGTATTGAATATATATGAAATAAATATTAACATATAATGATTTTCCTTTCCATTTACTTTTCATTATTTCGAACAAACTACAAATGGATAAAAACTACATTAATGAGTTTGTACGACCTACCATCTCTATAATGGGTGTATTTTATTTCTTATAACTAAATATCATTAGTATTAAAAATAAATATATAAATAATATATATGTTGTTTGTATAAATTTTATTAATATATATCTTATTGAACCACCCTCCAATTAATAGGATTAAAAAATATCAATTCATAATAGATACAAAAAACAAATCAGTTATTACTCGATACGCCACATTAACATAGAATTATTAATAAAAGGGAAATAAAAGGTCATAATAAAATCATTTATAAAATATATTAATATGGTTTATATGGTATTTAAAATAAAAATATATTTATTATACAATAAATTATAATTTTTTGATGGATTTCAATACTTATAGTTTGTGATTTCTATCTCACTTTTAACATTTATGACACACAAGCTAAATTCATCACATCTATATTTATGTTGTGTATTTACTACCAATGGTTTAATTTATGATTAATCAAAATAATATATTTTGTTATTTAATTATCCATTTGACTACGTATTATTCATGTTTTTATGTTTTTAATGCTATCAATATGGTGAGATATTTTTGTGTTAATTTTCATTCTTTTGGAAACATGTCATGTTAGGCACCTATATTATTTTTTGAGATTTATATACTAACACTTTGACATGTTATTTCAAGAAAATAGTTATTTTAAGGATATTTTATCTTAATTTACTATTTATATTTCAAGTATATTTTGATTCACAGATACAAAAGGGTTATGATATTATTTCTAGAATCTCATCATTTATTTAAATTATTTATGATTATGCTTCCATTGATGAAATATTTTCATATAACTCTCAATAGCCCTCAAAACTATCCTAATATGGTTATTAATGATATAATTATCTAATGATTCCATTTTATCATGAATCTTTACTTATGATAAGTATGAATTCTTTTTATTAAAATACAACATTATTTATCTCTTTAATTTGAAATCTATTTTCTCTCAAATCAATGTTTTCTAAAAATGTCATAAAAATCTTATACTATTATCCTTTTATTTTTAATAGAAATTTATTCCAATTTTTTTCTTTAAAAAATATAAAAAAGAATATCATGGTTATTTTCATATAAATATTTTTTTTTGACTTATATATACAATATAGACAAAATCTCTATTTTTATTTATAAGTTATGCATTGAATTCTCTGACTTCATGATCACTACATTTATTGAATCTTCATCTTTATATTTTAAAGAATTTATTCCAAATGAATATTATTTCTTAATTTTTATGGAATAATTTTTCATTTAAATTTACTTTCAAATAAAATTATTTAATAAGTTGTATATTTTTTAATAAAATTAAATGAAATTACATGTATCCATTGTAATATGTCAAGGATACATTCAATGAAATGAATTTCATAAATTTTTAATGTTTAAAATGTTTTTTTAAATGAGTTATGAATATTCCTTTATATGATATTATGTTCTTTTTTCAAGGAAAATTATTTTCAGAATAATTATTTTTTAAAATGTTTTCAAAATGAGTTTCAAATATTAATTTAATATTTTCAAGGTTATTTTCAAAAAAATAAACAAGAATTTTATAAATGAATTATGCTTAACATGATTTTTAGAGTTGTTTTGATTATTCAATTATAGAAATTTTATTTTATCTTCAAGGAAAAGGTAATTAAATAAATTTTATCTTAAAAACCGTATAAAATGTGTATCAAAACATCCTTTATTTGTATGAAATGTTATTTTCATAGAAAAGGATTCAATAAATGTAATATGTTTAAAAAGTGTTTGAAATGAGTTTCAAATATTGATTTATAAATTTTCCAAGATATATTAAAATAAATAAATTTAAATGATTTATGTTTAATTTTTCTAAATTGAGATTCAAATATCCAATTATAAGAATTCAATAGTTTCATCAAAGGAATGTATTTACAATGAGTTATTTCTATTAAAAATAATTGTTCAAAGAGGATAATTATATTTCTATAGGAAATGTATTAAATTATTATTCAAACTCAATATCCATTTATGAAGACAACTATTGATCATACCTATGCCTTACGAGGTATATAATTCATGTATTCTATTATTATTCTTTATTTTACTTGTTTATGTTTATGATGAAATATTTTTTATTAAACCAGATTTTATTCCATGGGTTATACAATTATAAAATTCGTATTAATCCAATATATTTTCACATGTTATTCAATTATGAAATGATTTATAAACCTATATCTTTTCCATATGTTTTGATTTGATTAAATGTTAAGGATATCCATTTTATTTCATGGGTTAATATGTGCTTCTATTTGATGATATTTTGTCACACATCAGTATTATTTCATTATGTTATGGGTGGTAACATTATCACCATACAATATATTTTGTAAATATATATATCTATTGTGATAAACATGGATATAATTTAGAGTGAACCCAGTATAGTATGGAATGTTTCCATTATAATGTATTTGGAAGTGTACTAATTCCATTATATGGAAAGGGTTACCACCGGGGATGGTGGTGTGTCCGAACTAGTATGTGTATCCCTTATGAAGTTATCTTTTATGATTTAAAAATATTCCAGGAAATCTAGGGAATGATATTATATGAGTACATTTTTGTGAAAAATTAAATGTCTTATGATAATGTAATGGTGTCATGGATCAGGGTTATTAATTGATTAATGAATCACATCTTATGAACTACCAATTGTTTTTCCATGAATCAATGTTATGATCATAGTTATATCTGGAATGGTTTTAAAATGTTATTCTCAAATTCTCTTACAACTATGATAATGTTATTATTAATTATCTATATTTTAAAAACATAATGAGAATCTGATCTCAGAGAGTCCTATGTTTCCATTCCTTCTCTCAAAGAAATTTTTTAGTAAGCATGAAAAGGTAACACGAATAGACAAAGTGGCATGGGCCCCGAGGGACCTAGGGAAGACTAAAGTAATAAAGACTGATGGAATCTCCCATAATCATATTGACCGACATTGGGGTCGAAAAATTATGATGTTATATGTACAAATGATTGGTACTAGGAATGTCAATAGATGCATGGTGGTAGGCAACACTATTTCCCCCATTCAATGTATGGGCCATATTGTTGTTATTACCAAGAATAACCAGGATTTTTTTGATGAAATAATGGATCAACCACAGAGAGGGTCCAATGCCAAGTAATTAATTGTAGAGCATCATTGAATATGTGGAAGCCTCTAGAATCTCAATCCTCTTCTGGTGATATAACCGGAAACCAAGAATCATCACCTTTTCCTCTTCTTTCAAAGAAGATCTGATGCCCAAATATCATGAATAGGCCATAAAGGATGAGCCATCCTGATCGCAGATGACCCCACCTCCTTGAAGAACCCACATATTAAAGAATCCATATGTATTCAACACCAGGCTTGAGGAAGGGGTGCCAGGATACCCATTGGAATCTTCTGTTACAACTACTATAGAGGGAAAATGGGATGGAATCTTGAGGTTTCTGGAGAAAGAGATCCTCTCTCATGTTTGGGAAGTGTCACAACATGTATAGGAGGAGACTCTTTGATCTAAAAAATGGATCTTCTAGATTTTTGACCACCATCATTCTTGAACACGTTCTTCACCTGTGAGATGCACTAGCAATCGGCAAGAAGGATCAGCGTTCAAGCCAACCTCTCCATCTCCTTATCAGATTCCTTCCTCCATGTTATGAAATATGGTTTTATGCATGGTATTTAATTTTATAATAATAAATTTTATGTCAATTATTAGAATCATTGAATATATTTACAAATATTCAAATATTGTGATCCATGATTCCAAATGGAAAAATTATTAAGGACCGTGGGTGTTTACTTTTATAATGTAATTAATATTTATAGAAATAGATCCAATACCTATATATGAATGCACTGGGTCACTATAGTTTTTATCAAACAAAAGGGTCTTTTAACATTTATAAAATAGGATGAGAGAAAATTAGATAGTTCCCTAGGGATGTTTATATGGAAATTCTTAGGGATTTATCAGTGAAAAAATATAAGGATGAGAAAATGTATAATAAAATATCATGGAATTTTTGTAATGTATTTGGGGAGCGGTTTATATGAAATTAAATAACGGACTACATAAAACAACTCGATGTGTTTGTACAACATAAGTACATATAAAATATTATAATGACAACACATTATTAAGCTATAATTCACCATGAACCGGTGATGGATATCATGACTTTCACTACACCTTGTTTTTCACTCTATGGATATATTCAATAAAAAATCATAAAATATTTATATACCATCATAAAAGAATTAAATAAGTGTTAATCATGGATTTCCAAGGGTAACACTAATGTGTCACATATTTCCCAAAATGTGACCAGATTTAGAGATCATGTATGTAATTTTATTCATGATTATATGGTTCCACAACATGATAATTATTTCTTACTCTAATTTTTAGATTAATTCCATGGGACACAAAATAAGTAATAAGTTCAAAATATAATGAAAAATAAAATTTTCTAATGATAAGTCAAATAGTATTAGGATTTGAATGAATTTTATGGTGATTGTGCCTAATCTGCATTCATAGAAAATGATTAACTATGTAAACATTAACAAGATCTCATTAACACCAAATTTGATAGGGACAAAGTTAATTTTTTTATATTTAAAACCATGGAGGAAATAGAATTTATTTTCCCAAATGTTGAGAATATTGATTGAAACATGCATGTGGATGTCATAGTGGAATAGTAAGATGCTTTAACAATGAAAAATAAGGAAACAATGTATGTAAATTCAATGGAAAAAATGAACAATTCAGTTAACATAACAGATATGAATTTTGGTCTCTCTATATTATTATAAATTAATTAATACGTTAACTATTGAAACTATGGACATTATGAAAATAAATATCCTTAGTTGAATTATTTGTTGAAGAAATTTATCAATGTGTTGTTACTAATGGTTATATTGATTATAAAAAAGAGACTACAAATGACATGGGAATTATAGATTTGTTAATGAATAAGACTATGAGTCAATATTAATTGCTTTTGAAGTTTGTTTGGTGATGATGTATTTTTTATTTATAGTTAATGTAATTTGTAATATGAATCATAAAATATATATTTATAGGTTAGTATAATGACTCATTGAAGGATTTAAAAGGATATGTTGAATTATGATAATGGACTGGAAAAGTTATTTAATGGTAAGGTGATATACATGGAATACTCTTGGTTAAGAGTATAATAACCCTTAAAATGATCTTAATGATGGGAAAGTAATATTAGCATAATGACATGATTGATTTGGACAAAGAAAATAAGATATTACTAATTACATTAGAAGTGATTATTAACTTATTGAAAAATTAATTTATGTTATCATGGATAGTATTTGCAATACTTTTTTATTTAAATAATATATACAAAATCGATGTTCTATATCTGTAATATAAAATAATATATGTTTCCCATGTTGTTTAATGATATTTAATGTTGTTAATATTTTTTAATATAATAAATTATGAAGGTATTCACATATTTGATATGGGATAGTTAATAGAAACATTAAAATACATTGGTGGATCAATTTTACGATGACTTTGATAAATATAGAGACTATATTTAAAATGTTTGGGATTTTCATCATTAGAAATGGTAAGAAAGATAACCATTTATGAAATTGTTTATGATGGATTTTTTTGGTTTTATATGTTATAATATTATGATTCTATACTTTTGATTATGAATATTAGAAAAACTATGATATCCATGTTTCGTTGATAATAATGTATGATAGACAGATAGTCTTATCATTATTTATAAGGATATTAAGATCCGTTTGTTCATCGTTAATATAAAATTCACATTCAAGTCCTTGAGAAAGATATTATGTGGAAATTGTTAAAGTCATAACTACATGGTGAAATTATTCTTAATATATGGAATGAAATAATCTATGTAAATATTTGTGCGATAATTCTTTATCTATCATTAAAGGATCCTAGAATAAAAATATCCCGATACCATTATTTGTAATGAATCATGTGGTCCCTTAAACAATAATGGATTTATGGTTTTGTAGTATTTATCAATATATGCATCACCCATAATATTATTGTCAATTATATTTATACCTCTCTATAATTATTTATGTCTTTCATCAATTTTAAAGGAATTAGTTTCAAAATACGGTATCATGTGTTAAATCCTAGTTATGTGCCACACTATGTGACAATTATGCTTCCATTATTCACATTTTAAATGAAATTTTAGTTTTAATTTTTACAATGAGGGTTTTTGTTAATGTAACATTCCTATATTAGAGCATTTTTTGACCCATATGAATTTTTGGGAAAACATTCCTTTTAAAGGAGGGAGAATGTAACACCCCAGTTTTTAATGATTTATTATTTTTGAATTTATTAAAATTATTATATTTATTATATTAAATGCTAAACCATGTAAACAATTATTTATACAGAAAACCTCATAAATATTTCGCTAAACACAACACTGATTTCTGATTTGCTGTACACACAAAACTATCTTTGGATTACATTACAAAAAATACCAATTTTCACTAAACTATAATATACTATTAATATTATTATTTAATGTCATATTTATTATCACCAAACCATTGATATTTCTTGAATTGATATGAATAAATTAGTTATGAAAATATATATATTTACATTTATCTTAGTTATATATTTATTTGAAATAACATGAGAATCATTTACAAGAAAAATAATTTTTTTAGATAGATTAATCGTGCTTAGAGCACATAATTTATTATTATATTTTAAAAGTTTTTGTATATTTATTTTAATCTTAAAAATTAAATATAAAAAAATATATTACTCTGATTTGTTTTATATTCCTACGAATTTTTATATTTTGATGAATGGTAAAAAATAATGAATTTTAATTGAAAACTGAATTATTGATTAAATAATTTGTAATGATAAAATATATTTTTAATTTGTTTTCATTTTTATAATATTTAAATAATAAAAAATAAATCCAATTGAATTGTTTGTAAAAAATTCATATTTCATTTTTAGATTAATAAATTTTAAACCTTTTTACATTATCACATTAAGAAGCATCATTATTACCAGGAATTCATGATTAATTAAATATAATTTATACCCCTTTGTAAATTAATTTGAAAAAATTGATTAAAAAATTTGAATCATTATTTTATGTAATTTATAATAATTAGAACATAATTTTTATTTATGTAATTAGGGAAAAATTGAAGAATTAATTACTGTGATTTTGGTAAAAACGAGTTTACATTGTTATTATACTAAGAATATAAGGTGTAAAATGACTAACATACTTGTCAGACACACGGTGAATGGTAATATTTCATCCCTTATATCCCATTAATAAATTTTTATGTGTTATTGGGATATTATTCAAGGAAATTAACATATACAGTTAGTTACATAATGAATGTTACCTTTCTTCTTAGAATCATTTAAAATGCACTAGGATAGAGAAAAAAATATGTTTGTATATGAATAATATTTTAAATGATAAATAACTTTTTTATCAGTTTAATATAATTGAACTTTTTTAGAAATTATATAATTACTTTTATTTCTTAAAAAAATCAAATTCTTAATTAATTTAGATATTAGTTAAATTAAATAATTAATACAAAAAATATTAAATTTTAAAAAGATTATAAGAATTGTTATTTTTAATTAATTTGATTAGTTAAATATATTTTCTAATATATTTTTTAAAATAATATATTCAAATTTTATTAATTTCATGTAATTTTTTAAATTAAAAATATATAAATAATGTAAAATGGACGTTAATTATATTTTATAATAAATTTTATTTTATAAAAAATAAAATTTTTAAATAGAATATTTTGTAAAGTAAGTTGAAAATGTTTATAAATATCCACTATGGTCAATTAACAGAGCAATTTTTATATTATAATTAATTTTTTTATTTTAAATAGTAAAATATTAGACAACACGATTAATGTTCAAGATGTTTTTTGCGTCTTAAATGCACTTTTATTAATTTTAGTTTATGAAACATATGGGATTTTTATTTTAGAAATTATATATAAAATGAAGAATCAATAGTTCCAAATTATAAAATAAATATGACTCTAATATGGTGTTAAAATAGAAATTATCATGGTTAGGAAACACTTTACCTCATTGAAAACCTAAAATAAAACAAACTGGGGATTCCAATATGTTACGAAAATTTTTTTTAGAAATATGTCTTCCATTGGGTAGTGTAGGTATGGATCAACCATATAATCCCTAAAAAATATTTTTTACAAATCATTATGAAACATTAAAAAATATTGACCTCTTAATAGTGAATACGTTTCACTAATTACAAGAGTGCCACACCACCATAACTATAAATGGGAAATCACTCCCCTCTAATATTCAAACCACTAAATAAATTGGGATAAATTAATATACAAAACAATATCATTCAAAATTCACCCAAATAAACCTATACATAATTTTTTTTGGATAAAACCATCCTTGTAAGGTCTTTGGTGAAAATTAAAAGGACATACTCAGAGAAGAGGTAACGATCGTCAAATTTTTTTTTGATTTATTACATCCTAAAACCTCTTTAATTCATTTTATATACTTAAAATATAATATAATAGGTATCTAAAATATTATTATATGTTTTCATGTTATGGATAAAACTTAAAAACACACACACACATATCCATTAAATGGGTTATGTGATCATCGTTCACATGTACGGTAGACTACTACCTCGCGATCTGGAGTCGTTCGTTTTCCCATTACAACCTATAGTTTTGGGAATAATGATTGAAATTATTTTTTTATATTATATTTATGTGTTACTTAATATTATCTAATTTCTATTTCACGCATACCATCATTATTTTCCTCTTATGGGAATATGTTATCTTCATTCATGTGTGTGGAAGACTACCACCTCATTAAGCAATATGATTCATTCACGCAATACATGAAATTTATTTGGAAAGGGATTAATACAGAATTGTGATATATATGAGATTAATATGAGTTGGTAATGATTAATATTTTATTTAATTATCTATATTTTAGAAAATTTGAATTTTGAAAAAATCATCATTATGGTGTACGTATAACCAACCATATCAACGAACTGTGTATTTTATTTTCTGGCACAAAATGTAATTTGTTAATATAAATAATTAAATACTAAATATATATATTATATATATAATGGCTATAATTCTTTATATTTTTAATCATTCACATTTTTATAGCACTAAAAAACTAAACAATCATGACATATTGGAGAAACAATGTGGTTATTACCTGAAACGAATCATTAACATGGAATTGTTAATAAAAGGGAAATAAATTTCAATAATAAATTATATATGATAATATATATAATAATTTGGTTCTATATATGATTTATAATAAATAAATACTTAATATAGTAGATGATTTAACTAGTACCGAGGATTTAAATACTAGAGGGAAGGGATTGTCATCTCACTTTTTACTTTTGTGAGGCATGTGCTATATTCACCACCTATATCATCTATTTGGTATTAATAATACTCATTTTATAAATTGGGATTATTCTACATGAAGGTTTTTTTAATATTCATATCCATTTATAGATGAATCCATCATTCCATTATGGTTTCAATGATAGAAAATATATATGATAATTTTGTCTCATTTTTCCTTCTTTTAGAAACGGGTTATGTTATGCACCTATATTGTTTAAAAAGGTGTATATAATTCCCCATTGATATGTTATATCATGAATATAATTATGTTCATGATATATAAATATTATTTAAATTTTATTGGTTCATGTGGATTATGATTGAAAGACACCAATGTAACAATATTTTATTTCTAAAATCTCACAATCAATCAGGATTATTTATTATTATGCTTCCACTAATTTAAGATTATGATAAATATCTAAATAATTCTAATGAATTTTATAGAAATATTTTCTTCATGGTATCTTGCAGTAATATTACAATTTACTCTCTTTTTTTCATAATATTGATAAATATATTATATTAGGAAAGTCTAACTTTATTTCTATCTAGAGATAGAATTGTTTTTTTTTTCAAAACCATGTTTTCTAAAAATGTTATAAAATTTTTTCTAATATTATCCGATGATTTTTAAAAGATGTTTTTATCCATGAATCACCTTTTTAAAAAATATATTCAAAATGAAATTCTAATATTTTTTGGATAATGGCTATTTTGACTTCAACCAATAATATGAACGAAATTTTTGGTTTTATCTATATTTCATTTGTGGAATTATCCACCTTCCAGACAAATAAATTTATTTAATCTTCAATTATATTTTTTAATGAATATTTTCTAATGAAAAATTTTTACATTAATATTTTGGAATGAGTTGGATATTAAATTTATTTAAAAATAAAAGGACTTCATTTCAATTTTATGATTAAATTTTTTTAATGATTTTCAAAGATTCAATTATAAATTTTCCTAGTTATTTTCAAATAAATGTGTTTTTAAAATATTTTATGTTAATAATGTGATTGAAATTATTTTGAAATCCTACATGATATCTATTTATTGGTATTTTCATATAAATGGATTTCATAAAAAAACTTTTTATAAAAAATATTTTAAATGAGTTTCAAGGTACACTTTATTTGTTGTCATGTTTATTTTCAATGAAAATGTTATTGAAAATTTTTTATGCTTAATGTGTGATTGAATTGTGTATTGAACATTCCCTTGTAGTTCTTGTAGTTTCTTTTCATGTAAAATTATTTAATAATTATTTTATATTTGAAAAAAATTAAATTGGTTTCAATTATTACATAATATGTTTTCAAATTAATTTTAATGAAAATGGTTTTAGTAAATGTTTTATGAAAAAAAATGTTTTCAATGAGTTTAAAATATCAGTTTATTATTTTTTAGGGTCATTTTCAATTGAAATAATTTTATAATTTTTTTATTATTGAAAAATATTTTAAATTATTTTCAATGATTCTTTTTCATATTTTTTAGATTATTTTTATACAAATTATTTTTCAGAATTTTTAATTTCTACAAATAATTTTCCAATGTGGAAAATTATAATTCTCTCATGAAATGTTTTAAATCGTTGATCAAAATCAATATCACTCTATAATGTCAACTGTAGTTGTTACATATCCACGACTAGGGATATGATCCAATGATACCATTCTTATTCTTTCTCCTATATATTTATATTAATGATTGAATGTTTTATTACCAAACCCATTTCACTTCAATAGATTATACAATAATAAAAATATCCGGAAACCCACATCATGTCATAGGTTATTCTCTCGTAAAATGATAATTAAATCCATATGATTACCATAGGTTATGATATTATGAAATGATTATGATAGTCATATCATTTCATAGGATATGATGTGATGAATGATTATGGTCATGTGGAACACATATGCTGTATTTCATTATGTAATGGTTATGACCTATACCTAAATCTATTTAATTGGTTAATGATTTATATCTCATTATATAAAAATGGATGGAATAGAGAGTGAACCTAGTGTATTTAGGGATGTATTCCATTATGATGGTTTTGGGATTGATCCCATTCCACAATAAATAATTTTATTCCACTAGGGATGGTGGTGTCTCCCTCCTAGTAGGTTTATCCCCCATGTTTTCATTATTTTGTTGATGAAATAAGTATATTCATCTAGGGAATAATTTTATATTCTTATGTGTATTCCAAAAATTCCACATCTTTTTCCAATATTATACTTTGATGGATTATGTTGTTGGATTATATTATGATTCATGTCTTCTAAATTTTAAATAATTATTACATGAATAATAATTATGATATTAGATATGTAGGGTATGGTATTCAAATGTATGTCCCATTATATAAAACCCATTTTTTATGTTAGTCATATTTATCTCAAGTGTTTAGCCTTTCTGAGAATATAATAATACCCTTTCTTATTTTTTCTTTCCCTAGGATATGAATAAGGTCTATACGTATAGTATGTCTATTAAGAGTACCGAATGGGAATTTATTTATAAGAAGCATTATATGTTTTTATCTTGATTAGAATATTGTCTTCTAGAATTGAAAAACTACTAAATTATTATGGACCTCATGTATTTGATTTTTCATTTTATTGGATAATCCTCAAAAATGTTGCAATAACCATTTAAATAAAAAATTTCTATCTTGAAAAATTTTATCATTTTCTTTAATCCTTTTACCCATGTTTCCATTACCAAGGTTATATATATTCACCATTGTTACTACTCATATTTTCTAAAAATAATATGGAACAAATTAATAAATTTGATCCTCTAAATACCAAATATAGAATCGATTTTTATTGATTCAATTTCCATAAATGGATCGAATTATTTTTAAAATAAATTTGGAAAACATTATGAAACACTCATTATTGATAAATATAATTCTAATAAATAAAATATTTATTCGTATCTAATGACTAAAAAATTTATTGAATAATTTTAATACATTTGATTTTATATAAAATATTTAATTTTAATAAAAAAATATTCAAATATTGGTCAATATAATTTATTATGATTAAAAAAAATCCACACTTAAGAATGATTTTTTAAAAAATTCTATGTTATTTTAATGTAATTTAAATTTTTTCCAAAAAAATATAGAAAATTGCATTATTTAATAAATTATTTAAACAATAAATTCTTTTATATTTTTATTCATAATCATACCCTCTAATATTTTGATTATGTTATAGATGTATAATATATTATAGTTTATTTAGATTCAGGAATTCATGAATTAAAAGATATCCAGGATGCTATATTTATCAGAACATAAATATATTATAATATAACGGGGTCCTAAATTCTACCACACCCCTAAAATGTTTTTATCACTTGAAATTTCAACACATTTTTTTAAATGATGGAAGATGTCTTTATTTCATCACATCCAATAGTTCCCATATAACTCCATTGAATTTCTTATTCAACCAATGATCATTAACCAAGTGAGTATTATTGTTCCATAGTTCATTATCCTTATGATCAGTGACTTAATATAGGTATTATTTATAAAGATCATGTACTAGTGGTATGACTTATGAGATTAATTCACGTAAAGAATTAGGTATATACATTCTTTGGATATATACACGGAACACGTCATGGACATAAGAGGGTTATAGGGGGAACCAAATTATAAGCTACTATATATACTATGTTATGAATAATAAATGGAAATATATACCTAGAGATGAAATAAGTTTTTATTATTAATCTCATAACCATCATCCACATAATAATTTTATTAAATAATATAAAAAATTAGAATTTTATATTTCACTAATGATTACTAGAATTACTTTACCTTTATCTATAAGTTCTATTGATATATGGTTGAATGGATATGATTTAATCTAAAAAAAATTATGTTATCTCAGCTCACGTTATCTTTAATTTTGTAGCTTCCTCCTAATATTTTGAATCATACACTTCATTCTAAAGATGGATTCATTCAAATTCATTTTAATACTACATTGAATGATATTATTGAAATAATACATGATTAAAAGATGGTGATGATTACAACCACCTTTTGAATGTGTTAAAAAATACCTTATAATATTCTTTTGGTGATTGAATGGATAAACAATGAAAACTATAATCCAAATATTAACATCCAGTAATTAAACATAACTATGTATCCACATCATTATCTATACCCTATCAAAAAATTTAGGCAACACACAGATCCCAGCCCAATACATTAGAATGTGGAACTCTATACATCCTTACAACTTCTGTAATATATCTTCTAAATATTTTATCTTATGATAAATATAATATTATATAAATAATGTGTACTGACTGTATATCATGATAAGATACAACTAAACATCATCATGTCCCTTTGACATGTTTGGGAGTCTGAAAAATACATCTATTTTCATGTTTTAACATTTTTCTATCTGGTATGGGTAATAACGGTGACATCCCATTAATTGTTTTCCTCTTAGATTACTTAATGACATACCCAGAACCATTGTAAAAAATCTAAAATTATACTATTCATGTTATCCCACTAGAAATTCAAATTCAAATATCATCAAATATTTTTTCTCCAAGGCGGAATAAAGAATGATAAAGTATGGGATTCATATTAATAATCAAAATTCAAATATATAATAGAAAAAATAGATATATTACTATTGAATATTATTATTCATTCACAATCATGGTTTCACTCATTATTATTTCACACCTTCAATAACTATTCTATAACTTCTTTTTATTACTTTTTAATCAATACTTGTATGGATGGTCGAAAACTCAATTGAAAATGATATTATGTTTACATTTCAATTTTGATATCTAGATCCATTATTTTTAAATATATAAATATTTTATTTTTTATGATCCTCATTGTAGGAATTCTCGAATAATCCATTTGAATCAAATCAATTTCCACACTATACCTTACCCAATGTGGTAATGTATAGAGAAATCATAATATTAATTAAACATTGACCATTTTCATTAGTCAATATTTAGGTAATTGAATGAATATATTCATTAATTATTTATAATAAATATATATATATCTCATAATCGTCCATAAATATAATTCCTCCATATCATCATTCACAAATTACTATAGCTAACTCCAAATCAGGAGTTGGTTAATATTTCTAATAAACCATTATTTTATTTAAAAAATATGATATAGTTGTATCATTTATAACAGGGATACAACCGAGTCCCTTTATTGACGTATAATTACTGATCACAAACCCTAATCCACTACATATAATTATAAATTTTGGTGTACGTATTAACTATTTCATCAGTTCCTTGAAATATTTTTCATATTTATTTATCTAAAGGAATATTGTATCCATATTATTTAATATGGCCGTGACATTAGATATATGTTAAATATTTAAAACAAAACATCAATAATATCTAACAAAACAAATAACGTATATATTATAGTCACTATATTATTTATGGGAAATATTTTAATAACATATTTATTTTATTGATCCACATATATTTCATTATTTGATATTATATGACAATAATGTTAAATATTTTTTATCCTAAATTCACACTTGAAAAAAAATTCTTTTATCTTATACTTTCTTATTTCCTTTATTAAAATTCGGATGTTCACACCATGCTCTACAATAAATATAAAATATATTATATTATAATCTATAAATACAAAAAAACATATCAAGGCACTATATAATGAATATATTCATTAAATTCATGATGATAGTAGAGTATTTTATAATGGTAAAACCCATCACAAAAATTTCATAGTGCCCATACCTTGTACGGAATGTTTCAATATTAATATAATCCTTCAATGTCCTCAATTAGTGAAATTAGGAATGAAGGTCATTCATAATAGTGAATTGATCAATATGAATTAGACCAAAGAAGTTAATAAAAATGGGTAGAGGATACTATTTAATCCTAGTGATCATGTTATGATATTTATTGTCAACATTGAGTCACATTGAATCATTTTTCATCATAAATAATGTTTTGATCCTCCATAATGTGACATGTATGTCCAAATTAATCCAAATACCATATTTTCATTGATTATATTATAAAATTTTAGTAAATTAATAAGAAAACTTCTATATGTAAACATTGAAATATGTGTAGAACTATTAATGAGTTCTATTGAAAACATTACACTGTGATTTGGTGTAAGAATATGACATTAATGTAGGAATAAAACAACATGATTATTCAAAATATGAATACCAACGATACTTCACTATAACCATCTAAGATTAAAACCACTTAAAAATGTAATCACGACCCATAAAAAGGATGTGATTTTATCCATATGTCTATATTTATGATAGAAATCATATATGATTATATTTCGGTTGAAAATTTCATTTGTGATATACATTCCCTTTAAATTGATTTAGGAATTATTAATATATATCATATTCATGTTCATGATTAAATAAATTTCATCTTATGGGAGAAAAGGATATTTTTAGGGACCACAATACCACAAACATCAACCTGAGAAGTATTATAACATGAGATGAGACTGTCATACCATTAAGAGTTTTCACTAGTAATTTAACACCATATCATTTTTTGGACAACTATATAACCTGGAATAGATATAGATTATTTATTATATATAGAAAGAAATAACACTATAACAGTTCTAGAGTTGATGGTATTTATAATGTCTCCACATCTTAGTCACACCCCACATCTATAATAGTGAGAGAATGAGATTTTACATTACCTCTAGTATTATGATTTTATGGAAATTGATCATCATCAGTCTCCTTAGGATTTTATAATTTCTTAGAATCATTACCATAGTCCATAAATTTGAGTCATTAGAGGGTGGTTAGTGAATTTTTATGATCATTTTCCCCATTAGTAGCTCACTTATTTTTACGAACTCATATGAATTGGATTTCCAAATGAAATTACATTACACACATATGGAATTTAACAGTTCTTTTAAGACAATTTCTGTAACATTATTTGTATAATTCATGTATATGGGAAATTTAATCCTCATTAATCCCATGTTATATAATAAAATTTTAATTTATATTTTATTTATTATAAAAACCAGGATATTGTTTGTTTACTCTAATATTCATCTTCAACTATATAATAAATTGAATGATTTCATCAAAACACCTAATGTCCCCTATGGATAATTCACTTTGGAGACATTTTTTTATGTTTAAGAAGTTGATTGTACTTGAATTTTTTTGGATGATCATATAATAATCATACCACACATGTCTTGAACATATTTATTTATTATTTCTAAGTGAATCAACATTCATCTAATTTAGCTTACGAAATTACTTCTCCATTTTAATATTTAAATAAAAGGAAATATATTATTGAAGAATAAGACCCATAACGCATCTCACTATGTTGTTTCAATTTCATCCCAGTGACCTGTGTTCATGATAAGTTTCCAACATAAATTTGATTCTTTTAAAAAATAATATACAAGTAATAAACTTTTTCTATGTTCCAAAAAAAGGATAATAGTGGGAAGAGATTTAGTTTTAATATTCCGCTATAAAAAAATAATGGAATAGAAGAAAAACTATATGATGATACATATTACCATATAAAGGCCTCAATAAAAAATAGTTATATATCTTCTAATTTGTAAGCTTACTATTATTCATAACATCTGAAATTTGTTTTAGAATAAAAATAATATTTTTATCTCTAACTGACATTGTATTTTTCTTATATGGAGTAAAATATTTTCATTAAATATCTCATTCAAAATTTATATATTTACATATTGATCGAGTCATTGAATAAAACCAAAATGTTATAGAATTCTATAATATTCATTCTAAGAATCCACATAATCAATATACATCATTTATACAATTTCTAAATCAGGACATATTTTTTTATTCAATTAATTCTATAGAATAATTTATGTCTTTAAATGTCATTATAGAATCCCCCATTTTCTGTTACATAACCATTTAATTATGTATTTTATGTATTCTAAATGTTTATGCTTGGGTTTAGGTATGTTAAAAGGGTTTTTCAAATTTTTTTGGGGATTTTTTTGAGGATAACGTTTTGATCACAACTAGTAGAAATTGTGGAAAATATCTATGAAACCATGGAAGGGAAATTATTTGAATGAGAAGGTGTATTGTTGGCACCCCATTTTCCAAACCATATGTTTTTGAAGCTAAATCATACACTATGAAATAGTGTAAATCACATGATTGGTTCATGGTTAGTATATCCTTTCTATCCAACCATGTGATGTGTGGCTCAATGTAGCAAGCATAGTATTGTTCATGCATTGTCTACAAAAATGAGCATCATAAACATGGGGTGTAAAAATTTAGATTCAAAATTTTAGTATCTAACTCGGATTATGTATCAAAATACCAGTTAATTTCATAATCATTCAAAATCATGAATTTATTTTTCCCTAATGTCCGTAGAGGTGATTCAATTCAATATGGGGCCATGTTTTAGGTGATTCAAAGATCATTTAAGATCCATATTCACTGATATGTCTCTATTCTTCACTCATGTTCTGAAATAACATCTATTTATCATTCAAATAGCCTTAAATATAATATGTGGGGGATATATCCTTATACCATGATGAAAATTTCGTTGTTTTCTGGTTGAATTTAGTGAATTAAAGGTAGTTATTGATTTCCAAAATAGAATAGTTTCTCAATTCAATATTTTCAGACCAATTTTGAGGTAGGTGGCTCCTCTCTCGACTCTACTTGAATATAAAATTATCATTTGGTATATAATTTTTTTAATTAGATGAATTTTAAATTATAGTGTGATTTTTTATAGATCCCCTTATGTGATGGATTTGAGAAACATGGGAAATGTTATGGTTCTGTGGGAAATTTCACTTTAATAATAATTTAAAAATTGTGAATTAAAAATTAAAATTTTTATATTATTAATAGAAAATTCTAGATTAAATGTTTTAAAGTATGATATGTTTTAGGTTAAATGTTATGGAATTTATTTATGTATACATGGGTTGTGTAGGATTATATTAATTATACCCGACCCTTTGGAAGTGGTACGATCCATTAGGGAAACTATAATTGGATACCATATTATGAAATTGTAGATCGATAAGAGATCAATAACGAGTATAGAACTTTCACCATGAAATCATTTTGTGTTTGTGGTGATATGTAGAAATATGAAACCTTATAATGGGTATTAAAAATGGATTTGACAAATGTATTAATGGATTTGTTTTATATCATTAAATGGAAAACAGTTTTTTCTTTAATCTATATTTTTTTTAATTTTATTATATAAATTTTTACCTATTTTATATAAATTTGAAAACAAGATATAGTATAATATCTTGAGCGGAAAATTTGTTGGTGGAATTATAATAATTTCAGGCTCACCCCTTTAATGGGAAATTTTTTATGATTGATTATTTAATCTAATTAGAAAAAAGTGAAGGCATGTTATATCAGTTCATTAGGAATTGTTATTGATTCCACGGGAATAAGTTTTCGTTTTAGATCAGGAGAATGTTTTGAGTTTTGGTTTGTGATATATTATTTCTTTTAGTTTTTTTATCTTTCATTCATTTGGTTATACCGGTTTTGTTTTTACATTTAATCTAAAAAGGTTTTGGGCATGGTTATGATTTGAGTATTATTTTTTGTGCTAATGAATCGTATGGTGTTTTTTTGGTTATTATCTCATTGTTAGGATAAATATATTTTAAGGTTAAATCTTCCCTCAAATGTTTTTGAGTCCATTTCCATTAATTTACAACATTTTTAATCATTTGATTGTAAAAAAAGTCCAATTACACCCGTTTTCCCTTATCAATCCAATGTTTGAGGCATAGGTAATTACAAATGGTATCAAAATATGTTGATCAAATTAAATTTTGGATAAAAATTGTATCATTTTGTACAATCACTGGGCATTATTTATGTTCAATACATCAGTTGGAAATGGTATCATCCAAGATAAGTTATTCAATATTTTGGGATATGTGATAAGAGATGAGATTAATGAAACATTAAATGTAGACTATAAAATATCCATCCAAACCTCTTTATACATAACATCATGATAAAATGGATTTTGGGTACATTAGTCTTTCAAGACAATTATAGGTGAGTGTAACCTCATCTTCATGGGTTTATTTGATGGTAGTTTCGAAACATGAATTGAATTTATAACATCCCACTATGAAAATTTTAATTATGTTTGATTTAGTGATTTATGGAAATAGTGTGAAGTAATGATTTATTTGAAAATTGTTGAATATTATTTTAAATGGAGAATCTATGGAAATGATTTGTGTCAATATTTTTAAATTAGCTAAAATAGTCTATGGTAGAAATGCATTATTTTATTTCTTATCGAACTGGTATTCTGAAAACTGTAATATTATAATTTCAATATTGTGAGACTAAAATGAGTTTTTTTTATAGAGAAAGAAATAAAGTATTTGTACTAAGAACAAACTAGAAATGGATGCATAGAATGTGGATTCGCCTAAAAAACATTTTCTCTAAGAGATGTTAAAAAGTATTTTCCATTATTTTTTAGGAAATCTATAGAGGGAATGTAAATAATAAAACAAGACATGGGGTTCATTCACTTAATCTCTTGAAGAACAAAATGACCACCTTTAGGTTTTTTATTTTATTCATGAATAATAAAAAGTCATGTTGATTATGATGAATCGAATTGTATGTTTTCTTGGGACACCAATATAGCTGGAAATAATGTGGTCAATGTATATATTAGAGGATCCAGATTACTAGTGGTGGGATTTAGATGATTAGGATAAATTGTATCAAGGCATGGCATGGGTGGATTTTAAAGAATTATTAAACATACAATTATATAATTATAACTTCATAACTTCTAGAACAATAGTCTTATTCAGTTTAATATTAGAGAATCTCTCAATAACCATGTATAAATTTAAATTTATTAATTTAGTACAAATTTCAACTTATATTTTTGAAAGTGTTTCCTTGGAAATATTAATTATTTTATTGATGTTGATATAATGAATTTATTCTATTAATAATTTTATTTTTATTATAGATTATACATAAGTGGTAAACAGAGTTGTGTTGGAAGAATGATTCCTCCCTTGAAACACTACCGAATGAAGAATTATTATTCTAATGTGAATAGGCGGGAACTTCAATACCCAATTAAATTGGGAGAGGGACACTTATTCTATAGGGGTTGGTATATATCAAAATTAAACTATGGGATCCATAATCATTCCTCCTCAACCAAAGAGAGTGACTCGATGTTTTTAATGTGGTTCTTCTGATTATATGAATTGATATTGTGTGATACTGCCGAGAGAATGACACATTTTAAACTACATGGTACATATTTAGTGCTATTGTATAATTTCTAAAACAAAGGGTGCCTGGTACCCACCTCATGTTTCATAGATATCATACACATTGATCAGATGACTGTAGTAGAATAGCTCTCATCAGTAAAACCAAGATGCATATGGTGATTCTAGGCACACCTTTACCACTCAAGTTATGGAATCACAATATGGTAACAAAAATACATTTGAATTTAGTATGTAATTGTAAGGATATTAGAATTAGATCATTTGTGTTCTATATACTCCATTAATGGTTAGAGGTATGATTAATTTTGACCCTACCCTTATTCATGATTTTCATGATATTGAGTGATCTGATACATTTATTTCCTCTCGTATTATTTCTCTAATGGGTTTACATGTAGATAGTATGCCATATTCATTGAATCATGAATCATTTTAGGGAAAATATGAGTGTCTACCCATGGAATATTTATATTTCACAATAGTCCAGTTAGAGTTGTTATGAGATTTCTCAATGAAAGATATGGATTTATACGACATGAATCTTTTCATGTATTGGTGATGAAATTTGATGAACCTATTGATTTTTATGCATTATAGGTGAGTTTTAATTTTACTAATGATTCCATGAAATCTATGTAAATGTGACTGTGTAGTGGATGAATATAAATAAACCCTTAGTAATGGATGTTAGAATGATCTCTTACCAATTAAAAAACCGTTTCCTTGGAATTTGTATATGAGATTGGTAATAGGTATTTTACTACCTTAGTGGTCCAGTTCCAAGATGATTTTCCAAAAAAAGGAGTTTCAATAAAAAAAACATTATTCTAATATTGATCTCAAACAAGGGACTATTCCTACTTCTCTTCCAACTTATCATATGGAAAAATTAAAATAGATGGAATTTAAGTTTGTATTTGAATAGTTAGAATGAAATGGGTGAATCTAATAGATTTTCACTCCATTGGAATAGCGAGTTCTATTTGTGAAGAATAAAGGTAGAACGGTAATTATTTTGGTACATTCTCACATTTTTGTCTATTCTATGATAAATAACTGGTATCCACTTCCATTTTTTGATTATGAGTTTGATCAATTTTTTGGATACCAAAGGGTATCTAAAATTGACCTCCATATGTGAAATCATCAAACACCCGTTTGGAATGGGGATATTCCAAATATATTTTTAAAAAGAAGAAATAAACATTATGAAATAATTGTTATTGATTTTTGTATTACTAATCCAATATTTGTAATTATGAAATGATGAATTAGATATTACAAATATTTTTATATACCTTTATAGTGGTATTTTTGGATGATATACATGTGTATACAATGAAAATCTAGATCATGATAAACACGTTGTTATAATTTCGGATTACTTATGTTAGAATCATTTGTATTCCACACTATCAATGTGTTATTTCTAGACACAATAGATATATTTCAGTATCTATTTTATTTTTTTGAAAAGAGTATTTGTATACATAGAAATTGCATAAGCTATTATCTCTTTTAGAAAACATATGAATGTCTCTAAAATATCTAGTTTCCTTGTCTTTGTTAGATATTACATATGACATGTACATGAGTTTTCCTATTTTTCATCAACAATTAATGATTTGATGATGAAACATTATCCTTTCAAATGGAATGTGTAATTTCACAAATAAATTAAATAGATTAAAGGTAGACATACATCATCACAAATTATAATGTGTCTATAGTAAATATTGGGCATAGTATTCTCTTCATATTCTATGTGATCTAGGTTGGGATGTTTTATCATGTACATAGATTGTGTTTCTACATATATCAAATGAATGGTACAATTTTATCAGAAGAAATACCAAACAAATGAATTGGAATTGTCTATTTCAATCCCTGATTTGATGTCTATGAATCATTATATTATTTGGTGAGAAAGATATTGTCACAGCCCCCTCCCCACAAAGTCTACCCCTCCAGGGATGGCAATGTGAAAAGGGAGATAATGACCCCCAAGTCCTGCATCAAGTAGGCCCCAGGTTGGTGACTCGAACCGTGGGTATAATAAACACACAAATTGGATGCATTACCCTCTAAGAGAACACATGCAGAAGAGAGAGATTAGATAGAAAACAATCCAATCTAACTCAGAATAAAATATAAACAAAATCGCAAGTACACATATGAAATGCCTTGAAAATGTACTACAACTGAAAGGGGAAAACTCCATGTACCCAAAACAAAGTAAAAACAATAGAAACCACAAGCCCGAACAGGTCCTGCAACCCCAAGCTAGTAGAAACCTGCTTGAGATGCAACCTGCTCCATGAGACTTGAATAACAGTTTTGATATACATACGGTGAGTATAACAGTATACTCACTTGGATCCTCCCTGATGTCTCTCGTGAAAAATTAAAGAGATCATGCTAAAGAACTCTGAACAAGAAGTGAAACTAACTTGTCACCTAAAAAAGTATACTATGTTCTCAACCACACCTTGGATACTGTCACCAAGTAACGCATAGAAGAATATAACCTGTATTAATGAATATCAAGGGTACCCCACAACTACTTCCCCATTGGTTTGTCAGTTTTCCCCAACGTCCCACGTCCTAAGCATCTCTACTTGAAAAAGACTTTCCTACAGACACCTGGGCGAAGCAACACAATATGAACCTCATGCAACACAAAGGCCTGCCCGGAGAAACCTGGGCAAAGCACCACACCAACCTCACAACCAAAAGTAACTAGGTATGTTCTGAGAGCCACCATGACTAGTATAACGTGTATCATACATCAAGTATTTTACATCAAGCCATTACAGCCCATACACAGTGTAAGGATCCCCAAGCCATCACAACCTATACACATTACACCTATAGTAGTCCATAGGAAACTATATATATAATACATGTGTGTGAATAACCAAAAGCCATTACATCCCTTTACACACATATATGGGGAAAACTAACTGTTGTGAATAACAGAACAAGTATCTAGCATGAGAAGAGAGTGGGGCCAAAGGGGGTATTCAACCATTCATCCTCCCACCGAAATGATGGGGAAACCACCCCTAGGGCTCAGAATCGCCATGTTGTCAGTTGGCCTTACTAACAGGGTGGAGTTGCATATAGAAACACAAAAATTACATGATATATTATATCTCACAACTACACTATGGGCATTACCTAGTCTTAGAAACAACTAAAGCTAACGTCTCTCAGACTCCAAGTTACTACTTCTAAGACTAAGTATCCTATATGAACACAACCATTTAAAGAGTTTTATTAGATTACTTCATTCCCTTTTTATCAGTTCCACTATATGTTAACCAATTATTTAATCATTAATTAACCATGAACAATTCCATATTAAATATCATTATAATCACACCCAATGTCAACTGTTCCTTCAAAAATTACAACATCATCATTATGTTCCTGAAACCCCATCCCCATGGGTTAACACCATTTATTCAACTATTAATTACAGAAATACTATCCCTAATTCCCAATAATTCAAGAAAAATATTATATGCTACAAAACTAAAGGGGGTTCAACACGGTTAGTTGATGTACAAACTGTCGTGTCTTTTCCGCATATTGCAAGAGAATATACCCGTCCTTCCATGAGAATCTAAACACTGAAATCAAGTGGCATACCCCGCGTGTCGTTACCTCTTTCGGAATAATGGTATATAAAACAAGCTTCCTTGATCAGTGGGGAAAAGTAAACCAGATAAACAACCAAAGAACCAGCAACCAACCAACAATCGGATCCATCCCACTCCATCATTCTTGATTTCCTCCCCGACACCCACATGCATAAACCAATGTGTCTCTCTACACTAGGTTTCATCTGCTACCACAACCAAAAGGGCCTCCATGCCCCCACATATCACCACAACCATCCAGTCTCACATTAAAACACAAGAAGAAGTAAAACAAACATCTTCACAGTTGTGCTCTTGGACCTTAAACAAACAATAGGGTAACTCAGAACCATACTAGAAATTATCTTCTAACAACCACCAGTTCTTTAATCCATCATGGATTAACCAATTTCTTATTTGTTGTTTCCAAATTTGGGAAACCTAACTAGTAAGTTATCACAAATAATTAAACATACTTAATACACTAATTTGATTAACATCAAATTACAAAAAGAACCAAATTCATTTTCATGCCTATTTAGATTTACCCAACAATTATCAATTAATCCTATTTTAAGTTCTATACCAATTTCCATCAAGAAGAAACGTCTAATCAAAGCAAGAATATATATATCACTGTCTAGAAATACATGAGGCAATAAAATACGGTCGATATCAATTTATTTATCTGGTTAAATTATTTATTATGTCAATTCCATTATCATCTAGTGGGATTAAACATGCTAACAATATAGTTGCACATAAAATAAAGAGAAGAAACGAATCCCCTACCTCAAACATGTTCTTAATGTCTTTTATATGAGAATGATCCACTCAACGGATCATGATCACCTCCTCTCATGACAACTGCATCCACCCGAGGATGCCACGGTACGACCGTACCAAACAAAACCCAAGAAATGTCCGTTATGAACATTGAGATAAATTCCATAAAAAGGAATGGAGGAACAGAAGAAGATGAACCCAAAAGAATGACAAAAGATCATACCTTATATCAAAGATTAATAGATTCTACTTGGGCGCTCCAATAACAGAGCAGAACTGATCGGAGGAGTAAAGCATGATTGTGAAACACTTACGGGAATGATTTAAAGGTTCTAGCATCACCTAGCCTAGAAAAATGAGGAAGAAAAAGGGAGGATGATATCTTGCCACTTTTGATGATTTAATGGGGAGAAGCTTTAAGATACGCTTCATTCCCCATTAAATTCAGATCTCATTAATAGACACAGTTTGACCATGTAATGACATCCTGGGCCAAAAGAATAATTAATATAGGATTTATGGTCTTTGAATCGGTAATAGAGCCCTTAAAATAAGGCATTAAATTTATTTTACATTAATGGAAACATCAAAGGGGCCAAACTGATGGAAGCTGGAAACACTGTTCACATACTCAAAATTTGGAAACTGAATTAAAGGTGAAGGATTGAGGTGAAGGATGGAACCTCACTAGTCTGGAAACACTGTTCACCATCTCAAAATTTGGTAAAGGAAATAAAGGTGAAGGATAGAACCTCACTGGTCTGGAAACATTGTTCACTAACTCAATATTTGGAAAAAGAAAATATAGGTGAAGGATAGAGGTGAAGGATGGAACCTTACTGGTCTGGAAACACTATTCCTGAAATATGTGAAGGATATAGGTGAAGGATGGAGGTGAAGGATGGAAGCTCACTGGTCTGTAAACATTGTTCATGCATGAGGTGAAGCATATAGGTGAAGGATGGAGGTGAAGGATAGAAGCTCACTAGTCTGGAAACACATTTCATGCAAGAGGTGAAGGATATAGGTGAAGGATTGTGGTGAAGAATGGAAGATCACTGGTCTGGAAACATTGTTCATGCAATAGGTAAATGATATAGGTGAAGGATGGTGGTGAAGGAAGGAAGCTCACTGGTCTGGAAACACTGTTCAAGTAAGAGGTGAATGGTATAGGTGAAGGATGGAGGTGAAGGATGGAAGCTCACTGGTCTAGAAACACTATTAATGAAACAGGTGAAGGATATATGTGAAGGATGGAGGTAAAGGATGGGAGCTCACTGGTCTGGAAACATTGTTCATGTAAGAGGTGAAGGATATAGTTGCACGATGGAGGTGAAGGATGGAAGCTCACTGGTCTAGAAACACTGTTCATGCAAGAGGTGAATGATATAGGTGATGAATGGAGGTGAAGGATGAAAGCTCACTAGTTTGGAAACACTGTTCACAGAACTGAATAATTGGAAATGTGTTGTGAAAAAGACACCCTAACATCCTATAACACCTCAAAAACCATAATTCAACAAAGGAATGGAACAGAGAGGTATGGGTCATTACATCAGATAACTCTCAAAACATTTTTTCCCTCATGAATTCAAAACCAACCCAAAAAGGAAACTGAAATGGGTCCGAACAACCACTCTCCAATATACCTCTCACAAGATAGAAATCATTAAGAAGCAACAAAAGAGAATCATCTTATAATCACGAAAGGTATAAAACCACAAAGCGAACATCATTACGTGAGATGAGTTAAACATCAATCAACTATGGGTACTAAGCACGTATTTGTGACTCACATTCCTGGGTACTATCCTCTATGTCACCGTGTCTCCACAAGACACAAACCAAGGGAATCGAACTCCAATGCAACACCATATTCTTACGGTCTTGAATCTCCACAGGTCGTTCCTCAAAGGTAGCATCATCATCAACATTGATCTCTCCCCAATCGATGATGTGAGGATCATCATGAAGATAACGTCAGAGTTGTGATTCATGGAAAACATCATGTATCTGACTCATCAGTGGGGGAAGTGCTACTCGATATTCCACATCTCCAACATGAGCTAACACCTAGAAAGGACCAGAAAACTTGGGATAAATCTTACTTCCATGACCAAACCATCACTTCCCATGATGGGGAGTCACCTTTAGAAACACATGATCCCCAACATTAAACTCTAAGGTCCTCTTTCTTTGGTCAGCATAGGATTTATGATGATCTTCCGATGTCTTCATCCTCTCACAAATAACCTAGACCATCTTGGATATATTATGCACTAGTTCCAGTCTGAGAATTGCTGACTCTCTGACCCCAGTCAAGCACAATGGAGAACGACAAGGCCGACCATACAAGGCTTCAAACGGTGCCATACCGATGGTGGAGTGAAATCTATTATTGTATGAGAACTCCACCAAGGGTATGTGCCTCATCCATGAGCCACAAAAATCATGAACACAAGAGCGTAACATGTCTTCAAGAGTCTGGATGGTTCACTCTGTCTGACCATCCATTTGAGGATGGAAAATAGTGCTAACCCATAACTGAGAACCAAAAGCATGTTGGAGACCTCTCCACAACATGTAGGTAAAATGAGGGTCTCGATCATTAATGATCATCTTTGGGACTCTAGGAAGTCTCACCACCACCTCTAGATACTCCCTCAACAAAACATCCACTGAGATTGACTCCTAGATTGTGTAAAGATGGACGATATTGTTAAATGGTCCACTATCACCAAAAAAGAATCATTTCCTCCCTGAGATCGAGGAAAAATAGTTGAAAAGTCCATTGAGATTTCCCCCCACTTCCATTGAGGAATCACTAATGGCTGTAGAAGACCACCAGGAACACAATGTTCGGCATTCCCCTTCTGGCAGACAAAACATCGAGTCACAAACTCTGCAACCACTCGCTTTATCCCAAGCCACCAAAACTGGCTCCTCAAGGCTCGATACATCATTGTCACACCAGGATGTACTGCTAAAGGAGAACTTTAGAACAATCTAAGAACTATGTCACACATTTATAAAGGGAAAAAATACTTCCATGATACAACACCCGATGCCATTCATCCTCAGTCCAACCATCAAGGGCCTCGCCACAAACAACTCGGTCCCTCCAGACCTCCACCTCAAGATCTCATAACTGGGACTCTTCCACCTTCTCCATCAGGGATGACTGTACCATCATCTGAAAAAGACAACCTCTACCCCCAACTTCTACAATATAAATATGTAATGCTGACAGTTCTTTCATTACTCTCCAGGAATCCCCGGATTCATACACATCATCACTACGTGACTTTCAGCTCATCACATTAGCTACATCATTATCTTTTCTAGGTGTATACGATATTTCGAAGTCGTATTCCTGTAATAACTCTATCCACCGATGTTGTCGTATGTTCAACTCACAGTGGGAGAAAACATACCTCAAACTCTTATGATTAGTGAAAACCACAAAGCGTTCACCAATAAGGAAATCTCTCCAAAACGATAGAGAAAACCCCACGACTTCCATCTCAAGATCATGGGTGGCATAGTTGCTTTCATGGCGACGTATATACCGAGACCCATAAGAAACAAATTACCACTAATTCATGAGAACATATCCTAACTCCAGATGTGTTGAATCATAGAAAACATCAAACTGAACTCCCCCAACTGGAAGACAAAGGATTGGAGTGCTTACTAACATTTCTTATAGATACTCAAAATCTGCCTAAAATTGATCAGTCCATATAACATCCTGATATTTCCTAGACAAATCTATCAGAGGAGTTTCAAATCTGGGGAAATTGGCTACGATCATCCTGTAGTAGCCTGTGATACCAAGGAAACATCTCACATATGAAACTGTCTTGGGGGCTGACCAAGACACAACTACTTATATCATTGATGGATCCATAGATACTCCCAGTTGGGACACAACATGCACCAAGAAACGGACATATCATGCCCAAAAATCACATTTCGACAACTTCCCAAACAGCTTATGTCAATGAAGAACTCCCAAATGGCTGGTAGATACTATACATTCTCCTCTTCATATGTGGAGTACACACGGATGTCATCGATGAAAGCTACCACAAACTTGTCTAGGAACTCATGGAACACATCATTCATCAATCCCATTAATACAACTAGATTATTCGTCACACCAAATGTCATTACAACGAACACAAAATTCCCATGACGACAACGAAATGCAGTCTTCGGGATATTATCATCCTTCACACGCATCTGATGATATCCTGACTACATATCAATATTTGATAAACAACTTTTCCCCTTTAGTTGATCAAATAAATAATGAATCTGCAGAAGAGGATAGTGATTCTTTACTGTCACATTGTTTCAGAAACGATAATCAACACACAACTGTAAACTGTTGTAGGCCATCTTCACGAACAAAATTGGTGCACCCCATGGTGGCACACTTGGCCAAAAAAACCACACTGAAACAGACCAAAAAGCTATATACATATCCCTTGTAACTCAGAAGGGTCCATCCTATAAGGAGACATATAGATAGGAGATGCTCCTGGCTATAACTCAATCCCAAACTCAATCTCTCGTCGATGGGGTAATGCTACAACCACTTCTGGAAAGACATAAGGGTACCCCTCTATGACCCTAGGAAACGCCAACTGTTGAACCTCTGAAGAGCTCAGCATCATCTCATCCATCATGGATGATAAGGATGGAACACGCCTATGACCCATCCGAGGATCTCTCTCAGCAACCAACACAACATGCTCACCATATGCACCAATGAAGACGACTTTCATCCTGAAGAAATCCATGATATCCTGTACCGATTACAACCAATCTAGGCCGAGGATGACATAATATGGTCATATTCGTAAACATAAGAAATATCCCCAAGAGTGGTGTTTTCCCAACACTAGCTCACAGTCTCTACATACTTCAAACAAGTCATCTTGACCTCCAACTGGCATAGTCAACACCAAGGGCGGTGAAAGCCTCTCTACCTCAAGTCCAAATGCATGGACAATGGTTAGTGATATGAAAGAGTGTGTCACTCCTGAATCAATCGAGGCATACAACATGGTAGAAAAAAAGAAAAGGGTACCTCGAACGATGTTTGGCTCACCTGGAGCTAGCAACGATAGAGCTTGAAGCTGACCACGACCTCCACCACGAACTCATTGACCCTGATGAAGACCACTACCGCTATTGTGCTCTGCTCTCTGAGGACCGGGAGTGCCATGTGGATTTCCTCTACCTGCCCCATCTACCATCTGCTGATCTAAAGATGGTACAACTGGCTGCTCCTGCCTCGGTTGGAACTATCTCAATGGAGGAACCTAAAGCGTGGCGCCTGGTGCATTATGACCACTCTGAATGGTTGGGCACTCCCGCAGCTGATGACCATGCCCACCATAACAAAAACAAGGGCATGATCCCTTAGCATAGGCCTGAGAGTTGCTGCCTCTTGAGAAATGAGATGTAATGTGCTGGGACATACCCCTGGCTGAATGAAAACTCTCCTGCCCTAAAAATTGAGAACCTCGTACCACATCTCAGCTTCGTGAGGAATCATGCTGATTCCCCTCTATTTATGATCCGGTCTAGCAAAATTCCTCTCAACAACCTCTCCCCTCGCCCGTACCTCAATATCTGTTTTCAGCATAAATGGGGTGAACTGGCACTGGATTTCTGGATGAAAATCCTCCCCAAAATGCCTTTCCCTAGCCTCCTCGTCTGGAAGTAGGTCTGAAGCATATAGTAAAAGTTTCCTGAAATGGATCCCAAACTCTCGAACACTGGAGCTCCCCTGTCGAAGGGTAAGAAGATCCTGGTGACTGGACGCCTTCGCAGTAGAAGATAGGAACTCAAATCTAAACCTGTCTTAGATATCCTCCCATGAGATTGCTGACTCCACATGATCCCCGAGGAACATGAACCACCACTGCCTCACTGCTCCATGTAGCATCATCACAATGAAGGAAACCTAGTGCTCTTTCCGAACACGAATCGAACTGAAGCTAGTCTTGAGCTCCTCTAACCAGTCTTCTATGAATGCATCTAAAATGGATCCCTCATGCTTCTGCAGACTTTGGAACTGACACTCTCGAAGTGTCTTCCTGTGTCATCTATGTCAACCTCTACCCTGCAACGATCTGCTGGAACATCCTGCTGAATATTTTCTTCACAAGCATGATGAGGACGTCAACCTAGATCCATACCTATAAAATAACAAACTGTTAGAGCTCCTAGACCTGGAATATGGGAGACTCAACATCAATTATTTAATTTTATTATTTTATTCATTTTAGGTTAGCCTATCCCAAGGCCTACCCATTCAAACACAGACCCAAAGAAGAATGATACATAATCGTTTCCTATGTCTCTACCCTGAAACTAGTATCACCTTGTTTAGTGGCCATTGTAAACTTAATGGTCCGTACATCAGATCATCGGGGGCCCTAAACGCCGATGTCTCAGCTGGTCTCCAGTGTTTACCTTTCTTGATAAACATGAATGACACCATTTCCCTACCAAACCATGAATCCTCATGTGTGCCTAACTCTAAACTTAATCATATCTCTAAACCTGCCTCTAATACCCCTATGTCATGACCCCCTCCCCACAAAGTCTACCCCTCCTTGGTTGGCAATGTGAAAAGGGAGATAATGACCCCTGAGTCCCGCCTCCAGTACGCCCTGGGTTGGTGACTAGAACTGAGGGTATAATAAACACACAAATGGGAGGGATTACCCTCTAAGAGAACACATGCAGAAGAGAGAGATAAGATAGGCACCATCCAACTCCAACTCAGACTACAATATAAATGATAACCCAAGTACACATATGAAATTCCATGCAAATGTACTACTACTGAAAGGGAAAAACTACAAGTACCCAATAGAAAGTAAATACAGTAGGAACCACAAGCCCGAACAGCTCCTGTAACCCCATGCTCGTAGAATCGATATTGATATCCAACCTGTTCTGAGTGACCTGAAAACTGTTTAGATATATATAGGGTGATTATAACATTATACTTAGTAGTATCCTCCCCAAATCCTCTCGTGAAAAAGTAAAGAGAGAATGCTAAAGCACAGTGAACTACAAGTGAAACTAACTCATCACCTAAATAGGTATACTAAGTTCCCAACCTCAACATGGATACTCCCACCATGTAACACATAAAAGAATATAAAATTTAGTAAAGAATGTAATGGGTACCCGACTACTACTACCCCACTAGATTTCACTTTTCCCCAACGTCGCACGTCCTGAGCATATCTCTTCGAAAATGCTTGCCCGCAGACACCTGGGCAAAGCACCACAATATGCACCTCGTGCAACACAAATGCTTGTTCACAAACACCTGGAAAATGGACCACACCACCCACACAACCAAAAGTAATTAGGTAGGTTCCGAGATCCACCACAGCTCACATAACTTGTATCATACGTCAAGTATTTTACCTCAATCCATTACATCACGTACACTGAGTAAGGTTCCTCAAGCCATCACAACCTTTACACATTACACCTATAGTTGTACATAAGAGAATATATCTAGAATACTTGTGTGCGAATAACCACAATCCATTACAACACTCTACACACATATATGGGGATAACTAAATGTTGTGTCAAACATCACATGTATCTAATAAGGGAAGAGAGTGGGGCCAAAGGGGGTAGTCATCCATTCATCCTCCCACCAGAATATTGGAAAAACACCACCCAGGGCTCAGAATCCACGGAGTGTCAGTTTCCCTTACTGACAGGGTGTAGTAGAGTTTAGAAACACAAAAAGTACAGGATATATTATATCTCACAACCACACTATGTGTATTACCTAGTCTTAGACAAAACTGAAGATAACGTCTCTCAGACTATGGGTTGTTACTTCTAAGACTAGGTATCCTATATGCACAAAACTATTTAAAGATATTTATTAGATTACTTCATTCCCTTTTTATTAGTTCCACTGTATGTTAACTAATTCATTATACATTATTTAACCATAATCAATTGCATATTATCTTTCATTTTCATCACACCCAAATTCAAGTGTTACTTCAAAAATTACAACCTCATCATTATCTTCCGGAAACCCCATCCCCATGGGTTAACACCATTTATTAAATTATTCATTACAGAAATACATTCCCACATTCCCAGGCACTCTATAAAAAGATTATATGCTACAAAACACAAGGGGGATGCACACGGTGAGTAGATGTACTACCCGTCGAGTCTTTGCCGCTTATAGAAAGAGAATATACTCATCCATCATTGAGAAGCTAAACACGGAATGCACGTGGAATACACCACATTTATTTGCCTCTTTTGGATGAAGGGAATGTAAAACCAGCTGCCTTGAGCAGTGGGGAAAAGTAAAGAAGATAAACAACCAAATAACCAGCATGCAACCAACAATCACATCTATCCCACTTCATCATCCCCAGTGTCCTCCCCAACACCCAAATGCATAAAATAATACAGCTAGCCACACTAGGCATCATCTGTTGCCACAACCAATAGGGCCTATATGCCCCCAAATATCACCAAAACCATCAAGGATCACATTAAAACACAAGCAGTCGTAAAACAGACATATTCACAATTGGGCCCTTGGACCTTAAACAAAAAAGAGGGTAACTCATAACCCTACATGAAATTATCTTTTAACAACTACCAGTCCTTTAATCCATCTTGGATTAACCGATTCAATATTCATTGATTTTTAATTTGGGAAACCTAATTAGTTAGTTATCACAAATAAATAAACATGTTTTCTACACTAATTTTATTAACATCAAATTCCAACAAGAACCAGATTCGTTTTCATGCCTCTTTACCTTTATCCAACAATTATAAATTAATATCGGTTTACATTCATTACCGATTTCCATCAAGAACAAAAAGACAATCAAAGAAGGCATAGATATCTCACTATCTAGCAAAACATGAGGCAATAACATACTATAGAATAAATATTTATTTATATGGTTAAAATATTTATTATGAAAATTCTATTTTTATCTAGTGGGATTAAACATGCTAACAATATAGTTTCACATTAATGAAATATATTAAATGAATCTACTACCTCAAACAGGTTCTTAATGTTCATTATATGAGAATGATCAACTCAACAGATCACGATGGCATCCTCTCGCGACAAATGCATCCACATGAGAATGCCATGGTTAGACCGCACCAACCGAAACCCAGGAAATGTCCATTAGGAACATGGAGATAGAATTCCATAAAAAGGAAAAGTAGAACAGAAGAAGATGAACCCAAAAGTACAAAAAATATCATAACTTTTATCAGGGATTGATCGATACTGCTTGGGTGCACCAAAAATATAGCGGAACTGATCAGAGGAGTAATGTTTGATTGTTAAACTCCTACAAGAAGGATTGAAAGGTTCTACCATATCATTGCTGAGAATAAAGAGGAAGAAAAAGGGAGGATGATATCTTGTCACTTTTGAAGACTTAATGGGGGAAAAGTTTAAGATACGCTTAATTCCCCATTAAAAGCGGATCAAATTAACCCACGCGGTTTGACCATGAAAAAACATCCCGAGCCATAGGATTAATTAATATAGTATTTTTGGTATTTGAATCGGCCTTAGTGCCCTTTAGATGAGGCTTTAAATGTATTTCATGTCAATGGAAACATCAAAGGGGTGAAACTATAGGAAGATGGAAAATATTTTTACATACTCAAAATTTGGAAAAGGAAATAAAGGTGAAGGATAGAGGTGATGGATGGAACCTCACAGGTCTTGAAACACTATTCACCATCTCAAAATTTGGTAATGGAAATTAATGTGAAGGATAGAACCTCACTGGTCTGGAAACACTGTTAACTAACTCAATATTTGGCAATGGAAATAAAGGTGAAGGATAAAGGTGATGGATGGAACCTCATTGGTCTTGAAACACTATTCATGCAAGAGGTGAAAGATATAGGTGAAGGATGGAGGTGAAGGATGGAAGATCACTAGTTTGGAAACACTGTTCATGCAAGAGGTGAAGGATATAGTTGTTGGATGGAGGTGAAGGATGGAGATGAAAGATGGAAGCTCACTGGTCTGGAAACACTGTTCATGTAAGAGTTGAAGGAAATAGGTGAAGGATGGAGATGAAAGATGAAAATAACTAGTCCGGAGTGACTGTTCATGAAAGAGGTGATGGGTGGAAGCTCACTGGTCTCGAAAAATTGATCATGCAAGAGGTGAAGGATATAGGTGAAGGATATTGGTGAAGGATGGAGGTGAAGGATGGAAGCTCACTGGTCTGAAAACACTGTTCATGCAAGCAGTGAAAGATATAGGTAAAGGATGGAGGCTCACTGGTCTGGAAACACTGTTCAAAGAACTGAATAATTGGAAAAGTGTTTGGAAAAAGACACCCAAACTTCCCAAAACACCTCCAAAATCAGAATTCAACAAAGGAATTAACCGGAGAGGTTCAGACCATTACATTTATGGTTTTTGTGGATCATATCATTTTGATACATATTTTCTCAAAAATAGATATGAATCAATGTAATAGAAGATGGATGAAATACATACAAATGACTGACATTGACTTAATGTGTACATGGTGTAATGAGAATTTAATAGTCAATGTTTTATGATGGAATTCATACAATAATTTATATATATAAGTTTTTGAATCAGTGGATATTAGTGTATGTTATAGTAGAGAATCACCAAGATTGTACCCACCAAGGGGATGTTGTAGTTTTATTCCCTTTTTTATTCTAGAATGTACAACTATGAGGTCAATACTATGTAGTAGGGACACCATTGTGGGATGGAATATAGATGACAGATTATTTTTTATTTTTACATATCAGATCATGAAACAATATATTTTTTAGGAATAAATTATTAATTATTACCACCATTTGGAATGGTTTATTAATCCAAAAATAAAAAAGATATATAGAATGATGAAGAAAATGTTTTGGTCGGTTGAAAGGAAAAGGCTATTGGAAAATATTGTTTCATCATTCCTAACCTCTCAAGAGGTCAAGGAAGAACAAAAATGAGCAATTGGAATGTTGTAGTATTTAACAATTCTTATGTAGAAGTGGGGTTGTACAGCCCGAGATATTATGATGGGTTTACCAATAATTGTTAGCAAATAATATTCCATTTGGGAAATTATAGGCCGACTCACGATGTTAGATCATTTTATCCCTGTTTTTGAATCCCATACTATGATGGATGTGTCTAAAATCTATATCTAATAAGTTATAATTTTTCCTAGTGTTCATCCTCAATTCTATCAGAAAGAGACCTCATGTTTATGTCTATATTTTTTAAATCCATATAAAAATTATTTGGAACTCATTTGATTATGAGAATTTCATGACATCCTCAAATGTATGGAAATATTAAATAAAATACATATGATATAGAAATTTATTAGGCATTGCGTAATGGACTTGGTGTGTCGTGGGAGGAGAAAATAACACTAGTGGACCCCTAGGTCTATCATAGTGGAAAGAGTCTCATACTAATTTAGGTTCACTTACCATTTTAGTCATTATTATATCATGAGATACAATACATTACATAATTCATTTTAGGAATATATAAATCCATGACCACCAATCACATAAGTAAAATCCTACAATGTTTTTTCATAAAATCATAAAACATTCAATTAATCATATCCTATTAAATGGAAAGGGGTTTGTAGTGATTTTAATCAATTCATAAAGGAATAACCCATGGAATAGAATTGGGTTACCTAAAAAATTTATGAAATGGATATGACATTGTAATTATAGAATCATATATAAATAATAAACATCATATTGAATCAAAATAATTACTGTGGATGATATAATTAGAACATATTCCAATAAAATCCCTAGTCGAATCATATAATTTCATCATAAATGAAAATTAAATTAAAATATCAAACAAATCATTTCATGAAGACAATACTATCTTCATAATGAAATTCAAATTTTTTATAAAAATCTCAAATTATTATTGATTTTTCTAAAATAAAATAAAATTGGAAACATGTAAAGAGACATTTATGGAATTAAACATTCATGATAGTGAAAAAATATATTCATGACGTGTATGAAAATAATACTGTTACATTTACATTCGTTGGAAAAAATAGAGAACACATTATTCATAAAATGAAATGAAGATTCATTTTAAAATATTTTTAGAAAAATCAATAATTTGTAAAAAATTTATTAAAAAATACCAGGGGAATATTAGATATGTTTCCAAAACAATTATTCAAAATTGTGGATGTGGAATAACATATATTTTCATTAAAATAATGAAAATATATCACATTTCCCTAAAACATATTTACTATACAGTTCTTAGTGAAATAAAAATAAAGTAAAATTTATCGACTCATTAAATAAAAAATTAAAAAAATAATGTGTATAATTGAGAGGTAGGTCAAAAAATATTTTATTCATAATCTTAATAACAATAATTCCATTTAATTAATGAGATTGTAATAGAGAAACTTTAACTCAAGTTTATATTTCATTGAAAGATCATTAACCTAATATATAATAAATTAAAATTAATATTTTTATACAATAATAAATTACATAATTTAATATCATATATGATAAAACAATATTATTTAAAATCCCATTTATTAATAATTAACTTTTAAAATATTCATCTCCAAGTGTTATTTATTTTAATTTTCATATGAATTGTTTTAGTTATAGTTATACATGTAAATTGATCGTGTTTAAAAAACATAAACACTGTTAATAATGTTATAAATATCATATATTTACAATATATATATATAAATTTATTTCATTTCATCAATAATAGAGGTATATATATATATATATATATGTGAAAATGTATTACACCATTCATGGAGATGGATAGTTGTACATACCGATGAATGTTGTCTTATGTATGAAAATGATGGAATGTTATAAAGGAAACTAATAATTAAAAAATGAAGAAAAATTTAAAATGATATATATATATATATATTATGTATCGTTATTACTATCCATGTAAATGTAAAATTTAAAACAGTTCACATCACTTCCATGATGTGGTAGTCCAAACAAACACACAAATGAAATTATCCATTCTCATCTGATTGAAAAGGGGAAAATAGTAGTGGTTTCATACTCATAATATAATTTTATTATATTTAATATTTTAAATATATTATTATATTATAAATACCATAGATTCATATGAGTTAATTTATGTTTATGGAAATTGAACATTTATGGGGGTTACCTCATATTTAAAAGAACCCCATTAAAAATCCTTTTATGAACATAGTGATTGGAATTATAGGAACAAAATAACCTATAAAAGTTGGATATAAATATTGGGGAGGTATTGTTGCTGGGATCGATAGATACAGATAAGTCGAAACGTTGAGAATAAAATTGATAAGGGGTGCAACTTTATAAGGAATCGAAAGGAAAAACATGGAATTACTAAAAATAATAAAATATAACTAAGTTATTATCGAGGAATATACCTCCAAATTCATATAAATACTACAAAAATAGGATAATATTGAATTATCATCTTCCAAATAGTTCGTATTGGTTATGGTGTCATTTTGATATTTTTCGTAAGAACCCGAATCTTCATTTCAGCTACGCCTTTCCTTTTTTTCAAGAGTTTTCGAGAAAATTAATATTTCTATTAATTTTTGAAGTACACGCAATGTACATTATGAGTACACTCCGTGTGCTCTTTTCCCTCTTGAAGATGTGTATTGGCTATGTCCGGGCCACACAAACGTTGTGTAGGGGTGATGTGGAGGCCGAGTTTGGCAGAGTACGTAAAGACCTAGTACACTCCATGTATTCTAAAATTACATTCCGTGTACTTTATTTTTAATTAAATGAACCGGGGTCACGCCTCACGCACCGAAACATCTTCTTCTAGGTTCCGTTCATACGAGAACACTAAGGATCCATACATCTTTGATGATCCCCCACCTCTCCGTCCATTCTCCGATTCAAGCACCGTTGATTGCGTTGGAATCACATCGGTGAGTTCTCCCTTCTAATTGAGCCTTGTTTTAAAAATCCTCCTCTTTCTCATGTTATCGTGGTTTATGTGTTTCAGACGTTTTCTCAGATCTACGACGTTCTAAGGAGAATCTGTCGTTACTATTCACGTATATTGATCTCCTAGGATCGAGGTAGGTGGTTTGTTCCTTTCTGTAGGAAGTCATTGAATATTATGTGAAATTTCCACCAATACCCTTGAACGGGATATTGCCTGTTTCTTTTTTTCCCTTGTGGTTTTTCTACCTTGATGGTATGCATGTGTAGTGGTCATTGCTTGTGAATTGGGTAGTTTTACTATAAATTGGATTTTTTCCATTCTTATTTTTCTTGTTTGGCGTTATTCCAGTTGCCATGCCTAGTTGTAGGATAGTGGAACTGTTGCTTTGTTCCGTTTCTTAGCCCTAGAATGAGTTCCAAGTAGTTCTTGAGGTTTACATGGATGATACATGCGCGCTATCCATGTTTATTTTAATCAGGGTTGTGAGAACCTAGAGTAGTGGACCATACAGAGAATGGACGGAAGGGCTTCTCCATAGTGTCTTAAATTATGATGCGAGACCACCTGAGGAATTTAAGTTTACTACTTCCTCAAAGAGTATGTAGTTCCTCGTCGCGGTCCACAGGGGGAATAGATGTTGAGTGCTTCCCCAGAGAGCCTTTAGTACGATACGAGGCTATAGGGGGAATTAACGGTGAGTACTTCCCCAGAGAGTCTATTAATTCTTTAGCTAAACCAGAGGGGCGAGACTATGTGTGCTTTCAAGAGGGTTGCTAGTACTTATAGGTTGAACCATAAGGGTTAGGCTGTGAGAACTACCCACGAGGTTAAGTTTGTTTTACTTGTTGTTTGTCTTATACTTGTGTAGTTTATATGCTAGGCAGTAATTTTTAGTTGTTGTGTATTTCCTGTTTACCGTTCCTTTAATTTACATGCCATGTATTCATTGACTGTTAGGCATAGATATTTGGGTGGTTTCCTACTAGGATTTTATCTCACCCCCTGTTTGGGCCAGGCTTTTGGGCCCAAGCAGATTATGTTGTTGCAAGTATAGATAAGGGCAAGCACCCTTCTACTTCAGTTGTTTGACTTGCTGTAGAGATGGAGAGCATGGGACCATGCCTCGACATGCGATGCTACTGGTGTTTCTATTGCTTTAGTACTTTGAGTTCAGTTTTATTTCAACACGTTATTGTGTTTTCTTCTTTCCTTAGATACTTGTACCTACTGCATCATTATCATCATTCATATATATATTTATCCTTCCGCTATTTGGTTACAATTATGTATGTTGTTACTGCTTCCCCTATTGAATGTTGTTTTCCATACCTTTGATACCTTACCAAAAGAGGGTATTGTTTCCCAATAATATACCAAGGCCCTCGCTGCTAGACAGCGGCCTGTGGCAGTTGGGTAAATGAGCTTGAGGCAATGTGGGGAACCGGGTGTGGGGAACCATTGGAGGGGCTCCAGATTCGAGTCCTTACAAAGTAGTATCTTAAGAGTTACTTTTCTCTTCAGTTACTGCTTTGAGACTTTATCCAGGGGTAGGATGGATTTAGTTCTTGTTATTAAGCTGTGCTTGGGATTAGCTAACCCGTGTACAAGGAAAATCCATACTACCTCTTTAATTGTAGCATTCAGGTTTTGAGATTTTACGGTCGATATGATTTCACCTAGTGTTATTCACATGCTTTGTGTTTTTATTTTCTTGACTATTATTGTACTATTTCTATCGAAACTCGATGAGATGAGGGTATTCCATTTCATGTATCATATAGGAACTTTTAGAAACCACATGTCATGCATTCTTGCCCTGCCATCTAGGGTGCATTAGCGATTACATGTTGTTGTGATAGAATTTGTGAAGATTATGTATGCCGTTGTGATAGATTCTTGATAGAATCTATGCTTCCTTGTTAGATGATTTTTTGTATTCTAACTTGATTAAATAAATTCCATGTTTTGATTCGTGGGGAGTATGGGCCCTCACGAATCTGAATTTTCCACCTCTCCGCATTTTTTTCTTTGTTTTTTGGGCTTCTGGGAAGTTCTGGGCTACTGCCAGAAAAACCCAAAATACACGGCATGTAATTTCTTACCACACGCCGTGTAGTTTTTAGACCGTGTCACTGACCATGTGAGCAGGGACACGCTGTTGTAGAAATAACTTCAAAAACATGCTGTGTATGGTTGGTACACGCCGTGTAGTTCGGAGCCATGCACTCAGCTGTGTCACTAACAACACGGGTCGGGGAAGCTCAATTAGAACGCAGCGTGTTATAAAGGAACACTCCGTGTATACTTGTCCTGGTACCCGACCGTGTAACAAAAAACACGGGTCCACATTACCTTCTCTTAGACACACCGTGTTGTTTTCGGGACACTCCGTGTAGTCTTGTTCAGGTACCTGGCCGTGTCACGAACAACTTATGACGGTGTCACCTTTACCTATACATGTCGTGTTTGTTCGGAACACGCCGTGTAAGGCACAGCTGTGTAGACGGCTGTGTACTTAACAACACGGGCCGCCAAAGTCTTGTCTAGTACAAGCCGTGTCTGTTCAGAACATGTCATGTAGTCTCAGGTTAAGTCGGACCGTGTGGCTAGTCGTGTAAAGAGACTCGGGTAGTGGAATAGATTTCAAGTACATGCCATGTGTGGGGTCAACACGCTGTGTAGTTTGAGGTGTTACATGACATGTAGGGTAGGGGTACACCCCCATGTCAGTGTCATAAGAAGACACGTCGTGTAGTTTTTGTACACGTCGTGTATTCGTGTTTTGTAAGCTTGAGTGTTTTCCTTTCCCTTTCCCCATTTTGTACTCTTGTTTTCTCAGGATTTTTTAATCCTGATCTAAAGTGTGCTTTTGATCTTTCAGAGCTATGCCTCTCAGACGTCCTCCGGTTGTTCGTCAGTTTCCAGATGGTGATCAGACATAGGATATGGCTGATCAAGGACTTCCTACCGATTCTCCGGTTGGGCCAGCCTTCACACCGATTGTCATACCAGTCGCAAGCACAGATGCACAGTTTCAGGAAGGATTTATGAGGATGATGCAGACCTTTCAAGGAGCACTACCTCCATCCACGTCTATGGAAGACTTGATGCGTGTTTTTCAACAGCAACATCCTCCTACTTTCTCCGGGGGAGGAGGACCATAGGCTGTAGAGTCATGGCTGGAAGCCATGCTAACTATCTTCAAGAATCTAGAGACGCCTCCGGAGAGGTGAGTCAAGAACGCTACTTACATGTTCCAAGACTACTCCAAGAGATGGCATGACGTGATCTCATAAGCGGTTCATCAGCAGATTATGAGTTGGGAGGAGTTCCAGTGTGTGTTCTACCACTACTTCTACCCGAAGACCCTGAGGACGATCGAGCCGGGGAGTTCATGAGTCTAGAGCAAGGTACTCAATCTGTTATGGAGTAATCTTCTCGTTTTACCAAGCTGTAGCATTTCACACCCCTACGTGATGGGAGTGGTGTGTTCATAGAAAGGAAGATTGAGGATGGTCTCAAGTAGGAGATCCGCTCACAGGTGAATCTCTTCAAGTTGACTTCCATCACTTCCATCTTCAACTAGGCGCTGATTGCGGAGTGAAATATGAGAGACTCTGGAGCTGCGAGCTAAGTCGGTTCGGCTTCCAGGGCTAGTGTTCCTCCAGTTGATAGTAGGAAGCGCCATAGTGAGCCTACAAGCGATGATCCATGAGGCGAGAAACATCTTCCAGCAGCCAGGTTGTATGCTACCAGTGCGGCAGGAGTGGGTATATGAGGTTGCAGTACCAGAGGGAACTAGTGGAGTTCTGATATTGCGGCCAAATGGGTCACCTTCAGCATTTCTTCTAGGTTTTCCCACCAATTGCTGGTGATGGGGGTTCTTCCTTGACTCCTTATTTAGGAAAAGCACCACCAGCTTCACACCAGTCGGGGAACTGGAGTTCTTCCGACCGTTCGGGACGGGGAGGAGGACGAGACCTTGGTAGTCAGTCACTGGTCCTTCAGTACAAACAGGGAGGTTCAGCTTAGAGTGGTCATGCAGGGTCATATGGTCGTGGGGTAGGCCAGACATTTGCAGTGGAGTAGACCTATCAAGAGTAGGATCTCTGACCTTCTATAGTTCGAGGTACAATTTTTGTAGCCTCATTTTTATCGTCATCTCTCTTTGATACTGGTTTTACGCATATCTTTATCTGTATTGCCGTTGTGCAGAGCATTGGGCTCTGTATCTTTTCTTCTACCGACTCGTTGACACTAGACACAGCTTTGGGGAAGAGGACATCTAGTGTACACTAGTATATAGAGTTCCCAATCGAGGTTACATGGTATCGTTTCTTATGGGATCTCTATGTCCTTGAGATGGAAGCTATGATGTCAACCTCAGGATGGATTGGTTGGTTCCCTTCCAGGCAGTCATCAGCTACTATCACTGCCGAGTGAGTTTCGTTTTGACAGAGGGTGAATCTTTTCATCATAGAGGCGAATGGGATGTTCAGGCGAGTCTAGAATCATTCGAGCATCATGGGATAGGAAGGGTGACAACCCAAATTTCTAGTCTTTATCTAGATTATTTGGGATTTCAAAGCTATACATTCCTCTTATGGTGGATCATTTCAGGGGCGTCGTCCCAGAGGAATTCTCAGTTTTTCCTCCGGAGCGTGAGGTAGAATTCTCGATTGAGATTGTTCTAGGAGCAGCACTGTTGTCCACTACTCCTTATAGGATGGATACACGTGAGTTGCAAGAGCTCAAGAAGTGGTTTGAGGAGTTTCAGGAAAAGGGTTTCATCTGACCCAGTACTTCTCCTTGGTATTCGCCTATCCTGTTTGCTAAGAAGGTAGACGGTACCCTTAGGCTCTATGTGGGTTATCGAAAGATGAACCAGTTGATGGTCAAGAACTGATATCCCTTTTCGAGTATTGATGACCTTTTCTATCAGCTTTGAGGAGCTCAGGTGTTCTCGAAGATCTATTTCAGGTACGGTTATCATCAGATTCGTGTTAGACCGTTAAATATACCTCTTACAGCCTTCAGGAACAGGTATGGTCTATATGGGTATACAGTCAGGACGTTCGGTCTCATGACCGTGCCTGTAGTCTTCATTGAACTGATGAACTGAGTGTTCCATTCATACTTGAATTCCTTTGTCGTGGTCTTCGTGGACAATATATTGGTGTACTCGCACACTCAACAAGACCATGCTACCAATCTTGTGATCGTTTTGAGTATACTGAGATAGAATCATCTTTATGATAAACTCTCGAAGTTCCACTTCTGGATGGATCAGATCAACTTTTTGGGTCACGTCATTATAGATGCAGGAGTGTCGGTGGACCCATAGAATGTGAGAGCTGTAGTTTCTTGGGAGCAGCCGAAGAACATTTTTGAGGTATGAAGTTTCCTAGTTCTGGATAGATTCAACAGATGCTTCATTCAGAACTTCTCACACCTAGAATCACCTTTGACAGGGCTGAACAAGAAGGGGTAGAAGTTCTTATGGTTAGATTCATGTGATTCAGCCTTTCAAGAGTTAAAGGTAAGGTTGACGGCAGCACCGATACTAGTCTTGCCAGATCCAAGCAAGAGATACACTGTTTATTGTGATGCTTCGGGTATCGGGCAGGGTGTTTGCTTATGCAGGGAGATGGAGTCATTGTGTACGGGTCTCGGCAGTTGAGACCACATGAGAGGAACTACCCGATGCCCGATCTGGAGTGGGAAGCTGTTGTTTTTTCATTATGCTGTTGGAGACACTATCTTATAAGATAACACTTTGTGGTCTTCACCGACCACAAGAGTATCACGTATGTCTTCACTCAGTATGATCGGAATCTAAGGCAGTTCTGGTGGGTCGAGTGTCTTTAGTATTTTTTTCGAGATTGCTTATACACCAGGGAAGGTAAACACAGTAGCAGATGCGTTGAGCAAGAGAACTCAGATTCAGGTAGTTCAGGAGGCCAGTAGTGAGTGGAAGCTGATGGATCTGTTCCCTGAGATACGTCTAGAGGTGCACAACAGATAGGGATAGACTTACCTATATTTTGTAGCTATTACCTATATGCTTCTTTATCGGGTACAGATGAGGTAGCTATCAGACTCAGAAGTCTTAGTCATGTGGGAGAGTGTGTCCGGAGAGGACCCTCATCCTGGATGGACAGTGGGAGAGGATTAGATATTGCGTTTCCAAGGAAGGGTATGGGTGCAAACAGAAATATGTGAGGAGATGATGTTGGACTATCATTCCTCAGTTTGAGCAGTTCATCCTGGTGTCACCAAGATGTATCAGGATCTTCATCGCCAATACTGGTGGCCAAGTATAAAGAGGGATGTCACTGGTTTCGTTTTGAGATGTTCTAGTTGTCAGTACGTGAAGGCGGATAATCAATGACCATCAGTCCTTTAAAATCAATTACCCATTCTAGAGTGGAAGTGGAATGATGGTGCGGTGGACTTCGTGACCGGGTTACCGAGGTCACCTCGGGGGAGTGATACTGTTTGGGTTGTCGTCGATAGGCTTATGACGGTTTCACATTTTTATCGATCATGGAGACCATTAATGTCGATGATCTAGGAAGACATTACATCTGAAAGATTGTGCGTCTATATGGATTTCCACACTCCATTGATTCAAATGGGGATACATGCTTTACTTCTCAGTTCTGGCAGGGACTTCAGAAGGCTTTGTGTACCCAGGTGTTTCTGAGTATGGCATACCATCCGCAGACAGATGGCCGGTCCGAGCATGTGATCTAGGAGCTTGAGGATATGCTCCGATCTTGCATTCTAGACTTTGGTGGTTCTTGGGAGAATCATATTCCTCTAGTGGAGTTCTCCTATAACAAATATTTTCAGGCGACTATTCAGATAGCACCTTATGAGGCTTTTTATGGTAGGCCATGTCGATCACCCTTATACTGGCTGGATGTTGGAGAGGCATCTTTGTTGGGACATCGTCCTTTTCCGGAGACATCAGAACAGATAGAGCTGATTCAGAAGAGGATGGCTATAGCATAGTCTCGGCAAAAGTCTTATGTTGATTAGCAGAGATGACCTCTGGAGTTGAGGTCAGGGATCATTTTTTCCTATGTGTTGCATAGAGGTTAGGACACAAAAGGATTGGGAGACATGGTAAGCTTTCACCGCGGTATGACGGGCCATTTGAGGTATTGGAGAGAGTTGGGCCGGTTGACTATCAGTTGTAGTTACCTCAGAGGTGCCGGCACATGCACAACGTCTTCAATGTCTCTCAGCTCTGACGTTACTTTTCGGACCCATCACATGTCTTTCAACTCGAGGAGGTTGAGCTTGAAGTGAATGTGTTGTTTGAGGATCATCCTATCCGGATTGTCGATCCTAGTATGAAAGTTCACTGAGGATGGTCTGTTCCTCCTGTACGAGTGCCAGGGCAGCATGGGCGAGTACTGGACGAGACCTGGGAGAGGGAGGCCGATGTACGATCACAGTGGCCGGAGCTGTTAGGGGATTCCTCTTCTATGCCATGCTAGGGAAATTCGAGGATGATTTTCATTAAGGGGGGAAGTTAGTAAGAACTCAGATCTTCGTTTCAGGTACACATTTCCTTTTATCTGGAGTTTTAGAGAAAAATAAAGTTTCTGGAAATTTTTTAAGTACCCACCGTGTAATTTCAGAGTACACGTCGTGTACTTTTTTCCCTCTTGAAGACGTGTACTAGTCATGTCCGGTCCACACACACGATGTGTAGGATTGACATGGAGGCCTATTTTGGAGGAGTATGGAAACACCTAGTACACACAGTGTACTATTTTTTCATTAAACGATCCAGGGTCGTGCCTACCACATAGAAACTTCTTTTCTACGTTCGGTTCATCCGAGAGTGCCGAGGATTGGAAAATCATTGACAAGACCCCACCTCTCTGTCATTTCTCCGATTCGAGCACCGTTGATTGAGTTGTAATCGAAGTGGTGAGTTCTCCCTTCTTCTTGGGCCTTGTTTTCCAAATCCTCCTCTTTCTCATGTTATCATGGATTATGTGTTTCAGATGTTTTCTCAGATCTATGACATTCTATGAAGAATCTGTCATCACTGTAAACGTATATCATTCTCCTAGGATCGAGGTAGGTGGTTTGTGCCTTTCTCTAGGAATTCATTGAATATTATGTTAAATTTCAACCAATACCCTTGAACGAGGTATTGCGTGTTTCATGTTTTTCCGTTGTTTTTTTGCTGTGCTGGTATTCCTGTGTAGTGGTCATTGCATGTGAATAGGGTAGTTTTACTGTACATTAGATGTTTTCCATGATTGTTTTTCTTGTTGGAAGTTATGCCAGTTTCCATGTCTAGTTGTAGGATTGTGGAACTGTGGCTTTGTTATGCTGTTGAGCCTTAGAATGATAGACATTTTGTTCTTGAGGTTTACATGGATGATACACACGCGTTATGCATGTTTATTTTACACAGGGCTGTGAGAACCTAGAGTAGTGGACCATAGGGATAATGGACTGAAGGGCTTCTCTAGAGTGTCTTAAATTGCGTTGTGAGACCACATGAGGAATTGACGTTGAGTGCTTCCTCAGAGAGTCTGTAGTTCCTCGACACGGGCCACATGGGGAATAGACATTGAGTGCTTCCCCAAAGATCCTTTAGTACAATACGAGACTATAGGGGGAAATGATGGTGAGTGCTTCCCTAGAGATTCTATTAATTCTTTAGCTGAAACAAAGGGGCGAGAATGTGTATGAATTCCAGATGGTTGCTAGTTCTTATAGGTTGAACCATAAGGGTTAGATTGTGAGAACTACCTTGGGGTTACCTTTGTTTTACTTGTTGATTGTCTTATACTTGTGTAGTTTATATGCTAAAAGGTAATTTGTAGCTACTGTGTATTTCTTGTTTACCGTTCGGGTACTTTACTTGCCATGTATTCATTGACTGTTAGGCACAGATCTTTGGGTGGTTGCCTACTTGGAATGTATTTCAACCCTGTTTGGGCCATGCTCTTGTGCCCAAGAAGATTATGTTGTTGCATGTATATATAAGGGAAATCTCCCTTCTACTTCCGTTGTTTGACATTCTTTGGAGTTGTAGAGCATCAGACAAAGCATCGGATTTCGATGCTGCTGGAGTTGTTGTTGCTTTAGAACATTGAGTTCAGTTGTATTTCAGCACATTGTTGTGTTTTATGCTTTCCTTAGATACTTGTACCTGCTTTATCATTATCATCATTGATATATATATTTATCCTTCCACTATTTGGTTACAGTTATGTATTTTGTTACTACTTCCACTATTGACTTTTGTTTTCCTTACCTTGTATATGTTACCAAATGAGGGCATAGTTTCCCCAATAACTTACCAAGTCCCTCACTGCTAGTCGGCAACCTCTGGCATTTGGGGAAATGCGCTTGAGGTCATGTGGCGAATCGGGTACGGGGCACCAGTAGAGGGGCTCTGGATTCGGGTAGTTACATTTTTCATTTGGTTTAACTTCTTGGTTAACCAATTTTAGTATTAAATGTGGTAATGACTTTTTCATAATAAATGATTGTGATTTTACTTATAAGATATATATTATGTCATAAATTACCTATGGATGAATGATTCAATCCATTTTCATCCAAATTGTTAACCTTCTTCAAAAAATTGGATCCTAAAATAATTACATTAAATATTACAATCACTAAACAATAGAATACTATTTGAAGAACTATTCACATAATTTGTTTTGGAAGAAAACATGAAAATCCATATAATTAAAAATTAATCCATTTTAATATCTCTAATTTTATTTATCCCTAATAAATAATGTATCACAATAGTTCACCAAAATTTTGGTACAATAAATTTTAATAAAATTATTTATTTAATTTTTATTTTAAATCAACAAATACTATATCGATGTGGCGTAATAATTTATGACAGTCATATAATCATTAAAAACATGACATAAAATAACATGATAACAAAATTATTTATATTTGAAATAATCATCTATAAAATCAGATATCCTATTTTAAAACAACTGTAAAATTAATATAGATATTTAATTTGACATATTGAGATGATGTATTAATTCATTCATTATATTTAGGTAAAGGTAATAATAAAATTAAAATTACAATGACTAAAAATATAATATATAAAATTATGAAAATTGATGATATTCACTGATCCAATAGGATAAAGAAAATTATATGGTTGATTCTTAGAAATTATCTATTTCCCAAACATTTTTCACATTTTACACATACTATTTTGAAGATTATTATCTCTGGTTACTATTAAAAATGAACATTATTAATAGGGTCATATTCACCATATTTGATCTTACTAATTAAAAAATTAAATTGTTAAATTATTAATTAAATTCTATATGTAGACGAAATTAATTTAAAAATGCTCATGAAAAAAATGACAAATTCGAAATATTAATTTTTATTCATAAAACAATACTTATTCATATCTTGTGAAAAAATAGATTAATTTAAAAATAATATCTAAAATATATAATATAACAATTCAATTGAAATAATTAACCAATAGTGTTAAAATAAATTCCTTCATAAAAAACACATTGCAGACATAACAATGTTTTTCCTAGATAAACATATCTTTTACTTTCAAGTTATATTATTTTTTTATCAAACCATTCGATGACTAATTATTTTATTTTATACTTTTGTAGTGATAAATTTATAATTTAATTATTATTATGCTTACTTGTGAATTTAATTGTTAATTTGTTGTGGTTTACAATATTATAGTCCATTCTGACTTTGGGTATTGTAAATATATATCTATCGAAAAAATTAAATTTATATAAAGGGAAATAAAACAAAACATATCCGGCTATTATATAAGCTTCAAATAGATATCATTTGGCCAAGGAAAAATTCCCATACCTATCCGCAACACAATATCCAACTGGTGGATTTTAACTTGTAGTAGGGGTGTCACCAGCCAACCAATTAGCCCCAACAACATTCTAGTACATCCATTGCTGGGGATGCAAGTAATACACCCTCTAATATTTTAATTCCACTTATTTCACCTCCCCCCATTTATAGACAATATAAATATATCATAAATCCATTTTTGAATATGAGAACTCTTGCATTGTTATTAGTGTCTCCAATAATTATCCCCATTTATCTCCCATCATTTATCCTGGAAGAAAGAATGAATAGATTTTCATTTGAATCCAGATAATTTACTACTTACTTTAATGCATATTCTCCTAGAAGGATGTCAGGTCTATGTTTTAATTGGTGATCAAATGATCTATTCCTCCATTCTTCATACATTGATGATTGATCTAGAATTTTTACAATGTTACTTGATTAAATCAACATATTCTAATAAAATGGTCTCTCCTTGAGTAAATATTCAAGAATAATCTATCTAAACCTCTTACTGAATATGTATTAATGAAATAACAATAATTTTTTTATGATACTATGGTAGAATCAGGTATGATTTAAGAATGAAACATAGAATTATCTTAGAATGGGGCTTAATTCCTCAAGATTCATCGTGTTTTACTATATTCATTAATATAATGATCTTCATGGAATCATAATTTTAGTTATTATAATATGAATATCCTTTCTATTCATAGATTGGTTTTGGATATGTGATTTTTCGAATGACCTAGGTCCCACTACATAATAAAAAATAAATTCTCTATTCCAATCATCGATCGATAATAGATTGAAGGATTATTCAATTCCTTTCCTAAAAAACCCCATAATAGATATTTGTGACAAACAAACAATGGTAATTGGTTAATGGATGAAATTCATGAGTTTTATTTCTATAGCATATCTATTTTAAATATATTTATGATTAACTAGTAATGAGTCTCCACATCCTTATAGCGTAAGTCATTATATAGGTTTTTTGATGTGTTCATTCATTATTTCCATGATGAAATTTGTAATTATTTTTCAATAACCCGGACGTACTATGTACCTTTCCATTAGGGACACTATTATACACTTTTTTATGAGTTATAATTTATTTTATTGTTAATTTTTGTGTTAATTATTAGTGGAAATATATTGTTTTCTTTTTCCTTATCATGATAACAATATATGATCTTTATATCCATCAGAAATGCTACTGTAAAAGTTTAACAATATTTATTAAGATTAACATGTTGTTTTATATTGATTTCGTTTTTATCATGTGGTCATGTTTTCCTATTTTATCATTTTATACCTTGATTGTAGTTATCGTTACATTATATGAAGTTATTCAGATTTGTTATAGGAGGACTATTCTGGTATTTTTACCAATTTATGGGGAGCTTGGAAGTGAGTCATAATGATGATGATTTACCAATACATATGGTTGGTTCATGAAATCTATTTTTCTTGTTTGGAACCTATTAAAATCAAGATATAGAAGGATATTCTGAAACTCAATTCCTTGCAGATAGATAATAGAATGCCCTCCCAATTCCAAAAAATGTTCAACTATCTTGGATTTATTCATGTTCCTCATTATCGATCATTTTTGATGACCCATTATCATATATTTTTCAGAGATCTGAAGAATGTGTATAAAAGATTCTATGGAATCATGGTTGCACAAGACCAATTGATATGTGATTGTAGGTTTCTCTACTTGTTCTCATATTTATTTTCATCATTGAATTAACAGGTTAAAAATGTAAAAACATTTAAGGATGATTTGGCGTTGTGCAATTTGTTTTTATTACATATACCATGTATGATACTTTTGATGAAAATTCAAACATCATGTACAGTGATCTGAGTAAATGAATGGGAATTATGGAATATTTTTTATCCTAGGATCAAGGATATAGATATGTTATAAAAATGTACACTAGAGAATATAATTTTTATTTAATTATTTACCTACATGCGCATATATATGGGTTTGTATTTCCCCTTTGGAAATCTTTTTTACATGTTATATGACTTATATTTTCTCTATATTGTTATTGCATGGTTACTACGATTACTAGATTTTATTAAATTTAGTAATAATAATATTTTTTATAAAACATTTTATTGAATGTATAGTCTATATATAAATGAACATAGATCCTTACTGCATGTTAATATCCTCTTTTATATGTGGAGGTACAAATAAATTCATGTTCTCATCTGGTCTTGAGTTATTATTTATACATTGGTTGTTATATAAGTATAATAAAACACTATGTATGGAATGTTTTTTTTATTAAAAAAACTTCACCGGGGTCCGAATTTTTGAATATTTCAGTTCTAACACTTCACCTGAAGATTATCTATATCTGAAAGGTAGAAAACATATCCCTATATAAAGAGATTATTTGAATTCAGAGATTCATAGTGAATTAACTTCTTAATCATCTTTTAGAAATTGTAGTATTAATAGTCTAAATGATATAAATTAGACAAACAATCAGTATATCATGCCACATACAGAATTAGAAAACTGAAAAGAAATGAAAATCATTGTGAACACATTTAAAAAATATAGATCATAAAAAACACTTCATAAAAAATACAAATCCTTTCATAATATTATTATCAATTAATAATATACTATATTAATCAAACCAATCACACTCATTTCTAAAATCATCAAAATACATCGTTAAATTCAAAAAAAAAATAAAAAAATATAATTTTTTTAAAACTTATTTTTAATTTGTAAGACACATTTTTCATTTTAAATTTAATCATCTCTATATTAAAAAATATATTCTACAAAAAAATTTCATTTACAACGGATTCCAGATATGTAAACTTATAACCATTAGATCACCTTCTGAGCATAAAACCATTTCAATATAAAATTATCCACCCATTTAAAGGAAAATATAAAAAAAATTAATGGATGATAATATAAATAATAACAATTTTATAAATTCTATAACAAATAATCAATTAATTTGTACCACATTAAGGGAAAAACCCCATTTGATTTAGGATGATTAAAAAATATAAATTAAATCATATGAAGGGTGAAATAGATTTATGAACCAATTTATTGATTTAGATGTAACTATTTATATCAGTCATGGAACATGGTCTATGATACTAGTATTCCACAAATGTATCATATCCACTTGGATATCATGATCAATATGGTCAACCATACATCTATACATTACATTCCACCATCTCCCTCTAAATCGATGGAGATCCAAAAAATAAATGGTACATTATATGTGATTGTATAAATAATTATATTATTCTAAAATAGATATATCCTCATTAAAAACAGAGTAAAATTCAATAATAAACCCCATGATTCTATTAATTGATCATATCTTACTATAAATGCTTGTGAAAAAATACAAATTGATTATCTAACATATGAATATTGATGAAAATTGAAACCACAATTACAGATAAAACACTATAAATAAAATATAGGTGGATCTAAAAAAAATCAGTAACTAATGTGGGTTACCTCTCAACATAAACCTATTCTGACCCATAGAAAGGCCTAATGTGAATTCCAAATCCATAAATACTATAAAATAGTGCATGGGAATTACTGAAACACTCTTTTGGAGGCTTTCCCTGAATGAATAATTAAATGATCTAGGAAATTCCCATAAAAATAGAATGATCCCCATCTATATGTCCAATGTTTATTCAACAATCTAATTGATCATATTAGATAGAACATCTAGTCCTAGCATATTTAATTTTTCGAAATAAATTATCTAAAATAATAGAAAAATACATAAAATTTAAATAAATATAATTAGAATATTCATATTAACATTTAAAAACATCTATGGAAAATCTGCGGTGAAAATTTGATATATAAGAATCAAATTATTAAACGAATCAGAAATAGAGATTACCTATATCTATGTAAAATATCGTCATTAATCACAATATATAACGATCATAATCCAATATGGATGAAGTAATAAATAAAAAGGACATGGTCTCAAAAAAAAATCAGTATTGATGAATATAACCATAGGTATGTCTAGGGTGTTCAATGAACATGACCACTAGGATTTTAACCAGGAAAATCTTCAATTCCATTAAATATTAATTTCTGTTGTGATAGTTTTAATAAAAAATATATAATTTTTTTCATTAGTAATTATAGAAAAAATAATATTTAATTTCTCTTTTTGTTATACCTATCATTACATTAAATGAAAACATTGGTGTAACAATAACATTTTGATATCACTTTTACCACTCTTCCAAAAATATTATTATAATCTATGACTAGAACATTCCATGGAAAAATAATTCATGACCACTTATGAACATGATAATTGTGATAGTGGCACCCAAAATAAATATGAATAGAATGAGAGTCCTCCATCATACTTTGTAGAGGTAGATTGAATGAAAATGTTATAGGAAAATGATAAAATAGTTTAAATTTAAATAATTTTGTAACATGAAATAAAAATTGAAATATTATTGAGAAACCACATTGTAAAGATTTTTTTTACTAATCTAGGAGATGAATATTTATATTCATATAGAGAATCAATGGGAATCAATAGTGCTAAACTACATGATTAGGTAAACTATATTCCAATTATAAGAGTACCACTATAGTATACTACATGATTATCATGAGTTGGCCTTATATTTTACAATATCAATCTTCAAAATGTAAATCAACCATCGGACCTCAAAAAATTTCATAATTCTTGTGAAATAAACCAGAATCTCATTATCATAATAATAAATAGATGAATAAAAAAATTTATTATGCCCAAACACCTTGCACGATTATCAACCACTCGCGATGCCTACAATTTTTAATTAATTGATCCCATTTTCCCTATGATTTTACTTCATATTTGATCCACTGTATATCATTATGGATATAGGATTGATAAATCCTTCAAAAATAAATAGGTTGTTGTGTTTTTGGTCCAGTAGTTAGTGTATTTTTATGTGAAACAATTGATCGATGTTTGTGAGAAATGTGGTAGACATAAAATGATTACTGGAGGTTATGTGGATGTATATAATTTATTCTACCAAGAGTTTAGTTAGAATATTTTTCATGAGTATAAATGGAAATAATATTTTTCATGATCAAATGGATATATACTACTAGAAGGAAGACTTCAATGGATTGAATTCTCAGGGGTGTTACATATCAAATTATATGAAAAAATAACTATGGAATAATTCTTTGAGAAACTCTATCATTGGAAGGTCAACATGAAATAATAAATGAAGTCACATTCATATAATGTTGATGATCTAAATTTATCATTCCCTAGATAAGTTAAACAATGAAATTATTGTTTATAGTGGAAAATGGGTACAAGAGATAAGCATGGTTCACCAAAGTAAGGATTTACCAGTAGATTTTATCACAATATAGTGATTGAAAGAAAATAAGTATTTTGGGGTAAATACCAAATGGTAAAAATATAAAAAGTTTGTTTAATGGTGTGATTACATTTGAACAAGGAAAATCATATGATGTTGGGGAATATAACATTCCAGGATACCCCCTACTTCTTTAACCATCATGAAATGAGGAGGATTATTATACTATAATGGAATAATAACTAGGTGTGATAGTGTATTTATAGGGAAGAAAGATAATATATTTAAAAATTAAAAATATCCCAAAATTATCTTCTATGTTCATGTTTTTTGATAATGTGATGTGACTATTTTATTGTCCTTATCATCATTGGATTGATTTATACGAACAAGCTTGGAGATCAATGTGTTCGTAGCTTCGTGTACCTTTATATTTCCATATTACTACTATTTATTTGATAAACCACATATATAGTGTTCTAATTGAGTTATATTTTTTCTATAAATGAAATTAATACCTCCTTATTCTATTGATTTTTACGTGGACTTTCGTTCCCTATCTAAATTTTGTACATCCCTCATAAATTTTGTGCAACTAGTGCATGTTTTTTATCTTGGGAATTAGATCCTACATCATCATTCATGTGATACATGAGAAGGAATTTGACAAACACTAATATACTATAGAGGATAAATAAGATTCCCCAATGCTATCTATATATAATACTATGTGTGAAGACTCTAGTTGTTAAAATCCATTAGAGTTCAACTTGTGGGATCCCATATAAATATCTCAATTGGTGACAGAGAACTATATGAAAATAAGTTGTTTTAATACATTGGTATTCATTCATGACTTAATTAGTATATTTATCAAAACTATATTTAACATTGGTGAATATAATTTTCTATATTTTAGTAGATCATATTCTTTGTGACTTGTGACTCCTCATTCACTCATTTACCACCATCATGATGAACTGTGTGGCTAAATTTTTGAATTTAAATATATTAGAATTTTGGTATTATATTAATAACTATTTTACGAAGGTGTAAGAAATTAAATGAAGTGATATGAAATTATATTGAAATTTACAAAAAAAAATTAATTGTAGATATAGATAATTTCTATATCGTTTTTTTCAACTATTCATTTTCATTCAGTCATGTTTGAATTGAAATATTTTTTTCAATTCGATTATGGTTTTTTGTATCAAAAAATAATTATAGTCACATTTATATAATAATTGGACCACAATTATAGTGTTAGTGTAGAGGACATCAGGCTCAATATATGTAATTTTGACATGGTGCTATAATTTCATGAATGGATCTAATCACATTCCACTCATGGAGATTCCTTATGAATCATATTGATTCATTATTGTGGTTATATCCATTGTGGAATAATAATGATCTAGGAGTAGTTTAGGGGAAAAGGATCCTTTGGGACTACTGTTTATATAAAATTTGAATCATGCTTGAAATATATTATATACATTTCAATTTTTTATACATATACTATTGGGTTTGTGTTTAATTATATGCATTGGTTATATGTGTGTTATAAGTTGACATTTATTAAGAATCAATTATTAAATGACGTGAGAAATATTTACTAGGACCATAAACAAATAATTGTCAAATTGGGATCACACGTTCATATTAAAGTTATCCTATGTGACAGATCATTTGATCAGTTCATCTCATGTGATTATTTCATCAAGTGGTATTTCTATTTTTCCATATTTTTTATAAATAGATATTTTATTTTTATTTTATCTATTTTATGTGATATTTCAATTTATATTAATGTTAATAATTGTAGATGATAATATATATTATGAAAGGGTTATCATAGTGTTCCTTTGTTCAAAAGATGAGTGCATATACAAGAAATTATTGGTAAATTAGAAATCAATATTTCCAAAAAATATTATAACTCAATTTCATTGTGTTATGTTGAAAATTCAATATTATGCATAACATATTAAAGGATAAAACTCTCTATTTGAAATCCATAAATAGTCTAGATAATAATAAATTTTAAATAATATTATTTATGTTAAAATATATTTGATTCAATTAATTATTAATCATGAATTATTTGTTTTAATTTCAGTATATATATTAGTATTTTTAATGTAAAATATAATGGGGGTATTGAATAAAAAATAATATAAAAATGGATTACATTTTTATTATAAAATAAAATGGATTACAATATTCATTATTATAGTTGACAATTAGGATTGAAAATTTTATGAAGACATGTCAATTTATTGTGTTTCATTTAATGATGTATTATGTTGGAATCATATTAATTAATATTTAATATATATTTTATTATATTTAACATATTTTTTTTGAAGTGAAATGTATTAAATATTTTTTATTAGTGGGGTGTAGGAAAATTAAACAAGACATTTTTGTTGTAGACTAGATAAATTAAAAAATTGTAATAATTAAATTCAATTTGTAACAAACTTTTTCTATATAGATTGGAATGTTTTGTAATAATTGAATGATGATTTGATAATATGGAAAATGGTACAAATGAAAATATATTTTTGTGAGAAAAAAAAGTTTTTTACTAACATTTTTAATTGATAATATAAAATATTCATGTCGTGGTATTATCTATTTAAATCATTTTGTCACATATATTTCAATGAGGAACTGTTAATGTGGGATATAATTAGTATTTTTTTTCAAAACATTTTTTTATTAAAAATTAATATATTTTATAATAATTTAATTTACATTAAAAATAATAAAGAGATAAATATTCCATCTACAATTCATCGTTATATTATATCTTTTCTTTAATTCATTACATTTAAAAATATATTAATATTATAACTAATCAATATTTATTTTGATGTATTTTTTACTCGTTAAAAAATATGTTAATATAATTATTAAACTATTAAATGATTCTAATTTAATTAATTTGAATTTTTCATTATCTAAAAATCTGATTTAGTAGACTATAAACAAAGTAATTTTTGATTTTTTTTAATTAATGAATTTTTGATAAGAATAAGTGATTTGAATTAAAAAATAAATAGTTTTATAGTGAGTGAATATATTTTTTTGATAGCTTGAATGTTCCTATTGTGGTTATTATAAAATAAAATTATAATTATAACAATATAGGTTCCATGGATTAGGGAATACATTAAAAAGTTATTGAGATCCTTAAAATACATGAATTTATTATTATATAGATAATATGAATGTATGTTAGGGATTTCATTCTATTGAAAATTGTTTTTATACTAATTCATTATTAGTCCATTAAAATTATTTTAATGATATTAGTTTAGTAATTATATACTTGATTATTTATTTAAAATAGATATAGTGTCCTCTATAAGAGTGATGATCTATGAAAATCATTTTTTTATTATTTTATTAAATGTTTGTTTTATTTTATTGGGGTTGATATGTAAATTATATGTTGATATTTTTTGAATTTTTAAAAGATGATTTTAAATGAATTATATTGAATATGAAACCATGATTCAACAATCTACATCCAGTATTAAATAGATAAATTCAGTGATAACTCAAAATAATAAATGGAATGATAATGTATTAATTTATATGAGTATACTATTTTCTTAAAATATGAATCAATTATCTAATGCACTAGTTTTGGTAAAAAAAATCTATTAGGAATATCATTTATAATGAGATTATTTATGAATTTATACCCACAATGGCAATTCAATAATTATCCTATGAATATTGAGACTATATTCATCAAAGGTGAAAATGAATTAGTTGTTCAAATTCAACAACATCGTTAATTTATAATGGATTTGGATGTATAAGATGCATCTTTGATAAAATAGTCATGTAATTTATGAAAAAATTATATATTGTAATAATATTATAATATCTTGTCCAAATAACATTTTAAATATTTTTATTATATAAATAGTTTGTATTAAATTTTAATCCAAACAAGGATTATTTTTTTGATATAATATGTTCAAACAAATAAAGATTTTAATCTATCTATATTTTTTAATAACCGAAATGAATTTATTTGAATTAGTGATTCTATAGAGGGGAGTTCACCCATGTATTTTAAAGTAAACCATTAAATATTTAATGGATAGAATGTTATTTATATATAGTATCTGATTAGACGTGTTTCTTTACATTTATGTTGTATAGATTAACAACAATATATAATGGAATCTACAAATTTTGAGAGATTCCATTTGGAAATTCCATTTCATGTGGTATAAAAAGAGTTCTATTAAAGTAGTCATGGATTAATGAACTTGTGAAATTGATTTTATTACGTTTTTATTGAAGATTAAAATGGTATCAACAAATTGTTTCACATAAACTCATTCTTACTAATTGATGACTAGAGGATGTAAACTGTTTCTAAGGGGGTTTAAACAATTCAATGGGAGGGATTTAATCACTATAGAAGCATAAAAAATAATATAATTTATTTTTATATATAATTAATAACTTGATCAGTAGTGCAACAGAAATATCCAAAATATAAATTTTGGTATCATATATGAATGATGATCAAAAAAATTTGAACCTATAGTTGAGGATAATAAAACACTTATATAAAATAAATTATACTGTAAATACTTTATAAAACACTGAATAAATAATATCATTATATTGAGAAGCGTTATAGGAAATATGACAATAAATATAATTTTCTAATTTTTATATTTTATCTATTTAGATTATAAAAAATATCATTACGTTACCAAAAACACTCTTCCACTCATCTTACATTTTATTAAAAAAATATTAATATTGTTCACATGTTTTAGGAATAAAAACCCCCACTAATTGGAACATTTAATTCAATATTGATATAACATATCTGTTAACATTAAAATGTAACTAAAAACATGCAATTAACATATAAAGGTAATTATTTTATTTTAAATAGATATTAAACAAAATTTTCATTGAAATAAGTTAAATCCTAGGGAGAAATACTCAACCAAACAACAATCATTGAGCTAAAAACTGCATATTCAACACAATAAAAATCATCTAAAATATATCAAAAAATGGTCTTATATAAATTAAAAAAGATTCTAAGAATCAATAATAGCCAATAATTTTAAATTTCAAACGTTATAATCCCTCTACAAATGGAATAACCTCATAATTTTCCTCCAAAATATTGTCTCGAGAGTGTTCATCATTAACAAATATATTAATGGGATATATCAGACCCACCAAAAATATTATACAATATTGATGTTCCAATAAAATTAAAAAAAATAGTATATTCAATTCCATAATAATTTTGTGTAAACCCATTAAAAAAGACATTTAAATACATTTTTAATACATTTTTTATTCTAATAAAATGTTGAATAGATATCAATTATTTGTTCAATAATTTTTATTTCAAAAAAATATTTTTAATAAATAATTAGAATACAAAATAAATTATAAATATAAGAATAAATAGTGTAAAAATTTAATATGAAAATGAGTAGTAGGCCGTTTAATGATAATATGTTGAATTTTTGTATAAAAAAAATTCATTCACAAATATTATAAAATATAAAAATGTGTGGAAAATACCAAATTAGAATCCATACATTAATTTTAAAATAATATGTATTCCAAATGGAAATTACATTATTAAATCAAATAAATATTTTTATGAACATATATGATGCTATATAATTATTATGATCATGTGGTGAAATAATAAATAGTAAATCATAAAAACATCAAATAATAGTATTAAAATAAATCCCACTTTTATTGGGTCACAAATTATCATACATATCCATAAACATTTCCATTAATAACAAATAGATAATTTTTTATATGCTTATGTACCTACTATATTTTTAAGTAGTTTTTATTATTTTTTTAAATACATTTATTTCCTTATTTAGTAATTTTAAAAAATTTAGTTGTTTAGGTCACAAGCATTGATGTTGTTTGGTGCACAGTCTCCTTACACTCATAACCAAAATCTAATGGAAAAATATAATTTTATAGGGGATTTATAATTTCCATATGTTTCAATTTTTGGTTTCAAAATCTTTTAGGGATCAATAGAGTGAAATTCATCATAAAATATCCATCATTAATTTTTTTTGAAAACATAACTATTTCTATTTTGAAAGTAATATGATTGTTTCCATTAAATTTCTTATAATTATAGAGACCTTCAATTTATAAAATTATAACATTGAAATTACAGTTAGATTAATTTTATATTCATTCATAATTTCAAATGTAAATAAGTTACATGTAATGAATGTATTTGTGACAGAAAGCATTGTTCACATAGGAAGCGTAATGCTATATTTTTAGCAATGTTTTTAAAAGATATAAGAAGAACAATAAATGAAGAAATTATTTTATTTTCATGGAGAAAAATATATTCTAAAATGTTATTATTTTTATGTTTAATTTTTTTCACTAAATTTGTTATTGAAAAGTGTAATAGGATAATTGAAACAAAAACATCATTCTTCCGAAATCCATATAATTACATAGTTAAAAACTATGAAAAATGGTTCGAAGAAATGTAATAAATTATATATCATTATGAATGTATAAAAAATAACCCAATACTACAGGAATAGAATTATGTAATAATATGAAAGGAATTTCTATAGAACTAAAATAATTAAATCCAATATATGTTTGGTGAAAAGGATTGGATACCCCTACCTAGATCCTTAGACCATACCCTCTAGACTGAGTCAAAACTATTTGGGAAATAGGCTATGAGAGAAATAAAGGCCTTATGAATGTTGACCAGGAAATTTAGAGGGGATTTTGGGAGAATATATTATGGAAATTGATCATTATTTGTGGTTTTGAACATATATAATGAGCCTAGTTTATTTGAATAATTAAATGTATTTTCAAATAAATTTAATTTTCTATGATAATAATGTAATTTTGAAATATTTCGCAATCTATGAAATTAATTATAGTTAATATCATCATCAATTACCAATCCCATTGAACAACGTATTAAATTTATTATTATTATTTTAATATATATTTATTTATGAACATTAAATACCCTATAATGTAATCTATATTTTTATTCCAGTTATTTTAATTTAATATTATTTATATATATCAATTGAATTTCAATATAAAACAATAAATATAGTATTTCATATACATGTTATCTATATTGTTTTTTGAAAAATGAGGATTTACCGGATTTATATAATTTTTAATATTTTTTGAAGCATTTAATTTCAATTTTCCCCTACATATGCACACACTGAAAAAATTATTTGTAATTGTTTAGACATTTTAACTATTAATCATTATTAAAAAATTAAATGAATATATTTTTTATTCTTTAAATAAATCATATATAATATTTCATAATATTATTTATTAGTTTTTATATTTTGATAAATCATTTTATATATGAGTTCTGGTTTTCTAATCATTGTTCAAGCGCTGGGTATGCATCATGATATTTAACATTTTATATAATTTAAATAGCATAAAAAACTATTGAAATATTTGATTGGCCATTATTTTTGTCCATTATGGATGATAAAAAATATATATCATCCTTGAATAATGTTAACCATGGTGAAAATGCAGTAGATTATATATTAGTCTCTTGATTTATATAATACACCTCACACACAGTAGTACTGTAACATCCTGACCTGGGTCACCACTAATTCGGTGATCGGACTGGTCACCACATGACCTCAAGTGCATCTCCCTGTACGCCAGTGGGAGCCGACTAGAAGCGAGGGTCTAAGTATAGTCAGTGGAGAGTGTATACCCACTTGTTAGAGTTGCAAACCGGTATATTAGTGTGATAAAAAAATTACGGAAGTAGTAAATCATAAATGAAAAATAGCAGAAAACAAATAATTTTCATTTAATAAAGGTGGAAAACACCAAATTATACAATAGATTCAAGCATTACATGATAATGATGCAAAAGTAGAATGTAGTGAAAAAAATAAAATGTTTTACATTCCAATGCAGAAATAAATAAATAATGGCTCAACGCCCCAAGGGAGATCTCCTCGGGCATCCCAATCCTCCGCTTGGTCCTCTTCTCCTAACTATCAAGTAAATACAAACAGCAAGGCCAACAACCAAATAAAATCTACTCGGGTACCTAGTGCAATGGAGGCCCGAGTAGTGAATGATATATAGATCTGTATAGGCCGAGAATACCAGTGTCTACCCCAAATCCGGAAATTTAATAAATAATTTAAATCATGTGAATGTATTCATAAAATAATGTAAGAAGTAAAAAGTAACTATATACTCATGTACCTACTTCATCCCCCAGCTAGTGTCTGAACATGCACTATTCATTTTTCATGTATACTCAACAATTATTACATAATCATTTACAATTTATCAATTAATCAAATCTTATTATGAAAGTCTTGGGATTCGGCCTACGCCCGCCATCCTCTGTATAAGTCACTCACTAAATATTTCTTCGAAGACCATATAAGTAATCAATGTAATGACTTAATCCAAGCTCGTGATTTATCTTGGATAACATGTCCTAAGTTATTCAATTAAATCATTCTAGTATTTTTTCTAAGACCGTCCACTAAAATATTGATTCTCTCCTGGTTCCGTCCCCTAACAGTGGTTCATCCCAATTCATTAATAAGTATAAACCCTTTTGCATTATAAATTCACAAAACATCATGTCACAATATCCTTTATTATCCATTACCTCATTTCACGCACAAACAATTGGACCCATACTCCAATGTTAATTAATTTTTGTAGAACATCATGTCTAGAAAGCTCATGAGTATTTAGAGCATTAGTCAATGTCTCACCACCCATGGGTATTTGGAGCATCAGTCCTCGACCCCTAAAAGAATATTTTCTTTCAAGATGGGTGTAGAACGCCATGTCTAGCACCTCGTGAGTATTTGGAGCATCAGTCCCTACCTCACAGCCCATTTGTTAATCATACAAATACATCTATCATTGGTGTAGAACATCATATCTAACACCCTATGAGTATTTGGAGCCTCAGTACTTGTCTCAAAACGCATTCAACAATCAGACATATTTATTTATCATTGGTGTATAATACCATGTCTAACACGAGAAAACCAAACTGTTAATTAAATCAATAATTATTTAACAACACAAATAACACATAAAATAATGCAACACATAATTAAACATTCAACATATCAATAATTAATAATTAATTGACAATTAATTATTCATAGAAAGCCAACTGAATAATTTACTTATCACTTAATTATCCATATTATTTAGCAAGTCTTAACCCGTCTATTCAAATAATGGTTCATCTATGACTATAACAATCTACAAGATCACCATAATCATCACAAAACATGCTGAAAAAAGCCAAGATAATTTAGTGACCATCTAACACAAAATATAAAATCTCTAAATAACTACATCCAAGACAACATAAGTCATAGAAAGATAACACACACAAAAAGTTACACTTGGACAACAATCGTAACGAACAATCTATTCACAATCATAATTTAATGCATATTAAATTAATTAATTCAACAATTAATTAATAAATCCTTATATATTTAAGAAATCATAAATTATATAACCATTTACCATTTAACATTTGATATTTAATCCCTCCATTAATTATTACCAGTTTCAAAATTATCTCCCCAACATGTGAAATAACATATATTCCCAATAATCAGTAAAGGCCACAAACTCATTCTATATCATGACTTTATAATTAAGTCTACAATTAATTTTCCTTATACTCAATATCCTTATTTCAATAATTCAATTGTTTAATCATATCACTTTAACGAAAATAGCTACCCATGAATAAAACCAACACATGTTCATGTCCTCATTTATCTCATGTGGGTGGTGTTATTTAATAAAATGAAAAGTTTCATTCATCGACATATCAAAATCAAGGAAATTCAAATTTTCAATTTATTTAAAGAATCTATAATTCATAAATAATGTGATACAGTTTTGGGACCCTACCTATGGTTTTGACGAAAACCACAACGAACTAAGAAACCTCGAGAGAAATGGGTTGATTCTTGAAGAACCCGACTTAGATCACTTCATCTAGTTAGACCAATAACAAAAATCATTATAATTATCATCCAAACACTTATATTAACCGAAAACGGATGTAGATCTAAAAAACTATGAGAAGAGGAGATGTAGATCGATGAAGATCTAAGAAACCAAACAAGAATGAAGAAGAACATCTATAGACCTCATGAAACCGGCTTAGATTCCCCAGTTGAAACTTTCAGATCGCCTTTGAAACGATGGGAGAACCTTCTCTGACCTAAGGAGATGAAAAATTCCTTTTTATGGCCACTTAATTGAAAAAAAGAGCAATCTAAAAGAAAAAATGTGCATGATCCAAAATTTATGGATCTCATTTAAGTGCTTGCTCAATTAGTTTGAACAGTTTGACAAACCGTATGCTAACCGTACATTATCTACTGCCTTGGATACCCTTATCACATGGTTTGGTTGCACGGTTAGACAAACCATGTTCCACCCATGCAGAAGCTACTATGTCCAAGACCAACTATGCACGGTTTGGCCTCACGGTTAGACAAACCGTTCGCCTCCCGTGATAATTCACCTTCGCCTCAAATCTTCTATCAAAGTTAAAAAAATGCCATCTTAGGTGATCCGAAACTCGGAATAAAATTCTAGAGCTAAGTGTAAAAAGAAAGACCTGTGGATAAACTGAAAAAGTAATTCAGAAACATATATAATTTTAACCCGGTTCAAAACACAAGATCTTACATTATACCGATTTTAAAAACATCTCATCACCGAGAAGTCATCAGGAACTACAACTAAATCAATGGACCTACCAAGAACATTTAATCTCGTTAGAAGTGGTGTCTTGTATTCCCTATGCCAAACACACCATTAACCCTTCTCAAACATGATGGATAAGTGTTTTTAACTAGATCCAAAGATTACACTAAAGCTCAAACATCGAAACCGACAATATATCTTAGGTCATTAGAAGGACCTTGTCAATATAAAAGGATGAATCTTGATCAAACAATGGAATATGTTTCTCATGCTTCACTCAACGATGTCGCGGACCCAAAATCCACTTTCCCCTTTTATATGACAATGTGCCATTAAAACTATTCCAACCCCATCCGCTAGTATAACGATGTCCTTACCCAACATCTGGTAAATTTTCAAAGTCAAGCCATTGCAAGACTATTTTAAAAACAACTCTGCCCAAACACAAAAAAGGAAGTAGCCCAAAGAAACAACGCATCCAGCATACTACATAGATAACATCTACTTCCCAAGACCAATAACATTTAAAATGTAGTGTCTCATAAGACCGACACTATCATAGTTTCTCATTGATGAGGTCAAGGTAGGGGACATGTTGGTCATGTCCAGAAGAGCACACTAAGACAAAACTGAGGTCATGAAGAAGACCAGTCAAACCATTACCGAATAACTATGTTCTAAAAGCTCAACATCACCTGCCAACACATTCATCGTGAACAAAGTGGCAATACCCACCTTATTATTTCCCATGAAGTCTTAAGAAAAGATCAGCCGCACACCAGTGCGCTATATTAACAAAAATATCGGCATGTCAAACACCTGAGTCTTTTGAAAAACAATCCACGTATTGAAAAGAAACTGATTCTTTAACTCTAATGTTACTCTATATGGAGTTGACCTGATACCATTCTCAGAAGTAAAAAAGACTTATTACGGAGTCATTTTGCCTCATATAACCATTTTTCTAGACGACACCATAGACAGTCATCCATTACTGAGAAGAAAGGGTCAAATGACCAACAAGGCAGCTGACCATGCCCAAGGCACGTCTAACCAGCTGACAAAGAGAATTACACAATGCTCAATCCCACAACATGGTAAAAAAACACATCACCACCCTTTTGATCAAGGTATCATTGAAAAATGGTAGTCCTACCAAGGACAACGACACCCAACAACTCCAAATGAGGGGGAAAGGCCATAGCACTAGCAAGGAATTGAAGTTCTGAGTGCGCTACAGACCTCAAGTTATCCCATTATGAATAAAAGGTGACAACCCTAAACCAGGTCACTTCAAAAAATCCACTATGATCCAAAGCTGAACATAAGGCCATTGCTAAGGAGAAGAACACCTACAGAAATTACTCATGTTTTCTATCCAAGGAAACTCTAGAGAAGTCTGACTACCCTTTATATGAGGGTTTTAAATAGTGGACACCACAAATGGTTCCATTTCCATTCCTCTTATATTTAATCGCATTTAATCAATAATAGTCAAATGATTTAATCAAATCATCACAGTACCATTTTGAACATGACCCAAGGAAAAACTGGCATGTTTCCTAAAACTCCCTTTTTAAAACATTTATGTTAGATGAAATTCCATTATTCTCAGAAAACTTATAAAAATAAATTCCTTTTAAGAAGATAAGGTGACCTACGCGGATCCCATTTTATCGAACCTGGGTTCTCTATAAAGCAACCCAATAGTAAACACACAGGTATTAAAATATTAAACACACAAATGGGTTATCTCATAAATACACTCCCCAACTATCCAACTTGGGTCCAGTTTCATTATGGAATCTATCCATTTAATTTCAAATCAACATTAAACATCTTTCACATTTAAAAGCATTTCACAAGGCCTCAAGACATCACATTTAAAATGAGTCATCATTTCCCAATTCATGAAGCGCCCATACATTCCATGGATTGAAAATTGGATCTCATTAATCAATACCAATGTCAATTCAGAAATTATCATAATAAACCTAATGGTCCAAATTATATTGGTGGAAACCTTACAATCGATAAGGCACCCATACACCTTATCGCATGATTTTTTCTCCCATTTAACACAATCAACATTTATTTAAAATTTTATCATTAGCACCCCTTTCACATATCAAATATTTTCTAACATGTTAGTATAAGCAGTAAAACAACAACATTATATAACACCAAAGCATGTCACAACAAAAAAAAAATCTACTAACCAAGGAAGTACAGAATATAATCATTCAAGAAAGTTAAATCATTCACTGTAACATACTTCCTAGGGAGGCATTCTAAAGAATATCAAGCATGGAATTTCACCCAAGGAACACAATCCAAATTAGCAGTAATCCTACTAATGCAACTACATGGTATTTTATATGCACGATATGTGAATCTCTATGTTCCTAAGATGATGCTTCTATGATAATTCCTTTCCATATTAGGCCAAGAAAATAATTCTTTTCAAAATTCTCAAAATCAATATATAACGTAAAATACACAAGTCACTCAAGGTGAAATCATATCAACTGTAACCTCTAATAGTACAAACATCAATTCCAATCCATGGACACTTGGTCATTTCCCATACATGAGGTGATCATTCCCAAGAACACCTATTAACCCAAGCGCTGACACATTCATAGTCTCTTGTCCACCTACCCCAAAATATTAAGACAAAGGTAAATAAAGAAAACCTAAACCTCCTTTAATACCACTTTTTATCATCCTGACCTGGGTCACTACTAATCCTGTGGATAGACCGGTCACTACATGACCCGAAATGAATCTCCCTATATGCTAGAGGATGCAGACTAGCAGCGAGGGTCTAAGGATAGTCAGTGGGGAGACTATACCCTCTTGTCAGAGTTACAGAGCGGTATATCAGTTTGGACAACAAACAATAGTGGAAGCATTAACTCATAAATGACAAACAACTGAAGACAAATAATTCTCAATTTATAAAGGTGGCCAACTCCAAATTATACAACAAATGCACGCATTCCATGTTAAATATGAAAAAGTAGAAAACAGTGAATAATACAGCATGTTTTACATTCCAATGCATTAATAAATAAATAATGACTCAAAGCCCCAATGACAATCTCCTCGGGCATCCCGAGCCTCCGCACGATCCTCTTCACCTAACTCCAACGTAAATTCAAATAGCATAGCCTGCAACCAAATAGAATCAACTCGGGTACCCAGTGCAATGGCAACACGAGTAGGGTGTGATATATAAATCTCATTATGCCGAGACCACCAGTGTCTACCCCAAATAAAGGCATTCAATAATTAATTTAAAACACGTTATGGCATGCATAAAATAAAGTATGCATTTCAAAGTTACTGTATACTAAAGCACATGCTTCAGCCCTCAGTTGGTGTCTGAACGTTCAATATTCATTTGTCATGCATACTCAACTGTCATTTCATTATCATTTTAATTTTATCAATTACACAAATATTATTATGAATGTCTTGAGATTCAGCCTTTCCCTGAAATCCCCCATATAAGTCAGTCACCAATGATGTCTCTGAAGACCATCTACATAATCAAAGTAAATACTAAATCCATGCTTGTTCTTTGTCTTGGATAATTCATAATAAGTCATGCAATTAAATATTTCATATATTATTTCTATGACCATCCAATAAAATAATGATTCTCTCCTGGGTCCATCCACTAACAGTGTTTCACCCAATTCATCAATAAGTCTATACACTTTCTCATAATCAATTCACAAAACACCATGTCACAACAGCATTCATTAACAATTAACTCATTTAACGCATGAAAAATTGGACCCATGGTCAAAAGATAATTATTGGTTGTAGAACATCATGTTTAGAACCATTGTGAGTATTCAGAGAATCAGTCGATGTCTCACAACCCATGGGTATTTGGAGCATCATTCCCTGACCCATAAAAGAATATCTTCTTGAAAGCTGGGTGTAGAACGCCATGTCTAGCACCCCGGGAGTATTTGGAGCGTCAATCCCTATCTCACAACACATTTATCAATAATAAAAATACATCAATCATTGGTGTAGAAAATCATTTCTATTACCGTGAGAGTATTTGGAGCCTTAGTCCTTGTCTCACAACCCATTCATCAATCAAACATAAATATTTATCATTGGTGTAAAATACCATGTCTAACACTACAGAACTAAACCGTTAATTAATTCAAAAATTAGTTAACAACACAAATAGATCATAAATTAAGGAAACACTAAAATACCCATTCAACATCTCATTAATTAATAATTAATTAACAATCAATTGTTCATAGCAAGCCAACTGAATAATTAACATAGCACGTAATTATACAAATTCTTTAACAAGTATGAACCTTCCCATTCAAAAAATGGTTTGTCTGGGAATTTAACAATATACAATCTCACCATAATCATCTCAAAACATGCTGAACAAAGAAATGATAATTTAGTGACCATCTCACAAAATATATCAAATCATTAAATAACTCCATCCAAGATAACTTAAGGCATGGAAAGATAACACGCATAAAAAGGCACCCTTGGCCAACAATCGAAATAAACAATCAATTCAAAATCTTAATTTAATGCATGAAAATTAATTAATTCATCAATTAATTAATAAAAACTCTTATATTTAACCAGTCATCAATTATTTTACCATTATCCCTTTAACATGTAGTAATTAATCACTCCATTAATTATTACCAATTTTCCAAATTATCTCCCAATCATGTCAAATATTCAATATTCCTAATAATCAGTAAAGGCCACAAACTCATTCCAACTCATGACTTGATAAATAATTATACAATTAATTATCATTATAGTCAATCTCCCAATTCCAATCATTCAATTGTTTAATCATATCTTTTAATCAAATATAGAAACCCATGCTTAAAACCAAGACATGTTCAAGTACACATTTATCTCATTGGGTCGCATTATTTAATATCATCTAAAGTGTCATTCATCGACATATCGAAATCAAGGAAATTCACATTCCCAATTTATTTAAAGAATCTATAATTCTAAATAAATTTTTAGAGATTTGGGAACCTACCTCGTGTTTTGACGGAAATCACAATGAACGAAGAACCCTCAAGAGAAACGGGTTGATTCGTTAAGAATCTGCATTAGATCACTTTTCCTAGAAAGACTACGACAAAAAATCATCATAATTTTTATTGAAACACTTAGATTTACCCATAACAGTAGTATATAATAGAATCCCTGAGAAAAGGATATGTAGATCTATGGTGATCTATGAAACCAAAGAAGTACGAAAAAGTGCACCTACCTACCTCAAGAAACCATCTTTGATTCGCCAAGGGAAGCCTTCAGATCACCTCCAAAATGATGGGAGAACCTTCTCTGACTTAAAAAGAAACAAAATACCGAGTTATGGCCACTTAGGAAGAAAAAATAGCCATCAAATGTAAAAAACTATCGAGATCCACAATTTAAATTTCTCGTTTATGTGCCTGCACTGTTAGTTCACATGGTTTGACAAACTGTGCGCTAACTATGTGTTAGCTACTGACTCGAAGACCATTCTTTCATGGTTTGGCCGCACAGTTAGACAAACCGTGCGCCGCAAATTCGGATGCTACTACCTCTAAGACCAACTATGCAAGGTTTGGCCACACAGTTAGACAAACCATGTGCCACCCTTTTGACGTCCCCTTTACCTGAAAACATCAATCAAACTTCAAAAAAACGCCATCTTTAGGTGATCTAACAATCAGAATAAAATTATGAATCTCTGTTTAAAAAGAAAGACCCATTTATAAATAGAAAAATAAATTCAGAAACATGCGAAATTTTAACCCAGTTCAAAACACCAGATCATACATGTACAATCGGAGGGTCTAAAAATTTTGTGTCTTAGAGATTAGTTACCTAATTATATTATTCTAAAAAAAATTATCTATACTATAAATACATCGATTTCCACTCATGATTTTGTGAATGTAATTTTTTTTATCATCACCTAGGAGATGTAAAACATAATATTGTGGTGAGCTCAAACTCTTGGTAATAGAAAATATATGAACATGTCCTATAGGTCTGTATCATAAGAATATGAGAAAATATGTTTAAGGGGAAAATATTATTATTAAAAATAATATGGAATCATGCGTACTTCCAGAACTCATGATATAAATACATGTATTGTCAAATTATTAATCATATATAATGGAAATATTTGTTGAATCATGATAGATTAAACTCAATTAAAGTAGAATAATCATATACAAATTATTATAGAATAATTGATGGGAATAATCATTAACATAGAAACCAAAATACAAAATTTCCTAAAATTAAATTATTTTAATATTGTTCTATGGATAAAAAAAATTTATTCCTTCTCGTTATGGGGATAATAATCATTTAAAGCATTAGGCTTTGAAAAAATAATACATTGAACCATTTTCAATTGGGGTAAATCCTCTTGTTTTCACTTTTGAACTCATGAAATATAAATAATGAAATCAATTATAAGGTGATATATTACCCCACAAATAAAAATCCATTCAATAAAGGGACACATAAAATAACTCATAAGCATATCATAAGGAACCCATTAAAAAATAAGATCTGTCATAATCATTCAATACAATAAAATTACACATCACAATAAAATGGATTTAATGAATATAATATTCCAAATAAAATAAAATCAATGTGAAATATATATAATGGGAAAAATAATGATACTTGAGAGATAAACAATGAATGATTATATATGATAAAACATATAAAATATCACAAAACAATTTTAAAATTGTTATAAAATTTTATGTGAAAATTATAATAAAAATAATTTATAAGAGAAAAATAAGTCATTAAAAACATTATTATTATGAGTTCAGAAAATATATTCCTAATGAGATATAATTGTTAGAAATTTTTTGAATGGAAAATAAATTTCTTAATTTTTAATGGATGTAAACACCACATTTTTATAAATATTTTGAAATACGTTTTTTGGAAAACCACACCACAAAAATATTATTAAATAATGAATTTGAGAGTTCTTAAGTAAAAATATAATAATCCATGAAAATTATTCATATATATTTTCATTTAAAGGAGGAAAACATGTTAGTAATTAAAATTTTAAATGGTTTAAACGACTCAATGGTAAGAATGGGTGTTAATATTATAAAAAAATCAATTTTATTTCAGATAAATTATCACAAAATTAGTTATTTGTGACTAAAATGGATTAACCATGTGAAAATATAAAACAACTATAAAATTAAGGATTTATTGGATAAAATAATTCATGAAAATTATATTCAATTATGAAACAATATGACCCAATGAATTCAAAAATTATTCATTGAAACACTTATGGAGTGGGTAACATAAGAATAAAAGGGTATATAATGGAATTAAAAATTAATATATTAGGAAGTTGGTTATATTTTCATATTTTAATATAAAATTTTATTGAATAAACTATATTAAATTTTTTATGATTCAAAATATCTTCCATGTCAAATATAGATTAATGTATGAAATGAAAACACTTCCCCTTGATATTGATTTTTATAGAGGTTCGTTATCCTCTCATTAAAAAATGTATCTGTTATATTATCTAATTAATGGAACATATCAATATCCCAAACTATCAATAATTTTCATTTTAATCAATTTAAACTTGTACACAGGTAGTATTTAACTATTTTTTAATATTTGGAGTTGTTTGTTTGGTACTTTTTTAATAGATTTATAGTTATCCATACTTTTAATATATAAATATTATATCTTCTGATATGAATATTAAATACATTAGATAATTACCCATTTCATAATTAAATAGGTATTGAATATTTGGAAACACAGATACATAAACAACTAGTTCCTAATTTAACTGCATCATCTGATATTTTGTTCATCAAAACATCCACCAATTTTAATCATATCATAAAAATTCCATATTCATAACATAGATTATGAAAAAATATAAAAGGATAAGATCTGATTCTCATAAGGTGTACATAAGGATGATATCATTTATCAAAAAGAATAATATGAGAAGAAGATTATGAAAACATTATCTTAAATTTTTGAAAACATACCCTATATTCCATTGTCCATAATATAGAATCATGTTATGATTAATAGTATTACATAATATAAGAATCATAATGTAAATAAAGAACATAAGAAATGAGAAAATAACATCAACCTTAGACATGGTATTCTGGCATAAAAATATGCACATAAAAGCATGTCCATAGTAGTCACTTCTCATTCCCCGAAATATCATAGTTGATTTGTTAAACTCACCAATAAATTTTATTATTGATGTTTAAATCCCAAAACTATCTTGGGGGATATAGTCACATACCAAACATGGTTCACTCCCCATTCAAGAGTTGTTAATCCCATTAGATTACCATTATTCACAGAAATAATTGACGTATTTATAATTCTAGGAAAATATTTCACATAATGAAAATAATACAGATGATTGACATAATATCATAATGTTTTAAACATATTCGTACCCATGAAAATAATTGGGTTTATTAAATATTCGCATAACCCATTAATTTTTTTTATTTATAATCATTTCATTTATGAATAAAATTTTAAAACATAGAAATTAATGGGTTTCATGAAAATATTTTCTCATTAAACATTACATGTCAATGTAAGTAATTTGGAAGGTCTCATTAGATAATGACCATAATAGTACATTATTAATATCAAATTATTTAATCATTGGAATCACATCATTAAAATATTTAATCTTCCAAAATATTATGAAAATCATTTTAATAAAAATTTCCCTTCAAAATATGTAATTTTGGATTTATAAAATTGAGCAGTCTTGAGCGAAGGAAAGTTTGTAAATGTTTTAAGGGATAAAAATCCTTTCTTTCACGTTTTTCATAAAAGTCATAATTTATCTTGTTTGAAAAAAGATAACATGTTTCCTTTAATTTAAAAAAAACAAAAATTGTTGAATGTTTATTTAAAATATTTTTGGAGAATAGTAAAAAAATTCGTGGGACTAATTTAGAAAACATGTATGAGGAAGAAAAATGATTTTTCATTAAAGAGAGAAATTAAGTCAATTTATCTTCTAGGAGTTATTTCAGTATATTGTGTGAATAATGAGAGCAGAATCAATTTAAAACATATAATATATATAAATAACAATAGGTGTATAAACTTATTGTGTTTTATTATTGGTTGAATATATTATTTCATCAAAAGAAAAGAAATTATAAATAATTTTGATAAAGAATGATATTGTAACATAAATCAAATACATAATTGGTAAAATATTTACCATAATCCCCAAGGAATAATAAATTAATTTGACACCTTAATTTTAATTAATATAACATTAATTATAATAAATCTTTTCAAATGTTTTTATATAATCCTAAAAATTGAAGATAGATGTATAGTATTACATATGTTCTTAAGAACATAATTTGAGACGATAAACTCATACCTCATATATAGATTCCATTATTCAGGTTCAAAACATTTGAATCAAATATATAATTTCATTAAAATATATCCCAAAATCATAATCAAGCATATCATACTATATATGACTAAATATTAACCTTTTCTCACCCATTTATTATCAATTCAATATTAAAATCTTTGTTCCTCGTGATATTACATTTGTTTTTCCTGAAAATTTTGTTATCTTTTGTTGGTAATTTTACATTGAAAACGGTTTGATACAATAAATAACATCTAAGATTATAAAAATTTACATTCATTACATACATATTTGGAATCATTTATAAATGACAGAGATAGGTGAAATGAGGTGAACTATTGTTGAATTCGATATGTTGTATGTACACATGAAAGAAGTTTTCCTTATTAATTTCATGTAATTAAATTAATTTAATAATAATTAAATTTTTTTAATGGTTAATATATAATATTTATAATATTAATTCATTAAATACAACCATAATACAATAAATATAAATTATAAAGGAAAATCAAATCACATCACTTCATGAGGGTGGTAATCTGCACGTACCCATGAGTGGAATAATTAGTTTACATCTTGATAGATTTAAAGTAATTAGATATGAAATAATAATTATAGAAGAATAATTATTTCATAAAAATCATATAAAATATAGAATACACTCATAATAACCATCATTGAATGATGGTGTTAAAAAAGTAATTGTATTGCTACGTGGAGATGGTAGGTTGTACATATGCACAAGTGATATTTTCGCATCCCATCTAATAAAAAGGGGGTGTATAATTGGGGTTTAAAATATATAATAATATATAAATATATTTATAAAAAATAAATTTTAATTTTATACTAAATAAAAATATTTAGATGTGGTGATATAATAATTAAATAGAAGGTTATCGGTCAAGATGATTGCATCTTATTTTAAACAACTCCGTTAGATTTCTTCATAAATATCATTGGTTTGGACTTTTGGAATTAATATTACAAAAAAATATATTTGTTAACATTTTTATAAGGTATTTTTTCATGTAATCGTAAATCTCTAGGTCTCATTTTGTTTTGGAAAAAATTAAAGGACAAGTTCCATTTTATAATTGTTGTGGCTGGATTATCTAGAGTTCCCAAACAGATAAAGATAAAATAATTACATTGAAAAACATAAATAATCAAAATGGATATATATATATATGTCTGTGTGTGAATGTGTGTTAAAATAAGGTAGTATATTGTTCTAACCCATGAAATAAAAGAATTTGGAGCGGTTTATTTTTTCTTCTAAACACTATCATTTTTTGATCCCCCAACTAAACCCATTTTATCCATAACCATATTAAACAATTATCAGTCTTAATGAATTATAATGGTAATAATTTGTAATTATTTTACTCATAAATGGAAAATAGATAATATTTTATACAACATATTATCAAATTTGTACTATTTTAGAAAAAACTTATTTAAATTTATTTAATAAAATATTAACTTGTTAAAATATCATAAAGGTAAAATATGATACTATTTATTTAATTTGACATCAAATTCATAAATAAAAAAACTTATGTAGAATATAATACAATTAAAAATTAATAATATGTCATATTTAACTATTAAATTCCTGGAACACATTAAATCACTCAAATGTTAATACTATTAATATTCCCATAATCAATTTATTATGTTTCTATTAATGGAATAAATATCAAATTAGTGATGCACAAGAATTTAATGTATTTATTTATCAACCTAAAAATTATAAACAAATTCCAATAGTTAATATATTTTCATTATTCACTATATAGACATTTATATTCATCTATATACTTCTTTTCTCATAATGTGTACATAAGATTGATATTGAAAACTAAGGGAGTGACATTTTCCAACATTCAATTCTTTAAATAATATATAGGCCATCTTCAGGTTCAAATCTCCCATAAAAAATGTATTTCCATCCTAAGATGATAAAGATAAAAATAAATTTATCCAATAAAAATTTTGAAGAAAATTTGTGGCCTTATCACATAGTTTTAATATTCATCAACATATCTTATATGTTGTCTCGTCGATTAATTTTTCTATATTTGTTATTCACACTGATAAAATTTATAAGGGAACTATTTAAAAAATTTGGACCACCTGATTCCAAATATTGAATCCATTTTAAGATATAATTTCTTTATGTGGATGAAATTAATTCAAAATTAAGCATAGAAACGTGATGAAAATCACTTTTTAGAATAAAAATGTATATTATAAACCATAGGATTGGTTTATACCGATGCCACCAATATAAAAGTGATAAACTAGTTTTTAAATATTTTATTTATTAAATAATATATACATGACATTATAATTATCCGCAAATATTTATTAACTTAATTTATCTATTTTAAATACATTTTTATCATAAAAATGATACTAACATAAACCCTATTTTATTTAAAATATATTTCCTTTTATTTATAAATAATTGATTACTAATGAATTAATTTTATACTTATGTAACTATATTTTTTCATAATTTAGTTAGTCTTACTCATACCCACCAATTAAAGAAATGAGATATAACATTCACCTAATAATATTTTAATAGTTAATCACGATTTTCTTAAACTCAATGTTTCATTTCATCTATGTCAACATCCTTTGATGGATTTTAAACTTGTTTGATGTTGATTATTATGACACATTTATTCCATATTGTATTGATGGATTTTTGATATGTTTGACTATGGATGTGTTGTTTTTACACCATTCATGGTTTATGGATAAATTATTGACATTTTATATGGAAGTTTTAATACATATTTTTATGTTATGTTTCAACATTTTCATATGAGGAAAGAATTGGACTTATTAATTGACGGGTGGATCCTGCTATAGCTCCTCGATATATCGGTAGGTATCATGAGACAAAGTAGTGACTTGGCACAAGGTATTGAAAAAAATATTATTTTTATTCATGGATCAAAGCCTTGAAAATGTTTTCTTGAAGATTTAAATTATACATTACATCAATATGAAAGTGGATATTGATATTGCATGTGATTATTGAATTTATAGAATATAAATGTGAGTAAGTAAATTGAATTGTTTGGTTTTATCTTTTCCATATTATTCTGAAGTTTAAGTTTAAAATGATTTTTTTCTTATACATTGCGTTAAATGATTATGCATGTTTATAAATGTTTACACCATATTGTTATCCATAATGAGCATCTAAGATCACCCCCTTCTATTTTTTATTTTTCCTAGGATGTGACGATGTATTTTATGGTTTACCTGTCGATACAAGATAAGGATATAAGTGTGTTAAAAGGGGACAATCTGTTGTTGATGTTTTTCATTTCATGATGTAATGTAAAACTTATAAATGTATCTACAACGTACAAGGCTACTAAACTGATCAGTCTTTTGGGACATGTTTCATTGTATCATGCTAATGTTATGTAATAATGCACAGACTCTATGAAAATGGGATTGTGGTGTTACAATGGTTATGTTTGACTTAGCATCAACTGTAGAATGATACATTGTACTGAAAATCAACTCTGTATATTAATCTTGAGGATGAACTCTCTATAACATACCGGTAAACCTCATAGCATAGTTAGATATAATAAACTGTTGTACTCCATAAAAACATACATCATTATCAATGTAAATTATGTAATGATTTTATTGAGTGAAATATATTCTAATGGTGAATATATTTGTTGATTTTAATTATGGACAACTACAATGAAAATGGATTTTTGGTCAATAAATGTTTTGGGAGCCAGATAAAAATTTCAATTGTTATGTTTTCCCATTTCCATTACGGTATGGGAAATGGTTGTAATATCCCATTAGAATTCTGTATCGATTCCTTTAATTTATAACTTACTAATCACAATGATAAATATTCCACATTTTTTGTCTTTACGTTGTCCCACCAAAAATAAATATTATGATATCAATATATCTTGTTAATTCTATGATAAATAGTGAATAAGAAATGTGAGACCCATCCAATAGCTCTTTTATTTGATCTTATACTAATATAACTCATAGAATATAATTAAACCTTATCATTAAATAAAAATAATATATTTTCTCAAGAAAATGTTTAACTTTATTCTAATGTTCTATATTCATTTTCTACACCTCGTTAATCATATCTTGGATACAGATTTGGACACCATTTAAGGAAGATTAGATATCCCCCCTTCCAGAAATATTTCATGATCAATTATTTTATAGTCAAGAAATATTTGATAATTTTTTATCTCCAACACAGATAAGAGAGCTTCATCCATTAGAGTTGGAAAATATTAAAACATGTTCACATTACTAGTTTAGTAATGTACAGAGCATTCATGATTATTAATTTCTTATAACCATCTTCTCTAGTGTTTATTAAAATATTTTATTCTAAAAATATATATTCAAATGTTTTGATTACTTTATATGTCACAAAATTATCTATACAAATATTTCCATAATATCGTTAGTTAAAAAATGATTTCTCCTAACTCCAAATAATTAGTTGGTTATTTATTCACATGAACCATTAGTTTGTGAGATGGTGAATCTATAAACTTATTTATAAGTATAATTATAATTATACATGAAAAATAATCATATATATTTTACTTTATGGGAGGAAAACATTTTATGAATAAAAAAATGTAAATGGATTAAATGAATCAATGGTACGAATGAGTGTTATTCATATCAAAATTACACTATTATTTCAGAAACATTATCATAGAATTTGTAATTGATGATTAAAATGGATTTTCCATATGATAAAATAAAACATCAATAAAATTGGGGATTTATATGATCCAATAATTCCTGAGAATTATATTCAATTATTAAACACTATGACCCAATGAATCCCAAATTGAGTCGTTGAAACACATATAGACTGGGTTACATAAGAAAAAAATGTGAAATATATGGATATAATGGAATTGAAAATTAACATTTCATCAAGTAGATGATGTTTTCATATTTTAATGTAAATGTTTATTGAAAAAACTATATAAAATTTCTTATGATTCACAAAATCATCCAAGTCACATAGAAATTAATGTACGAAAACAAAACCCTTCCCTTTGGTATTCATTTTCATAGAGGTTCTTTATCCTCTCATTAAAAACTTATATGTTAGAATATTTATTTAAGGAAACATTTTATTACCCCAAACTATCTATATTTTTTATTTGTAATCAATTTATACATGTATATTAGTTAGTATTTATCAATTTTTCCGTATTTAGATTTTTGTGTTTTGAATATTTGTACATGTTTTATAGAGACCCATAAATCTAATATATAAATATTATATCCATTTTTATGAATATTAAATATATTACATATTAGTAAATGAAATAATTATATAGGTATTGAATATTTAGAATCAGGGACACAAAACCAACTGGTTTATTAATAAACTGCATTAACTTATATTTTTTTCTTCAAAACATGCACCCATTTCAGGAATATCATATAAAAAATCCCTCTCCATAACCTATACTATGGAAACATATAAAAGATCTGATTCTCTTAAGGTGTAATTATAGTGGATATCGTTGATCAAAAAAATAATAACATGAGATAAAGGGTATGAAAAAAAGATATTAATATTTTGAAATCATACTCAATATTCTGAAGTACTATATATTTAAACTTATATTGTAGACTATTATTTCATATGATAAGAATCATAATGTAATAAAACAACATGTTCCCTGACAAAATTACAACAGCCTAAGACAATGTATTGTGTCATAAAAATATGCACATAAAAGCGTATCCATAGTAGTTAACACTCATTGACGAGAATATCATAATTGATTTGGTTCCCTGACCTATCCATTTTAGTATTCATGTTTCAATCACAACACTATCTTGGTGGATATATTCACATACAAAACATGGTTCACTCCTCACTATAGCGTTTTTTATCCAATTAGATGACAAATATTAGCAAAAAACAGACATATTTAAAATTCTTGGTACATATTTCACATAATGAAAAGCATACATATGATTTAAGTAATGTAATAATGTTTTAAACATATCAGTACCCATGAAAATAATTGGATTTATTAAATATTGGAGTAACCCATTAAAAAATTAGAATTATAAACATTTCATCTTTGAATAAAAGTTTAAGCCAAATAAATTAATGGGTTTTATGAAAATAATTTCACCTTAAAATATACATATCAATGGAATGAAAATGGATGGTTTCATTTGAAAATGAACAGAGTAATACATTATTAATTTCAAAGGATTTCATAATAGATGTAAATTCCTCTAAAGAACACATGGAATATTTCTTCAGAAAAATATCATTTACACGCTTGAATCACCTCATTGAAAAATAAAAATTTCCAAAATCATATTGAAAGTGTTTTATTTAAATATTAACTTCAAAATAATTAATGTTGGATTTATGAAATTGAGTTTTCGTGAGGGTATAAAATTCTGTTAATGTTGTATGGGATAAAAATCCTTTCTTTCAATTTTTCATAAAAGTTATAATGTTCATTGTTTGAAAAAATGTTACAAGTTTCCTTTAATATTTTTTAAAAATAATTAAAATATGGGTGATATATGATTTAACATTTCATTGTATAATATTACAAACATTATTGACACAAATTTATAAAACATGTACATAGAAGAAAAAAAATTTTTGCTCAAAGAGATAAATTAAGTCAATTTTCTTTCAGAGAGTTATTTCAGTATCTTGAGAGAATAATGAGAGGAAAATAAATTAAACAAATATAATATCTATAAATAATAAATGTATCATAATTTTTATGAGTTTTACTATAGATAAATGATAATATTTCACAACCATAGATGCTATCATAAATTATTCTAATAAAGAATGAGATTTTAACCTAAATCCCATACCAATTTGGAAACATTTTAATCATAATCCACATGGAATAATAAAATACTATGGTACCTTAAATATAATTAATAAAATTATAATAATTATATAACTTCTGAAAAGATTTTATATAACCCTCAAACGATAAGATAGATGCATAATATAAAATACCTACAAAAGAAGATATTTTGAGTTGATAAACTCATTCATCATTTCTAGTTTTCATTATACATGTTCAAAACATATGTATAAAAATTATAAATTCATTATAAATATATTATTAAATAATAAACAATCATTTCATAACATATAATGGACCATTCACCTTCTATCACCCATATATTACTAATTCTATATTAAAATCATTGTTCACCATGTAATCTGCTACATTTATCATGAAATAATAGTTTGATTTTTTGGTACTTTTAAATTGATAATAGTTTGGTGAAATAAAAAATATAAATCAGGATTAATAAATAATTTATATTCATTACATACATATTCTTAATCATTTATAAAATGTATATATATAAAAAAAATTAGGTATAATATTCATGGATCTGGTATGTTGGGCGTACACATGAACGGGGTTTTCATTATTAATTGGATTTAAAAAAATTAAGGTAAATATTAATCAATATTTATGGAAAAGTTATTATAAAATATTTAAAATATAAATTCATTGAATACAACCTTATTACAATAAATTTTAATAATAAATGAAAAAAAAATCATATCACTTCTTGGAGGCGGTAATTGCCAAGTACTCATGAGTGTTATTATTATATTCCAAAATTCTAGATGTAAAGTATTTAGATATGATATAATAACTATATAAGAAAAATTATTTCATAAAAATCATATATAATCTCTAATAAACTCTAAATAACCAGTCTTAAATGATGGGGATGAAAAATTAATTGTATCGCTGCGTGGGGATGATAAGTTATATGTATTCATAAGTAATACTTTTACATCCCATCTTATAGAATGGGGGTGAATAATTATTGTTTAATAGTTATACTAATATATAAATCTATTTATGAAACACAATTTTTTAATTTATATTGAATAAAAATATTTATAAGTGGTAATAGAATAATTAAAAAGAATGTTATCAGTCTAGGTGATTGCCTTTTCTTTGAAAAAACTCCTTTTGATTTCCTCTTATAGATCCTGTGTTTGGACTTTTAATAATAATGGTAAATAAATTATATTTATTATAATTTTTATAAGGTATTTTTTCATGTAATGTAAAATCTCGAAGTCTCATTTTGTTTTATAAAATACAAATGTACGAGTTCACATTTATAATAGTTGTGACTGGCTCATCTAGAGATTCCTAACAGATTATATTAAAATAATTAAATTCTAAAACATAAAACATACAAATATATATATAAATATATATGAAAATAAAGAAGGATATGGTTATAACCCAAGAAAAAATAGAATTTGGAGAGGATTATTTGGTCTTTAAAACCTTATAATTTTATTCAACCCCGCACTTAACCCTTTTTATCCTTATCCATTGTAAAAAATTATCACTCTTATAGATTATAATGGTATTTATTTCATAAAATTTTACTCATAAATGGAATATGGATAATATTTTATACCCTATCTTATTAATATATTACTATTTTAAAAATATCAACTATAAATTTTTTTACTAAAATATTAATTTTTTGAAATATAATTAATGTAAAATTAGATAATTTTATTTAATTGGATATAAAAGACATAAATAAAATATATTATTTAGAATATAATACTATATAAAATTATTATTATGTTATATTTAACTAATAAATTCATGGAACACTCTAACTCACTCAAATTTTAATACTTTAAAAATTTTCATAATCAAGTTTTTGTGTTTCAATTAATGGAAAAATATTGTATTTGTGATGCACAACAATTTATTGTAATTATTTAATAACGTAAAAATAATAAATAAATTCCAATAATTAATATAATTTCATTTTTCACTATATATACATTTATATTCATCTATATATTTCCTTTCCCCCAATGTGAGAATTATAAAAATATTGAAAACTAAGGGAGTGATATTTTCTAACATTCATTTCTTTGAATATTATATAGGTTATCTTCATGTTAAAATTTACTAAAAAATATATGTACATCCTATAATGATAAGTATAAAATTAAATTCATCTAATATGAATTTTGAAGAAAAATTATGCCCTTATCATCATCATCATCATTTCAATTTTTATTAAAGGAATGGACTAAAACATTACACAAAAACACAAAAAGAAAGAAAAAAAAACAAGACCACATGAAAGGGAGAGACTATGGTGTTCTAAAGTGATGAAGACCGAGGGAATCCCCTCAGATCAAATTGACCCCTTCGGGTTTCCGAGTGAGAATATTATGTAAACAAATCGGTTGAGGCCCAACGACCTCAAGAGAAGCTAGGTAATCTGCCACTTGATTTCCCTCTCTCCAGGAGTGCCTTACTTTGATGTTATTGTTAATCATCTTTCTGCATTTTATATTCATATAGACTATTGACCACAGAAATGGGAAAAGGTCGTGCATAACATCATGCAGATGTTTTGAGTCTGTTTCCATCTCTATGATGGCAATGTCCTTCTGTTGGCACAGACTCAACCCCTGCACCATAGCCTTGTCATTGTCCTGATGAGATGTTCCATAGCTAAGGTGAGTAGAAAATGTCAGGATCACCGATCCACGCGGGTCCTGGACAGCGCCACTGCCTCGTAAAACCCCCTTGCTACAGGACCGATCAATATTTAGCTTGAGGCCCTTATCACTTTTTATTAACATTGAGCAACTTGATTTATCCTTTTTCTAGTTGATTAATTTTCTTATAGTTGTTAATCACATTGAAAAAATATGAGGGGACTATTTAAAAAATTTGGACCTCCTAATTCCAAATATTAAATGCATTTTTAGGATGAAATTTCTTTATCGGGATGGTATTTATTTAAAATTAACATATCAACCTGATGAAAACATATATTTATAATAAAAATGTATATTCTTGAACATTTGGTGGTTTTAGATTAATGTAATCCATAAAAAAAGTGATAAATGATTGTTAAAAAGTTCTGTTGATTATATAATATATAATGAAATTTTAAATTATTCCCCAATATTTTTTAATATATTTATTTTAAATAAATTAAATTTTCTATTTAAAATAAGATATTAAGATAAACCCCATTAAATTTTAAAATATTTTTTATTATATTTATAAATAACTGATTACAAATTAATTAATTATATACATATGTAAACATATTTTATTCATAATTTATTTAGTCATATTAATACCCACCAATTCAACATATGAGAGATAACAATCAAATGATTATATTTTAATAGTATATCTCAATTTTTTTAAACTCAATGTTTCATATTGAACATGCTATTAATGAGAGGATATTATTTAATGAGAAATATATTATAGAACCATGAAATATTTCATTTGACCAACAATGAAATAGATTATACCCTCTTAATGTTTCCATCGTATATCGAAAATGAGTATATATATATATTTCATCACATCATTAGGTTATAAAATTTAATATGATAGTTTATCATTTATCATGGAAAATTTCACAAATTAAGTACTATTGATCCATATTAATTTATCTCTATTGTGATATATTTATTATATATGTGACTCATAAGAACATTCCTTCTCCAAGGGTAAAAAATATTATTTTACTACATGAGGTGCATCATTTATGTGCTTCTTTAAGAGATGAACATTGAACATGTCGTGATCCTCATACTTGTTCGATGAAATAGAAAATTATTAAGCTGTCATCGCTACATTAACAATATTATTGAAAGGAAAAATATTTTATAGCCATAAATTTATTTTTTTTCACGAATCTCATAGCCTTATTCAGTGGAGAAAATTAGAGAAAAACCATATGAAAAACTTTAAATTTAAGATCATTATATCTATTATCAGTATAAAATTTCCGTCAACCATAATATAACTTGATGTGTATTTAAATGGCTCTACGTTTTTATGCAATTTCATTGTGCGTATATTTCAAAATATATTTATTTCCCCAATTTCAACCTTTAATAAATGATTTATAAACCTATTTATATAGAGTTATTCATATGGAGATACCTTAATTATAATTTCTAAAGAAAATATTGTATGAAAACGAATCTTGTGGAATGTGTTGATCCCAACTAACGTTAGAATCCATAGAAAATAATCTCAATATATACTCTATGGTTAGAATGCTTCTTTCAGACATAAAAACCACTATAAGATGATACATTGTACACAATCTTAACTCTATATCTAGAACATTGGGATGAATTCTCTATAACATAGTGGTAAACTGCATGACAATATTAAAACATGTTCACATTACTAGTTCAGTATTGTTTAGATCATTCAAGATCATCAATTTTATCTAACCATCTTCTATGGTGTTTATTAAAATCTTATATTCTAAAAATATATATAAAAATTTTATTATTAGTTTATATATCACATATTTATCTATACTAATATTTTCATACTATACCTAATTAAAAAATTATTTCTCCTGACTCAAAATAATTATTTGGGTAATTTTTTCACATGAACCATCAGTTAGAGAGAGGAAGAATCTATCATCTTATTTTTTTGTATGTGAACTCATCCTAGTCACCTACTTATTCTAATGATATATATCTCCCATCTACACATTATTAGTCATAACTTATATATTTGGGTATCATAATACCCATAATCCAATTATTTGGAAAATTGGTGTAAAGTTGGTATATTCTGTGGAGTAAACTCTCTATTCTGATCATTAGCCAAATGCATCCCATCACATCAAAATATGATTTCTTGATGACCCTCATATCCAAAATTAAAACATTTACGAGTCCCCATTATACAATTTCCACCATGTCTCCTTCCACATTTTTACTATAATGAAAATAACAACTTCACATATCGATGAATTTTAGAATACCCATAGAATAATATCATTATATTTTTATTAGAACTATGTGATTTATAAGTAATTAAAATTTATGTTTTCTCTTTGACAGAACATTATATAATTTATTTGTATCAACAGATGTCCCATATTGATATATACCTTCATAGAATTATTTTCAATCTAAAAAATAATTTATCAACCTTACATATTTTGTAGATGAAAATTCTAGAATTATACCTCGAAATTATCATTAACTTTTATGAAAAGATACCAAAATATTCAATATACTTCTATTTGAGGTCAATGAATTTAATATTCATTTTAATATAAATTATAATTGGAATTTATTTTTTGAAAAATAACTTCTTAAACTCATCCTCCACTATTGACTTAATTTCGTATCATTTCTATCTGTTCTATATAAGAATACTCTATTGGTAATATTGTCATTATAAATGATTGAAAACCAATGTATCATTTTCATTTTCAAATAAAATGGGAATATAAATTTTATATTCATTAGTATTAATCCATTATTCAATAACCTATAGATCAGAATACCCACTAAAATAAATTCAGTGTCTCCTCATAATGGACTTACTAGAACATTCTTCCATATTTATCTCGTTTAGATGTTCATCATGATTAATATCTTGATAAATATAATCAAACTACTAAATAATAATTATTTTATCCTATTATTAGACTTATCCTTAGGGTTCTCAAATAATTTTGCTTATACTAATTTCCAAAGATTAACATAACCCCCCATTGATAGAAACAATTGTGACCCATACCTTTCCAATATAGAAACTACATATTTTTAGATTAATATTATTACATAAAAATAATATCCTTAAATAATCAAATTGTCTGAATATATATTTAAAAATTTATTAATAAATAATAAATTTATAAATGAACTACATCATCTACAAAATTTTTCATCATAATAATTACACTTCATTGAAATACTATATATAAAATCATTCTTTGAAACCTTGGAAATGCAAACATAATAAAGAAGGACATCAAATTGTCACCATGGGTAAACATGGGATATATCATTGATTAAATAAGCATAAAATGATCAGAATTGTATGATAACATGAAATAAACATTTAGAACCATAACCTACACATAAAAGATCATAATAATGAGTCGCTACATAAATCAAAATTATTTATTTGACGTGAATACACAAATAAATCAATTAACTTGATCGATGAGACCATAAAATTGGAATAAGGCATGGAATGTGGACATAATAAAAAACATAGAAATTAATTTCCTTGGTTTTCAAGGATCACATCTGAAGAAATCATAGAGAATTGTGTTCACTTTGGAAACCTCCATAAAAGTCATGGTTTTATTCAAAGACTATTATAGTCTGTATAGTCTATTATTGAAATATGTTTAATCCCCATTTTTAGTCATCGTTATCTTAAGAGATATTAATCATTAAAAAATTCACAGGATGGATCTATAATTCTAGTCCCTCACAAAAATAACGATAATTGTAACACCCGAGACTTTTATGTTATATAAATCATCAAAGGAATCTTTTTCTACACAACACTTGCTTGGCTTGCTTTACACGCAATCGCGACCTTCCTCGATAGCTTGCGTCGTACGCAATACCGAGTTTCACTAAACAACAATATGCTATTCAAACAAGCCATTATGAATAGTAATAACCACTTTTTGAAATTTTATAAATTTTATTTTTCAAAATGGACTTCATTTTTGGACTCAGAATATCGAAATTAGCCTAGGGTGAAATTTTGGTATTTTTCTGAAAACTTTCAATTTTTGATGAATAGTGAAACCACTAAGTGGCAGGTTAAAAACTGAATTTTACATAAAACATAATTTTACCGCTTCTGTGAATGGAATTTCAAAAATCCGAGAGACACGGTTAATATCAAGGACTAAAATGTGGTTCAATGAGATGAAAATAATTTTTTGGTGAATAGTAACTTTTTACTATTTTTACCGCGGTTAATAGTAAATAGGGTAACTAAGGGTAAATATGATATTAATATTACCCTAACACATGTCCTAATTCTATTGGACAAGTGTAATTCGACCAAAAACAAACTTAGGAATAAAATATGACCATTTAGGCCCACTGGGATTAGAATAGGACATTTATTATTAATTTATTTAAAGAATGGTTAAAATAGTTAAAATCAAAGTTTAATAAGTAAATCATTTTTAATATGGGGTTATACATAAGATAAATTCGATTGTAAATATTCATTAGGAAGCTAAAAAGATTTCCTACATAATGGTATTTTATTTGTAATTTTTAGACATCAAATAATTTAATTTATTTATGACACAAAAATGATGCAGTAATTATCTTATTAATGAAATATTGACAAAATTGATAATATAAATACCAAAGTAAATGTAATTTGAGACTTTTTATGAATTACACTAATTTTCTAGGTTAATATGATATATTATTGTTGATTTAAGCAACTTGGTTCGAACATATAATTCTGTTATGACTTTCACAAAAATCATATATCAAATAGTGTCAAAATTGACACAAAATAGTTTTTAAATAAAATATTATATTATTAATTGTTATTTTATTCCTAAAAATCTAAGGTTCGGCCAAATGACTTAGATAAGGATATATATATTAATAATAAACAATTTGGGGTTCGTTTGGCATGTTATAGTAAGTATATTAACCATATAGTGAAAGAAAACAAAAAGACACGGTAAAAGTTAAATTAATTAACTTAGAGTTAAATCTAATTGATAAGGTTAAAATAATACCCTAAACTTGTCTAAATCCTATTGGTTGATAGGATTTCGACCCATCCCCACTTTAGCTTCGAAATAAGACCCTTTGGAACCATTATAAACCGATTTTGACTTTAATATAAAATAATATTTTGAGATATTCCTAAGGTGCCCCTCTCCTCCCTTATAAAAGGACACCTCCTCCCCCTCCTCCTCACACCAATTTGAGCACTCAAGCTCGGCCAACCCGTGCCATTTTCTCCTCTCCACTTCCCTAGAATAATCCTAGAGGTCCTGGTCTTCTCCAAAGACCAATCTTAGTTCCTTAAGTGGAGGATTCAAAGAGGCGTTCCAAAGAAGAGGTAATATCCATTACCGATCTTTTCAATTTCTTTCTTCTTCAACTTCTTCTTCTTTAGTTGTTTCATGATAAAGTAATAACTTCAGTATTACTTACATACTGATATGTTATTATAAATATGAAACAACCCTAATTCACCTTCTATCCATCCTACGGAAAAATGAAATCACCGCGCGTGCGTACGAACGGAATACCGTCTCCACGCCGTGGTGTAATCTATTTTCCACCATCACCTTACAAGGATGGGTATAATGGTGTAATGAGTAACTATATATGATTATTATTAAGTAATATTGATACTGAAATAATATATATATATACTCCAATACAATTCCATGATCATATGAACGATATCATCACTCGTGCGTACGTACGGAATACCGTCTCCACGATGTGATGCGATTCGTTCTACATGATCTTCATTTTATAATAATTATATAAATGAATTGAATGAATGAATATGGTATATACTACACTAATACCATTCTGGAAATGAATTATCTATAACCTAAAGATAAGAATAAGAATTTATTCAACAAAACACGCATAAGAACAAAAAGTTATAAAGACCCGAGTAACAAGTAACAATGAAATATTACTAACAAGAAGTTAATAATATGACCATATATGATCTCATATCAATATGTATGATTCTGGAATAAGTCAATAAAATTATTTAAACCATTATACAGGAGCTTCAGACACGAACAAAGCAAATTGGACCTAAGGTAAGGGAAATATCACAATCTCATTTTTATCCGAGATTGTTTATTCGTAAGTATTTACTGGGGTGTATTTTATCATCCACATCCATGTTCCCTAAATATGTAATATTGTTTCCATCCACTTGAAATAGTTTAAATCCAATTTTACCCTTAGGTTAGTTTTTAGTAAAGAATATGAAAGGAATCTTTTGTCCTTTTTCCGTACGAGGTACTTTTTGACTTTTCCGACAAAAGTACGAAGAATGTTTTTTTTAACTTATACGGCATGAATGGATTTTTAAAACATTACTTCAAAGAAGCTTCCTTTACAAGTTTTCAAGTTTATTTTTAATCAACTTCTTTTATTTTAAAGTTTTATGACATGTTATGAAAGGAAAAAATGTTTTTGAAGAAGAAAGGATATTTTCCTCAAGAATGGAGTTCAAGTGATTTTCAAAATTATTTTCCATCTAAGATAATAAAGGGTTCTGTTTTTATCCCTATTATTACATTGATTTGATCATGTTGTTATGGAATTATTTTTATGAATTCCTTTATCTTATATGAATTGATTTATGATGTCATGATGTTTCAAGAATCCCATTTTTGTTTCATGTGTTATGCGATGATGTATGTTTTATGATTATGTGGCACACATAAGAAAGGATTCATTATAAGATGGGTGGGACCTATATCTCCCTCCAATGAATTGGGTAAAGATTTTATATCTCATGAGATAGACATGGCTGGAACGGAAGGTTATTTCGGTTCAGTGATACAGGACTGAAACGAGGAGTGAACTCGGTTCAGAAAGGGACTTTGTCCACTAAGATAGTCTTGGCAATGAGTCGTGACTAACAAGAAATGATTTCCATGATTATGTGTGCATGCCACAAAGTTTCAAGTTTTATGTTATGATTATGGGGATCTCATTTTTACTTCTATGATTTATTCCATGTTAAGATATTATGATCTCTTTTGCAGGTTTTGATAAAGATATGATATGATTTTTATTTCCTTTATTTGCCCTTACTGAGCATTTGAGCTCACCCTTTTATGTTTTCTTTTCCCCAGGTCAGGAAGATGGATATTAAGTAGAATATGCTAAAAGGGACCCTAGATATGATGTAATAAATGGGAGACACTGTAGAAGATTTATGAACCAGTTGTTTATGTTTCCCAGTTTCTAAAGACACTATACCTATACGGTCCTTTGTGGTTTTGTCATATGTTGTAATAAGTGTGCTTCAATTTTGAAGTATTAACAATGTAGGTAAAGTGTGGGTTGTTATAATAATAATAAATACTTGTTTCAGAATATCATAAAACAGACATCATATTTGAACCTGGGAAATGCAAATGGTTTCATAAGTTGTTAATTTTTGAATTACACAAGTAATATACATGGGTTTCATAAACGTTTCATCATTTCATCAAAGGATATCACAAAGATAATTAATATCTTCCATAAACATCATTCAATTATAAAAGTAAACTATTAAATAAAAAAATAAGGATGATATCATTGGATAATAACACTTGAAATGAATTAGTTACATCAATGGTATTCATCTTATATGAAATCATTTTTAAATATTATATTTATAATTTCAGGAAGAAAATATCATTTTCACCATGATATAAGTTATTTAAAATATAAATATTTCCAAAATATAATGGAATAATTTTATTTTAAAATGACCTTGGATACATTTAAAATAATCATTAAAGCATTGAGTGGTCAATACAGTGTGAAATTCCATTAATGACGTATATGATTGAAAACATTCCATTCACATTTTTATAAAAACACAAAAATTATTTTAATATTGATATTAAAAAGAGTAATTTTTTGAAATATATTTATTTTTAAACTAAAACAAGGATAAAATTGTTGAAAAGAATTATTGGAAACTATTAATAAAAATATTTAAAAAAATAGAAATCATCATCATGGGAGACAATAGATTTTTACCAAAGAGATAAATTATTTGGGGCCCTTAACATTATTCATTTGATATCATGAGATTAAAAATCAACAGAAAAAATTAAAATTTATATTCTATATAATTAATAATAGTTTATTAAAATTAATTAGTCTATTGAGTGGTTGATCATATGATTTCATCAATAGAAACATTATCATCAAGCATGATGATAAATATTGATATTGTAGTATAATACTCTTACCACAATATTAACAGTGGAATCGTAAGCCCTATGAAAGATTAACATCAATGAAAACATTAAATATCTAGATAATGATGATAATAATTATACAACATGTCAATGGTATGTATATAAAACCAATAAAGTAATAGATATAAAATGTATCATATATGTCCCAATTAATATAATTTGATATGACAAATCCTTAACTCAGGTCTGACATCCATCGTATGTGATTGAAATGATTGTATAATAAATGTAGATTTATTAAACATTTATTCCATATCCAAAATGAAATATATCATTACATATTTCATTTCTTCATAACTTTTATCACATTTTTATTAAAACTTCTTTATTAAAATCATTCTTCAGGGTGATATTTGGTTTGTTTTTATATATATCTTGATTTTATAGATTTGGTATCTGTACATTGATTATGGTTAAATCAAATAATTATTGATAATAAATATATTAATATATTATTTATTAATTATATAAATATTTAAAATCAGTCAAAAAATATATAGATAGAATAATGAATTGCACCATTAATAGAGATGAAAGGTCGTATGTCTGCATGAACAATGTTTTATATTTTTTAGAGATGTGAAAAATGTAATGTAAATAATAATTATAGTACTATAATCAATATAAAATGAAATATTTCTTATATATTAATTAATCTAATCATTATTATAATCTATATAAAAAATACCTCAAAAATCACATAACTTCTTGGACGAGTAAATCAACACGTACACACGAGCAACAAAATTGATATTAATTTGATTCGAAGTTAAAAAGGTATATATGATTTTATAACGATAGAATCAAAAATATTTCAAATATATGGTATTTAAATATACAAATAATCAAAAAAACCATCCATGAATTTTTGTGATGGAAGCTGAAATAAATTTCTATTTGTATATGGAATGTCATACGTACACATAAATGATTATTTTACATAAAAACTAAAATAAATTGGTTGAATAAAGTTTGTTTTATAATCATAATAAAATATATTTAAATTTATGATACATAATTTAATATTTTCTTATTAATAAAATAGATTTATTGGAGGTAAATTAGGAATAAAAAACGATTTTTATTAGAGTGGTTGAGATTGAAGACTCAATGTGGTGTGATGAAATTAATGGGTTTGACCTTCCGAAATTAAGATGAGTGGTTATTTTTAAATTTTAATTTAGATAAAATTATAATATAATTATTCTGATGAAAAATTATTTCAAATGGTAATCTATTGCTTGTTATTTTGGTATTTCATTGTGTTCATAATCCAATGAAATGATGATAGGTTTTAGTGTTGTTTTAAACATTATCCTTTAATTTGACCCCTTTTATAATCAATATTAATCGTAACAATGAAAATAATTACTCTTCATGTGATTTTATTTTTAAAATTAGTTATAAATTTACACATAAATTGTCATGTGATAATAATTTCTACCATATCATTTCCACCATTTCCTATTTCAGAATTTTTAATTTTTTAAAATATTTTATTAATTAATTATTTTAATATAAATATATGTTTTCTATTATGGAAAAATTTATATAATTTTATTTAAATACCATAATTAAAAAAGAAAGGATATAAATATATTGATTTTATATGTCAATAATATGTTATATTTGTATTCAGAATTCATCAAAAACTATAACTCGCTAAAATTGTGTAACTTATAATATAATTAAAATAATTTACATTATTTTTTATTAATTGAATAAATATTGTATTAGTTTATCTTCAGTAATTAATGTAATTGTTTGATAACAATTAATTATAAATAATTTATCATTTTCAATATTCTTTCATTATTCAAATTGGATAATTTTATAATTATTTTATTGTTTATAATGTCTCTATGATTATACATAAGTGATATTTAGAACTATGAGTATGAAATGTTGTATCTTTATATACATTAAATATTATATTGATCAATTCCATTTAGATGTATCCATTAAAGAAAAAAATGTCAAGCCTATGGTGATAAGATTTTATTTCCTATCATCCGTTAAGAATGAGGATGATATATTCTGATCTTAAAACATTTCTCTAAAACATATTAACATGACTAAAAATTAACTAAGGTGCTAAATTTTACCAACATTATAATTCAGGTTAAGAAAAAATAAAATGTTTCATTTTAAAAAATTATGTTCCCATAATTCTTAATATTGAATCCATTTTAGAAGAGTATTTTTCTATAATAGGTAGTAATTAATTTAATATAATCACCCAAAAGATGAAAAAATCACTTTTTTGAAATAAAAATATATTTATATGCATACAACACAATTAATTCTAGTCTTATACATTAAAAACTAATAAATGTATGATAAATCATTTTATTGAGTATATAATATATAAATTTAGTTTTTGTAATTAAATGATCTTGATAAATTTATTTTATTAAAATAAAGTAAATTTATCTTATAAATAATCATATATTTATGAAAATTTACTTTTCGATTTTCTAACAACTTTTTTAAAATTTATTAATATTCAATGAATTCATTTTTTTATATATAACCATATGTTTTTAATAATATATTTATCTCTATTCATATCCACCAATATAATTAGTACCTGTTAATTTTCACATAATAGTATATTAATATTATATAATCATAAATTTAAACTCACTGTAGCGTGTTACACAAGCTATCAATGAATTAAAATATTCGAAATAGTAATACATTCTAAAATCTAGAACTGTTACATGTTATGTAGGAGCAGTTTTGGTATTAATTCATAATAAAAATCTCCCAATTACAATTTCATTGACATAAGTTTTAGGTTATAATTATAATTATTTGTGAACTCTCAATTTACATTAAAGGGTGATTATTTCTTTATCCTTGAAGATGAAATTGATAAATATCACAATATATTATTTTTTGAAAAACTCATAGAGTTTTGTAATTAACTAGTATAATAATATTTTAACCATTAAAAAAAAATAAGTCACTATTAACATATTAAAAACATATTATATTATTTAATTTTTTTTGAAAATTATCAATTATAAAAATTCATTCCATTATTCTAGTGGGTTGTTATACCATCCCAATATTGAATATACCTTGGATTTTGCATGATTATGGGGTGGTTTAGCTATAATATCATTATACCATGAGTATAATTATCATATTTAATTTTTATTATGATAATATATCATAATTATATATATATATATGTATAATTAATGGATAAGAAAATAATTCGTTATAATATTATTTTTTTCGTAGTTTTCATGGTTATGACATTCAATTTTAAAATGACCATTTATCATCCATATGTATAACTGGGTATAAAATTTATATATCTATAACACTACTAATATCAGATAAATTATTATTATACTTTAAATTATTTTCATTACCATCCATTTTATCAAAATCATGAAATTAAAAATGGAAATCAATCTTTCCATCAAGGCAGTTGTCCACATGAATTTATGGATGAACATTTTTTCCATAAAACGGGGTAGAGTAATGTGGGGTATTGTTTAAAAATCCAAATATTCAATAAATATTATCATAATATATTAAATTATTCATTAGTAAAACCCTTGAATGGTGGTTTAGAATCCAAAAAATATTTATTCATAGTGGTGACATTCCACATAAAGCAAAATTCATATTTTTATTTTTCTTATTAGAAAATGGATGTGTGATTAATGATTTAATGATATGTATAATAAAATAAAAATATATAAATGATATTTATATTACAATTATATTTTTGAGAAATTAATCTTTATTAGCAATAAAACCACATAACAAAATAGAAAATATGGAGTTGTAGTTAGAAATCTATACCACAATACATTTATTATCTATTTTTAAAATGATATTGTACCTTTGGTAGATGGTGTTTTGAGTATACAAAAAATCCATTGGGGTGTATAGGAGTGTAGATATGTTTCATGGGTGGTGTTTGGGTTGAACATAATGGGTTATGGTTTGGGGTATATAGGGTTAGGAGTGTCCCTTTATAAGAAAAAATAGATTAAACTTTTGTAAGTACCCTAATCATTTCAATAATAGTATGTCACTCTCAATTAATGATTCTCCAAAAATGATAAATAATGGATATGATAAAAGATAAGGTTTATCAAAAACTAAAAAAATTAATTTAATATTTTTGTTTAAATGTATAATCCCTTTACAACAAATGTTATCCATTTTTACCATTTTCTTTTTCTCCAAGGTATATAGTTTTTAACTCCATAATTTTTTCATTATTCCAAAAAATGGTAGTTGTTTTATAATTTGGAACCAATTAATCCAAAATTGAAATATATTTTATATTAAATTTTTAAAACTTGTAATAATTTAATTTTAAAATGCTACATTTAATATTTATTTAAAATAAATTGATGAATAAGATATCTTATGTACTAAAATGTCTAATATAGCGTTGTAAATAAATCCAAATTTTATTATTTTAATAAAGTGAGTTATAAAATATATATTTTTCCTCCAAAATAGGTTACCATATATTTTTAAAACATATTTTTATTTATAATAATATCATAAGGTTTATTATACATGTAATGATGACATTTTCCATTATTCACTGAAAATTCATGTTTTTAAAAAATACAAAATATCCAAATTTATTGATTTTTTTCTGAATAAATCAAAACAATTATACAATATTTTAGAAATAAAATACCAAGATTTATAAATTTTATTTTTATTTAATAATATATAATATTGCAATCAATTTTTTACAAATCAAAAACAATTGGTATTTTAAATATTTATTTTACTGAAAATTATTAATTAATGTGTTGTTAATATATCATCTTATTATTTATCAAAATGAAACACAATTCCTTGAAAAAATTAAAAATTCAAAAAATAGGGTTTTTATGTATAAATTGATGTTAGAAAAATAATAAAAATTTCAAAAATTTATAAATTCATTATATATACTAAAAAACATTTATTACACATTAATATAATCCTATTACCAACTCGCATAATATCTTTTCATATTAACATATGATGTATGTATCATATAATCTCATTCTATAGTTTTGGGTGGTAGTTCATCTATCATGAATATTAGGGAAATCCTCAAGATCATGAAATTCTCGAGTATATGGTTTTTCTCAAGGCATCATTAATTGAGTTCATATTTGGATATGTCATGTTAAAACCTTAAATAAGATACCTACATTATGATTTTGGACATTGGGAATTCGTAAAAATTTATTACCCTTCTAGATTCTATTTATAATAACTTATTGACTGATTTTGTTATATTTGTATATTAAATTATACGTAATAATTTAATGAATATTTTGATCATTAATATTACAGGATTAAAATAAATCATTAATTTAATTTTTAGTTTGAAATTTTCTGTGAAAAAGGTATTTATTTTATTTTTTATTTATGTAGAATTTATAGGGAATTATATTGTCATTAGATTCTCCCTCAAATATAAATTTCATAGTAAAAATTTAATTATTAACTACCAATCCATTTAATATGAAGACATCCAAAAAATAAAAATTAATTTAATTTTATTATAAGGTATCATTCACAGTTATTTACATATAAGAATCATGATAAAAATATTTGTCTTCTTTTTGGGAATTTGATTTAAATAGCACTCTTTTTCGGGTGTAAAAATGCATTTTTCTTTTCTAAAAGTTTATAATTCATAATTTCATTAACATTTTATAATAAATTGGATTATGGTATAAAATGTGATACCCTATTTTTTTAATATCTATAACGACCAATCCCATCTCTCATTCCCCAAAGATATTAATAAACAATATTATAGTGGTGTTTGGATGTCAAAAAATGATGTTTTTAAAGACATTCCCACACATAATAAGGCTCATTTATATCTGAATTCTTAATCTAACCATAAATTACAAGATTTTACACCACACCAACTAACTCCTTCTCTATTGTTGTTTTCAACATTCATCTTTAACCACCCTTATACTCATCCTATTAGTACAACAATCCTTGTGTTTCTTACTATTTTAATCCATCTTAGATAACTGTTATTATTCAATGGAAAGACACCACATATGCTCGAGTTGGATCTATATGTGCCCGAATTGGATTTCTAATATTTGAAATGGCCATATATAGGATGCATGGGAACATGTATTTCGGTGAGTGGAATTTGAATCAACAACTATACCATCCCTAAGGTCACTTGGTGGCCTCATATTTCTACCAAACACAATTTCTTATTGTACTAGTTATAGTGGTGTTTTATTTAATTCAATATTCAACATTAGAATGATGATTTTATCATCCCTTGAAACATTGTGTCTTATATGTGGCACTGGTTCATTCATGGACGACGACACTGAAAATTATTTTTCATTTCTTATATATTTAGTGAAGTCAAATATTTTTATGTTTGACAATTTCTTTTTTCAACCCCATCTATTTTTATATAATATATATTTTTTTGTTATTTCATCCATGATTATTGATTATGGATTCTTTTTCGAAATCATAAATCCATTATGTTATTTATGTATAAAGGACTCACAGAATGGTATATATTCTGATAAAGAATTTCAAAATTAAACCATAAAACAACTAGATATTTTATTTTAAAAAATCATAATGGTGTTATACATAGAAACAAATATAGGTATATTAGAGTGGTTAGAATAAATATTACATATTTTCGGTTCTAAACTAGATGTTTTTGCAATCCCAATCTACCCGATTAGTTGTCATTGAATGGATTTTACCTTCATCCCATTATTTGGGAGGTGTTTCAGACCTATCATTTATATCATCATATTATTTATTACACTAACTTAATTAATGTCCACTTTTTCTACACATATGGATGAAAACTATTTATAATAAATATGGATAAAAAAATTTATACCCTATCATACAAATTAGACTCTTTTTTCTTACTTATTTTTTAATCTCAATGACCCTATCAGCGAAAAACAGAACTTATTAACACCCCCTAAGTAAATTCACATTGTATATCATCCAATATTTAGAAAATATATGAAATTAGACATTATTTTCCTCACCATGTTCTTCACATGTTCTTTTTTGAGACTATTTACTCCACTTATTTAAAGTTCATGATACTTCTACTAATTTCACATTGTCAATTATATTTATTAATAAATGGGTTAGCATTATCATAAGTTCTACCATCACATCTCCCCTTTTAAAGGGTTGTTTTTATATGTAATATTTTCATTATCCCTCACAAAAACGATCTATTACAGTCACATCAACTACTAAAATCTAAAGGATTGGCATTATTGATTTAATGTAAGAAATATTTGAGAATTTTCATGACAACAAAATAACATTAAGTATTAAATTCCTTTGAATTTTACAACTTCATATTTTCTTGTAGATTATTTTTTCCAACTATATCAATCATATTTTTACCATTATTTCCAAATATTTTATAATAATAAAAGTCCTAACATAATCCCCATATGTAATAGGTAAACAAATCCTTCATAATTGATCCTAAAGAGAATATGGTCAACCAAATCCAATCCCTCGAGAGTGTCAAACTAGATGTCTACTGAATAAAAATTTTCATGAAATAGGTAATGATTTGGTTAATAACCCACATGAACATTTATGGGTTATTAAAATTTGGTACATCAGTGTCAAATCCAATATCAACTAATTAAATCTAGAAAAGAATTAATTTATTTGTAGATATATCAACTCAAGGAAAAATAAATATTTTAGGATATCATACTACAAATTGAATAATCTATAATATTTATTATATGATTATATAATAATAGTACCAAAAATATCTAATCAAATAATAAACATTATCTAAACTATTATTTTATAAAAACTAATCTGACCAATCCAAAGAAAGACGTAAATAATATATTAATCACATTATTTATATAAAATATCTCATGGACTATCTCAGAAGACATGGAATATAAGTATTTGTTTCATTGATATAGCTATTTAAAAACAAACATCATCAAAAATTTATCCATAATTGAACCCCTCAAAAGAACATTTATACATTTCCCATGTTGTACTGCTCATTATAACATGGCGAAAAAATGAAATCAAAATTTGGTGATCTCAAACTCTCAATTAGAGAGATCTCATCAATATTTCATCAATGGATAGATTATAAGAATATGAAAAATGGGAAGGGAATAAATTCACTATAAAATAATGGAATATTAATAGTTTTTTATAATTCATGAGAATATTTCCATGCACTATGTTCCATAGAATATATCAAAACATTGGTCAACCCGGCCAGGAACCCAAATAATCATACTCATTGAATCCATTCATAGTTGTAAATAACCCTAAGTTGTCGTAAAAATATTAATTCATCAGCTTTCCAATATCACAAAACTATATCACTAACAATGCATTTATCTGAAAATAGAAGCATACCTTACCTCAATGCCAAACAGGCATAGGAGAACAAGGGCCATCCCCACTGATTGGTTTCCCTCAATAAATGAAAATGATTACCTTTAAATGTATGAGTCAAAACTAAGGTCCACTACGTCTCCCACCCTACCTTACCATTTGAGTATCATAACGGGTACACTTGGTCTAACAACCTATCCCAAAATATCAAAACACTTTAAGGAACCTTAATATCCCAATGACATACAAGTGTCAAAAACTATCAATAGGGAATTTAAGGGAATCTCCCTCACAATGAATCCTCATTATGATCTACTCCCTGGAGTTCACGATATGAACATGAAAGAGATATTGAAATGACACTCACAGGAAATCCATATATAGTAATACACCCAAAATTTCGAGTTTAGGGGAATGTCATGGTATTTATCAGCATCGTACACCATGATTCAACTAGATATCAACACAAGAATGTTCGTTAGGTAGAATTTCATTGCAATCTCTGCAGGAATACAATATATTGATTGTTAATAACACAGTAAATTACCAAAAAATAGAAACAAAACTCTTCTAGATATTAAAAATCATTGTATCATGTGTGTGATCAACCATTGGGTGTCACTACACCTAATGTGCACATGATCTCAGTCATCATCCTCACTCCCTAACATCTCAAAATAGATCCACATCACCTGCCATATGAATGAATATGTACTCATATAATATGAATTCATTAAAATTACACCAAAACCTATAAGTGAAAACTCTATTTTGGTTTTTCATTGACACATAAAAAAATGTATTATTCCTTCAGACATATCATTGATTCGAAGGACAATAACAAGTGAATAATTTTTGACAAATTTGATGTCTGAGACTCAAAAATCCTTTTCTAGAAAATATTTGAAATCAATACCTAACATTTTTCCAACATGAAAAGATCCAAAAATCCATAATAAATCATAACATCCACAAAATATGTGTATCACTCATTGGTAAAATCATATAGAACATGATCATAGTATTCCAAAACAAAACCCAATGCCCCCCAGCCCCGTCATTTCACCAAAATATTTGTTATTGATGCACCAATACAGTATCCATCATTGTTTCTGACACATTCATAACAATCCTATCTAATATATAAATTATTACAAAATAATAAGAAAGGAATACCTCTGATACCACTTCATAACATCCATACATATATGCTACAAAAATTGGGATCCATGTGGGTTCATCATAAGGCCACAAGAAATTCTCCCCATACTCTAGAGGTTGTAGACTAGTACAGGGGCCATTGATGTGATCATGGAGTGAATATAAACTCATATCATAGTATGAAAAAAGTAGAAATATATATATATCTTACAAAATAGAATATAAAAAAAGTATTAAAGAATTAAATAAAATGAATATAACATGATAAACTAATAAATGAAATTCTATAGAATCCTGAACAGCCATTTTAATGAACATATGGTCACCCACTAGGCTGACCATACATAATGAATTATATTAATGAATTTTAAATTAATATACAAGACTCTAAAAAATAATCAAAGACAACCAATTTTCATGGTCCCTATACATTGTTGAGTTACATTTTAATTATCATAAATACCCACATAAATATATCTTCATGATCCTGAAAAAATGATCCTCATCTCTAAACACCATTCATCATTTCATTACATGAAAAGTAAAAAAACTTCCACACACACACTATGGTTAAAGTATCAACCCAATCATGAACCTATAAATATGATGTCCTAAGTACATGATCATGAAATATGATTAGCCTAGCTGAGACATAACTGAATATGTAAATAGAAAACTTCATGAAACCATAATTGATCCCTGGGTTCGTGATCCTAGTAAACTACGAAATTATTTTTGATGTATATTAAAATATAAATGTTTATATATTTATATCCCCATATATATATTTACATATATATGAATATAAATGAATAAGGTTAAATATTTAACAGAAAACCATCAGTAGTTTATAGTTGGGTCAGTAATCCTGATCTTTCAGACATCATGTACATGGACTATGAGCTAAATGTTATACCACTCAAGTCATGAATCATTAGTTAGATAATTATGATAGTAATAACTATTGAAAAATACCAACATGGGAATGAATTGAAAAATAAATTAATAAAGAAACATCCCCACAACATTCTACTCAACATAGAACATTGTGCACACCTACTTTCCTCATATCACGACAATAATGGATTTCATGGAAGTTCATATGGGAATAAAATAAATATCATAAATCTATACTATAAAAACATAATTCAAAGTAAATCTATTCCAATTTCAATGCCCTAGGAATCAGATCACATTTGGTTATCACAATACGACTCGGATAATCTATAAAGGTCATACACTTAGGAAATATGATAGGATATCTCCCCGATGTGATGTCATGAATTACCCTCGATATATCAAATTAGGTAGACCAAAATCATCACTATCATTAGGGAGGTAATAATTATCAATAGGTATCTAATTATTTGGAACATAATGACTAACCACTTAGTCATTAAATTGATCATGGGGAGCGTAATCATCTCTATTACTAGGGAGAACGTAATCTTCCATGGGAAAATAGATAAAGGATGGTGTAATATTCCTCATCACATGCCAATAAATGTATAGGTGTAACCTATTCATCACTAAAGATAATGTTATCATTAATGAGTTTAATTACAAGTTATTCCATGACTGTATCACATAATTATTGGTTAACTAGCTAGATCTAAGGAACCAACTTTGGAAATATGAATAATATAATAATCAACTATACAACTCTATTGCTAGATCCCAGGTAGTACCTTTGGGCATATAAATGAATAAATAATAGAAGGTCTCAGAAATAAATCATATGAAATACATACAAATATCGTAAATATTGACTATGGTGGTTATGAGGAAATAAATCTATTAATTCCAAGGATAATGAAAGATTATTCATGTAAGAATCATCAACAACCATCTAGGAAGAAAATCTGGTAGTCATTTCGCTGTTAGTAGTAAATAGATGTTGGTATAAAATAATGATGTAAGGTGAATGGGTGCATAAACCTACCACTACTGCCTTATCCATGTGGGTTTAGATGTTTGGTATGGGTTATATGGACACACCCTATACTATCTCAACCAACACATTGCATACATACTCATGGTCTGTTAAAAATTAGGGCACCCACAGGATCCCTCATGTATTAACAATGGAGAGGCATCTGAAAATAGTTCATCAGACTAAAAAAATCAAATATTTATTGATAAATTATATTCTCTAAGGTGATATATACTATGGAATTCTAGTTGGGGTACATGAAATGTTATATATGAAAATTCATCCAGAAGGGGACTCCCAAACGGTGAAAAGGGTAGAGACATCCTACATGGGGTCCTCAAAATAGAACATCGGTAAGAGATCCTAAAATGAATTTCATTGGTCAGAATGAATGTTAGGATTTACAAAAGGGGAAAAATAATAGTGTGGGAATAGAGGAATAATACAGTATATCCTCTAGGACAAATCATAAGTAGTGGAATCCCCATTGGATCCTCGGAAACATCATTTCAAACTACCTCATGGGATTTTTAGAAAATAATCTGTAGGGATACATTTTATTGGTAAAAGATACAAAAGAATATATAAATATAGATAGATCATGTACCTTCTATGATTATTCTCTAACACTTAGGGGACCACAAGATTAAATTATGAATAGAGGAACATCTCTATTTAGTGAAAATCTCTAAAACACAACCTCAGAGACCTTAAAACACCTGAAGTGTTTTACAATCACAGTATACATAGAAAGATACCCAAATTGGACTAATCTTGGGTCCAATTCAGAATCCAAATAATAATGATATGAAATTCATAATAACCCCTAAAATTGGTAACAATGTTGGAATAAATGTGATGTCATCCATATCACAATGTGTGTACCCTTATTGATTCACCTAGGTAGGTACTTCATCCTATTATGGAATTTCAAACGCCTTTTACATGGAATGGTAACTATGTGCATGACTTTTGTCATGAAAAAGTGTATCATCCTATGTTAATCACATAGACTAAGAGAGTATTTATCTTAACCATATACCTCTACATGGCATGCAACCCACATGGGGTATGTTCATGAAATCTACTAAGTCATGTGACCATACTCGGCCTTTCTGGATGGGTACCAATGATATGACTGAGTCCTGTTACATAATGTTTATACCACATAAATGGGATATACCTAAAAATATCATCTTTTTATAAAATGACGAACACATGACTTGTGATCTTAAATCCACATGATGTGTGATTGGGTTTACCCAAACTGGAAACCCCTTAAATTGGGAAAAACCCTATATTCCCTGCAAAATAAATAGATCAACCCCCAAGTTTTACTAATAATGAATAGTAAGGTTTTGAAACATAAAAATAGTCAATCTATAGGTCTATAGTGTGTAAAAATAAAAACTATCTACCTTTTGGAATAATACACTGATGCTTCACCTATTTCCACACTCAATTCTCGTCGCATGAATATCATACTCTCCCAGAGCTATAGGGATGTACTACTCATCATATCCATCTCCTTATACCTCACCATATATATTTTATCTCTATTGGTAGTGACACGATAGTGACTATAGGTGAATTCAACAAGAAGTCTAGGGATAATGAACAAAATAAAATAGGGGAATAAAATGGATGAAATATAAGAAAAAATGATGGGGAGATCCATCCTTGGCACCTAACATCTACTTATACATCTCTAATTAAAAACACTTAATTTTGGACATAGCATTGGATATGTAATTTCAAACTAATTAATTAGGTAAAATATACATCTGAATGATATAGTTTGAAGAAATTAATAATTAATTAATTAATTATCGTATTGTTATTAATCCACTAAGAATCCAACAACTCATTATTCCACCAAACTCCAATAATAGTGTAAAAACCAATTTTAAAGAAAAATTTAGTGGTCATAAAAATTATTTGAGGTCATATTATTAGGTAAAATTACTCGTTTACCCATTATGATCATCTAAAAATAATAATTATTCTCTTAATAAGAGTCCGAAAAAACTCATGTCCCTATAATCTCCCCACCGTAAACCTTATAGTCTATGAGATTACATGGATTAAAAACCAGTATTAATTATCTCAAATATCCATTCCCACAATATTAATAACTATCTCATCATGTATTTTATTTTACTAGTCCAGATCAGGTACTCCGCACAAATGGAATACCCTTATCATTATCTAAAAACAAATTTATGAGTTCAAAGGATCTTAAAAAATGCTAAATCACAAGTGAAAATAATGTCCATAATCCTAGAAAGGTATATTGAGCACTCAATACTATATGGCTAATCAGACACCAATCATTTATTGCAACCTCAACCACCACATTCACCAACACATAATGAAATTTAATATAAAAAGAAGCTCAGTTTAGAGTCACCACATTCCAAGTGTACTCAAGACAATTCCAAAGATGAGAATGGTCACATATGACTAGAATTACATTATGATTCAATAAAAGGGAATTAATATCTATCCCACTCCATCTATTGTCCACGATCACATCAAAGAAGTATATACATGCCTTCTAGCAGCACCTTACACTGCGTATCCTGTAAAAATTGTCTCCCTGTGCAAACATTTGTTTATCGTCTCTTGGAACATCATTCAATTTCAATTTCTCCTATTCCATGGAGGGATATATTTCATTTAACCACAATTCCAAAAACTCTATATTCATGGAATGTCCTGAAAACATCATTCCTCATCTCTAATATGACCACTAACAAATTGAAGACAATAAGGTACCATGAGTGACAAGCATGTACCTATATCACTCAAATCATAATGCATTTAGTCATCATTAATTAAAACCAATTTAAACTTTATATACATCATGTAATTCAAAATATTCAATAAGATCCATTATAACTCATCTCAAAAATAGGTGACCTCACATAGGAAATACTTCATTCAACTACCACCATCACACCATTCCATTCCAGTAATGAGTGTTTATATGTGATCTAACTACCTGATATCAGTAGAAATATTTTTCTACCAAGCTAATAATGCAATCATTTTTCCTTATTAAATCCTATCTCGATTAAAAAAACCCCTAGTTTCTTATTAATGAATGATGTTAGCAACATGCATATATCGTGAAACCTAATCACCAACTGTCCCTCGCTCTTAAAATTAAAATAATACCAAGATCAATACAAAAAAAACGATTCAAAAACTAGGGATAACCACAAAAAAGGTTTCCATAGTTAAAAAGAAAAATAATCATAAAATGTTTTGATTCAAAACTAATCAACTGTAAGGTCGCACACCTAGCCTTACTGATCGAGTATTCTAACAGGGTCACAAGATATTTTTTACTGTCCCAACACATAAAACACTTCTAAAGAAGATAAATACCAAAATGTCTGGTGAGGGTCAAAAATATACATGTGTCTTATAGGGTCCTTATCCACACCGAGCATCCTCTTAAGGAACTTCCCTTTGGAGGTTATTATAGAATCCTAAGAGAGATACTGAATAAAAAATCATCCAGAATCCATATATGAGAACAACCCCACTAGATCTTGTTTATGAGAATTTTATTTTACATAACAAAGTTCTACATTGTGTTATGACTAGATACACTCAAATGATGGTTTATTAAGGTGAATTTCATAGAAATATATAAAAGAAAACATTTGTAATGATTGATAAAAACACTGAATGAATATTTTTATTAATATTATTATGGAAACACTTTAGAGGAAATAGTGAGAAACCATACATGCCTTCACCATTTCACCACATAACCACTTCCAAACGTCCCAACTTAAAACAATACAAGACTTCACAACAAACCACATTCAATCATAATGGATGGACAATCCATTCAAGCATTAAAACTAACAAACCTTCAAGGCTGGAGCCGAAATCATAAAGAGAAGGCCGAGGTACCACAAACCAGGAAACATGAACATCAGAAGAGCTAGATAAACAACAGAACGGATCTCCTCGCACGCCCACTAGAGGTTCATCATTTTGAGATCATGTTTATTATCAATTTACCATGTCAACTAAACCTCCAATGAATGAAAATTTAGTCAGCATCATCACCAAAAACATATCAACATTGATCAAAATCACCTTCTATCAAATGTATATATATATATATATATATGCATATAGGCTAAATTGAGTAAAATATGATCGATGACCTTCAATTGAAAAATCCATTTAGTTTTTTAAACATTAAATTATTATCTTCTGTTGTCATTATATTCACACACTATAACTACTACAAAACTATCCATTAATAGTGAATCAAATGAGCTTTATCACTTCATGAAAATCACTAAAATGTGAGATACATTAAAAGAACATGAAATTAATCAACACTAAAAAATCTCTATGAAATGGGACAATTATCAGTGCTAAAATGCCCAAATAAATAGGGAATTTATTAGTGTTATTAAAGGGTCAAATAAAATACCAATTTATCAACACATTTATTTAGCACCGCTAAATGAACCCTATATCAGCTCTTATAAATGTGTTGATAATGGAATTCTATCACTTCTTTTAGAAGTGATATTAAATTTGAATTGATCAGTTCTTTTAAAAGTGTGACAAAGGGCCATAGTGCATTCTACTGTTACAACACACAACTAGACCAAAACACATCAACTATCAATAAAAACATGTCCAAATACAAAATTTAAATTAAATGAAATTTACAAAATAAATACCAAAAAATATTATATAAATTTCAAACATTGGATTATAAAATTACATAAAAAATATGACTTAAATTCAAAAAAGTACCAACTCTCAATGTTAACATGGTTTCCATAGACGTTTTTTTATCAAAATGCCATCATTCCATGATTAGATTCGAACAAACCCACTTCACTCGATCAAATTCATCAACCGGTATAAGAAAACATTTATTATGAATAATAGTAATAAGAAATAAATAAATTATAAATAAGAAATAATACATTAATTCTATGTAAAATGATTTTACTATGAAAATATAAGGATTAACTTAATGATTGGGTAGTGGAGGGAACATGAAAGAAAGTAAATGTCAACACAACAAGAGTGAAATGATTTGTGAGAGAAGAAGTCGTGAGATGATTTGGTGTAGAATGGGATGAATGATATACAGAGCATCCAAACTATAAAAAAAGTATCCACCTATATAATAAAAACAATTATTGTGTGATTAATACTGTAAAAAATAGATTAATAATACCTACGATATAATAAATTATTACTATGAACAATTATTTTTCTATGAAAACATCATGATTACCTCTGTAATTGAGTAGAGGAAACATCATTTCTCTTCCTTCAAAGGTAGTGCAGGTAAAATGAACCAAAGTGATAAATTCCCCATTGTATGGGTGAAAAGGATTTAAGGGTATAGGAGCATGAATGTTTGACAAAGAACCACAACAAAAAATCCACCTGTATTAGATTACAATTATTATATGAGTAATAGTAAAAATAAATAAATGAAAAATACATATTAAACAATAAATTAATTCCATGGACAATGATCGTACTATGTAAACATCAATATTTACTTTGTAGTTAAACATAGGCGGTGTCACTTCTCATTCTACCAAGGCAATGGAGGTAACATGAATGATTGTAATAAATGCACCACTATAGGGATTAAAGGGTTGTAATGGAGAAATAGGATGAAATTTTAATAGAGTGCCCCTCAAATCGAAAAAATAATCCACCATTATAAGAAAACTAAAATTATTTTAGTAATAATAAAATTAAATAAATTAATCATACATATTAAACAATGCACTCAATACATGGATCATGATTTTACTGTGAAAAAATCAAGATTACCTCTGAAATGGAGCAGAGGATTTTTTTTCACTTCCTACTAATGAAGTGGAGGTAACATGAATGAAAGTGACAAATGTACCACTGTAGGATTATAAAGGTTTTATGGGAGAATGGGAATTAATGTTGGAAAAAGCACCCAGAAATCAAACAAAATAATCCACCTGTATAATAACAACCATATCTCAATAATACTAATATGAAATAAACTATTCATAAATATGAAAAAGTACATTAATTATATAAAATTTATTTTACAATGAAAAAATCAGGCATACCTTTGTGATTTAGTAAATACAACATCGTTTCTCTTCTCGGAAAGGAATGACACATCGAAAAAAAATCATCTAAAATAAATAAACACTACATGGAATAATGAAAATTAAATCATTGTTCCGATATATATATTTTTTATAAAATAATGAATTTATATCATAACATTAACATTGAATCTATCCAAATGGTTTCCTTTATTGTAGATTTTTCATTCGTGGTATTTGTAGAAACCTCATGGGATGAAGTCATTGTTTTTGTGAGTAGTCAAACATTTAATTTAGATTATGTTAATGCATTATATAATATATTATATTATAATAAAAAAAATTAATATATTAAATAACTCTTTTACCTTATCATTTACATCTATTTTGTTTTTTTAAAGAATTAATGGATAGTTTTTTAATTCGATAATCCGAATCCCCTATTTTTGGTCCCCTATAATATATGATACAATTTCCACATAGGGAACATCATGAAATGACTGAGATGAACCAATGAAACTGTTATCCTATATTGAATTTTCATATAACACAGTATTTTTTTTAGTCTCCAGTAGTAAAATTAACCAATTCATTTTTGTAGGATGAGAGTCATAATAAATGTGCACTACTTGTGATAGCATTATGAATGGATTTTATTTTTCCACTTCTATACTAAAATTTACCTTCACAAAGACCAATTCATCAACTTTCACTCTGTTGATATTTTCAACCCATTGCAACATAAAATTGGCGCAAAAAAAGTTGTATAATAAAACTAGTATTTCTTTTCAATAATTCTAAAATGTGGCATATTTTCATAAATGGGATTTGTTTCCTTAGAACTCGATATGTGAATCACTTCACCCAGAAGCACAATATCATTCTTTTCATCATACTAAAATCATCATGTTATTTTCTATAGAACATATAAACCTAAAATAAAAACCCTATGTGAGATATAAAATTTTTATTTGGTCTTATGGAAAGTCATTAAAGTAATTCATTAATAGAATTTGGATATTTAGATAACTCTTTTTATATGTGATCTCCGAACCATCCAACATAATATTGATTATGTATGTCTTATATCATCTTTTCATCCCATTATGGATTCAAATATCTATTAATTTCATTTTGTGTTTCTGTGTAGAGATCAACATCATCACTATTAAGAAATATATAATGATGTGCATGCTCCTGCTATGTCATGGAAATTGTAACAACATCCCTTCCGAAAATCCCTTTTCACATAAGATAATCATTGTGACAAGACTTTCTGAGACCAATGCTTTCAACTTATGATAGGTAATCGATACAAAATTCATTAAATTCATCAATATTATATCATTATGAATTAAAACCATCTATCCAACACTGATTCATATCATACCCTTTAAAAATCATTGAATACATTTCAATGTATAACATCCATATGTGACAGACATGACCACATAGTTGAACCTCTCTACCTAAGTAAACTATTAGTTGGACCAATATCACAAATAATGATGGTGTGAATAACATTTCTAATTTACATAATATGATTGAAATATCCTTATTAATGATGGGATGTTTCGATAAGTCTACAACTTTAATCTAAATATCTTTGAAATATAATTATAATATAGTATATGTATGTCATACATTTGGAGGAAGAATGAAACTAAAAGCAACATGAATTAACTGTTCCATCAAAACATGATAGTCGTGTTATTTAAATCCTTGTAAAATCAAATTATTCATGGACATGAAATTCATGATATTTGATGAATAACCCTATAAAACTTTGTGACTCTTATAGAAATGAAAAAATTCCAATATTTTGTATTTGGATAGAGTGTAAGCTGTTGGAGGAAGAAATGTCATCCTTTTACCCATCAACTATTCTAACTCTTCCCTTATACCCTTTTCAATCATGTCCAACCAATCTTTCATTTCATCTTTATTTTATCTCAGAACATTTAGTAATGTTCTAATAATATTATAATGTATATTTTTTTCTATATGGATGACATCATGAATCTGTATAAAATAAAAACAATTTCAATTTTCTAATTCTATTAAAATCGATCTTCTCTTCCAACCATATTTTTTACAGTTTTTCAAAAATAGTTTACCAAAAAAAGTGTTTGTATTTTTTACTTTTTGTAGATTTGATCACCCATTGAAGAAGACAGTGTAGTACCTTGTTCGGTATTCCCATCACATGATGTTATCCAGACATAGTATTTATTTGATCATGGATAAAATTTCTGATGTCCTAAAATCAGAGTTTTGGGGAATGATACAACTGAACTGTGTATGATAATTTTTCACAAATGGGACACCACAACATTCTATTAGTGATATATAATTATTAATATCCATATTAGGGTAATTAATTTATCATTAACTACAACATGGATGTTACTGTGAATCCTCAATTATATGAGCACCATACATTATAACACTTGTATCCCACATGAATTCCATTTTTTCAATCAATGGATCAAAATAGGCATCAATATGATTACCATGTTTCATTGGTCAAGATATAAGAAGAGAAAAAGTAATGTATTTTCACTTCATCCATAACCATATAGGCATGTTATTATTTACCAACACATAGGGACATGTAATATTAGTATTACATTGTATAAAAATGATTTATTCCATCTTTATATAATGTGAGATGAATATTTCTCACCTCATCTACAAATTTAGGAAACTCGTAATGAATTTTATTTCACTAATGAAATTCATCCGTATGACATCATTAATTATTGTATCTTCACACCATTTCAATTGAATTTTGGTTTGTTGAAATCAATATAGTCTTATAAGGAATGTAATTATAGAAATCTACCATAAAAATTTCCAAGGACATTGTTCATTTTTTAGGTATTGATCCACACCACACTTAATTATTGTGGTAAGAGATTCAGGGTTCTTAGTAAACAATTAGAAATCATTTGGAAAATAATTTATTTTTTATAGATCACTACCATTGAATGTGTCATTCTTTTAGAATCATTTGTATGACATGGTAGTTTATATTCCACTAGTAGGATATCTTTTTGAAGGATAAGTCGTTCTGTAAAGATGGTGTCACTCTATCCATTTCCGTCATTCAAATTATGTAACATCAATACAACGGACAATGTTGACTATTTAGTAAAACTGGTATACATGTGTTTCTTGGAACAACTATCTAACTCCTAAAACAAATTTAATAAATCATCAAGGACACCATCAATTTTTATTGTCATTCCGTCCATGCAATCACCAACATCTTTTACAAAGCTATTCATATCAAATAATTTATAAATAGTTGTATCATCCCAATCAACGTCCACATTAATTTTTTAATGTGTTTAGTCTAGAATTTATTGCATTGATCTATTATGTGATAAATATCATTTTATTACTACTTTTATGGACTAATATTTCTTGACATAAAACAATGTATGCATGAACATATAATTTTAGATGGGTCCCCTTCATGATCTCTGGTGAATGTTATGAACTCCTTAACTCTATCATCGTATTATTTTGTCAAAATATTAGTGTTAATCCATTTTAGATTCATATCCATCCTATTGGGTTTATAAAATATTAATTTTATAGAATATATAAATAAACACACATAATATATTCATTTTCAAAAGTTAAATATATAGAAAATTCTAATAAGGGAAGTATGGATCATTTCTACTGGAATATATGAGTGCTTAGATATTCCAAATCCAATAATAAATGCTATTAGAATTTGGAAAATATATGGAGATAATTTCACATAATAAATGATATTATCACAAAACATTTACAGTGTAAACCAGATGATGTATAATTTAATGACCCTTGCCTGAATTACACAAACAGCATGAGGTCAGATCATCTTATAATATCTAACACATATCAAAGTCAATAAATGATGTTTTAAACATTGGGTATATGAACCCATAAATGGGAGGTTCTCCCCCCTCCCTAAATAGAAATAATTAGTACCATAGGTCATAAAAAATCAAGCATGACCATTAAGGTCAATGGACATGTAGAGCCAAAATCATCATTACCCAATATAGGCATACATGTTAGAAAAAAACTATAGAAATAAATTATTTACATGCTATATAGAAATGAATACATGTAACACCATTATAAAAACACACTAAATAATATTATATATGAAATATAAATTATATAAAAATCTGATATTGAATCATAACATGAACAAATGACACCATAATGATTCAAAAAGTGAGGGCTTGATGTGGTAAAACATCATGTGAATAAATGTAGATGGTCCCTTTGAATATTATCCCATAGAAAATTATTTACAATAAGGAATTATTAGAGGAAATAGATCATATGATACATATTAAAAATAGAGGAACATATATCACTCCACTAACATGGTACCAAAAAAATTGCATCTAAAGCTGCATGTCCATTGAGGTATCCATTAAAGGTGTCATCATGTATATAATCATTAGGGAAAAACCAATGTGCCTAAAATTAGTTGTCAATAAATAATAATATACAATAAATTTATACATATTAATGAACATATTTGAAAAAAAATAGTAAGATGGTAAAAAACATAGTAGTAAAACAACGACGAAAAAAATACAATGTTCAGTGACAGGTATAAACAATAGATCATACGTCGATAGTCAGTAAAGAAAATGGAACAAATTTCATTCCCAAAAAAATGGATCATAAAAAAATTGTAGGTAACTGATCATAAACAATTGATAATAAATAATGTATCTGAAACAAACTGAAGAAGAAGAAATAAATAAAAAACCAAAAAATACACAAAGAAAATTAGATGGCCAATTTTGTTAGGTAAATTAAAATATGTGACCCTCTTCTAATGTTTGAAGAGATGTTTAGAGGACATAAAGTTGTGTGATTTGACATTTTACTCACAAAGGAGTAGTGATTCTACTATTGATTCACCAAAGGGAGTGCCGATAGAAGGTGGATTCTGCACAATGTATCTATATCACGACGTGTTCGAAAATGGATTGGGGTTTTAAAATAGATCATGTCACTTTTATCAGTTCTAAACATATAGAACTAATAATGTTCATTTATATGGACTTTAATTATTGAAACAAAATTTCATCTTTATAAGTGCTAAAAAGCACTAATAGTGGTTCTACAATCAGTTCTTATTAGTGAAACATTGTTAATGGATTTATAATTATAATTACAAATAATACAATTGTTAATTTTTATAAATACCTCATAAATATATATAAAAACAATAATAGAAAATACATTTCATTTTTATTATAATTTAATAATTTAATAATTATTTATTTATAATTATAGAAATATTTTCAGAAAATATTATTTCTTTCATTATAAATATATATATAAATATATATCTAACAAATAATCGTGAACCTAAATATTGTAAATATATTTACTATTAAATTAAATATATTATCAATTTAATATATATTTAAATATATATTATTATTTATTTTCAATTATATAAATTAATTTTAAAAATATTTATTTTCATCAAATTATAAATATGTAATTGTATAAATATTATGAATGTACATTTATAAATATAATTATTTATAAATATATTTACTCATAATTTTTTTTTCAAATATATTTTTATTAATATTAAAAAATATCATATTTTCAGGGCATTCATATATTTTTTTTTTGTGAAATAGTATAAATTAAGAATATAGGTACTCTTTAAAAATAGTGAAAATGGATATGTTCTCTGTGTGTGAATATTATTTATATAAATGAATTAATTATACCTCTATGGTAAATCAATATAACTCACTTTTGAACTCTATTATATGGAAAATCAAATGACATTCAATTAATTGTTGAGTATTGTACAGATAGTAAATATTTTTAATTCTTATTAATTTCTAATTATATTTGATTATTCGATAAATATATGACAATATATTGTAAATCACATTTTTTAATTTATATTCACATTTATATATATTAATATATATATCTATATATTTAATATATAAAATTTAAAAACATTTGTTATCATAAATATCTAACTAATAAAATTTTTAACAATTTATAATGTACAGTAAATAAATTTATTTTTATCAGTAATTATTAACATAATAAATTTGTAATTTTTTTAATAAATTTAGTTATTATTTTTTACTTTTTCAATTATTTTCTTTTATCACCTCTCAAAATGCGTTGATATTTGAATTGTTTATCAATTCTAAACATAAATAACAAAAAATGTGTTGCCTTTATCTATGCTAAAAATAAAGCACTAATAATGGATTGCCATTATCAGCAGTAAAATTAATGCAATGATAAATATTTCATTTATCTTCACTAAAATACACCCACTTATAAAAGTTTAAATTTATCTGTTCTTCCTATAGTGCTGATAAATATCCCATTTATCATGTTTTTATTCTAACTCTGATGAATGAAAGTGTTTCCAAGGCCTTGTTTTGTAGAATTGCAGTATTCTATTGACATGTAAATACTACAAGCGATATATGATGCATGAGACACCTATTACATTTTCTGAACAATATTCTAAATCATTTTTTGGACTCTAGCATTCAAGAAAAATCCATAAATCCATATTAAATCATAACATCCATACAACATATGAAACACTCGTTGTGAAACTTGTATAAAAAATTATAAATCAATGATCATAAAAGTAATTACAAACCCTGGTAACCCATACATCTCAATATGTCATGTGTTCTCGATACAATAGTTTGATATCCATTATTGGTTCCAACAACTTCCATATATGATTTTCTACAATATTTCAAATAGTAATATGAATGTAATAGAATAACTATGATACTTATTTGTATCATCCCGACTTGAATGCAACTAAACTAGTTCTCCAAACTGATTTTTCATGTGGCCTTAAGCACGAATCCCCATATTCCATATGATGTCTACTATTATCACGGGCCTAGTGTGTGGATGTGGGGAGAATATGAACTCATATTAGTGTAAAAAAAATTGTGTTTATAACATAATATCATTCACAACATTAGATAATCATAGTTTGGATGTAGTAAATAAATATAAATATAAATTGTTAAAATAATAAATGGAATTCTATTAAACCGTGGATAGAAAAGTTATACATACAACACCAGCAACCCTCTACCATAGATTCAAGAGTAAAAAAATCATAATAATATTAACGTACATAGATTTATTAAAAAATACAATCTAACCATGTTCTCACTCCTTAAGAAATGACGAGATGCATCATTAAAATCATAATAATCCGCACAAGTAGGTCTACTCAATCATGAAACTCTAGGCCTCATCCATAACCCACCATGTTTAATTTATCAACCTAAAATTCATACATAAGGCATAAATTCACATCAGACATATATATTGGGGATATATATTATTTCAGTAGGTGATCACATCAATAAACCTAAAAATTGGTTTTCATAAGTGCATGATCATTAAATATTTTAACCATAAACAAGCCTCAAATAAAGATGTTGAAAATAAAAATAACGTGAAAAAATAGTTGATCCCTGGTTCTTTGATCCTGCTCAATTGGGAAATTTAATGTCATATATATAAATATATCTATATTTATATATTTATATACTAATACATATTAATATATATATATATATGAGTAAGGTGAAATATATTATTAAACCCACCACAATACAATCCTTGGGTTCATAATCCTCATCACCTAGGCATCCACAATATTAGAATTCAGATGGCTCTCATACCAATAATTTAATGTATCATTAAGGTGATCTCTCTGTCTGTAATCCCAATTATAAAATTCATACTTAATCTAATACTTCAAATGTGTATAAAAATGACATTTCCCCATAGGTAAATCACATCCTTTCAATGGGTTCCCCTGTACTCTCATCCAATCCCAATAAAAATGGATTCTCGCGAAGTACATATGAATATACTATAAATGGAGGAGATCTGGATGACATGCCACTTATTCTATGTAAATACAATTAAATTTATGAGCCCTAATTCTTGGTCCATATATTTCCACGTAATTGTCACTCAAATAACCCATAATGTTCTAACCCAAATGCCAGCTTTAAGCAGATATGAAAGATGATACATTTTTCCACCACATGATGTCTCTAATAATATAGATAAAAGTAATTACTTTTAATCGAGAGAGAATAATTTACCATCAGTATCCAATGGTGTGAAATTCCAAGTCCAGCACCGTGGTGTGGAAATCGATTAAGGAGAGTATACTCATCCACAACCCTCGGGAGAGTGTAATTATCCACATGTACAATCAGATTGACGATATCTTAATCATCCTCATCACATTTTATATTAAGGAGGTATGAATCATAGATATCACATCGGGGATATAAATCATCCACTAGTTGCATTACTTGGGAATATATGCCCATATATAATCATCACTGGTTAAAAAGATGGATCTTAAGAAGTGCTAATAGACATATGAAAAATATAAAAATCATACATGCATATGAATTGTCAGATACCAGGAAAAACCATTGGGTTTAAAATTATAATATAATAACAATGATAATAAGTATGATCCTAGGAAATATGTATGACTATCCCCATAATGATTATGGAAGATCCTAAGAAAAATTCATGGGTATCCCTAGGATAAATAAAGATACTACATGTTAGGCTCATCATCCAACAACTATGAAGAACCTATGGTAGTCTTGACTTCATCTATAGTATAAGGTGATGGTTTAAAATAATTAGTGAGGGTTTATGAATTCAAAACCTCAATGCTACTACATCATCATCATTGGTTTACATGTTTTGTAAAGTCATTATAGTACCAATTACTACCATATCTACCGAAAACTGGTGCAATAGATCAAGATCAAACCAACAATGGGGGAACCCACTAGGCCACTCAAATCATAACATCTTAGAGGAATATTACATGGGATCCTTAGTAGAAAATTATAATGAGGGAATCCTACATGGGATCCTCTATGAGTATATAAAAAGAGGTATCCAACATGGGGTCCATATATTGGTTTCTATGAAAAGACATCTAAATGGTACTCTTAATTCACACATTAATGAAGAGGCATCCTATATGGGATCATCAAAATAATACACATGTAAGGGATAGTACAAGTGATTCTATAGGTCTTTATAGAAGAAAGGAATCAATAAAGTGATCCCAAAAAATAATTATATGATAGATGTTTATAATATAGGATCCACTATGTTGAATCATAAGTAGTGGAATAGCATAGGGGATCCTCTAATGGAACTAACTTCATAGCCTCCCGGACTGAAGGGGAACATCATATTATGGAGATACTCTATAGGGAAATCTATAGAAGCATACATCAAGGGTGAGAGTTCATGGATAATCTCATATTACAGTTACTCTCTTAAGAGCATATAGGATTCTATTACCAGAGAAGGAACCTATCCCTTTGGGTAAAATCTTCAAAGGCCTCATAAGATACCAAAAGAAACCTTAAGAGTTTTACCATTGTGATATTAAAAAAAATTATATCATAATAGATTATTCATGGGTAAAATTATAATTCATGGATTGATTTATATGATAGGCCCAAAACCATATAAAAATGATAACAAACGATTAATACATGGCATGTCATTCCTAGAACCATGAATGTATCCTCACAGCTCCATTGGGGAATGTACATCCACCAGATATGGTATGTAGACTCCCTTGTACACAGAATGATATTGAAGTGCGCAGAGAGTACATTATATTGGGTACTAACCCTTGGAACTCAAATTGATCAACCATGTACATCTGCTAGTCATGTAATTCTATACATCGTGCAACACACATGTGGTCTTCCTGGGTACTATACACAGCCATGTCACCCTACATTGGTTGTCTAGTTTAGTACTCATCAACAAAGACGAGTCTTAATACACATTGTGTATACATCTGACAGAGTGTGCACATCGAAAAGATCATCGTACATGATCTAAAATAACACATGGCCTCTTTTCATGAATATAAATGATGAATTATTGGGATTTCAAAATAGGAAACCCATTAAATCACATGAAACCCCCATTTTCCACAAAAAATAAACAGACCAACCTACAATGGGTCCTCATAATGCATTATATGGGATTCAAAAATAAAATTGGAAATTATATTTGGATATTTTTTGAAAAAATAAAAACATCATACCTCTGGGAGGAATCTAATGATATTATGCCAAATTACAAGATCCATTCCTACTACATGGTGGGGGTAGAACATATCATCAACGTCACTTAATATATCTTTTTATCCTTTTATTAGTTAACATTAGATCCATAATATTTTGATATTATACTTCATTAATAGGTAATGGGAGAACAAACGTGTACAAATAAATTATTATTTTATTAATTAAATATTAAATATTTATTATTTTGTTAAAGTAATAATGGCTCGGAATTCAACTTACCTCATGTAATATGGAAAATATTCTATTTTTGGGATCAATAGAGTGGTTATAAGAATTATTTTAGATAATCTGATTAGTGAACGGTACAATTTTTCAAAATACAAGCATCTAAAGGAGAATAAATTAAAATTTCTACTCAAAATGAAATTCTACAATAATAGTGGTCTTTACCCATGTCTATGGTTGAGGTTCTTCAAGGTTTTGTATAACCCAAACAAAATATTTTAATAAAAAAAAATTATCACATGAATTAGTAAATTATCTCTTCTAAATAACTATATATTTATCAATCTATGTCAACACACACATTGAAATTATTCCCCATTAGAATAATTGTCTTTCTGAAATTTATAATAGAATACCCATTAATCATTACATTTTGGTAATTTCAAATAAAAAAATATTTTATAATTTTTTATTTCTAATTTGTCATTAATTATCTTTTTATAATTATACCTTGATAAGTTATCACAAATTACCCTATTAAATTTATATTATAATATTTTATTGTTAATTATCCTATATAATAAATTTTTGATGATTTATTGTAAAATATAAATTTATAATTACGTCATTAAAATTAATTAAAAATTTACATTTTTTTATTATGTATTGATAATTTATTATAAATTATACTTATAATTATCTTTTGATAATTTATCATAACTCGTCTTTTGTAATTATCTTTTAATAATTCATTATAATTTATCATTTTATAAACTGGAAATTTAAAATTATAAATTTTAATAATTGTTATTTGATATTTTAATTTTATTCACTTATAGAATTTCTATAAATTACCCCCTAATAAATACAAGTTATTATCCATAGATAATATTAATTCTAAATACTATCCATTGATAAACATGTGTAATTATCATCTGATAATTCAAAGAAATATGTTTGTGAATGAAATGCAATTATCATTAAATAATTCTCTGCATTTATCTTTTTAATATTTTCACAGTTATCATTTGAATATTTTAAAAAATGACCATTTTTAATAATGTTCAATTATTAGTTGATAATTTACAAAAATTATTCAATTTAAATTTTCATAGTTACAATTAAAAAAAATTGAAATATATATTCTATCAAAAAAGAGGATATATTTTATTGTCATTCAACAAATTGTTTCCATAATTTAGTTTATAAAAAATATTAAATGGAGAAAAATACTAAAAAAGGAAAAATAAAATTCAAACCCACCTTCCTCAATACGACAATGCGTAGGGAGGATAAACTGGGGAGGGTAGATGAAAAGGATCAATGAATTCTCAAAAATGTGGGGAAGGAGTCTTTGGATGACTCCATTTCAATGCTTTCATCCAAAAATGTTAATAAATAGGTTTCACGTTTCCATGACCCCAAATCGTATACACATCACCATCCCAAAGTCAATGAAATTAATATCACACAATAATGTACCATTTGAAATGAAAATAATATTAGATTCATTAAATATACCATTTTATTATATTTTTCCCCCTAGGATAATACATTAATCGATAAACTAATAATAGTCTCATATTTCACATACATCACACCATTTGAGTGATTTCAATTATTTCTATGAAAATTATTATTAAAATATTAAACAGGTTTCCCTCATGCTCGATCTGACCAAAGATGTGACAACCGCAACTGTTATATCATGACTAGTGTAAACCCCATCTCCCATACCTATAAATGGTTTTACATTTCTCAAACGGAATTTTTTTAATGATATTCAATTATTTAATTGATATTATTTGTGTGTAAAATCATATTTTTATTATATTATTATTAATTCATCACATAGAATCTTTGATCCCTCGAATCTCAGGAAATTATAGTTGCTAACTCAGAAAAGAATATGTAAAATAGAACACAATTTTAAAAGGTATTTTATCTCTAAGAAAATTATTTAAAACCATTAACAATTTATTATATTGATAATTTTCATTTTCATATAAAAATAATTATAATTTATTTACAATTAGGGTTTAATTATCCATAAAAAAGAGGGTGTTAAAATTGTCCCCTAATATTTATCACACATCCCCAATGAGTGTCTCTAAGGGTATTTTTTTAAAAAACATGCCACAATATTCTATCATTATATAAAATCTCTCACGTCTAATCCTGGATATGTCAATGCTACCAATGAAATTGGAGAGTTGGAATAATATTCCATCTTATTACATTGTCTCTATTGAAAAATATCTACATCTTATACTAATCGTGTAGTGTATATGGTTCCAACTCGGTGTCAATTCAGTCTATAAGATGAGATAGATATTTTTTCCTACAAAGGTGATAAATGTTGAACACATCCTTTAATTGACAATAATATAAAAAACATTCAGGTCATTAAATTACAATGCACAACATTTCGGTTATATCAGGGGTCACCAAAAAACATGGTGATATCATTCCCAAATTTCTCATAAATTAAGGTTCTATATGAGGAATCACTTAAAAGAAAACAATTATCCACTTTAGAGAACTTTTAAGGTATCCTCTTATAGTTGACAGAAGATATATATATGCTCTGAGTGGTGATCGACATGTTTTGTATTTTCAACACACTCTCGTTGGTATCCCAATACATATTATTCAACACAATTGATGAACCACCAATATCGTGGAATAATTGTTATGAAATACACAAACTCGCATAATGATCCATCAATAGATATTGGTCAAGGTGACCATCCCACACTCCATCTAAGACTATCAGGTTTTCATGAAGCATATATTCAATGATGTGTATAGTCTGGTTGAATATTCCATATTTCAAAGATTATTTTACAAGATTTATATCATTTAATTACCTATGGAAATTTTCAAGCCCTTCCAAAATCATAATGTAAAATGTGATTCTCTCAATGAATCAACGCTCAATTGAAATCCATGAAGTAATATAATCTCCCCAAAAAAGGGATTTCCATGATCCTATCATTAGTGACTACATAATTTGTCTCTCACTAATGAAATCATTAACTACTAATCTATAATATACTAGTTATTCACATCAACATTTAGTGAGATATCATATGATTAGAATTTTGTGAAACAAAACTCAACTAGTAAACCAGGTCTAGACACAACTCACAGATATAATGAAAACACCTGTATGAAAATAGTAAAAGTATAACATTATGTAATCATGACCATACCATATATAGTAACATGATTCTCATAACCAACTATTGAAGTTTGATATAGGTCATAGACCTAGCCATCCATAGATCTAAGAACATGTCTTTGACTCTCTAGAGTCAAATTCATCTGGGAATATATATCCTTTAATGCATTTATAAACTCCATTTATATCCTAACCTCATAGAAGTCATATGAGAGACAATCATTAAAGTATTTGAAGATTACAAAACCTACAACATGGATACTAGTAAACTAATGGATTTCTGTATGTTTTATTATAATTCTGTCAATTCCAACATTTGTAGAACATGTCTCCCATAGAGGGTACTTGATAAGTTCTACATTGAATTGAAAAATATCTTTTCTGGTCCCCTAGTAAACCTTTCTCTTCTTACTATAAGAAAGGAAAAAATGGGAATTGAGAGAAATATAACTCACTAACCCACAATGTTCCTAAAGGTTGTATTTTTATCATCATCATATTCCATCTTCTTCTAAAATATCAGGTCCTTATGAAGAACCAATGTCTAACTTATCTTGTCAATGCTCTTAAATGGATGTTTTAGCTCCATTCGACAGATTATCTAGAACATTAGACCATTTTATGAATCATTTTTAGCAAACAAATATTTGAATGAAAATATACTCCAGAAAACCTATAGAATATTAGGATAAGTCGCAAAAACTATTTAGAAATTCATGAACTCCTAGAAATGTTCAAGGTACATCATTTTTGGAATGTCCAGTTCAAAAATATATCAATTATGATTATTGGTGTAATACAATATCATCTCTGAGATGGAATAAGTATAGTCAACCACATCTTAATAGGTCCTTGGAATATGATGGTCACATTAATAAATCATCCTTCCTTGATAATAGAGAATATATATATGATAATCATAAATAATTCCTACCAATACTAATAATATAGTGGAGCATAAGTTACTTGGAATATCAAAGTATATTGATGATGAAAAACCCAATCATGATCATACATAGTTATCTGAGTGACTCCTCCTTGGACATAAACTATCAAGATAATACTTAATTAAATGGAATCTATATCCTAGATCATATATGCCAATATATGATCATGTTTTGGAGAATATATAACTCCCTGAGCCAGTGCTTCCAGACTCCGTGCTTAAATAGGTTGTGTAATTGTTTTCTTATAAAAATAAAATGAATAATTAAACAAGAGATTACACAAATGAGGTCCTTTTACCAGTCTATGTTCTAGAGGAATAGGGAACACCTTACATTTATAAGATCCGAAAAAACACAAATAATTTTCTTACTACACTTCTACGTGCGCTAACACTAAGACTACAAAAGTCTTGTTTAGCACATCAATGATTCCTATGAAAAACATATCAAACCACGGTGTGAGAATTCAATTTCCTAGTAAGTGGCTTGAAAATGATTGAAATAATTTTTAGAAATTAAATAATTGAAAACATATTTTATAAATCTATTCAAAAATAAAAAATAAAAACATTCCAAAATACCATTAAAACATAATTAAAATTACATAAGTCTAAAATAATATTACATTTATTAAATAACATATGTACAAAAATTGTTTAAATATAATCCTGTGATTTTTAGATGACATTACAAAAGTTTTTAAAAACAAAACACAATGGATTGTGGCAACATGAAACATTAAAGTCTATATTGGGCCTAACCACATGTTGAGGGATTGAGATCACTCCCCAATTACCTAAAATATTTACACCATTCTGGTGTTCGGATTAATAAAAACAATTTTAAGCTTTCATTTCATATATACTTGTTCACCAAAGATATTAATTTTGAAAACATGATACCACATTAAAATACACATTCTCATTTATATTTATATATATAAGTAAATATATACATAATATATGATCTTACATTATATATTAGTTCTAGTATTGGTTCAAACTAAAATATATTCCACATATTAGTTGCATAAACCTCCATGTACCCAAACATTTATAAACAAACTATTTACATTTTTTTATTACATCAACCATTTTAAAGAACCAATATAAAATAAAATTCATATGACATACTTGTTTCATAGATTTATGCAACATATAATGAATATAATTAAAGAAAATGCAAAGATATAAAATTTTCCTCCATAAAAAATCATAAGGAATTTTTCAATATGTGTCTGTACATAATTAATCATTTATCTCTTTCATGAATTTATATATATACATGAATTTTGTTAATCATAATATTATGTACATATATAAATATATACACATAATTTAATGTTGATCTTGAATGCTGAATAAATAATTTTTTTCTTTTTATGTGTAATATATATCAAACACTGCTGACATAATCAAAATTTGAAAAATATCTCTTAGATATATATATATATAAAGCATAAATATTAAAATAAACAATAACTACTTTACAAACATAATTAATTCATGAATTAAATATATTTACTACGATTCAATATATACATAAAATATGATATCAATATATTTAAAATATCTTGATGAAAGCATTCAGGAAGTATGGAACTATTACATATATATTTATCGTGAAATATAAATGTTTATAAATTAGAAATAAATGATTTTAATCTAAATAAATATCCTTACAATAGAACGAATTTAAATAATGATTCGTTAAATCTAATTCCTCATAGAACATAAAATTGAAACATGATTCAAAAATAATAATTTTAATTTAGATATAAATAAATCGTTTAAATGACAAGATTTGAAAAGATGGTATTAATTGTAAAATGGAAACTATATCTTATTCTAGAAAAATAGAAATTAAAATCATTAATTAAATAAATAATATCTCATACCCATAACAAGAATATTAGAATCATAATTTTGAAAAAAATAAATTATCTCTTACTAATAATTTTGAAATAGATAAATTTTAATAAAAAATAAATATATTCCTTAAATATTATATGGAAAAAATTATATATTGTTAATATAACACCAAACAATTCTCTTCAAGATCTCTAAAGAGAAAGGGAATATGGAATCTCCTTCTGTATTTCTGAATTATCTCACTAGAAACAAATAACTGAACAACAAAACCTTCTCTCTATCGTAGTATCTGGAAAAATAAAAAGAAACGCCACTTTAAAATTTTTCTTTACATCCTCTTTGAACAGAAAAATATAAACTCAAAAAATGAATTGTGTGATATATTGATATGTGTTTCTATTGAGTATCCTGTAATTCAAATACACATTCTAGATCATGTGGATATATTATTATAAGGTTCCGTATCATTAGTGTATTTTTTAATAGACAATTTTAGTCTAGAGCCAAAAATAAATTCAATAAAGTAATCTAACAGAAATCATTAAATAGTTTCCAGAAGATGACATCAAATAGAATTATCAAACAAATTTTTCCAATAAAATGAATGAACCACACATAAAAAATTAAAATAAAATGACTACAACAAAAAATATCAAATAGGATAATCAAATAATTTAATATACTGTAATTGGTTCATTATATAGGATCTTTATGGATTTGAACTGGTTTATTCTTCCTCCTTAATCAATGATTAATATCCACACAAACATTGAAAAATGACTATAGATAAGGATGATAGGATGAGAAGATAACCAATAAAAAATGAAAACTCCATTTTGAAGAGATTCAGATATAAAAACATCTATAATCAATATTTACTTGCAATTAGGGGTGACACACATAAATTGTCTCCAAAATCCCATTCAGATACTATACGCATCACATATCTGCATTCTATCTACATATATATCTTTGAACTCGCATCTAAAGGAAATAACCCCAAATAGTGATTGTAACCTCATACACCAGTGCCATATTTGGTAACCCCCCCAAAAAAACTAACTCTGATGATAGATCCCATTTTTCAATAATCGGTGACCGGAAACCTTCGAGCTCAGCACTCGGTTGTTCCTTATAGAGCCACTGGTCTGGCATCCTCTCAATGTCAAAAAAACAAGACCCCAGGATCTATGGATTCGTCTCACAAAATAATTCTCCCACACAACCCTAATGCCCATATAATATTTTCTTATTATTTAATTATTTATTATATTTTTATTTTTTAACCTTCTTTTTATTGTTTTCTTCATAAACAATTATTCATAATTTAAATGAAAATAATTCTTAGATGATATTTTTTTATAATTTATCCATTATTCATATATTCATATTTTTTTAATAATTTATAAAATATTGTTTTATAATTATTTCGTGTCATAAGCACCACTTAATATTTATTAATAAAAACATTTTTTATTGATTTTATTAAAATATGTTTTATTGCATGTAATGAATATTTTCATTATTTAATTAATCATTTTTTTATTATTCATAAATGTTATTTAGTATATAATGAAATAATTATATCTCAAATTTTTTAAAATATTGATAATTAGTTAAATAATACATATATATCCTTAGAACTCAAGTTATATGTACATATAAATATATGTAGATAGATATATATATATTAATTGATTATTATATAAATTTAAAATAGTATATTTTTATTCAAAATGTATATTCATTAACAAAAAATATAAAACATTTTTATTAAATAATTTTTTTTATTTAGGAAAAAATTTATTAATTAATTAATTTCTATATATGTTCTCCCGGGGTGTTGCATTCTCCCCCCCTTAATTGAAATCTTCATATGTAATTCATCAATTGGACATAAAAATATCCTAAATTTCCATCATCAGATTAAAATAATTCCTCTGGGGAATTAACTATGTAATGAATATTTTAATTCATAGAGTTTGTTTTCCACCAAGAAAACATATATTCTCCAATTTTTTCTATAACATTCCTTCGATAGCAATTATAATGCCCCAAAACCACGCTTCTGGAATTAGGGATTAAAAACGCTTGGTAATGTTTTTCGTATACATTAAACTGAAAAATTATCCCATCAATAAAGAATACATGGACCATTTACCAGTCTACGTTCTGTAGGATTGGACATCCTAGTACATTTATCAGATTTGATCAAAAAAACATAAATCGTGTTATTTCTATGCTTATGTGTGTGATAACACTAAAAGCATCGATTTCTAGTTTTACACTTCTATGATCCCTATGAAAAATATTTCAAAAAAAGTCAGTGGGCATTCAATTGCTGATAAAGGTGTTTGAAAATATTTGACATAATTTTTAGAAATTCATTTAATGTAAATAACTTTGAGATATTCTCACAAGTATGAAATATAAATAATTTTCAAAACACACTTAAAAACATAATTTATATTACATAGGATTAAAATAGTACACAAATTTTGAAATAACTTATGTAAACAACTTCATTGAAACATAATATAGGGATTTTTAGAAAACATTATGCAAGCTTTTGAAATGAAAACAATATGGGTAATGGAAACATGAAAGAATTGAGGATGCATTAGAAATAAAAAAGTTGATGAGGGATTAGGTTCTCTCCCCAATTACCTACCTTATTTATAATGTTCATTTGCCAGGTCTAATGAAAACAGTTTTAAGCATTAAATTATTATGTATAATTTCATGGGTGATTTTAATTTTGAAAACAGGTCACCACATTAAAATACAAAATAATATTTATATTTATTTATATAAGTTTGTCTATACCTAAATATATTCTCTTCCATTGTATATTACTCCTGAGTTTTGTTATCACCAAATCTCTATCCATACAGTAGTCATAAACATCCCTATACCCAAATTTTTTTGAAATACATGTTTTCCTAATATTAAAACATCAAGAATTTTAAAAAACATAATATTGAATAAAATTTACAACAACACACTTGTTTCATTGATTCATTCATGAAATAATGAATAAAATATTAGAAATAGAAAAGATATAAATTATTTCTCATTTAAAAATTTCATAAGAAATTGTTGATTATGTGTTTGAACATAATTATACATTTATCTCATTCGTGGATTTATATATATACACATAATTTTTTTTAGGTCATAACTTTCAGTATATATATAAATATATACACATAATTAAAATACAATATTTAGTTATTAATAGGTCATTTTTTCATTTTATGTTTTTTAAATAATATGTATCATACACACTTGACATAGTCAAAATTTGAAAATATCACTAATATATGTATATATATATCGATCTTAAATATATAAATAATAAATAGTTTCCATGACACACATATTTAATTTGTTAATTATAATTATTAACTTGTATTCCATATAAGTGTAAAAATTTAATCAAAATATTTATAAAATTATGAATTAAACATTAATGATGTCTAAAAAATTTACTTAAAGATATTGAGAAAGATAACATTTTATAAATTAGAAAAAAATGATTTTTCATTGAATAAATATTCATACCTCAAAAAGAATTTAAATAATGTTTTGATAAATATAATTCCTTACAAAAAACATAAAATGAAATATGAATTGATAAAAATAAATTTAATTTACATAAACATAAATAATTTAAATAACTTGACTTTTAAATACGGTAATATTTTTAAAATGAAAATAATACCTTATGTGAAACCATAAAATCGAGTTTATAATATTAAAATAAATAAAAAATATCCCTTAATCATATACCGAAAAATAAAATTAATATTTTGATATAAATAAACTATATCATACAAATACATTCGAAATATATAACTCTTTTAATAAAATTAAACCATCACTTAAATATTTTATGTTCATAAATTATATCTTCCTAAAAGAAGACAAAAAATTGTTCCGCATGCTCATTGATGATAATGAAAATATGGCTTCTCCCACTTCCATGACCAATTATTTCACCAGACATAAAATAGCAGAACATGGGAGACTTATCTCTCTCTCTGAGAAGTAGGAAGAACCACACTGAGGCATCACACTAAATTTTTTCTGTACAGCCTCTCCAAACAATAATATATATAGTAAAAAAATACACAGTCTGATATATTAATATATAGTTCTACATTGTGTTGTGTAATTAAAAAATTCATTCATGAAAAAGTTGATATGTTATTATATTGTTCCATATCTTCATCATATCATTTAATTGAAAATTTTAGTCCAGAAAAATAATAGATTTAATTAATTAATATAATCCCAAATGTGGTACAATTTCCAATATTTTACATCAAACTTAATTCTCATAAAAGTGGAACATATAAATTGAATAAACCACACTATGAAATGAATTAAAATTACTCAAATCTAAAATATCAAAGAGTAAAGACACATAAATTACTATATTATAATTGGATGATAATATATTATTCGTATGGATTCGAACTGTTTCAATCATCCTCTCGAAGAATTGATTAATATACAAACATACATAAGAAAGTTACAATAGCTGATGATGACAGGAAGAATAATAGACCAACATAACAGCTGAAATCTCTATTTCAAATATATTCAGATATCAAAACTTGAATAAACAACGAATACTTGTAATTTAGGACAACACACATCATTTTCACCCAAAATCCAATAAGGATTTTATATGCCTCTCATATCTAGACTATGTCTCTGTATTTGGCTTTGAAATCACATTCAATGTCTAATAGGAGGGTTACATGATACTTTAATTTTATTAGTTTTGAATAATAATGAAACAAACATCTTGTATGATTCCAAGCACTTACTCCAAAACGGATGACATTAGAAATTGACCTTCAAAATACCTTTGAAAAATATTTAATAACTAATGGGTGAGCATTCCTTAGACCAATATGTGTTTTTATAACCAATGATATGCATTTTACGAATTTTTTCCATGATAATAGCATGGGGATACTATTTCAAGAATAAAATATAAATAACTTTTTAAATACCCATAAAAAGGAAATATAAAATACATATGTTAAAAATAATATACAACTTTTAAAATTACATACGTAAAATAATGTTTTAAAAATAATATTGTGATTTTTAGAAATTATTATAAATTATTTTGAAAACAAAACATTGTGGTATATGGGAACTTAAAATATGTAATGCTATCTTTTACCTACCCACTAGTAGACAGATTGGGTTCAGTCAACAATTTTTTACCTCATTTACAACATTCAAGTGTGGAGTTTAATGAAAACAGTTTTATGGTTTCTTTAATTATATATACATTCACTGGAGGCTTGAATTTTGAAAACAATACACCACATTAAAATAAACATTCAAATTTATATTAATATATATAAGTATGTATATACATAAATATATGATGTTCCATTTTATATTACATGTGTGTTTGGTTCTATCAGAAACTATTTCCATATAATAATTTGGAAATCATCGATTTACCCAAACATTTCTAAAATACACGTTATCATATTTTTATATCTTAAACCATTTTAAAAAACTCAATTCTGAATAAAACTTCTAATGGAATACTTGTTTCACTGATTTATGCATGAAATATTGAATAAAATAATAGAAATCTAAAAAATATAAAATTTATCTCTTTAGACAATCATAAGAAATTTTTAATTACGTTTTTGTACATAATAATAAATTTAACTATATATATATATATTGTAGATCATAACATCAAGTACATATATAAATATAAACAAGTAATTAAAAGTCATTCTTGAATACCGAATAAATCAATTTTTTATTTTTATGTGTATATAAAAATACGTATCACACACCCATGACTAAATAAAAATGTGAAAAATTTCACTTTAATATGTATATTTATGTCATGAAATAATATAAAAATAAACATTAATATACATATAAAATGTATTTAATTCATGAGTAAAAATTATTAACTTTGATTCCATATATGTATAAAAACTAAAATTGAAATATTTAGAAATTCATTAGAAAAAATTCATGATGTCTGGAAAAATTACTTTTATATATTGAGAAATATAATGTTTTCAAAATTTGAAATAAATTATTTTAATATGAAAAAAATTCCTTACCATATAAAAAATATAAATAATGTTTTGATAAATATATTTCCTCAACGAAACAAAAATTGAACATGAATTGAAAAAAAAAATTAAATTTAAATTTACATAAATCATTAAAATGACATGATTTTGAATGTAGGTAAAATTTGTAAAATAGAAATTATCAGTTATTCCATACCAAAAAATATAGATTATATTCATTAAATAAATAACTAACATCCATGAAACATAACAGGAAAATTATAATCATAATTTTTTAATAAATAAACTATCTCTTAGTAATAATTTGGAAATAGGTAAATTTCAAAATCAAATGAAACTATCTCCTAAATATTCAATGTGCATAAATTATGTATTATTAACCGAAGACCAAACATGGATCCTCATGATAATTGAATATAAATAGTATATGGATTCACCCTCTGCCTTTCCGAATTATCTCATCGAATATATAACAAAAAATAGGGGAAGCTTCTTTCTCTCCCTCAGATGTGGGAAAAATAGCGAATCATCGCTATAAATTTTTTTTGTACAACCTCTCCAAAAAACAAATATATAATCAAAAAATGATCTATGTGATATATTAATATATGGTTATAAATTTTTCATGTAATTGAAAAATTAATTCCAAAACAAGTGGATATATTATTATATGGTTCCATATCTTTAGCATATCCTTTAATTGAAAAATCAAATCCGGAACAAAAAAAGATTCATTGAACGAATCTAATCCCAAACATGAATGGGTTCATGAAATGTAATTCAAACGGAATTTTTAGATAAACTTGATAGATACTATCAATAATCCATGATATAAGAATGAATAAAAATGACTACAATTAACAATATCAAATAAGAAAAACTAATAAATTAATATACTGTAATTAGTTCATAATAAATGATTCATATACATTCGAACCGGTTCAATATTCCTCTAGAAGCGTTGATTATGATCCACACAAACATAAGAAAATTACTACATCTAATATTTAAAGGAAGATATGTAGAACAAAAGAATAACCATCTACCCTATTTCGAGGAGATTTGGTTATCAAAACATAAATAAACAAATATTACAAAAAATTTAGAACCACACACATCATTTTCCCCCCAAAACTCTGTTCGGCTGGACTACACATCATATATCGAGATTTTGAATCCATATTTGTTTTGACCTCGCCTCCAAAGATGGAATCCCTAAACAGAAATATAGATCTTCTACACCAACTCCTGAAATAATATACCCTAATGTGAAGGAACTCCAATTATAGTTAGCAGTCTGTCATTCTCAGTGACCGGAAACCATCGAGCTCGACTCTCAATTTTGTCTTACGAAGCCACTGGTCCGACTGCCGCTCTAACTCAATTAAAATAAGACACATGTCTCACTGATCGAATCTCTCATAAAGACTCGCATGCATAACCATAATCTATTTTTTCAATTTCATTATTTTTTCATTTTGGTCTATTTAACAAATTTTTTTATTTTTATTTTTTAATAAAAAATTATTCATAATTTTTATAAAATCAATTCATATATAATAGATGACAATTTTAGGTTTTTAATTCATATATTCAATTTTATTTAATTTATAATATATTGTTTTATAATTTTTAAGTGGCATAAACATCAAAAAATATTCAATACTAAAAACTTTTTTAAATGATTTACTTAAAATTGTTTTTATTGCGTAAAATGAATATTTTTATCATTCCATTTAACATATTATTATTATTAGTAATTTTTATTTACTAAGTGATGAAATAATTATTTATAATAATTTTATTAAATTTTGATAATCAACTAAATATTACTCATATATCACTACAACTCAATTTATATGAACATATTAATATATTAATATATTTATTTCTTTTGATATTAGGGTAAAATATATATTTTTATTCCAATCATATTTTTATTATTTAATAATATAAAAAAAATAAAAATATTTTTTTTTGTAATTTATAATGAAAATTAAAAAATTATTTACCATTTTAATTCACTCTTGGTGTTACAAAATCCTCATGCACCATGGCTGCTGGGACAAGGATATACTAGGACTCCCCTATTGGTTGTCCACCCAAATTTCTCTGATGATTCATATCAACATCATGATGAAAATTTGAATATAACAAGTCATAAACAATATATGGGATCACATAATAGTTTTCTAACTGTCAACTGTCATCCCATGGTATACTCCTCATAATAATAATCCTACACTCCAACTCTACGAGATAGTCATAGTAATCATAAATGTATATATAAAAAACTGTATATTTAGTTCACGAAATTAAATCTTACAAGGATATATAAGAATTTCATAACACATATATCTAAAAAATGTTAAATAATAAAAAATATATAACATGGATCATGTCATTTTATTATTTAACTACTATGCATCATAACAATCACTATATATATATATGGAATGTAAACCTCCCTTCCTAGTCACAATGAATTAACATACTCTTTGTATTACATCAGAGTCACATGCATCACCCGATGATATTCTAATAATCAGAAAAAAAAATCTCATTTAATTTTCACTAATAGGTCAACTATAAAATGATGGACATGAATTATTATATCCCCCCTTCCCTTGTTAAAACATTTCTATCCATTATATAACCTATCCCAAATCAAGACATTAATAAACATTGTTTTGGTGAGTATTGGTGCTGTAATATCATTTTTCAATATCCCACTTTGAACCACCATGTCTGATCTGGAATGAAACATGACCTCATGCACAACTCCTCGTTAATGATATGTTGTCAACCAATAATGAAGGTCTAAATGAAGTTATGGGGATATTTTAACATAGGTATCATTCCATCATGTAGTATAATATTGAAAATTAATAGAATAATGAGTAAATAATCATAGTAAAATGTGGAAAATGAATAAGTGACACACATATATAAATACCTCATAAATTAGTATTCATTTATTGATTATAAGAAAATGATTAATACAATTGTTAAAAATATTAAAATAATTCTAGGTTATTATTGTCTCTATCTGAATCTATACTAGCTATGTGGTCTAATTCAAAACCATCATCCATAGGGCCCTATCCCTTTTCTAGATATCTGGTCATGAAATTTACAAGTGCAATAAAATTCCCGAGTAGGGTGTGATTACAAGAATTATAGGGAAACCACCATGGAATCCTTACAATTTGTGAGAAATATAAATATGATGACAAAAGTAAATGAGTTATAAATATACATGTGTCTAGTAATTACGTGCTGACCAATCCTATATGAAAAATCACCCCTACTTCTCTTCATTGTCATTAAGGGTGTCAAGAAACCATGTACCATTATCAAATTATCAAGGCTCATCACACCCATATGTTTGATGTAATAGGTACTCCATACATTCATTCAAGTCAATACCCACCCCAATTGACCTATTAGTCACCCAAATAAATAGTTCATAGGATACCATGTCCGATATTTTCTAGTTAGCCGCAATTCCATCCCCTCTACATGGTAATCTATGCCTACCATTAACTACATTTTAACCATGTCATGTTGGTTAAGAGACCAATGATTATTTTCCCTTTTCTAGGGTAGCCAATCCCACCACAAAAGATGGAATAATAACATTACTACCAACATCAAATCTTGAACTCTGTATCTCAATGCCTTCTATTTTGCCACTCTAACTTTCCCTCTATAATGGTAGAAACATCCACCTTTAATGGTGTTTAGATTATGTTAGCATGGGTAAATACATATAGACATCATCAAGGTGCTTCCTACATTTCTCAGTACCTATTTTACAATTACATGTGCTATATCAAATGATAAATATATCGTAGTAAGGAATATAAAGCCACACAATGAAAAACGTCAAAATAATCACTCCTAAAATAGTAACCCATGGATACAAACACATACATGCATCTCATTATAAGCATTGTCTTGAATACATTTTTATACCTTTTCACATTATTTTCAATTTAGAACATACACCCATGGTGACAATAGTATCAGTTCGAGATTCTAAAAACATTGTATCTATAATATTTCACTCTCTTATAAAGTTTCTTTATCGACTATCTCCACAAATGTCGGAAGACAGATGAAAATCAGATTTGACCGATTATAAACCTCAATTAAAACTTAAAACTCATATCAGTTATATAATCAAAGCTGAATAAATCAAGGTAAATGATCACCAATATAGAAAAATGGGTGGAATATTCTATAATGTTATGGTCTCCCTACTGTAAGTTCAAAAACTCTTAGGCCTTTTCCCCATGTATTATTATAGGATAAAACTGATAGAGGAAAATTTATTAGTAAGAACACTACATATGATCGTCATGAAAAATCACATGGACAATAGAGCCCCACTATATCCCTCACAGCCTTTCAATCATATACAAAGAAAATCAACCATGGAATTTTTAATAATCATTATCATTTTAATGATCCTCTCAATTCACATTATCCATTATTCAAATTCTAGGGGACTCTTTTCACTATGGAAGAATGGGGGATGCATCTTGGTAAATTCTGAGCCATCATCCACTTCTCCCTCAAAGATCCCAACACATACTAGACCCATAGTTATAATAGTGTAAATTTTAGCTTCTACTGAACTTGATTCCACGAGATGTTTTTCATGTGAAACTATTCTCACATCTTCCTCAATCAGAGATGGTTGAAATATTGTTAGATAAATTGTCATAAAGATTCCATTGAAAAATAAATCCATCATGATAAAGTTAAAAATCATAATAAAATCATCAGTTATTGGTATGAATGATTTTAAATAATATAAATTTAAATAAACAATGAATGCTACTAACAATGATTAATCCTTAAGAAAGATACAGGTCCATATAAAGAACCATATATCTTATTCATTCCAATAACCACAACAATCATGTGTCAATCTTAGATAAAACCCTTGAAACCCATGTAAAATCAGATTCAGATAGGAAAGTGAGCTATCTAAGCCCTCGTTAAGCACATTCTACCAAAATTCCGATAGTCCTTACTCCATTCCAAAAAAAGTTCAAACCACGCCAATTTAAATTGAACAAAAATTCAAGATGAGTAATTTAAATAATTCCAATTATTAATTAACCTGAATAGTTCAAATAGACATGTTATACATAGTTGTCCCCCATGCGGGTATATATAAAAAACATAAATGTTTCATGTAAAACAAAATAAACAATGAAGTCACATTCTAAGGATAAAAATAAATTTTCCTGATTCATATAATATCATTCCATTCAAACCACTCTAAAATGTTAAAATAGAAAAAATTCTCAATGTGACAATCTTCCACCCCCAATCCATCCCACTATGATGATAACATATTATAAGAGATCATTTCATGCTAAATAATGCCATTACATTACCTAAATCTTAAATGAATGTCTACAACCACCAAAAATATAATTTATGTTTTCAGCATAGAGCCCTTCAAGATATCACCAATGAAAATATAAAAGTATAATATTCATAATTCACGACATCACATTTATAATAAAATATTTATTATAAGATAAATAACATTTTTAAAAATTTGTAAACATGCATTTTTCTCATAAATTCTTATAATATTCACAAAATCCATAAATATATCAGGAATATTAGAAAAAATAGGTAAACTAAACATGTGATAAAATATCCATGAAATAAAACATAAAGTGATAAGCAAGAATAAAATAAAAATCACTTCATATAGTATTTAGATGTTGTGAATATCTAACTGACATAAAATTTATAATCTAGGCATATGTTGATCCAAATGATGTCATTTATTTTCATAGTCTACAATATCACTACTATAACCCCTTATTGTTCAACCAAATATAGGGTTACCAATTTCCAATTCATAACACACCCCAGGTTCCCAATATACTATGTTTATAAAAATACATTTCCAAAATCCATTCTCAGATTTGTTAAGAACCCTATTACATCAATGAAAATTCATTTCAATGAAAAACCTAGAGGGGTTAACAAGAACATATTGAAATTCCTCAATTAGAAACACATTCACATATAAACCAATAACAAGAATGATGGAAACATATTCTCATAAAACAAAAGAGATGGAAAAACAAATGATTTGACATAAAATGAAATAAAATTATAAGAAAATGAAATGGAAGAATAAAAAAATGAAAATTGACCATGAATATGAATAAAAAATGAATCCTAACTCCACCATTATGACCAAAGTAAATTAATATGAAGAAAGTATTATTACTAAGGATACATGAAAAATCTGTCATGTGATTGAATAATAGAAAATATAGATCCTAAAGGTGGAGGATAAAACAAAATTATCCATAATTTACATAGGATTCAAGAGGAAATCGTCAACCCATATAAAAATTGTGTTCACAAAGCAATGTGTTTATACCTAATAGTAATGTGGAATTGACTTATGATATTACATTCGGGGAATAAAATCACAAAATTTAAGAATTCCAAAAAATGGTCTAACGTCCAATTAAATTAAATCATGAATCATGTTCTCAAATAATTTAATATATTTATAGTGTGTGAATATTTCAATCCCTATATGATACTCATGATGTCTTCCCAATATTTGTTTAATTTTATGTAACCCATTTACAGTATGAATGTGTCTAGAATGAAGTGTTTTTCCACGTTTTAATAAGAAAAACTGAAAAAAATAGTCACTCTAAACATATAGAGTGCCCACATAAAACATTTACACATTTATAACTATCATCCAATAATCCAAACAAACATACATGCCTGTAAATTAGTTTATTGTCACTATAAAGGATCTCCCTTCACGAAAAGCCTCTAGAGGACCTAATAAAATAATGAACCAACAACAAGAGTCAATATTTTCCCTAATGAAGTTTATGGGATTTTATATATCATGTATAAAACATTTTTCAGTTTGTATATTTTTTTTATGTCACATGGGTATCATGATTAATTCATAAATGATAAAAAACAAATATTATAAATATATATATACAATTAAAAATTTAGTAACCTCAAAAATAAAAAAAATTCACACTATGATTTTTATAAAATAATAATGTTAATTTTCTCAAAATAGTACAATTAAATTTATATATATAACATCAATAAAAAAATATATGATTCATTGGAGATTAATTTATTTAGAATAAAAAATTAATATTAAATTTAAAATTAAAATACATTATATAAAACAAAACATATAATCACTATGATTTCCATAATAATTAATAATAATATGAATCAATAATATTTATATTTAATATTAATGAAATATAAAATTAGGATATTTAAAATAATAATTGTATTGACACATTCAACCCCATAAAAGTTTTATCTCTACAATTTCCAGGTTCGTGAACAAGTGGGGAGATTTTCACTTCATAACATCTTCATGATCCCTTTATTCATTTTTAACTAAATAACTCCATTATGAATTTTTTTAAGTTATTTATCTTTATTAATTCTTCTTTTAATTTGATAAATAATCAGAATGGTTTTTTCATTATAATAAATAATATCCTCCAATTTAACAAAATCACGACTCAATATATGAGATTTATTAGTTATATGTTTCAATTGTATTGAATTAGGAAACAAATTATGTAATATAGATAAATATAAGGGTAAGGATACATGATATGAAATTGATCTCAACATATATAAGATTTTATATGAACTGATAAATCATTATATTAATTTCAATTACATTCCATATTGGATCACACCATTTCATGATTATAATTTAAGAATTAATTTTCCCCTACCACAATCAAAATATTTTTTTCATTGGATTACACATATAATTTTTCTTTTTTTTTAGATAAATTAATTTTGTGTTGAATTAATATCAAATTTTCAATGATTTCTTATTAAATTAACTTACAAAAAATTTCCCCACCTAGGAATTATTCAAGGCTGTTGGTGTTCAACTCTATTAAAGATATAATTCCTCAAAAGGATCAATCAATATAATTTAATAGAAACTATTATCATAAGATTATTTAAGGAGAAAAAAATGTTTATTCTAACCTTCTTAATAATTTAATTGATGTTCTCAAATCATATCACCCTCTATGCTATTTTATTTTATCTAATTTTTGTCAAATTTAGGATTAATAGTTGTGTTGATCATATATTCAATGCCTAATTTAATTTGAGATCCATTCCAAACATTTCATATATACTTTGAATGATAATGATATAAAATACAGTAAGAAAATAAATATTATATTTAAATAAAATTAATATGTAATTGAGATAGTTTATTTAATGTAATATTATATTAATAATTAATAAAATTAGAATATTTAGTCAAACAAGCGATTGTAACACAATGTTTATTGTTAAATTGAAATGTTTTTGGTAATAATAATATAAAATACAAAGATATATGTTAGTATTCATATTATTTAAATGATAACATATGAATAGTTATTTTCAGTATATATTATACAACCTTAACTAGTTATAATATTTAATATTTAATGGTAGAAATGAAAAACACATTCATTAATCTTTCTGAAAAAACACATGATAATCTATAAAATAATTATTTTACATCGTTATTTAATAGATTAATGTCATCTAAGATCCACTATAGAAAATTACACATTCATATACGAATAAAATAGTTTATATTAACTCTTCCAAAATCATAAAAAAATTAATTAATATTAAACTCACTAATGTGCCCCACAGTTTTCAATTTTATTTTTTTAAACTATGATCTTTCATCTAACAAATAATTATTTTTTCTATCAAGGATGAATATATGAATACATATAACAAAATAGAAATGATATTTGTATGAATTGTTTCAAATATAATATTATATAAATAATTAAAAATGGATCATGTTTCAAACAAAACATTTTAATAATGTTTTTTTATAAACTATTATCTCATTCACCCACGATTTCATTTCATGGCTCATAAAGAATAATGAAATAAATGAATATTATCAATTATATACAAATAAATTGTTCCTTTTCAATTATTTTATTATGAATATAAATGTTATATTTTATTTTTTTTATATATATATATCAAATTTTTCAACATAAAATTGATACACATAATTTATGAAGGAAAAAAATATTATTTCAACATTTAAGAAATGTGATGGATAATTTTAATTATTGGAATTAAAATATAGTAATTTATTTTCAATATCCAAAAAAAATTTCCAACAAAAAATAATAAATAAATTATGGAATGGAATCACTATAAACCATAAATTCCCCATTCCATTTAATAAAGACAAATAATAGGTCATTGACAAATAATCTTTTAATCAATGAATAAATACCGAAAAATAATTTTTCTATATAAATTTATCATCCTTTATTGTTTTATTTTTTATTCAACTAGCTAATCAAGCTATTATTTCAAAGAACCACTAGTAATCACCATCATATCATAGAAAAACTAGAATTTATATGTTATTTTTATTTCATGGATATTCTTCCACGATATTTGTTTTACCAGGATACATTGTTTTTCTATTTTCAAATATTTTATGTCAATGTAAGGTATTTTATAATAACCTAATTTCAAATTTAATTAATTTTTAATATAAAATATTTAATATCATTTTTTTAATGAAATCCTTAATTGTATCTCATTATCCAGAAAATATTAGTCTTCCCAAAAATATAACCAATAAATAATTAAAAAAATATCCAAAACATATCCTAAAAAATTATTATTCAAATATTGAATTAAATAATGTGCATTTATTTACACAATGTGAATAAATATAAACAAATAGTAACGATACATCATTTGTATCAGAATTCATATCAATATAAATTTTCATTATTATACATAATGATATCTGTACTTCAAGATGGTATATAAAATGGGATGATCATCATAGAGTTGTCCAAATATTCCATAAGTATGAATAAATGGATATTGGATCATAATATTCATTTTCTGGATTTCTCTCAATCAATGTAAATCCTCATTGAACCTTGTTTTTCAAAATAAATAAAATAGGTGCACAACATTTTGATGTTCATCAATAAAAGAATGAAATATCAATCAATTCATTTGGTTTCATATCCATTTCCAATATCTATAATGGATCCATTTAATAATTTTTTTAGATGATAGATTTTCATTTATAACAACGTCAAAAAATAAATACTTCCTATTCTCTAGACTTAATCCAAACTAATGATCAAGAAAGAAATTTAAAAATTCATGTAACAATATAAAATAATTATGTTGGAAGAAAAGTATTTTCAATTATATGATGAGGAATATTATCAAATTAATGTTTTTCCAATTTCTGAAATTCTTGATTTAATATCATTAGTATTAAATCATTCTTAAATACAGTACTTATCACATATTTATCATTATGTAAAAATTATTCTTCCTTTAATGTATAGCATATAATGAAATCCAAAAAGACAATCAATTATTTTATTATAATGAAATACTCATTACATAATTTTATTAAACATTATAGAGTAAAGTCAACATGTATAATTATTAGAAGTTTTTGATAAATAAAATTTTCTTTACAAAATCCACTTACAGTATCTACCAAAATATAATTCTCTATTTTGTGAGATGTTATTCCTGAATTTCATGGAATTTTTCCTGAAATGAAAAAATTTGTAGGTATATAATCAAATAAGGCATTATTAAAATTATAATAATCATATAATATATGTATAAAAATTTCACTTTACTGAAATATATATATTATATTCAGTTTACTACCCCAGATACTTCTTAGTAGTGCCCCGAGATGGTGGGTGCATGACTGCAAGATTGCGTCCCCATATGCTAGAGGGTAAGGACTAGTAGAGGGGCCATATGGGTTGTTTAGGGGATGTATATTCCCACATAGATAATAGTAGAGAGTAGTGGTACATAAGTAATAAGGATTGTTAAAAGACACTAAAACCAATGGACTAGAATCTCATAGTAGGGGAGGTAGAATGAAAATTAAAAAGCAGCATAATAATGAATAGGTGGGAGATAAATAATAAAAAGATAAAAAATGATTATTATGTTGACTATGTAGCTTATGAAAAATCATTAAAAATTATTAAGAGATACATAAAAATAAAAAAATGCTAATATAAATATAAATTGGTCAAAAAGTACCAACAAATAGCATCTCAATCATTGGCTACGTCTTCTACACATATACTCTAACCTATAACCAAAAAAAATTATCAAAATCTAGAAACATCAAATTATCTATACATTCCACTATATGGTCTTATTATGTAACAAAGTCATCCCATTAAGTGTGTAAGATATAATTATATGGCCACCACCAATAGTGTCTTTATCAATAGGTTATGTTCATATAAAATTACAAGTGTCATAATAATGTTTAAAGTAAGATAATAATTAAATAGGATATCCCTGATCGGGTTTCACTTGGGAATCTCATCCAACACTATATGATTCTGTCTAATCAAGATAGCTCTTGATGGTGGTGACCATTAAATGTTTTAAATATTTTAATATATTTAAGATGTTAGTTTCAATAATGGACCATCCCCAAACATGTGACTTTTCTTAGCGGGGGTATCTGAGGTGTTTCAAGTACACATTATTATTCTTTGGTTTAATTAACATCTTATAAATTTTGAAGATACACCATTCACCCATCCAATTTTATCCATTTAGATTCCATAGTATCACTATATGTTATTTATATATGTCTAAATTTTTTTAGATTTCATCTATGGTGACCCCTAAATTATATCCCCAATGCCACGGTTGTCATCGTGTGTAAACACTGAGAACGAACATCCAATTCTATTCCTGATAAAAAGGAAATGTGAAAAAATCTTTTTTAAATCTTATCTACTCCCTCACCAATAATATTTACTATTTTAAAAACAATAATGAATAATTCACTATGAATCAATACATGGGTACATATGTTGGGACACCCTATATATATGTTAGTAAATAGATAGGGTATGATTTGATTTCCTTACAAATATGTTTTAACAAAGAATGTTTTTAACCAATAATGGTAATTTTTTCTAAGGAAATTAAATAATTAACCAACATACAGAATAAGGAATAAGGGATTATCTATTAGACCATAATCTTAATGAATATGATTTATTAATTTATAGAAATTATAATATGGGAATCTCATATAAAAAGGAAGTAAAAAATTTAAAAAGGAGGTTCTTTGGCTATCAAGGAATAGAAAAACAAATGGAAATTAGTAGGTTAACGATATCATCCTCATATGTGATTCACCACTTATAAGGATCATCATAAGCATGTAAACCCATTTAGATTAATTTATTAAACCATTTGGCAGTAAAGCTGGAATGGTTCATTGTAGAGAACATCTGCACATCTTATAAAGGCATCAATACTTAGGGAAATATTGTACCAAATTCCTTTTCATTATGGTTGAATCCATATCCATGATCTGCATCGAATTCAAAATAGATTGCATTAAATCGGTGAAATGGAACAAAACCAGGAAAATATATAAATTGATATCACACTCAAATAGTGAAATAGATATGATGAATTAGGAAGTGCAGAAGTAAGAGGGTTATAGATATGACCTCAAAATATCCTATTCTTCCACCAATGAAATGATTGGAGTTAAAATGGGGGATATATCCCCATAACTAGGAGTATGATGTGAATCATTAATATTAGAAGGAGGATAATCATTGTGCTGTAAAATAAGAAAGGAGAATAGGGGATTAGGTTTTTGGTTTAAATTGGGAAAAGATTAAATTTAGACATTTTATAAGAAGTGCATTGTTTAGGGACATGGATTGAAAAATCATGTTCCAACAATGTGCCATTCCACAACTCAATGTATACCACACACCAACTATGTGTATAGATTGGATAACCGTTTCAAAAAATAAAGAATATTCAAAAAACTGTATGGGAAATGTTACATTGAAGCGTGGGCCTCTTGTAATAGCTTCATAGAAACTGTCTGGATCCCTTTATCCCCACTTTCTCACTATGAAAGGCTGGATAAACCATGTAGGGTGGCCCACATGGTTTCTCCAAACCGTACTACCTAGTCTAATTTCACAGTCTATGAGGCTCTGGGATCTAAACGAGCCCCAACCACCCCATGACCTACATGACTCCATTAATAAACATTTCAAGGGATGGACTAATGAATAAAATATAAATAAATGTTCCTTACCTATGATTAAATCTAGGAATATACTATAGTACCCCCATTTTTTTGTATGTAACCCTCAATTAATGCTTTTATGGTCATAATGATTAACGGTGTTGGTTGGGAGTGTTGGGAGAACATTGGGGGTGTTTTGGGGGAAAATTAGAAGTCCAATGGGCGACACACGGTTTGTCTCAACAGGCGGCTATTCCATGCGTAAATAGTCATTTTGAGGCATTGGTTCCCAAATGGATAGAGCCCAGTTAGAGATACTATGTGAGGAAGTCGTTTGAGAGTATGTTTGGTTCATGGCTAATGCATTGTAAGTGAATAGTTTGCCTAACTGTGCGAACTAACAGTGTGGGCAATTATGTGAGATCCAAAAAAAGTGGAAGCCACATGTTTTGGCCTCTATGTTGCTTGTTTTTTCTCCTAAGTGTCCATAACTCAAGATTAGTTTTATCCTAAGGCCAAATTGGGTTCTCCCATCATTCTAGAAGGGATCCAATGGCTTCCCATGGTGAATCAATGTTGGATTCTTGAGGGACGTGATTGTTCCACTTTTTTCTTGTTTATTATATTAGATCTACTTTGATCCAATTCTAATATTATCTCAGTTTCATAGATTTATTCACATTATTAGTGTATATATGTTTTTGGATTACATTTATGATGCGATTTGGTCATTCTTTTTCTAGGAGAAGAGATCTAAGGATGGTTCCTAGAGAATTAACCCGGTTTTCTTGAGTGTTCATTGTTTGTTGACGTTTTTGTCAAAACCATTGAGGTAGGAGGCTTCTCCCTTGACTAATCATGATATAAATAATTGTATTAGTCTAAAATTTGGTTATTTTATTGTTATTGATTGTGAAAATTCATGTAATAAATCTTCTTTAGTGATGATTTATGGTTTTAGTGAAATTGTGAAATCTTGGTGAATTGTTGTGCAATGTGATTTAACTTCAAAAATTTAGAATGAGGATTTTAAATATTTGATTTTATAGAATTGTTAAATGAGATGATGAATATTGGATTTTAATATTAATAGTGTTTTATTGAAATTGTTTGAAATTGAAATGGTTTGGCATAGAAATGGGTTTGATGGAAATGGTATTCTATAAAAGTGTGTTTTTATAGAAACTGATGTTTTGGCATGATCATGGGGCATACATGGATTGTGTGTTCATTTTTAATATACATGGTTTTTTTGAAATATTACATTTTTATCGGTTTCAAATGGTTAAAGGAACATGGGATAAAATAACCTTGTGAGGACTTGGTGGATCGAAGAGAAACCACTCATGAATATGGAACTGTCATAAGGTTGCATGCATGGTAGGTTTGATGGGTTTAGGGAATGGTTGGTTATATCCAAAAGGGGATATTGTGAAATAGTTTTAATTATCATTTAGTTATATTTCTTGAAAACCAATATGCTACAAAATTGGTTTCAATTTCCCTGGTATGCTTTTGGCTATAAATGGTTTTGGTAAAAAAAATTAAATCATCTTATAAACTTTTCATAAAAAATATTTTATTTGAACTGTTCATTGTAAATATCTATATATATACTATCCTAGTTTAATGAGAAGGTAAGTCATTTGCGGAAAACCTACAGAGTTTTATACTCACCCCTATATTGGAAATTTGGTTCTTTTGAAATTTCTATCTTCCAGTAGTAGGGAAAAGGTGATGTATCACATGTATTAAGCACTACCTCAGGATGTATGGGTTGTTTGATGATTATGGAGCTTGGAATTTTTGGAGCATGGAATCTTGTTGTAATTTGAGAGTATTGTGTGATTTATCCACTGTGTACTTTTTCACTTGGTTATTAATCTGTTGTTGCATAATTTGATGTAGGTGAGTTTTCTTTTATTTGGTCATGCATTATATAGTGAATGTTTTGTTGGTTGGTTTTTTTTTGTTTCCTTCCAAAAGGGGAATCATCCCACACTTGTATTTAAAACCCTTCGACATTTATTTCCCTCCTATGGCATCTTGGTGATGTCTCTTAAAAACTTGTAATGACTTGTTGTACTCTCAAGATAATGAGAATTGATGGGTCATTACAAATGGTATTTGTCTGCTCCGTCATTGGTGGTACAAATGGTCATTGTTGTTCTTGGTCTTGGAGTTGGAATTATGTTTATTCTATTCCTTGGGATGGAATCCTAGACAATATTAGGATTTGAGGAACATGAAACCTATATCATAAATGGATTTAGCTAACCTATTTATGATGAACATATCTTTACTAGGGACATGGGTACATCAGTGTTTTGGATACACTTCAATAATGTTTTTTTCTCATTTTCATGGGTTTAGGCAATGAGATGATCATTACATGCATTTTAGATGAATGAATTCCCATTATTATTTTATATCTCATTGTGAGTAATTATTATTGATTTTGTGATATGATGTTAATTTTCAAAAAAATTAGGAACAGTTTTCCAAATAATGATTTTTAAAACACGATATTTTGTGTATTAGGAAAATGGTTTGATTTTCAAAATGCATGTTGAATTATTTAGAAAATAATTGAACATGGGAAAAGGTTATTTTGAAAACAATGATGTGATAAGTGATTTTATTGAATTTTAAATGCTAATCCATCAGTTGATATAGAGTGATATTGACAGAGATTGTTGTTAGTTTAGAAATGGAACCCGGTAAGCGTCGTCGAAACCAACCCGATGAAGCAATGGAGAATGTGGTTTCACCTGAACCACGGGTGAATGAGGAGTTGGTTCAAAGTATTTTACAGTCATTTCAGGATATGGATACCAGGAACTGGTGGAATGAAACAAGTCATGTGGATCATACCATCTAGTTCATAAAGCATAATCCACCAAACATATGAGGTGCTTCTGAACCCGAAAAATTGAAGATGTGGCTGAATAGGATGAACTGCATCTTCAATTTTATCTACACACCGACGGAGCTAAAGATCAAGTTGGCGACACATATGGCCGATGATCTTGCACGACATTGGATGTATTTAGCAGTGCAAGCTAAATTTGATGAAGGCCTTACATGGAAGGATTTTGATGAATTTTTCATCTAACAATTCTATACTCATACGTTCCAAGTCCAAAAAATGACGAACATCTTCAGCCTGAAAAAATATGGCCTTCCTATCAAAGAGTACAATGCTATATTCATAAATTTAGTTTTCTTTTCACCAGATGTAGTTGAAAGTGCATCCTTGAAGTCATGCATCTTCAAATCGGGGAAATGACTGATGATTCGATCGACGATTGTAGTGAATTGTATTACGAATTATACAAAGTTGGTGAATAGAGTGACTGTGGAATAACGTGATATATTGGGATTGATAAGAGGACGAAGAACTATACCTACAGAGAATGGTGGGAACTCAATTTCTATGAGATAGCAGAAAATGGGCACCTTTTTCTATTGTGGAAGTGGAAATTAGAATTAGACGACAGGATCATTAAACCTTCCACCACGACCCTAGAGAATAACATGTTGAATTTAATGTGGATCGCTTGACCACATAAAGAGAGAGTGTACATCACAACCTAAATTATGTCATTATTACAACAAGATGTGACATATTCAAAACAAATGTCATAGTTCATCCATGATTAGGTGCTCGAGAATCTTCTCAGACATCGCAAGCATTATATGCTTCGTTAGGGTGAGTACAGTAGGATAATTCTCATCAGTAGAGCATCAATAGCCATGATGATTATATAAATACAATGACTCCTCATCCCAAGAAATCTCAGCAAGTCAACAAGGTGAACAGTGTAGAGATGAAGCTATTGTATGGAGCTGATCAAGTGATTGTCGATGATCAGTTTGTACCATCTACGGTGGGAGGTAAATTTCTTTTGAATTTTAGCCTTGTGCAAGTGCTCTTTGATACTAGTGAATTGCATTATTTCATTTCTTCTCATGATATTAACTTGAAATGTTTAAAGTTTAAAATTATTCCCTCTTTCTAAAAAATTTAATCTCTTCTTGGTGAAAGGGAATGTCAAGCCTTTACGGGTAGAGCATGTGAAACAACTGTTGATGGAGGTGAAATGAAATGGGACTTCTCAATGTTGGACATGAATTTTTAGGATGTAATACTATGTATGGATTAGTTGAAAACATTCAAGGACCACATCGACTATTATAGGAGAATTTTTAGTTTCATGATAGAGGATGGCATTAATAATCTCTTCAGAGGATAGAGGATGTTAATGAAAGGTGAAAATAGCTTGTTGGCACCAACAGTAGGAACGACCTCTTATAATATTGCAACATGGAATTTGGAATCAACAGAATGTATTGAGTAAAATAGTTTTCCCGCATTTGAGGATAAATTTTCATATGTATTCCCCAATAACATCGTTGGGATACCACCTCAAAGGGAAGTGGAGTTTATGATTGATCGCTTTCTAGGGACCAGTCCAATTTACCTTCCATGTTATAGGATTTTACCAACAGTGTTAAGGAAATTAAATGTTCAATTGGAGGAGCTGCAAAGAAAGTGTTTCATTTTTTCATGTACATCTCCATGTACAGCAATAGTTTTTCTCGTGAACAAAGCATATGGAACATTTCAGTTGTGTGTTGATTATCTTAAGCTTAACCAAGTTACAATAAAGAATAAATAACCACTGCCATGAATTGATGATTTTTTTTGTTCAATTCAAGGGAGTAGAGTGGTTCTCCATGATTGAAATGTGCTCAGGACATTAAAATTTCCTATTAGAGAAGGGTTTTATTCAGAATATAACATTCAGAAGTAGATATGGACATGAAAAATATGTAGTCATGCATTTTGGTCTAAAGAATGAACCAACCGTCATCATGGCACTGTTGATTTAATGATTTCATGGATATTTGGATTCTTTTGTTGTGTGATTTTTGGACTACATCATGATTTATTCAATCACATGGGCTAATAGTGAGGAGCACCTGGAAATTGTCATACAAATAATGAGAGATCACCGTTTGTATGCCAACATATCAAAGTGTGATTTTTTGATACAAGAAGTATGATTTCTTGACCAGTTCATTTATGAAAAATGATTTTCTATTGACCTTGATAAGATCAAACCTATTATATCATTATAACCACCGAAGAATTTCTCCAAGATTCAAGGTTTTCTTGGTCTATATGGTTACTACCGATGTTTTTTCGTGATTTATCATGACTAGCTTCACCTATGACAACTCTAAAAAAATTCTCTTCTCAAATGGATAGATGAAGACAAGAATTATTTCCATGTGTTGAATATTCTGCATATATAAACACCTATCGTGATTTTTTTCTAAATCAGGATAGGGGTATGTGGTGTACTATGATTATTTGTGGTTAGGGTTTGGTTGTGTTCTCATGGAAGAATACCATGTGTTTTCTTATGGTTCATGGAATTTAGAACTACAATTTAATAATTACCCAACACATGATTTAGAGTTATTTGAAGTTTTCCATGCTTTGAAAACATGGAGACATTATATATTTGGACATAAATTTACATTGTTCATGGAAAAAAAATTATTTAAACACATAATCTCAGAGAAATATTTTGTATATGAGGCAATAGATATAGATGTAGTATCTCAAGAAGTTTGAATTAGACATGATGTATACACCGGGAAAAGGTAACTAAATAGAGGATTCATTGAGTAGAGAGACATATGCTCAGTTGGAAAAAAGAGACATTAGATGAATGGAAGTTAATGTCGGTCCTAGATGACATAAAAGTGTAATGTGAAGACAATAGTGATGTTGTGGGTTTTTTCAGCTACAATTATTCCTGATTTTGTAAAAATGGTTAAATAGGCACATACATCATATGAAAAATATCTTGTTATGAGGTCAAAAAACAATGGTAGGTATAACATTTAGTGATGGAAAATTAATTGTTGTTCAGTTATGCGTTTTAGAGATCAGATAGTTGTACATATGGCTTGTTCGGAACAACTCCTTCTTTCTTACCTCTATTTGAGATCATTTGTACATCCTGTTACACAAAATATGTATAAGGTGTTGATGTTGAAATTTTGGTGGAGCGGCAAAGAAATAAAGGTGGTTGTGTTCATCTCACAATGCATAACTTGTCATCATGGTATGGCCAAGCATCAGAGACCAGCATGAATTTTGCAGTCTTATCCTATCATAGTGTGGAAATGGTAGTAGATAGCGATGGATTTTTTTACAGGTCTTCCAAGAACGGTTCAGAAATATGATACCATATCGGCGATAGTCGATTAATTTACCTTATATGCCTATTTCATCCGTATTTGTGAAACTAATATGGTAAAGGATCTGTCAAAAATTTACATCTTATAAGTGTTAAAGAGGCATGGTGTACAAGATTCAATAGTTTCATATAGAGATATGTGTTTCACGTCTCTTTTCTGGTAACCCATAGAACATGTTCTTGGGACTCAATTGAATATGAACACAACATATCATCTCCAGAAGGATGGGAAATCCAAGCCGATTATAAAAACATTGGAAGACATGTTTTTGTCTTCTATAGTGGATTTTGGTGGCCCATGGGAGTAGCATATACCATTGGTTGAGTTCTCATACAATAAAATCTATTAGACCTCGATCCATATAGATCTCTTTGAAGAATTTAATGGGGGTCCATTTAGTTAACTGCTATGTTGGGTGGTAATTTGTGAAACATCACTAGTTGGGATGAGCCTTATCAATAAAACAACATAAATGACCCAGATGATCATAAAAAGGATGGATACAGGGTAGAGTCATCAGAACTATTATGTAGATCATCATAGAAGAACATGTTCCTTCACTGTGGGTGATCATGTCTTCTTGAGGATATCTCCCAGGCATGTACAACATCTTTTTGGGATAGAGGGAATGTTATCTCCTAGATGCATTGTCCCTATTGAGATACATGAAAGGGTCTAGGAGATGGAATATCGGTTGGCATTACCACCATGGTTCAATTTTGTGCATAAAGTGTTCTTTGTATCATAGTTGAATATGAATCAGCCTGATCCTGACCATGCCATCAGATGGGATCATGTTGACCTCGAGCCAGATGCTTCATTGATACATATCCCGATACAGATTTTGGTTAGGCAAGAGAAAGTCTTTCGGTGAAAAAGTGTCAGCCTAGTGTGGGTTTTATGGTAGCATAGTAAGATTCAGGATGTAATCTGGGAACAGTAGAAGGAAATTAATGAACATTGGTTGGAACTCTTTTAGTTGGGTGAAGGTTTTCTATATTCATAGGATTGAAAGACCATTGGTGGGGAGAATATAATACCCCCAGTTTCTGTTATGTAACCCTTTCATAATTTTTTCGTGGTTCTTAATTTTAAGGGTGATGGTTGGGAGAGTTAGAAGATCTTTGGAGTTATTATCTGGAAAATTGAAGTCGAATTGGCGTCGCACACTTTGTTTAACTGTGCGAGAAAACCGGGCATAGTTGGTTATTTTGAGGCAGTGTCTCCCACATGGTTGGAGCACTGTGAGAGTGACCATTAAAGGAAGCCATGAGAGGGACTTTCTGGGTAGTGGATAATGCATAGTTATCACACAGTTTGTCTAATTATAAGATCTAATCGTGGAAGCAATTAAGAGATATCCCCAAAAAGTGGATCTCACACGATTCATCCACTAAGATTCTTATCATTTCCTAATAAGTGGCCATAACATTGGATTGTCTTCTCTTAATGTCAAGTAGGGTTCTCCAATTGTTCTGAATGTGAATAATGTCTTCCCTTAGTGAATCAATGCCAGATTCATGAGGTATATGATTTTATCCCCTTCATTCTCATTTTCATTCTTATATCTCCATTGATCTACTTCTCATCTTCTCTCGGTTTCTTAGATATACACCCCTTATTGGTATATCAATTTTTTGGTTACCTAATGTGATGATATTTGGTCTTGGATTTTCATGGAGAAGAGATCTAAGGAGGGTTCTTGAAGAATTAACCCATCTTTCTTGATCATTCTTCGTTTGGTGTGATTGTTGTCAAAACAATTTTGTTAAGAGGCTTCTCTCTCGACTCCTATTGATAAAATTGATTAGCTTAGATTAAAATTAAACTATTTTAATGGGATTTATTTTGAAAAAACATGGAGTAAATCTTCATTATTGATGATTTATGGTTTTAGTGATAACAAGAAATCATGGTGAATTATTTGGAAATGTGATTTTTCCACCTAAAATTAAAATCATGATTTTAAGTGATTGATTTTATGTAATTGTTATATTGAGAGAGGAAATTGTTTTTCATTAAAAATGGATTTTTTGAATTTTTTGATATAGAAATTGTTTGGAATTGAAATTTTTTTGATGGAAATGGTTTTCCGTAAAAGTGTATTTTTATTGAAAGGGTTGTTTTTTCTGGATCATTGGGAATACATGGTGTGTATTTTAATTTTTCATATACGTGAGTTATTTGAAATATGAAATTGTTCTCAGTGGAAATATGTTAATTGTGCATTTGAAACAATTATCTTTTTACAACTAGGTAGATCGATGAGGAGCTTCTCATTAGTATGGAATGGTCAAATCATAGAATTCATGTTTGGTTGAATGGGTTTCTGGAATAGTTCGGTATTCCTAAATGGGGATATTGGGAAATAATTTTCAAGATTGTTTAGTAATTAATTACGATAAATAACGTGATATAAAACTGATTTCAATTGAACTTGTATAATTTTTGTTATAAATGGTTATGGAAAACTTGTAAATATATTGTTCTAAACTGTTTTTGAGGAAATGTATAATAAAAACTATACATTTTAACTGTCGATAACTATTATATCCTCGTGGAGTGAGTAAGGAAGTCATTGGGGAAAACCTACGGAGTTGTATTGTCACCCCTGCTCTGGCACATTGGTTCTTTTATTGATGTTTTCTTCGAGGACATGGGAAATTGTAATTACTCACACACATTTTTCACTACCTCATGATTTTTGGGATGTTTGGAGATTATGGAGCTTGGATCCTATGGATCATGGAGTCTTGTTGTCTTCTAAGTGTCTTGTGTCATTTATCAGCTATGTAATTTGGCACTTTATTATTCTTTCATAGTTTCATACTTGGATGTGGTTTTGAGAATGATTAAGTAGTTGAGATGCATTTCATTTGGTCACACATCATGTAGTGAATATTTTGTTGGATGGTTTAATGGTTAATATAATAAATTCCAAATCATCCACAACTTGTATTTGAAAAAATTAGGCATTTATTTCCAACCTTTGTTGTCATGTGGATGTCGCTTCAGGACTAGTAATGTCCCTTGGTACTCTCAAGACAATTATTATTGGCAGGTAATTACATTTACAACCACCCACCCTTAAGGAAAATCACCCCTGATTTTCACATTTGAGGGTGGGACTAAATCATTTATGAAGAGTTACAAACACTAAAAACACACATCACTCTCCCACTATCAGGTCTCATCCTGAACCTGACCTTCCTTCCATATCACATAGATTAGTGGGACTCACCTTCCACAGATATCGTTCAAGATTCAATCAAGGGTACATATCATTTTTCCTTGTATGGTGAAATTATCTCTAGTTTGATATCCATAGGATCAAATGATTGAGAAGTGGTATCATGATACTGATAAATATGTGATCAGTGTATAACTTTGGTCATGTCTTGGTACCTGTGATGTAACTGCAACCAATATGCTACCATCCAGACTCTCTCCACTATCCCAAAATGTTGGATATATTGAAAAAAATTCATTTTTTATCTCAAAATTTCACAATAAACAAATCTAGGACACACAATGGAATAATTTCAAAAATTAATCTGTAGAGTTCAATGGTGGTGGTCGATATAATATTAATGCATGTATTGATATGTTTCCACAATTTTATGAATTAGCTAGACTTATTCTGTAGTCTCCTAAATGAGATGAGGGTCGAGTAGCACTGCCTCCCATTCCATTAACAAGAACATAGTTGAACGGTATAGTCAATTTTAAATGGAATCATATAAATCCATCTCAAAAAATTACTAAAAACTATTTTTAAGGAATACTCAACATGAGGTACGTGATTCTACCATGAAACTCAACAATAAAGGACGCATTCCTGGTGCATGTCCAATAAAACCTAAATTGTTCACTCAGAATACCCATTGGTCTGAGGGTGATATTATGTACTCAAGATAAACATTGAACCTGATAACTACTACATCCACTATGGGAAAAGTGAAGTAAACCAGGTCTCTCTTTCTAAATCAATAAAACATGGTACACTATAAAGTCACTCTATCTCCCTGATATAAATAATTCCATGCTCATAAAATGTAATGGTATATTGGATCAATTTGAAGTGTGAATCCATTATTATCCAATAAAACATCACTGATAATACATCACTATCTCAAAGTGATACCAACAATCCAATCATTAAATCAAAGGAGATGTCATTCTAATTCCACTCATGAATTTATAGAGGTTATAAAATTGTTGTAGGTCGCTGATTTTATGCTTTTACCTATTTATTAGTGGTTCATTGAGTGATAAAACCTACAATATACCTCCTCACACCTGACCGATAATGCATATTAAATACATCTTATCACCTTTTGGTATTCCTTGGGTGATCTACCCAGATAAGGTCATGAGATACCAGCATCGACCCTTCTCATAAATTAAAAGGTACCCAAACTTGAAAATGGGAGAGAGTGTTTTCATTACCATAAAAAAACCCAACCAAGTGGTGGGTACTCACTAGAGAAAAAATCCCAAAATATTTGTCCCAATTAATATTATTGCTACCTCACTCACACCCACTCCACATTGGAGGATTTCACTACTATAGATGCTAATACATTGTACCATACTATTCCAAAACAAACAGGTTAATTTTAAAAAAAATACCCATACACTAACACTCATTAAAAGACACTTGGATGAACATTGTTTAAGTATTATTTTTTTTGGAAATATATATGGCATTACCCCTTTTGGATGTATTGTAATTATCAATGTCAAATGACTGTAGGATTTCATCCCACCTGAATTGCCTTAGATTCATTTCTCAATGGGTAGAGATGTATTCGATACTTTTGGGATATATGTAAACAATAATTACTCAAAAATAATAACTACCTACATCCTTGTTTAATATGTATATAAACCTCTAGGCTGATAAATTATAAAGGGTTGTTCCTCTTGTTAGGTATCTACCGATGGGACAGGTAGGCTACAACCCAATCTGCCTCTATCAACACTTATCCTATCCTAATTCCTAATGAATCATAGTACATATATAATCCTATGAACATCTATATAGAATCATGACCAGTGTGGAAACCTTCATCCCCTTGATATCTTGAAAATCAATCTCTCATTCTTCGGACAAGAGATGTTTCACGCCTATATTAGTCAGGCCCATAAGAGGTTTGTTATGTGGATGAAATAATACATGAATCACATATAATATCAGTATAACCTCAATATTATTTGAATATAATACATATTCATAGAATTATACTCAAAATCCACATCTCTCACCTTCTCTAGGTTAACAAATACTCCTACCTATGAAATGATATCAAAAAATAAGTGAACCGTATTAAACTAAAAGTGGCATTTACTGAGCTTTCCATATAGAGGTTTGTCTCGCAGAATATTTAGAATTATCTCATGATCATCATTATAGTTTTTCCTAGTGAAATAATAAATTATATATTTTCTATGAATTCCACCTAAAATGAATCCGTGTATGGGTGGAATAGATGATTCATCATAGACATAATGATTATCATCGAATTCATCAGGAATAAATTCATAACTAGATACTCGTACATGATGTACCTTATCATGAATTCTCTATTTTTAATGTCTAATTACCTCCCATGCACCGGATAATAGACTAACCTTATAATGATCTTGTATAAAATCATACCTTCTTGGATATAGTTTATTAGATCATCTATGTAAGGTAGTGGATACTGGTTCAACATCTTGAGTTTTTTCATCCTCCTATAATTAAATGATAATAGAAGTGTAAAATCCAAAATTATGTAAAACTTTGATCATTGAAACAATTTATTATGTTCTATGTTTGATAAAATCCATTTCCTTTATACCGACAAGCTACATCAAGTGTTCATGTAGATTAATAAGTGATATACTTTATGGAGGAATTAATAGTTCTTCCTCACCTGGAATAAGATTGATAATGAAATCATTATATCTCATAACAGGTACTCGAGAGAAATATTTAGGAAACATGTACCTAAAATGATCCACCACTAGATCGAATTGAAACAAATTTCCTAGTAACTCATAATGATACTCAACATCAGAGAAGATACTTCAAGAAACCCCTTATGATCAGGTCCTTCTCCAATTGCATGGGCATCTCATTCACTATTTTGATGGAACGTGCTACCCTTTAGTGATGTGAATGACACCTGATATAAGGCCCATGCCTTAAACCTTACTTAATAATGAGTTATTACAAGATTACACATTGAGGATCATTTAAGGTTTAGAGTATTAGAGAATTAGATCATGAATCTTGCATTACATTCCACATTTAAACAAAGTGGTAACATAAAAGATAGTATTCATTATTCCCATCAACGAAAACATATTTAAAATAAAACCTGGATTCTTTCTTGACACATCCTTGACACTATCATCACATCATGTACCTTTCACTTGACCTGTGAAAAACATTTCAAAAACATGAGATGATCATAGAAAGCTCAGTAAGGGTTAAAAAAATATGGAAAAGAAACATGAGTTTATATATACATAAGAATGAAATCCTACTTTACCCATAAAACATCGGCACTTTAACATACCTCATCCAATCATGAATAAATCATAGAAATCATAAGACATAAAAGGTAGCTTGAGGCATTCATAACATTCTTACGTATGGAGTAACCCTCTTGGTTACGTTTGGAATACCCACCACAGTATATTCCCTAAATATCTTTAGAGAAACCTTAACATTTCACTTCTTCTCATTACCCAATGGATTATAGAGCTATATCGGGTTCACCTGCCCTTAGATTATCACAGAACCACCCGTCTTCATAACAATTCCAAATAACCATAACATAATCTTATCACATAAAACATGCACAAAGGAAACATAACATTTCTACCTTTCAATAACAAGATATCAATACAACACATTGATATAAAAACACTATGAAAACAATTTTCAATACCAAAATAAAAGAAAAGTAAAACATGGTATTTATTTTTCTTTTAAAAAGACAGTATGTCTTGTAGAGGAAGCCGAAACTCAAATAATGGTCACGGCGGCGGAGAAGTCGTTGTCACCGCATAGGTATGACAAAAAAACATTCCTTTTTTCGTTTAGTAAAACCCTTCGTATAAAAAATATTCCTTTTGAATAATCATAAAATTAAAAGGGGTTTATACACCGTATAAAATAACGTTGTGTATAAAACAAAATATGCCTCAATGAAAGGAGATTGAGACGGATTCCCATACAAAGACGGTATCCTTGGTTTAAGGATAAATCAATTACATAATTATGTGTGACAAATGAATACACCAAATATAAGTGGATATTAAGTGTAAAACAATCAGAGGTTATTCACATATATTCATAGAACTACATATTCAAGGAGTACAAGTTTATCCCAAAGAATCAAATTTGGGTTAAGAGGTTCCCTTGCAAAAATTTGACAGCCTAACGACGTCACTAAAAAATTCAGAAAATGAGTTGATGAGAGATAAAAAGGGTATCTCATCACATGGAAATAAAATTTAAATCAATAAGGATATATAATAACATATCCCAACATAATATTATGTGAATTAAAAGGCATAACAAAATAAGTCTTTTAAAAAGAGGAGGGTGAAAGGTTCCCTTACCGACATGGGTATATTTCGAAACATACACCCCGTGAAAGAAGGATAATAAAACATTGATGTAAATAATCATAAATGAAAGTATATTACACAATGAGTTAAATAATGGGCAGTACATACACCACTAAAAGGAAATTGTGGCAAATGTATCATAAATCTCACGGGAATAAAAGTGAGATGAAAATTCCCTTACAAAAACTTGACAGCCTAACAGCGCCACTTAAAACATACAAAAATTGATTGATGAGATCAAATAGGGTCTCTCATAATATTAAAATTATGTTTAAAGAAAGAGGAATATAAAAGAACATCCCCCAACATAACCAAGAGGATCTTAAAAGAAGTGACATAAAGGTGAGTACTTAAAAAGAAAGAGAGGGGTTAGAACTCTTACGAAAATTCGGCAGCCTAACGGCACCACTCAAAACATCCAAAATCTATTGATTAGAGAGAATAGGGTCTCTCATCATATGAACATAAAAATTACTGTAATATTAATATTAAATAACATTCTAATCACAAGAAAGATTATCTTTAAAAGGAATAACATAAATGAGTGTACTTAAAAAGAATGAGAGGAGTAGGATCTCTTACCTCGGGTCTGACATGACTCGATCATTCATTAATCTCCTGAATAATATACTTCAATTAATTTATACTTCCTTAAGAACCTTTTTCATGTTCATTATTCCTTTTATATCACTTATTACCATGTCATGAACACTATGTTATTATTTAAGCTAATAACGGTCGTTTTAACGATCATTGGTACTTGAGTCAAAAATAAAATCTCTATAATTACAAGTAGTTCATGTGGTAAAATATAAATTATATACATAATTGTATTCATGATGTAAATATCATATATATCATATATATCCAGTATATTCATGCATTTATAATATTACATAACATTTAGAGTTAAGAAATGAAATGGACTGTTCATTGAGACGGTAAGCCGTACGTACGCATGAACGCTACTTCCATTTTTTTTCATATTTAATATAATTAAAACATAATGATACATAATAGTATTTTAATTCCAGTATGGTATAATATATAATATCATTAAATATATCCTTTATACATACCACATATGGTATTAACGAATCAAATCACTTTGAGGGGGCGGTAGTCCGCACTTCCTAAAATGAAGATATCGCGTCTACCCATAATGGAAGCCGTAAAGGTATTCCATAAATGAAAAATACATAAGCTTATGGAGAACATAAAAATATTATATATCATATATAAATATAGTGACACCTTAATGTCCACCATGAAATGTGTTAAGAGAATATTGAACAATCATCGTTTCGTGAGGCAATAATTCGCCATCCACAGAAACAGTATGTTCTTTAACCATTAGACGATGGTGTGTGTTAGTGTAGCTCGAATCCTTAACATGACAACATACTATTATATTTAAGATACTGGTTCTATAAAAAAATAAATGAATAAAAACAGTTTAGGGGGGTGGAGAAGCAAAATAAAACGAAAAGGACTTAAGTGAAGACATTACCTTAAAATCGGGTAACCCCCTTTGGTTTGAGCTCAAAGGCTTCCTTGGGAAGATTAATCCCAAAGTGAGGCATCAAGGAGTTAGAGAGGGATTTTTAGAGAAAAAATAGGCAGGGTTTGGCCGATCCAAAGGCTATGGAAGAGTGGGTATGGAGGTAAGGGTGTGGGCCTTTTATAAGAGGAGAGGAGGGGCACTCTTGGAAAGTAAAGAAATGTTACTTTATTTTAGAATGCGTTTCGGATTTTAATGGTCCCACATTGATTTTTTTCGAGGATAAGGTGATAAGGGTTCGAAAGCCACCCATAAAATTGTTTTTGTACATGTTTAGGTCTTAGATTTTACATTATCGTTCAATTTTATTTAAATCGTTAAATAATGAAGTCATCGCTGCATCATCATGATGTCATAAATAATGTAATTTATTTAATTTCTAAAAATTATAAAAAAAATACTATGATGTAGGAATTCTTTTTATATTTCCAATTACTATTTATAGTCAAATATATGACTTGTATTACCCCATGTAAAAATTGTTTTAGTTAAACAACTCATGTTTGTGACATTTAAATTTTAACATTAAATAAAAAGGTATGTATGTCATTTTCCAACCAAAGTGGCTCAAAGGGGTCCCCAAGTTGACCCATGGATTTTCTTGGTCGGACATGACACATCCAATTATGGTATGACATGTGTCTAGGTCATTTCATTTTATTAAAACATCATTCTTACCTTAAACTTCACTAATTACCTCTAGTCGTGATTAAAAACATAATAAGTTTCTATTCACCAAAAAATTATTCTAATCCCATTGAACCACATTTTAATTCCTAATGACAACCATGTATATCGGATTTTTGAAATTCAAAACACAACGATGGAAATATTTCATTTAAACGGAAAATCAGTTATTATAAGTACCACTTAGTGGTTTCACTATTCATCAAAAATTGATGTTTTTCAGAAAATTACCAAAAATTCACACAAAGCTATATTTGATATTCCGAATTCAAAAATGATGTCTATTTTACAAAATTCAAAACATATAAGTTTCATTAATTAATTTAATAATTAATTCCCGCGGTCAAAACAAATAGCGTGTTTTTATGATACAAAATGTATCAAAAGATTGACACTAGTTTAAGTCTGATTTCGAAGTGAAATTAATTCCAACGACCACTATTGGATTAAATGGTAAAAATATAATCTAATTACACTTTAAAAACAATTCAAAAGATAATATTATCATATAATTAAATTATATTAAAAAGAGGTTTTGAATTAAAATACAACATTTTTCAATATTCATTAAAAATTGAACTTTTTCGGAAAAATACCAAAAATTTAGACAAAGTAAATTTTGATGTCCCGATTCTAAAGAAGAATTTTATTTTGTCAAATATAACACATAAAATTTTCAAAAAGTGGATTTAAAAGAGGTTCACCATCAAAAGATAGTTAATCGACCTTTTAAAGAATATTAGAATGTTTACGCTTAAAATTAGATTTATTCACATTTTTAGTCCTCTAACATTTATTGTAAAATGAAAAAATATTTGACATAAATATTTAATCATTTTGTAGTCAGTTCTGTTCATTCCCTTTATTACAACGGCTAGGCGTTAACTACTATTTAAAATAATATTATTTTATTATTAGAGTGCAACGTATGATACCCATGAAACTCGTTGTTGCGTGTTGGGTACGCCATTGAGCATAGAGTCCCCTTTAAAGTCATATTAATATTTTATTCACAAATATGGATAAATGTGAAAATGTATTATTCTTTATTTACCTGGGGTGTTACATCCTTCCCCCCTTTTGGGAATTGCGTCCTCACATTTTTAAAATTGATCTTGGAAACATCCTTTAAAGTCCCACATCAGAACAAGGGTCGGTAAAACAATCACTTTAAAATAAAGGTAGATAAGTACAGAGGTCACCTGTGTTAACCCATAATAGGATTCCATGTATGAAAACATGGACATGGAAGAGAAAACATAGGTTTGTGTTCTGATGGAGAGTGATAGAAAACATGTTTAGGAGAAAGTTAACCACAAGAAAATCACAAACTTGTGATGGGTTAAACGGTATTCGATTCCCCAGTAGGAAAATTTAATAGAAAACATTTTGTTTTAAGTTACATTTTGTTGAGGAATTTATTAATAAGGAAACATAATAACTTATCTTGTTGACTTTAATCTTTTATTAGATTCCTTACAAAAACTCATATTCTCTCCAAAAGACGAGTATTTAGGAAGACTTTTTCACATTAAGAGTACTATAATCAACTTCAAGAGAATCACCTAATCCAAAAAAGAGAACTACATACTTCCCATGTCTTTAGATTTTAACCAAAACCAAAACCAAAAAGGTTAGTACAAGATCATATAATCCATAAAAGGATAACCCTTTATAAAAGGAAAATCTATTATTAATCTCCAATATTTATCCAACAAAACCCAAAGTTCAACGAGGACCATTCGATAAACAATTTGTCTATAAAATTCTTCAAAGTACACCAAACTAAGATTTAAACTCAAATATTTTAGTGATTTAGTCACATATTCTTCCAAGTTAAATCGTAACATTTATCTCCAAACAACATTAGTTGATCTTAATGTCTCGTGTTGAAAAGTAATTAACCTAATCACATATCCTCCATGATAGGTTAATAAATTTCCATAGATAACCCAAAATAAACTTACTCTTAATTAATAAAATCATCTAACTAAAATGAATCAGTCAAACTAACCAGGGACATCACATAGTCTAGTGGTAGGCGATAAATACTAGTCGCACTTTGGTTGTGGGTTCGATTCCCGTATCATTGTCCAACGCGACGGGTTGTCACACGGTCTGCCTGTTGTCCTTTTTCCAAAACTATATAATTCTTAAATCATTCACCAAAACGAGATAAAATAATCAAAAATAATCATAACAAATTTTAAACTCATGTTTATCTCATGCCTTTAATTTTCCATCATAACATATAATAACCCATAATTACCTCAAAAGTAAGGATCATATAAACTCTAATGGTTACCTTTATAATTATTACCTAAAATTCCACATCGATTGGTCATCTCGTACATGAAGCATTACAGAACATACCAAGGTTCAAGTGGTTGATCACGACTCCTTGATAGTTGGTTTAGAACAACCACGAGTTTCCTCATTGAATCCCCCATTTTATCTAGTATCGTAATCAGAGAACCACCACAGTTTCCTTCAAAACTGTTGTCTCTTTGGTTCCTGATAGATCCATCCATTCACAAAAAACAGAAATGTCAGTGTGAGTATATCAACAAAAACATCATTTACTAATGAGGAAGGTAAACACTAAGATATACTTACAAATTCACTTTATCTAAAACTAGTACTCTTTCTGAAATCCTATCCATTATGGTACTGTCACTTATGCTTAGAGAATACCCTAACCTCTAAAGTTATCTAAACCGACCTCTGATACCAAATATAAGACCCCATCCTTAAACCTTACTTAATCTTGAGTTATTACAAAATTACACATTGAGGATCTTTTCCGGTTTAGAGTTATAGAGAATTAGATCATGAAACATGCATTACATTACACATTTAAACAAAGTGGTTACATAAAAGATAGTATTCATTTTCCCATAAACGGAAACATGTTTAAAATAAAACATGGATTATTTCTTGAAACATCCTTGACACTATCATCACATCATGTACCTTTCCCTTGACCTGTGAGAAACATTTAAAAAACTTGGGATGAGAATAAAAAGCTCATTAAGTGTTAAAAAAATATGGAAAAGAAACATGATTTCATATATACATAAGAATGAAATAATACTTTACCCATAAAACAAAGGCACTTTAACATACATCATCAAATCCTGAATAAATCAAAGAAATCATAAGAATAAAAGGTAACTTGAGGCATTCATAACATTCTTACGTAGGGAGTAACCGTATTGGTTACGTTTGGAATACCCACCACAGTATATTCCCTAAATCTCTTCGGAGAAACCTTAACGTTTCACTCCTTCACGTTACCCAATGCATTGGGGAGCTATATCGGGCTCACCTGCCCTTAGTTTATCACAGAACCACCCATCTTCATAATAATGCCCAATAACCATAACATAATCTTATCACATAAAACATGCATAAAGGAAACATAACATTTACACCTTTCAATAACAAGATATCAATACAACACATTGATATAAAAACACTATGAAAACCATTTTCAATAAAAAAATAAAATAAAAGTAAAACATGGTATTTATTTTTCTTTTAAAAATAAGGTATGGCTTGTAGAGGAAGCCAAAACTCAAATAATGGTCACAGCGGCGAAGAAGTCGTTGTCGCCGTATACGTACGACAAAAAAACATTCCTTTTGTCCTTTAGTAAAACGCTTCGTATAAAAAATATTCCATTTGAATAGGCATAAAATTAAATGGGGTTTATACACCGTATAATAGAAAGTTGTGTATAATACTAAATATGCCTCAATGAAAGAAGATTGAGATGGATTCCCCTACAAAGACGGTATCCTTGGTTTAAGGATAAATCAATTACATCATTATGTGTGACAAATGAATACACCAAATATAAGTGTATATTAAGTGTAAAACAATAAGAGGTTATTCACACATATTCATAGAACGATATATTCAAGGATTACATGTTTATCCCAAAGAATAAAATTTGGGTAAAGAAGTTCCCTTGAAAAAATTTGAAAGCCTAACGGCGTCACTACAAAATTCCGAAAATGAGTTGATGAGAGATAAAAAGGGTATCTCGTCGCATGGACATAAAATTTAAATCAACAAGGATATAGAAGAACATATCCAAACATAATAGTATGTGAATTAAAAGACATAACAAAAGACGTCTTTTAAAAATAGGAGGGTGAAAGGTTCCTTTTCCAACATGGGTATCTTTCGAAACATACTCCTCGTGAAAGAAGGATAATACAACATTGATGTAAATACTTATAAATGAAATTATATTACACAATGAGTTAAATAATGGGCAGTAAATACACCACTTAAAGGAAATTGTGGAAAATGTATCATAAATATCACAGGAATAAAAGTAGGATGAAAATTCCCTTACAAAAACTCGGCAGCCTAACATTGCCACATAAAACATACAAAAATGGATTGATGAGATTAAATAGGGTCTCTCATCATATTAACATTATGTTTAAATAAAAATGAATATAAAATAACATCCCCCACCATAACCATGAGGATCTTAAAAGAAGTGACATAAAGGAGAGTACTTAAAAAGAAATAGAGGGGTTTGAACTCTTATGAAAATTCGGCAGCCTAACGGCACCACTCAAAACTTCCAAAATCGACTGATGAGAGAGAATAGGGTCTCTCATCATATAAAAATAAAAATTACAGTAAGAGTAATATAAAATAACATCCTAATAACAAGAAGTGTGATCTTTAAAAGGAATGACAGAAAAAAGTGTACTTAAAAAGAAAGAGAGGAGTAGGATCCCTTACCCCGGGTCCGACTTGACTCGATCGTTCTTTAATCTCCTGAATAATAAACTTCAGTTAATTTCTACTTCCTTAAGAACCATTTTCAAGGTCATTATTCCTTTTATATCACTTATTACCATGTCATTAACAATATTTTATTATTTAAGCTAATAACGGTCGTTTTAACGATCATTGGTACTTGAGTCAAAAATAAACTCTTTATAATTACAAGTAGATCATGTGGTAAAATATAAATTATATCCATAATTTTATTCATGATGTAGATATCATATAAATAATATATATCTAGTATATTCTTGCATTTATAATATTACATAACATTTAGAGTTAAGAAATGAAATGCACCGTTCATGGAGACGGTAAGCCGTACGTACGCATAAACGCTACTTCCATTTTTTATTTCATATTTAATGGAATTAAAACATAATGATGCATAATAGTATTTTAATTCAAGTATGGTATCATATATAATATCATTAAATCTATCCTTTATACAAACCACATATGGTATTAACGAATCAAATCACTTTGAGGGGGCGGTAGTCCGCACTTCCTAAAATGAAGATATCGCATATACCCATAATGGAAGCCATAAAGGTATTCCATAAATGAAAAATATAGATTATTAAGAAAAACATAAACATATTATATATCATATATAAATATAGTGACATATTAATGGCCACAATGAAAGGTGTTAAGAGAAGATTGAAAAATCATCGTTTCGTGAGGCAGTAATTCGCCATCCACAGAAACAGAATGTTCTTTAAACATTAGACGAAGGTGTGTGTTAGTGTAGCTCGAATCCTTAACATAAAAACATCCTAGTATATTTAATATACTTGTGTTGTTTTAAAAGAAAGGAATAAAAATAGTTTAGGGGGGTGGAGAAGCAAAATAAAACAAAAAGGACTTAAGTGAAGACGTTACTTTAAAATCGGGTAACTCCCATTGGTTTGAGCTAAAAGGCTTCCTTGGGAAGAATTATTCCCAAAGTGAGGAATCAAGGAGTTAGAGAGGTATTTTTAGAGACAAAATGGGTAGGTTTTGGCCGAGCCAAAGGCTTCGGAAGTGTGCGTAAGGAGGTAGAGGTGGGGGCCTTTTATTAGAGGAGAGGAGGGGCACTTTTGGAATGTAAAGAAATGTTACTTTATTTTAGAATGCGTTTCGGATTTTAATGATCCCACATTGATGTGATTCTAGGATAAGGTGACAAGGGTTCTAAATCCACCCATCCAATAGTTTTTTTACATGTGTAGGTATTAGATTTTACATTATCGTTCAATTTTATTTAAATCGTTAAATAATGAGGTCATCGTCGCATCATCATGATGTCATAAATAATTTAATTTATTTAATGTTTATAAATTATAAAAAAAATAATATGATGTAGGAATTCTTTGTATCTTTACAAAGACTATTTATATTCAAAATCATGTCTTGTATTACCCCTTGTAAAAATTGTTTTAGTTAAAAAAACTCATGTTTGTGACATTTTAATTTTAACATTAAATAAAAAGGTATTTATGTCAATTTCCAACCAATGTGGCTCCATGGGGTCCCCAAGTTGACCCATGGATTTTCTTGGTCGGCCATGACACATCCAATGAGGGTAGGACATGTGTCTAGGTCATTTAAGTTTATTAAAACATTATTCTTACCTTAAACGTCACTAATTACCTCTAATCGCGATTAAAAACTTAATGAGTTTATATTCACCAAAAAAATTATTCTAATCCCATTGAACCACATTTTAATTCTTTATGACAACCATTTATGTCGGATTTTTGAAATTCAAAACACAACGATGGAATAATTTCATTTAAATGGAAAATTAGTTTTTATAAGTACAACTTAGTGGTTTCACTATTAATCAAAAATTGATGATTTTCAGAAAATTACCAAAAAATCTCCAGAAGAAATATTTGATATTCCGAATTCAAAAATGATGTCTATTTTACAAAATTCAAAACATATAAGTTGCATTAATTAATTAAATAATTAATTCCCGCTGTCAAAACAAATAGCGTGTTTTTATGAAACAAAATGTATCAAAAGACTGACACTAGTTTATGTCCGATTTCAAAGTGAAATTAATTCCAACGACCACTATTGGATTAAGTGGTAAAAATATATTCTAATTACACTTTAAAAAAAATTCAAATGATAATCTAATCATATAAGTAAATTAGATTAAAAAGCGGTTTTTAATTAAAATACAACATTTTTCAATATTCATTAAAAATTGAACTTTTTCGGAAAAATACCAAAAATTTAGACAATGTAAATTTTGATGTCCCGATTCTAAAGAAGAATTTTATTTTGTGAAATATAACACATAAAATTGTCAAAAAGTGGATTTAAAAGAGGTTCGCCATCAAAGGCGGTTAATTGACCTTTTAACGAATATTAGAATGTTTACGCTTAAAATTGGATTCATTCGCATTTTTAGTCCTCTAACATTTATTGTAAAAAGTGAATATATTTGACATAAATATATATTCATTTTGTAGTTATTTATATTCATTCCCTCTATTACAACGGCTAGGCGTTAACTACTATTTAAAATAATATTATTTTATTATTAGAATGCAACGTAAGATTCCCAAGAAACTCGTTTTTGCATGTTGGGAACGCCATCGAGCGTAGCGTCCCCTTTAAAGTCATATTAATATTTTATTCACAAATATGGATAAATGTGAAAATTTCATACTCTTTATTTACCTGGGGTGTTACATCCTTCCCCCCTTTTGGGAATTGTGTCCTCACAATTTTAAAATTGATCTCGGAAACATCCTTGAAAGTCCCACATCAGAACAAGGGTCGGTAAAACAATCACTTTAAAATAAAGGAAGATAAGTACAAAGGTCACCTGTGTTAACCCATAATAGGATTCCATGTAGGAAAACATGGACATGGAAGAGAAAACATAGGGTCTTGTTCTGATGGAGAGTGATAGAAAACATGTTTAGGAGAAAGTTAACCACAAGAAAATCACAAACTTGTGATGGGTTAAACGGCATTCGATTCCCCAATAGGAAAAGTTAATAAACAACATTTTGTTTTAAGTTAATTTTAGTGGAGGAATTTATTCATAAGGAAACATAATCACTTATCATTCTGACTTTCAACTTTTATTAGATTCCTTACAAAAACTCATATTCTCTCCAAAAGATGAGTATTTAGGAAGACTTGTTCACATTAAGAGTACTATAATCAACTTTTAGAGAATCACCTAATCCACAAAAGATAACTATATACTTCCCATGTCTTTAGACTTTAACCAAAACCAAAACCAAAAAGGTTAGTACAAGATCAGATAATCCAGAAAAGGATAACCCTTTATAAAAATAAAATCTATTCTTAATCTCCAAAATTTTTCCAACAAAACCCAAAGTTCAAAGAGGACCATTAGATAGAAAATTTGTCCATAAAATTCTTCAAAGTAAACCAAACTACGATTGAATCCCAAATATTTGAAGGATTTAGTCATATCTTCTTCCAAATTAAATCGTAAAATTTATCTCCCAACAACATCAGTTTCTATTAATGTCTCATGCTGAAAAGTAATTAACCTAATCACATATCCTCCATGATAGGTTAATAAATTTCCATATTTAACACTACATCAAATTACTCTTAATTAATAAAATAATCTAACTAAAATGAATCCGTCAAACTAACCAGGGACTTCACGTAGTCCAGTGGTAGGCGATAAATACCAGTCGCACTTTGGTTGTGGGTTCGATTCCCGTAGCTTTGTCCAACGCGACGGGTTGTCACACGGTATGCGTGTTGTCCTTTTTCCAAAACAATATAATTCTTAAAACATTCCCCAAAACGAGATAAAATCATCAAAAATAATCATAACATATTTTAAACTCAAGTTTATCTCATGCATTTAATTTTCCATCATAACATATAATAACCCATAATTACCTCAAAAGTAAGGATCATATAAACTCTAATGGTTACCTTTATAATTATTACCTGAACTTCCACATCGATTGGTCATCTCGTACATGAAGCATTACAGAACATACCAAGGTTCAAGTGGTTGATCATGACTCCTTGATAGTTGGTTTAGAACAACCACGAGTTTCCTCATTGAATCCCCAATTTTATCTAGTATCCTAATCAAAGAACCACCATAGTTTCCTTCAAAACTGTTGTCTCTTTGGTGCCTGCTAGATCCATCCATTCACAAAAAACAAAAATTTCAGTGTGAGTATATCAACAAAACCATAATGTACTAATGAGGAAGATAAACACTAATATGTACTTACACATTCACTTTATCTAAAACTAGGACTCTTTCTGAAATCATATCCATTATGGTACTGTCACTTATTCTTAGAGAATACCCTAACCTCTAAAGTTATCTAAACCGACCTCTGATACCAACTATAAGGCCTCATACTTAAACCTTACTTAATCTTTATTTATTACAAGATTACACATTTAGGATCTTTTTAGGTTTAGAGTTTTAGAGAATTAGATCATGAAACTTGAATTACATTCCACATTTAAACAAAGTGGATACATAAAAGATAGTATTCATTTTTCCCATCAACGGAAACATATTTAAAATAACACATGGATTCTTCCTTGACACATCCTTGACACTATCATCACATCATGTACCTTTCCCTTGACCTGTGAAAAACATTTCAAAAACATGGGATGAGAATAAAAAGCTCAGTAAGGGTTAAAAAATATGGAAAAGAAACATGAGTTCATATATACACAAGAATGAAATCATACATTACCCATAAAACATAGGCACTTTAACATACCTCATAAAATCATGAATAAATCAAAGAAATCATAAGATTAAAAGGTAACTTGAGGCATTCATAACATTCTTACGTAGGGAGTAACCATCTTGGTTACGTTTGGAATACCCACCACAATATATTCCCTAAATCTCTTCGGAGAAACCTTAACGTTTCACTTCTTCACATTACCCAATGCATTGGAGAGCTATATCGGCCTCACCTGCCCTTATTTTATCACAGAACCACCCATCTTCATAATAATGCCCAATAACCATAACATAATCTTATCACATAAAACATGCATAAAGGAAACATAAAATTTACACCTTTCAATAAAAACATATCAATACAACACATTGATATAAAAACACTATGAAAACCATTTTCAATAAAAAAATAAAAGAAAATTAAAACATGGTATTTATTTTTCTTTTAAAAAGAAGTTATGGCTTGTAGAGGAATCCAAAACTCAAATAATGGTCACGGCGGGGGAGAAGTCGTTGTCGCCGTATACGTACGACAAAAAAACATTACTTTTTTCATTTAGTAAAACGCTTCGTATAAAAAAGATTCCTTTTGAATAAGCATAAAATTCAAAGGGGTTTATACACAGTATAATATAATGTTGTGTATAAAACAAAATATTCCTCAATGAAAGAAGATTGAGACGGATTCCCCTACAAAGACGATATCCTTGGTTTAAGGATAAATCAATTACATCATTATGTGTGACAAACGAATACACCAAATATAAGTGGATATTAAGTGTAAAACAATCAGAGGTTTTTCAAAAATTTTCATAGAATGACATATTCAAGGATTACAAGTTTATCCCAAAGAATCAAATTTCGGTAAAGATATTCCTTTGCAAAAATTTGAAAGCCTAACGGCGTAACTACAAAATTTAGAAAATGAGTTGATGAGAGATAAAAAGGTAATCTCATCACATGGAAATAAAATATAAATCAATAAGGATATATAAGAACATATCCCCACAAAATAGTATGTGAATTAAAAGACATAACAAAATAAGTCTTTTAAAAAGAGGAGGGTGAAAGGTTCCCTTACCGACATGGGTATCTTTCGAAACATATAGCCCGTGAAAGAAGGATAATACAACATTGATGTAAATACTCTTAAATGAAAGTATATTACACAATGAGTTAAATAATGGGAAGTACATAAACCACTCAAAAGGAATTGTGGAAAATGTATCATAAATCTCACGGGAATAAAAGTGAGATGAAAATTCCAATACAAAAACTCGGCAGCCTAACATCGCCACATAAAACATACAGAAAGAGATTGATGAGATCAATTAGGGTCTCTCATCATATTAACATTAAGTTTAAATAAAGAGGAATATAAAAGAACATTCCCCAACATAACCTAGAGGATCTTAAAATAAGTTACATAATGGAGAGTACTTAAAAAGAAACAGAGGGGTTAGAACTCTTACGAAAATTCAGCAGCCTAACGGTGCCACTCAAAACATCCAAAATTGATTGATGAGAGAGAATAGGGTCTATCATCATATGAACATAAAAATTACAGTAAATTTAATATAAAATAACATCCTAATAACAAGAAAGATGATCTTTAAAAGGAATGACATAAAAGAGTGTACTTAAAAATAAAGACAGGAGTAGGATCCCTTACCTCGGGTCTGACTTGACTTGATCGTTCTTTAATCTCCTGAATAATAACCTTCAGTTAATTTCTACTTCCTTAAGAACATTTTTCAAGTTCATTATTTCTTTTATATCACTTATTACCATGTCATGAATACTATGTTTTTATTTAAGCTAATAATGGTCGTTTTAACGATCATTGGTACATGAGTCAAAAATAAACTCTTTATAATTACAAGTAGTTCATGTGGTAAATATCCATTATATCCAGAATTGTATTCATGATGTAGATATCATATATGTCATATATATCCAGTATATTCATGCATTTATAATATTACATAACATTTAGAGTTAAGAAATGAAATGCACCGTTCATGGAGACGGTAAGTCGTACGTACGCATGAACGCTACTTCCATTTTTATTTCATATTTAATGGAATTAAAACATAATGATACATAATATTATTTTAATTCTAGTATTGTATCATGTATAATATCATTAAATATATCCTTTATACGTACCACATATGGTATTAACGAATCAAATCACTTTGAGGGGGCGGTAGTCCGCATTTCCTAAAATGAAGATATCGCGTATACCGATAATGGAAGCCATAAAGGAATTCCATAAATGAAAAATACAGAATCTTAAGGAAAAAATAAAAATATTATATATCATATATAAATTTAGTGATATCTTAATGGCCACCATGAAAGGTGTTAAGAGAATATTGAACAATCATCGTTTCGTGAGGCAGTAATTCGCCATCCAAAGAAACAGTATGTTCTTTAACTATTAGACGATGGTGTGTGTAAGTGTAGCTCGAATACTTAACATTAAAACATCCTAGTATATTTTAGATAATGGTTTTGTTACAAAAGAAATTAATAAAAATAGTTTAGGGGGTGGAGAAGAAAAATAAAACAAAAAGGACTCAAGTGAAGACATTACCTTAAAATCGGGTAACTCCCTTTGGTTTGAGCTAAAAGGCTTCCTTGGGAAGACTTCTGCCCAAAGTGAGGATTCAAGGAGTTATAGTGGGATTTTTAAAGACAAAATGGGAAGGGTTTGTCAGAGAAAATGCTTTGGAAGTGTGGGTAAGGACGTAGAGGTGGGGGCCTTTTATAAGAGGAGAGGAGGGGCACTCTTGGAAAGTAATGAAATGTTACTTTATTTTAGAATGAGTTTCGGATTTTAATGGTCCCAAATTGATGTGTTTCGAGGATAAGGTGATAAGGGTTAGAAATACACCCATACTATAGGTTTTTTACATGTATAGGTCTTAGATTTTACATTATCTTTCCATTTTATATAAATCGTTAAATAATGAGGTCATCGCTGCATCATCATGATGTCATAAATAATTTAATTTATTTAATGTCTAAAAATTATAAAAAAATACTATGATGTAGTAAATATTTTTATCTTTCCAATTACTATTTATAGTCAAAAATCTTACATGTATAACCCCATGTAAAAATTGTTTTAGTTAAACAACTCATGTTTGTGACATTTTAATTTTAACATTAAATAAAAAGGTATTTATTCATTTTCCAAACAAAGTGGCTCCATGGGGTCCCCAAGTTGACCCATTGATATTCTTGGTTGTCTATGACACATCCAATGATGGTAGCAAATGTTTCTAGGTCATTTAATTTTATTAAAACTTTATTCTTTCCTTACACTTCACTAATTGCCTCTAATCGCGATTAAAAACTTAATAAGTTACTATTCACCAAAAAATTATTCTAATCCCATTGAACCAAATTTTACATCGTAATTAAAACCATGTATGTAGTATTTTTGAAATTCAAAACACAATGATTGAAAAGTTTCATTTAAACGGAAAATCAGTTTTTATAAGTACCACTTAGTGGTTTCACTATTCATAAAAATTGAAGTTTTTCAAAAAATTACCAAAAATTCACCCTAAGCTATATTTGATATTCCGAATTCAAAAATTATTTCTATATTACAAAATTCAGAACATATAAGTTTAATTAATTAATTTAATAATTAATTATCGTTGTCAAAACAAATAGCGTATTTTTATGAAACAAAATGTATCAAAAGAGTGACACTAGTTTAATTCTGATTTCAAAGTGAAATTAATTTCAACGACCACTATTGGATTAAATAGTAAAAATATATTCTAATTTCACTTTAAAACCAATTCAAAATATAATATAATGATATAAATAAATTAGATTAAAAAGAGGGTTTGAATTAAAATACAACATTTTTCACTATTCATTAAAAATTGAACTTTTTCAGAAAAATACCAAAAATTTACACAAATTAAATTTTGATGTCCTGATTCTAATGAATAATTTCATTTTTCTAATATAACACATAAAATTTTCAAAAAGTTGATTTAAAATAGGTTCGCCATCAAAGGCCGTTAATCGACCTTTTAAAGAATATTAGAATGTTTACGTTTAAAATTGGATTCATTCGCATTTTTAATCCTCTAACATTTATTGTAAAAAGTAAAAATATTTGAAAAAAATATATAATCAATTTGTAGTTAGTTTTGTTCATTCCCGCCATTACAACGGCTATGCGTTAACCACTATTTAAAATAATATTATTTTATTATTAGAGTGCAACGTAAGATTCCCAAGAAACACGTTTTTGCGTGTTGGGTACACCATCGAGCATAACACCCCCTTTAAAGTCATATTAATATTTTATTCATAAATATGGATAAATGTGAAAATGCCGTACTCTTTATTTACCTGGGGTGTTACACCTGATAGTTTTAGAAATTCACATGGTAACTATATATAATGAATCATTAAATACCATGAATGTCATCAAATATGTTCATCTTTATTATGATGGCATTGCATAGGAAGTGCCACCCTCCAATATGAATGAGAACACATTTCATTTTTGTATAAACATAGAAAAAACACCTAATGGTGTGTTGGGATCCATAATTATATATAATTATTATATTTCTAGGAAAACACATTCCATAACCACAAAATATATGAATGATTTTGATGCACCAATGCGAAATGGTAACAAACTAAATTATAGCATACTAGAATAGTAATTCTACCCAGAGATGGCCCAAGTGGTTTCTCCCCTAGTGTAAGTTTCACATCATATATATTTTCTAAATTGAGGCCTTATGAAGTAACCTAACACTATATAGGTCCACTATTCTTTAGATACACTTATAAATCAGGAATAACTCAGCCTCAACAACCACTTCAGCATGATAGGAAAGTTGATGGACAACTCCCTTCCGGGTATGTAGTCGATGATCCTTTACTAGATAGTGGTGTCATTATAGATCCCCATTCACTTAGTAATAGAGGACATGATAATTAGAATTTCTGATAATATCCCATTATATGAAAAACAAGGAATATGATTTGGTTTTTCATGCAATGGGAATTTATTTGGAATATCCTACCACACTTGTCATAGACCACATAGCTATTAGTTCGTGCCACGTTACTAGTATTGGCCCAAAGTGCACCTTCAAAATGTAATTTCATATTTCTTTATTAACCTCTTACCTTCATAAAATATGAATTTACCAAGATAATATGGTAATATTCATTCAATTTTTTCTATGTGATGAGTTCTTTGTTAGATATCATTGAAATTATTGTCTGCAAGAAAATGTTCTCATATGTTCTGATGGAATATGAAATCCCATCCTTAATATATCTCACAGTATTAAACTCATAATCATTAAATGTTTGATAAATAAAATAAAATTTGCTGATATGAAAATAATATTACATCATATATATGTCACATTTATTTAGGTTCATGAAATATCGATCATGTTATTCTCCTAATGTATGAGGAATGATGATTTCTCAATGGCTATATAAAACACCATCTAGAACAAACTGTCGTTTTGAGCATCCTAATCAAGGACATATCTCAAATTATGGGTGGTTCCATAATGAATTTATGTAGATAAATTTACACACACCTCTATAGGACTCTCGATAAGAATAGATATGTGGAGCATAACCACATGAAATGACTCACCAGCCAGAGATCCATCATCCACCTAGAAGATGAGAGGATTCTAATACTGGAAGTCATAGTACATATCTTCCATGAGAGGAAGGTTGATTAACTCCCTCTAATGTTTTTATAATGATAAATAAACAATTATGTCTCTATGAATTGGTGCCTAGGGGAATATCATTGGGAGGAGCCAGAGGAGGCACTACAGGAGGTATCACAGGTGGCTCATGGCCCACCATCTTTAGAACATAGTTGTAACTACCCTAATGGGTCTTGATTCGAGGATGTCATAGTGGAATAAATCAACAATTACAAAGAACATTCCATATATGTGATTTATAAAAGATATGAAATGAGATAAGAAGAAGGTAATGCTAAAGGATCCTCCCATAAGTGAGTCACAATCCTTATCCTACTCCTAAATCTAGATCTAGGTGGTAAGAGAAGTCATATAAAGATCAATGTACATAGATTAATCCCTAATAACAATGTAAGGTCATGGTTAAGTTATTGTACAACATCAAAGGATACAGTTTATAGAGTGATAGATACATCGTATGGAGGAAAAAATGAATAATTTGAATTTTATATCCCAATATTGTGGTAACATTTTTATTTTAAAGATATATTTTATTAATGTTTATCATTATTTATAGTTATTAAGGTAATTTATTCAAGTTAATTGCATTATAAATACCAAATTAATGAAGGAAGAAACACTTTATAAATTTAAATTTTTAAATCATGTAACTGGGGCCTAGACCATTACCTCTGCTAATAACATGTAATAGTTCAAACATAGTGATTTGATTTTATGAACTTATTTTTCCAATTTATTGATATACTTTCATCATAATTTACCGAAGAAATTTATTAAAAAATTCATATAATGTGACATAATTGGTTAATTACGATATCATCATAAATATATATGTGAAAACACAATTAGATTGATGTAGGAACAATAATTTGTCCAATTATGTCACTTTTTTTAATAAATATAGCACAATTTTAGTCATAAAAAACAAGTCACACCCAACAAAGAAAATGATATATATGAAATTTGTGTAAAAATTTAGACATGTAATTGAATAATGAATGGTGTTTTATCCCAAATGTGCCATGTATAATTCATACACTTATATGACGTAATATCATCATTCAATAGTTTAGAAACTGTTAATAATAACATCATCAATCAAAATAGAAAAAAACAACTTCATTAAAAAATGGTTAAATTTATGAAATAATAACATCACAATCACTTACAACATTAAACAATCCCATGTTATCCAGGTATCACATATACATGGGTAAGCTAATTTCGTGGACTTTCTCAATATAAAATTAATATATAAATATATAATTTATATTTCATATAATGTATGATATAAAAGGAATAGATCTATGATACCACTGTGTAGAATCTCACAAGAGATTCCATATAGTGGTGGCCCGAGTCAGTGGCCACATGACTTTACGAGAGCCTCCCCATATGGTCGAGGCTATCGACAAGCAATGAGGGTAAACAATGTGTATTTGGTAAGCTTATTACATCATTGATTTGAGTGGATCCCAAAGGATAACAATTAATAAGATCATATAGAATCAAGAATAATTTTACGGAACAAAAACCCATAATAGTGTAGAAATAAATAAATAATTTACATTAGAATAATAATCGATATGTGGAAGATGATGAATAAATAGATACAAATATGAAGATGATGATTATATTGTTACTATAAAATTATATGTACATGGGAACATGATATATTTCCATATACCACATGATTAAAAACCTTCAAAAAAGGTAAAAATTAGTTATAACATTCCTATTGATCATGGGACCAGTTCTCCTCACCCATACTCCATCCATGAATGAGAATCAAATGTCTGAATTTGGTATCTTCCCTTTATCTATTAATGAATCCATGAAGTATTCATGGGTACCAGTGGTAGGCCTTTAAGGATAGGAGATACACTCACTTGGACAAAACCAGTGGTGTCTACATGGATCATGTACATTCATATAATAGGAGAGTTGTTCTAATAAAGGTAAAAGAAATATAATAAATAAACATGATATACCACACTCATTTCTACATTGGAAACATGTCAAACTCTACCTTGTTTTCTTATGTGTAATTACTCTAAACATATGTGATTGACACAAGTGTAAAATATTTTAACAGACTCTATATGTAAATTTCAATTATGGACCTTCCCAAATCAAGGGATTTCTCTTCATGGGAACAATGTTTTAGTTTAATGTCAGCATTATTATTATTTTTTAAATAAAATATTGTTATTTATTATGATACTACCTAATAAGGTCAATGGAAATCCCAAGTTAATTGCAAATACCACATAAGGAACTCTGTATATGTCAACCATCCATTAGAGTCCTTCCATGGTGACCCATGAATGAAATCCATAGTGTAATTTTAGGAATGGTATCAAAACAGTGAGTACCAACCTCTTATTCCATTCTACGTATCTCAGATAGCGATCATTGTCTCATGCATGGCATGGTAGAATCATATATATATATATATATATATATCATATCAATGAAGTCTTCCCTAGGGAACTATTTTAACTCGACTTATGGTAAAAAAGGTAACACATGGAGATATTTTCATATGATTATATTATATTTCCCATTGTCTATTTTTGATTTCATTGAAAAATATGTTTAATGAACAATGATCCTGTCCATGCGCTTCTTTATTCGGGAAACCATGTATCAATCTCAATATACCGTGACAGTGCGATTTTATTATCAAAATCAAACGATTTATTAATGATATAATTTATAGCATAATTATCAGTTGTGTAAGGAACCTAATAGTGTAATCCACTAATGTGATAATATTATGGATTCGAACTCTTGTCACATAAATATAATAAATTCTACTAATAATTTAGGGAATTCAATTAAGGGTATGCACACACCAAAAGGTTATTATAAAATATAAATGGTGGTATTAAGGATATCAAGGATTGGTGCAGTCGAAGGGGTGGGTTATGTCTTAGAAATCAAACTCATAGGTGATTATACACTAAATAGGATCGTATTATGAATGTGAAAATGATTAGATGAATTTATTTTACACATTGGATGCCCCACTAGAATGTTTTGTTGAATGTTTTCATGGCTCATGTAATATAATGAAAATACATTTTGGGAAATTAACTAGAAAACCTATCTTATGGTCATGGATGAATCATCAAACAAAATCAACTTTAAATTCATAATAGAATAGATGAAATCAATTAAATAGTCCAACACCCTTATAACATGGGAATTATATCAATCAAGAATAGAGAAAGATATGTCATGAATATTTTTAAATGGATGAAATATGATTAAATTTATTTCCAAAAATTATCCAATATTCCCGATAGAGATCTTTTTGGATTTTAGATGAGGGAGATACCACCACACCTAGGAGGAGTTGTAGGAGGAGGAGTATCCTTCACGAGAGAGGGAGGAAACTCCTATACATAGAAAATAAGAGGACAGAGAGGGGTTGAGGTTTTGGTTTTATTGTGGGTAAAAGGGAATATTTATACATTCTAATAGGGGGAATGGTTTGGAAACCAAATTCTCCAAAACATTCCCCAATCATGCACCATACTTCTACCCAAAGAGGACCTTATATAGTCTAAGTCAATTATTTGGATTACCATTCCCATCACATGAAGAAACCTCAATAAGATATATGAGAGAGGTTTTATGGGTTTTGGATCCTCCTCACATGGTTTCAGAGAAATCATGTGGGTCCATTATCCCTAGTTTCTCACCCCGCATGGTTAGATAATATATTTTTGTTGGGTGGTGTGATTTCTCTTAATTGTTTGGCCCAATCAAATTTCCTAAATATACTGGATCTAGGAATTGAACAAGACTAAGATAGAAAAATTTCTTTTACAACTCCATTTGGAATGATGACCTTTTCAATCAAAAATGATTCTAATATATAGTGGTTCATACTTATTAGAAAAGGTGGGGCGTTACAACGTATTAGTATATAATAACACATACCCACCATTCTTTTTATGATCAAAATGAAATTCAACATATGTTCCAAACTACCTAAAATTATTTCAATAATAAATAATTTCAAGAAAAATAATTCTTTTTACTTCCATCTTACCACACATTTTCCAACTATGGGTTTTATCACTATTAACTTCTTGAAACTCCTGATACAAGTGTCTAAATTTACCAAAATAGAAATGTTTTACTGATCCTGTAAGTCCCTGTAGGGAAAAAATTAAAAATTTAACACATATGTGATCCTTACCATTAAATTTCATATTTATTATTTTTTCATTCGTTTCCACCTAAACAATATGTAATAAATATTTTTATAAGATATGTATGATTAAATAAACTCCATCGGTAATATTCTATAACATTTAATAGGTTTCTTATGACACTTAATTTCACATTTAAATAATCCAATTAAATTCATTAATATTATTTAAATTAATGTATATAAATTTTACATTCTTGATCTATAACCAAATTTAATGCATTACTTTAAAAAATAAAAAATAGATCATTATAGGAATTAATTAATTCTTCTTGATTCTTCAATGACTCTAGAAATTTTAATTCTTTTCAATGTCATAGTGCATCATAAAACTAGTTTTCATTAATAATAACTTCAAATATCATCCATATTTTGGTATCAATAACATTAGTTCTTGTGTTATTCCTAAAAAATTATTAAATTAATTTTTTTCATCTTCATAATTAATAGACACATGTTACAGTTTTTTTCATTAAACAGGATTAGTATTCAAAAATTATCTCGAATGAAATTTTCCATCCTTCTGTTATAACAATGTCATATATCCCACCTAAGGTTATATGATATTGTCCAATTAAATGATTAACTATTTACATATACCTTTATTGAAATTTTGGATTCTCTCCAACATCAATTACACCTTTTATGGCATGTGTTATTTAGGTTAACAAAGTAAAAAATTTCTTATTGTGAACCCCAACCATTACATGTTACCAATTTTGATTTTGATTTTCCCTTAATTTCATTACTACTAAATTCAAAATGTTATATATCGAAAAAAAATTATAAATTAGAAATAGATTCGCTGATGAATTAAATAAAAAATTAGAATAACAAAAAATATCGTATTAAATTATAACAAAAAATATATTAATTTATTTGAAACCCCCCCATTAATATCCCTAAATTAACATTCCTTTGTTTATTTACAAATATCTTATACATAAAATTTTATAAACACTAATCTAATAATAATATAAAACCCCACTACAAAGAATAATATACTTTTTAGAGTTATGTTAGATGTTTAATTAAATAAATTTTCATATCCATATAAATTTAGAGCTTAATAGGATTGGGAAACCGATTAAATTTTAGACACGACAATTGCACTCAGTGTACAATAGTTATAGAAATACCTGATCAAAAAAGTTACACATTATTCATTCAATATATATATATCCAAAACATGTAATTTTATAGATTTGGCACTCAAACTAATCCTTTAACACATTAAATTTAACACATTTATATTCTTGTATGTATTTTTCTATAATTAAATTGCAGTGTTTATAAATTTGTTCACACAAAAAATGACCTAAAATAATAAACAATTTTTTTAAAAAAATGTATGGTAAATTATAGTACATTGAGAGGATTCAATTTTAAACATTATAAAGAATAATTAAAAATGTGAAATTGCTCATGTAAATAAAAATATATCAATTAATCCACGTTTTTTATTATAAAAATATTAATTAAAATTATGCGTGTAATATTTTTAATATTTTCATCGATAATTTTCAACTATAACTATACCAATGAATTGATAAATAATAATATATAATTGTATGACATTAAAATCATGAAATGTTTAAAAATATATATTTTAAAAATAATTTTTTTAAGTGTGCATTATTTTGATCATTCATTCAATTGATCATATTAAAAATAATTAGTAACATATGTTGCAGTAATTTTTGAGTAAATATATTAACACTCGTTTAATTAGAAAGTAGTATGAATTTATTTTTATGACACATAAAATTTTAAATTGACATTTTACTATATTTTTTTGGATATTATTTTATGAATAAATTAGAAAATTTTTGAATTCTAATTTTATAAAATGATATTAATTTTTTCATTCACCATCAAAATATTACAGAACAAAAAAAAATTATTTTAACTCAATGTTTAATTTATTGGTGGATAATAAGAATATAGTATTTATAATAATTTTAACATTTATAACATCATTATAATATAATCATGATGTAATTTTTTTGTAACTCTTTTAGATGAAAAAATATTTACTACAAGAATAAAATAATGTTTTGTGAATTTAGAAAATTATTTAGGAGGTTTTGGGAACCCAGAAATTTTCTAATGAAATAATGTTTTGGTCATTTTATTTTAATTATGTACTAAAAATATTCCATTTTTTATCATACCTTTAAAATAAAATAAGCAAATTCTTAATAATAATGCATTATATTTTATGGGTATTAGTATTATTGTCCAGAAAAAATTATTTTTATACATTATAATATATTTTTATAATAAATATACTATTTCATTTATGCATACATTGTTATAATTAATATTTATCACCACTAACCAATTAATATTTTGAAAATTTTTTTAACTACGAAATAATAATGATCATGTATATTTATATATTATCTTTCAATTTTATTCAATGATATTTTTACCAAGGTAAAAGATAATCACCAAAATAAATATAGAAAAAAGTTAATTTTTTTAATTCAGGTGAAAGATACTTAAATATACATAAAATATGTCGTTACATTATTTTATGATGTTTATATCAAAATATTTTAAATTTACATTTATTATTATTCGAATATGGATCAATATTACAAAACAATAAATGTTCTTTTATACTATGTAAAAAAACATTCAAAAATTACACACATATATATCATTAAAAGATCCATCCACAACCCCTTCAATGACAAACCTAAATTTAAAATTCTATAACATAATCTTCATTATATTACTCCTTAATATAATTTTCAATTTTTTTACATCAAGTCCATAGATATTGTGTAAATGTCTTCCAATCCTATAGTCTCCTATGATGTAATGTGATTTATTCATTATAACTAGTAACTTTTATCTTTAATTTTCAATTACATTTATATTCCAAACCATTCAAAATATGACTCATCAAACAAATAAAACATAAATAATAAAATTAATGTTTTTAAATTTTTATATTTTAATAAAATAACTTAATATTTTTTCTAATTCATTCATTATATAATCTTCTTGTTTGGGTATGTTTAGCAACAGTATGACAGATGATATAATATTTTATCAAGAAAATTTTTGGATACATAATTATATGAATAATATATTAATAATAATTAAAAATTTATGGATCAATCGTGGTATTATTACAATTAATATTTTTATTAATGTACCATAATTTATACATTAAAATAAATTTAAAGCATCACATTTTGAATTTCTCGATGGATAAAAATAACTGAAACTTTTATTGAATTATTTTACATTATCATAAAATGTTATAGAATTGAAATTTTAGTACATTGAATATTATTTAGATAATAAACTTATGAACTTATAATCTTGAATAAATAATATTATATGAAAATAAATGAGAAATTATTGATACTACTAATAAAAATTATCAATATCATCTAAAAAAATATTTATATTCAAATAAATTATTGTTAATAATTAATTTATTTGTTAGTAGAAATATTCATGGTTCCAAAAAAACTTATTAATAAGTCTAAATTTAAAATATGTAATGTTAATTTATGTCTATAATGTTGACAATTCTTGTAAGGGTTACTTGTTTCTGAAATTCAATTCTTAGTGTCATGATATTTATTTATCACTATGTTTTCATTTACATTGTTTAATTAATTTTATATTCTATTCTTTTTCCTATAATGAATAATTTTAATTTATTATATTTTTTTACATACTAGATCTCAATCTTCGGGTCTTTTGATTCATATAATAGAAAGTTATAAATTCTTTCTTATCTCAAATTTTAATATTTTCTAAATGATTCATATCTTGCTCATATTTTTCGTTTATGTGGTGTATATTCTACAATGTTAATATATCAAATAATTATTAACAATTTTTTATTTTTATTTTATTTTATTTTTATTTTATATTGTAAAAAACATTTTTAATAAAATTTTCCCAAACTCAATCAGTTTTACATTCATTATTACATCAAAATAAATATTATATTTGTTATATTTTAAATGGGATATATTTTTTTATTTATAATTATAACCATTGATATATTTTTATAGTTGGTTTATTTATGAGGTACACAACCTTTTCTACAATTTCGCTTTCATGTTGACTCAAAATTGAACCAAATGTTTTCATATGAATGGAACCAAACAAAAATATTTATTATAATCGAGAAACATTCTTTTACATATAAAATTTATATATATTGTTTGTGGAATGTTATTCATTGTTATATAATTACTTATTAATGTTATATTCTAAAATCCATGTAATTATTTTCTATTTATTATATTAGAATCTATTTTAAATTATATATATGTGAGGTATTTCAATTTCATTTGCAGAAACATGTTTTGAATATCATTTTGAATGAATTCTAGATCCCTAAATTTTCCTTATTTTATAATAGTTATTCTTAATGAAATAGTCATTTCATGTAATAAAGGTTCTATAAACTAAATTATATTTCTATAATTATTTTATTTTTTATTTATTTAAATGTCAATTTTTTAAGAATATTTTAAAAAAAGAAATCATTATACATGTAAATATTTTAATTTCTAGTCAACTTTTATTATATATAATTAATTTCAATTTTTAAATATTTAATATTTTATAAAAACTATGATTTTTATATACTTCATTATTTTACCCAAATTAAATAGATATTTTAAGCCTCATATATTTTTTTTGAAAAAAACTATTAAAAACATTATGAAAATTATTTTTATAATTTATTATTAAAAATCCTCTTAGACTATAAATTATCTATTGTTTGTGGTTTTTTATATCAAATGGGACAATATAAATGAACTTATACATTTTTATGGTGATTTATATTCTAAAATCAATCGATCAAATAATTGATCAATTAATTTTTTATACAATTAAAATTTATTTTCTAATCAATACACTTTTAAAATGTTTTTTACGTCTTTGTCAAAATCATATCGATCCTTAAGATAAACTACATATATTATAAAATGAAACTATCCATCTTCTTTCAATGGATGGATTATGGTAATAAGTTATTTAAATATTAGTGAAACTTATTCATTTATCATGTATTAATGAATATATGAATTTAAAGGTTTGTTCATTTATATGACACATATAGAAATTATTCCTTGTAATTATGTGTATTGATCGGGGAGCCTCTGATATAAATATATTTTCTTATTGGGTAGATATTTTAATTCAATATAATTATTATTTTAATAATGTTGTTTATTGATGATAATACCATGTTACTTATATATAGTATTTATTCATTTATTTTATATGATGAATGTATCCGAATAATTTAGTGATGGTTGAGGCTGAAATTATATATCCCATTTGTATAACGGTAAGAAACATGAGGTAAACTATTTTAGTAATTAGTTTTTCTATGTTAATTTAATTATAATCTATTTCCATGAGGCCTTTGTGGAACAAATAACCTATAACATCTCATCATCATGCCTAGGCAGTATGATTATGATGCGTGACATTATATATTCCATCATGATTTAATCAATTATTATTGTACATTTGATTATATTGATTTTATAAAATCTGGTGATATATTACATGATCATGATATTTTAAACACGGAATTGTTATATGGAATTTATTCCTAGGACATTTTTATTCATTATTTGTTCTTTGAAGGATTCAATAGTATGATGCCCCTTATTTATAGTATTATCTCACACATATTATAGTCATATTTCACCACATATGGTAGGAGTTTTATAAATATTACACATCTAGATGTTTACCAAATGTGTATAATTTTGGTAGATATGTTGAAAAACATTTTGGGAAATAATGAAGCAATAGTTTTCTCATAAAAATATGTAATTAATGTAAAATAAATGAGACATTTTATTTAATGGGTTTCATCTAAAAGATAAAGAGAATTAAACCAAAAAATGAATTATCTTTATATGATACTCAATAATTTTTTGTGATATTTTAATTATTGATAGTTAGTTCTTTATCACATTAGTTTATATTATATCCATTAATTGAATTTTATGATTTTAGATCCCGATCTATATGTGTGGGTTAATGGAATGATAGTTTTTATTTATCTAAAACTCATTCAACATTATAGGTTATTTTTTATAAAACATTTATATTTTTTTGATTTTTTGACACCATCATTGCTTAATATATTCATGTTTCATCATATATATAAAGGAATATATATCCTTTACACTGTATTATCTGATTTGAATTTATGATTTATGATTATATTTTGTAAATGTATATTTTTATTTTGAGAGAATATGTTATTACAGTACAGACGTCCCACAGGGATGGTATATAATTTTATATGAGATAATAATTCATAATTACTACAATGGAAAAAATAAAATTTTAATATAAGATGATATAACGGAAGGGGTTTAAATATACATAGATAATAAGAAACTAATGGATTTTTTTAAAAATATTTATATATTTTTTCATGAATACATGATTATGTAATAGGTTGGATGATATGAGATTTAATAGTTTCTATCAAAAAAGGGGATTGTTTATTTCCCTGAATTATAGTTTTTATGATAGTTGGGTCTATGAAATATTTATAATGTCTGTGATAATTATGGATTAATATTTTTTGGTATATATTAATTCATATTATGAAGATGAATTTTTAAGAAACTATTGTGGGAATTAATTATATTTCGTTTAGTTAAATGTTTTCATTATTGATGTGAATATTTCATGGGTTGAAATGATTTTTGAGACATCCTAATTCAAATAACTGAGTCTGATCTAGAATACATCATATCCATAGGAGAACCTCCATGTATGAAAGAGGATTCAAATTAGTAGTAAGGGTTTCATGTGAATGAGTTGAAAAAATCTATCATCAATTTGAGTGTAAAATAATAATAAAGAACCCATCATAAAAATAATATAAAACAAAGATTGTAGAAACCAACAATATACCAACATTATAAATGTATTAGTAATAAATTAAATCAAACACGAGTAGAATCCAAAATCACACACAAAACTAAAATCATACACAAATAATAATAGAACAATTATTTGGAGTATCTTGTCCCACTCTATGGAACATTTCATTATTGTCATCATACTAACAGTGAGCTATCCAGATAAAGGATCAAACAAGTCCTTGGCCCATCATGTACCTCGTACAAGCTAAAAATACTAGGGTACCTAAGTTTTGTGGCCTAACAAAAGGGGTGTGACTACAAAATAGTAATAAATTACCAAAATGTCTAAATACCCATGAAATAATATTAAATAATTATGAAAAATACACTTGTCATATTACACATATCCCATATATAACACCCTAAAATTATAAAAACATAAATATTTATTCAAAATATAGTATGTGGAGTGAAACAACTATAATAAAAAATAATATAACTCCCCAACAATGAAAATTGAATTATTTTTTTAATAAATTTGATTTCTTTAATTTATTATGATTCGAGAAATAAATAGTTTCTTTTTTAGCTTTACTTATAAAAATGGTTGAGTTTTTCCAAAAAATGATATTCTATTAAATTTAAAATTTAATATAATAGGTTTATCCTTGTCATTTAAATTGACCGTATGAATATTATTTCCTAATGTATTAAAATATTTATTTGAGACGTTATTATTACTTATATATTGACGCGTTCTAAATTAATTGTCATTTAAAATAAAATGAAATATTATCTAAAGGATAGTATATTACAAAAATAAGCATTATTATCACTTTTCTCACATAAATTTAAATAAATTTTACCCCATTTATAAAATTTATAATGAAAATTAAAATACATTTATGTAAAATATTTATCATTTTCACTTTAAAACCTATATTTCTCGTCACATCTCCTAGAATATTATTAAACTAAAAAATTCAGCTTCAGTGAATAAAATTTGGGAAAATGTACTAAATATTTGGAATAATAATAATTTATAATTTATAATATATTAAAAATAATTTTTTTCCAATGTGAATAAGGAATGCAGACAAAATTAATTACCACAATTATGTTAAAAATATTTTTTCTGGGGGACAAACTAAAATATTAATGATACAAATGAGACATACTCATATTAAAATACTAATTTACGACATTATTTATAACCTATATCTTTTATATTCAATAATTAACTTTTTTGGAATATTTTTTCCTTATAAATACATAGAAAGGTTTGGATATTTTTGGACAATGACAAGTGTGATTGTCACCTCACTTATAAAAGGATACATAATGTCTTATATTATTAACACCATAAAAATAGTGTTTATTAGCCAATAACATCAAAAAAAACTACCAACGTTCGATATAATAATACATTATGTATATTTTTTGGCATAAATCCAACCATTGATGACTTTAGTGAAAGCATAAAGAGGATATGTGAAGAAGAGGTGTTTTTATTCAATGAGCATTTTATTTTACTTCATCACCCACCTCATTAAATTATTTATTAACAATTATGATATAATATAATATACAAAAAATTATTTTGGTATGATTTTATTATATTTATGTGACCATCAACCATGTCAATTTTCATCAAATGATATGTGACCTCATTGTTCGTCTGTAAGGCATACTACTGCCTCATGAACTGATGTAGTTCTTTTTTTATTTACACTTCACAAGGATAGTTGTGAAGATTAATATAAAAAATATATATGATATATATAATATTTTTATATTATTTTAGCTTGTATATAATGTAGATTTTTTTACTTCTATTCTAGAGAAGATACGATGACATCGCTCATGTGTACAAAGGACTACCTCCTTGCGAAGTGATGTGATTTTTCATTCAACAACAATTCATTGGGATGGCGATTAGCATATATTTATTGATTACAAGTTATATTAATGATATTAATCTGATATTAATATGATATAAATTATTAATTTTTCATTCTATAAATAGAACTTTTTTATTTTTCTTTTTTTCCATTTCACTCATGTAAAGACGATAACAATGTTTGTGTTGGGGTGGGATACCACCATCCTGAAGTGAGGATACTCTATTTTCATCACCAAAAAATGTTAATGATATATTTAATTATATAATATTTTATATATGTTATTATGAAAAATTTTAAGGGTAAAATATCCCAAATAGTGATTCCATAAAGATCACTGAAAATTTGAAAAGCTATTTGTGCAATCATATAGCTTAGGTCTTCATGATCATAAAAATCATGAATATTAATAACAATCATTTATGATTTATTTTTAAATTAATTTCAATATAAAAATATAAAAATTATTTATTTATTATTATCCTGGTGTTGATACAACTATACTATACTTTCAATAAGATGATCTTTCATGGTGAAACATTCATGAGAAAAGAATGCAATTAAAACCCGTAACAATGAAAATAACGAATGATTATAAATTAATGTGTAATAAGATGTTACAAAAGGATCATATATGATATTATAATATTAATATCATTGTTTAATAGGTTAAAAACATTTTCTTACCAAAATACATTATTTAAAATCTTGTTCATCGAAAAGGTATCATAAGGAAAGGGATTTCACCAAAAATTCATTTCATTGAATAATATTGTAAAATAATGAACCTAATATATTTAATATGATGTATATATGTCCCCTAAAACATATTATATAAATATTAAATAATTTTTGTATTTTATGATTTAATTTAAATAATTTAATCTTAGAAGTTTTTAATTAAATGTTACAATGTTGTTAATAATTTAAAAACTCAATTTTCAATATTGGGTTATATTACGTATTCATTATCATTGATATTATAAAGTATTGTATCTAATGCCTTTTTATCTTGTAAAATTTTTTCAACCTTTTTTGAAAGTATTTTTTTAATTGTATTATTCAATTCATTGGTTGATTATCAACTAACCATTATGATCTTTTCAAGGGATTAAATGAGAATATCAATTAACACCAGAATGATTATTCTAAAATATTAAGAGAATGAAATTATTTGATTATTATTTAAAGAATAGTTTAATTTAATTATAAACTAGTAATTCGCGGTATGTTTAAATTAATTTTTACTATTTTCAACTTTGTCATACTAAAAACAATTAATAAAATGTTATAAGAAAAGTCGACTTCATTTTTATCTCCGGTCAAAAATTATTTTCCCATTAAATTATTTTTAAAAAAATATTAAAAAAAATTAATTAATATTTTCAAAATGATTTATTATTTTCATTTCTTAAAATTTTTACTATTTTTTTAAAAAAATTCATGGAATCTAATTTGGTTTTCAAAATAATCCTTCTCTAGTTTTTACACAAAATGTGAAAAAGTCATCTTATTCTATTAAGAAAAAGGAATATTCCTAACCTCTTTACAGTGACAAAATAAGATTATTTTTAATTTTCTCTTCATTAATGAATTTACCATCCATCATGAATATCCTTTATTTTATGAATTAATTTCATTTTTAGGTGGATAATTTTACATAAAATTTTTAAAGAAATTTATATTCAATAAAAATGATTTGCATAATGGTTTTAAAAGTCAAATGAATATTTTCATCATGATTTTTTAATTTTTTTATTTGTCTTCATAAATGAGAAAAACAATATATTATTAATCCAGTGCCTATATTCGTTATATTTATAACATCCTCAATCATCCTATGGGTGGTTTATTATCATTTTCATCAAATAATGTATTGATATTAACTTCCTTGATTTATTTTTTTCATTAACAATACCATGATTTATTTAATTTCTTATGGAAATTAAATTAAATTTAAATGTAAATTTTCTTTATCATATATATTATTATTTCAAAAACGAAATGAAATTTTTTCATATGTTTTTTACTTTGATGGTTATTTTATTTACTAGATAAATATTTATAAATATGTAACCTTTACTCAATATAGCTATTAATGATAAAGAATATTTTAATGTGTGATATATATTATTTGATATATCATATGTTATTTCACCAAGATAAACATTTTTTTGGAATATTTTAATGCAATACCCTTGATGCATGAGTAGTCTCATGAGACAAAAATCACATTTCCAAACCCAATAAATTCTCAACCAGTAGTTTCATGCATTCTTATGTACGATTTTGACAGTTGGATTTTCTAAAAAATATTCTGAAAGGTCTTACCATAAAAATTTCAAGATCCTTTGAATCGTTATGTGTGATAATTAAAAATTACATTCATTCATATTCCATTATCAATATCCTTGATATTTTTTATTTGATATTACATGTGGATGTATTTCATTTTCAATATCTTTTCTTAATGGAATGTTATTCCTGTTACTTACATTTACATTTTGTTGATGTCATAACTTAGTATGGTAGTCAATATAATTATACAAATTTTTTGGTGTAGTAATTTATATTTTGATGGTGATTATGTTACTTGATGCATGACAGAATTTACTGTAGTTAATCCTTACTGGTTATTTTAGCAAACCCATATTATGTAATTCTCAAGAATTCCTAAAGCGTACTATGTTAGATTAGAAAAAAAATTCTTGTGGGGATTAATATTATTCATGAAAAATATATTGTTCTATTTTTTTATTAAAATTTAAAGTATGAAAAAAATGTATCTAGTAAACCATGGATGTTAATCTATTCGGTCCTTCCGGATGTTACTCCTTTTATTTTATGTCAAGGAAAGAAATTATCTAATTTTTCTGAGATACTGTGGTTAGAGCCAATACAGTATATTTCAGAGTGTTTTTAGTTTTGAAATTGTGAAATAAATTTAGGAAAACATATATTAGGGATTATAAAATCATAATATTCTGGATGATAAGTATAGAAGAACATCATAATGTTTTCTTTCGGTAGAGATTATGTCATTTTTCCTGGAAAATCACCATTTTTGTGATACTATATGTGGATGTGGTTCAAGAAAATATTTATATAGAGGTAATAACTCCAATGATGGAATATTTAGATTTACGTTATGGTTACCTAGAGCAGTTAAATTGGTCACACATCATGACGGGTTTGACACTAAAAGGGGATATAGTTAGGGTAATTCTTATTTTCTTTATAACCCATTATAAAGTATTTGAATATATAGTAATAATGAATTAAATAATTTAATCTAATTTATCCTAATATTGAGAATAAATTTTATTGATGTATACATCCATAAAATGATTATTTGGTTATCCCAATAATGATTATTGTTCCTCTACAAGGATTTTTGGTTTTACTCAATGGATAAATTCTAAATGAATCATGTTAACATTGAACATGAAGGAGAAATTGTTGACTATGATCAAACAAATAGAATTATTATATGATTGAATGATATTATTATTATTCCTAATTAGTTATCCCAAGTTATTATTAACAACATATATATTAACAATATTTTGGTGTCATCAATGAATATAATGATGGATGTTTCTAAGAACAACAATGGTGGAGACTGTGGAGAAGGAATAAATTATTCCCATAGCATAATAAATTATGAAGAATACAACTATGAATGTTTTCAATGGAACTCTAATTTATTTATGTGTGGAAAATAAAGGAATAACGAAAACAATTTCTTAGGAGAAATGAAGTTTATGATAGAAGGATATTATTATCTTCCTTGTGAATCATTTATATTTTTTTGTAGTAAATTTGGAGACCCCGAACATTATCTTAGTCTGTGAACTCTTCTAAATGATAAACCCTAGACCATGGATGGTCTATATTAAAGATAATAGAAGAAATATTTTTGTTGGATTCATGAATTAAATTTTAGAATTTTTTTATAAATTTGAATTTGGTATATGAATCTATAAATTTCTAAGGAATTTCTTATATTTTATAAGAATATATATATCTTCTTTAACATAAGAGTTATGTATACCATCATGTTTTAAAAGATAAATAATTATCATAATTTACTTGTAATAAAAATATATTTTTAAAATTTGTTTTGTAGGAATATAACATAATTAAGGATATTTGGGGAGAAATTTATGGCAATGTAATGGATTGGTTATTATTTGTTTAATAAAAATGTTATATTATGAATAATTTCATTAATTTTTATATAAATAATTTTAATGGTTTTGACAAACATTATTTATGATATGATATCTATTAATGTGTAATAATAGTCAAATAATAGAACTTCAAATAGTGAAAAAATGTTACATTGAATACTAGAGTAAAATGTTGTTTTAATGATTTATTTTATTTCAAGGATGTCTATAAAATATTTTGGGGACATTAGAGGAATTAGAATAATATTGATTCAGAAAGTAGTTAACCTATATATTATTGTTGATATTAAATCATATATAGAATAATTTTTGTCTTGAAACCATGACCAAATGATGATTGGAGTTTCAAACCTAACACAATCCAATGTGCTATCTGGGATAATAGATAGTTTTTTAGTTTAAATGTGTAAAAAATAAATATTAATGATGAAACATTGGTGAAATTTTTTTGGTTTCGAGATTAATTTATTTTATTGGATTTATTTTGCTAACCATATTGTTTTTGTAAAATAGTTATATATAAAATTAAAGACTTGTTTGATGGATGTTATCTTCCATTAAATATGAATATTAGTTCTTTAGAGATAAAAATTGGTTTTTTGATATTCATATCTTAGAGCAAGTGATGAAATGAAATTTGAAAGAATAACAAACAATGGATTAAATTTCACATATGAAATAGTAATTCATCAAGTTACTATACGTATGTATATTTTTAGACATAAAAATAATTCATTATTTATTGGAAAAAGTACATTGAAAGGAAAATTTTACCTCAATGATTTCTTATTCAATAAATCACATGGTTATTTAAATCATAAAATATTTATTTTTCGGGAACATAAATTTCTATTGATCATTCAATTGATTTTGACCAATGACTTCCATCAATTATATATTTATTTAATCATTTATTCCATGACCATGGATTCATTAATAGATAATGTTCTTCTATATGTAAACATGGTTATGTGTTAATCCAGATAACCATCATACATCTTTTTCTCCATTATAAATATGTTATTTTATCAAACCATTTATAATAAGCGGTTTTCATTAAAGTAATTATCAAATACCAAAACGTGTATTTCTAAAATATGCATAAATATTGAAAATGGAATTTATTTATAGAGGGAATAAGGTAACACCCCAAAATTCTAAAAGAATAATATTTTATTCAATAGTGTGTGTGACATGAAACAAATTTATTAGAATATAATATAACAACCTAAGAAATTAAAAAAAATCTTTGATAGTAAATTAAATATCATTAATATCTAATTATACGTGTAACAACATGTTTCTTAGATAGGTTTCATAACACACATGACCATGTTATACCTAAAAAAATACTATTATTGTTATTTTTTAAATATTTTATAATGATAATTACATTTTTATTGGTTTTTAAAGTCAAATTTCATATAGTGAATATATATTTATACAATTTTAGCCATTATATTAATTTTTATATTGAACTTTATATATAATAACATGGTAAACATTAGTACATTTTTAATCTAATAACCCACCTTCTCGTCATGAATGAAGGATAAATTTTAAATTAAATTTTCCAAATTATGTGAATTTAAGTAAAAACATGTATTGAATATTTATTAATTACAATAATTTATATTTTATAACTGGTTCAATTTAATTTTTTCCAATGTTTAATTGTGATTTAAGTAAAAATTAATTACCAAATTTAGGGTAAAAATGAGTTTAATTTGGGTTTAAAATAAAATGATAAGTTATAAAATGTCCATTATTTCATTATAAAAACTATTTGTGTTATTTATTTATTCTTATAGGTATTATTATATATAATGGATCATTTTTTGAGCTTTTTAATGATTAAAACGCGGTTTTCATTGAGGATTTTCAAATAATTAAGGTAGTGTCACTCACCTAACTTATAAAAATAAACCACTCATATCTCTTCTTCAAACAATACAAAATCATTGCATTGGAAAATAACATCCCAAATAACATCCAAAAATAAATCACATAATCTCATAAGATGTATTTTTTTGAATTAGGACACCCTAGTTCGGCCTTAGTTCAATACTAAATAGGATTCCTGATAAAAATGTAATGTTTTTCTATGAGAATCATTATTTTACTTCTTTATAAAGCTCCATAACATATTTTTAAAAGATTATTATATAACAAAAATATTATCATAAATATAATGGGATCGTTTTATAATGTGTAAATGAACTAAAATTATCTCAACATACATTATATTGTTTATGAAATCATCATTTGTGTGCATGGTAGATTATAGCCTCATGAACGAATGTTGATCCTCTTTTCATTTCACCCTATAAATATTTGATTTTATTTTGGATATAATATATATATATATATATGATATTTATATCATTGTTATAGCATTTTAGTCAATATAAATTTTATTCATTTTAAACATCCATTCTATAAGAGATATGATAACATCGCTTGTGTGTGTGATGGACTATCTCCACACAAATCATTGTAATTCACCTTTAATTAAATCATAAGATGGTAGGTGACAAAGATAAATTTAGTTCCTAAATGTTAAATAAAATAAATAATTATGATATTAATGAAATATATATCATTCTTCTATGATAATATAAACTATTTAATTTATATCCTTTTCACTCCTGTGAAGATGATAATGTTATTCATGTTTGCCTGTTCTACCACCATCATGATGTGATATGACCCTTTTAATCCCCAACACACATGAACTTTATATATATAAGTATATAATATGGTCTATATAACATTATGATCATTATAGAAAGGAAAAAATATTACTTACCTCCTTTTAGTAATGATCAATATATAATGGAAACATTACTCATGTGTAAGTATGACATAGCTTCCCTATGACTATAACGTACTAATGTTTTCAGAACCATCATTCATTATTGGTTTTAAAAGTATCATTAAATTAAAAATATAATATTTTCATCATTATATTTATTCTCATGAAGATAAAACTATATAATATGTCCAAGAACTAGATCTTTCATGACACAACAAGCATGAAAAATGAGTCAATTAACATAACAAACCTGAAAATAATGAAATATTATTAATTAATGGGTAATTTTTTTATAAAATTTTCATATACAGTAAGATAAATGTTAAAATGTTTTATTAATAATTCAATATCATGTTTAATACCCCTATACTGTAGGTTAAAAAACATTCAACCATAAGGGATTCCAATGTAATGGATTTCTTCTAAATTTCACTTAATTTAGGCATATTGTAATGTTATACACCTAATTTATTTTATATGATTTATATACTAAAATGTTGACAGGTAATATCCAGATTAATTCATTATTAATAATATTTTATGTTTAAATAATAATTATTTCATCTAAGGGATTTGAATTAAATGTTTCCAAGTGATAAATTATTTCACTAATAAATTAAATGTCATTGGTTATATTACTTCTTTCTTGTCATTGATATTACAAGATTATATATATAATAAGTTTTTATTATCATATGTTTTATTTGTAATTATTTTATATTGATTTACTATCGATACACATAATCTATTGGTTTTTTGATTCTCACCTCTATGTTATGATAATTAAAATGGTTTACTTAATAATCTAAATTCAATTGAGATTACTTTTACAGGAATCTTAATTGGTGGAAAATTTTCAATCATTTTTTAATAAACTCTTTAAATTTATTATCATATGGTAAGTAATATAATATTCATTTAATAGTAAACTTTTCTCACACTTTTTTATTTAAAGTTATTGATAATTATTTATAACAAAAATCCAACATTATTTCTATCTTCTAATGGAAATCTATTTTCTCCCAAAACAATGATTTCTAAAAAATTATAAATTATTTTAAACTTTCAAAATTGATTCATTATATTTTTATGGCCCATTTTTACTCTTTATATAACATTATAAAATCAATCTAATGTCATTTAAAAATGGTTACCATTTTTCTTATACAAAAAAATTAAAATGAATCTTCTTGTCATTTTATGAACAAAGAACTATCCTAACCATTTTTCTATTGGAAACTAATTTTATTTATAAATTTTATGACATGTATTAAATTTCATTCCATAAGGACCCTTATTTCATTGAAGATTCATTTTCTTTTTTATGACGATATTTTAATGGAATGTTTTTATAAATTATTCTTCAATAAAAAGAATTTGAATTTTATAAAAAATAAAAAAAGTTATTTTCCACATTACTGCTTCAGACAACACATTATCAAACATATATTCATCAATTTAAAAATAAATTTATTATTTTTATAATGAGAATATATATTAAACTGATACTATCATTAATCATACATTGTATTTGTTGGGTCATTTTGACAGAGGAAATTATTTATATTCCCTTCCTTGATTCATTTTTATATTAATTGACATTGCATTGAATTATTAGAATTCCTATGAAATTAAATTTCAATTAAATGTTAATATTTTTTATTATGGGAAAGAAATTTCCAATACTATGCTCCATTTTTTTGTATGGTAGTAACATCATTGGAGAATTGACTAACTTGTGAAATTTTTATAAATATGTATCTTTTAATCAGTAAGAATAATTAATGACAAGAGGAAATTTTAATTAATAAAATGGATTATTTGACATATGCGTTTAGTTTTAGTCATTCAATACATGGGTTGGGGACCGTTCTATACATGCTAATCGATGCATCCGTTGTCTCATGTAAAAAAACTTAAATTTCCATATTATTTGAGTTTGTAACTAGTAGTTTTAAACTATTTTTTGAATGGAATTCATTTTATTGACTTCTAAACCATATTTTGAAAGGTATTGATGGTAATTTTATCATGTTCTTGGGAAACATAAGGTCTGTTAATTGTCCATTTACATTATTCATATTCAGTTATTAATATCCAAGATATTTTATCAATGAAATTATATAATGATGCACTTCGTTCTCATTTTATTGATTACATAGAAGTTATTTTCAGTTATTAAATTATTCATTTTTATTATTCCTTATCTTAAATTTATAGTCATGTTATTTTAATAGAATTTGTATTTGTTTATTTACTTTTCCATGCTGATTATTTTTATTGATTCATGATATCCTCTATTATACATGAAAATTATTGAGGATTAGAGCTCACAACTATTTTTTTCACTTTCCAAATTCTATTATGTTTATTACAATGTTTAATATGTTTGACATGAAATGATACTCTATATTGAAAAATAATATTCTTTAGAAAACATTTTTGTAGTTTTTGTAGTCATATTTGATGTAAGACTCAAGGATTATATAGTTTAAAAATAATATTAAACTTTTTGGCCCTTTTATATGTGATTCCTTTTATCTTATACCAATGTAAAGAAGCAGATATCAGCTCTGGTCAATTTGTTTTTGGGTTTCTACACAATATGTTTCAAAGAATCATGTTAAATTAGGAAACCTAAACAATATACCCCAAATTGATTATTCCTCTCTCATTAGCCTAAAATAATAGAGTTTAATTATGACCACATACCATCATATCTCAGATAAGAAAAGGGTTAGGATAGAAGACCATTATACAACATTTATTCCTTATTTCAATCCCCCATGATTTCATTCCCCTAATTGTAGTTTAGGACTAAAACCTACATGAAAATCCTATATCCTTAGGTCCATTGTCATTATTAAACAAGATGTGAACACTAACCATATAGGGGATAAATATTAAATAAATTTATACCAATATCACTATCCTAGAAAAACATCTAAGGCATGGTATCATATAAAACATGTTAGATAATATCATGAAAAATTAGTATAAAATAAATCATTAGTATTAATAGAAACATATAGATACATGTGATCATATTTGAACTTCTAACAAAAATTTACTCTAGAATAGAAATTTTATAAGACATAAAAAAGGGTCTCACATGCTACACTTTCAAAAAAACTGATCATACTCAAGAATGGTTAATATGATATTAAAATATAGGTATAACCTCAAGTAAAAAAGTATACATATAAATAGAGAATGTAATATCATTAAGAGTTAAAAAACTACACTTTTGATAAAAATAAAACATGATTTATCATCGTATCAATGATTCATCATGGAATAATAAACATACATGGCCTCACATCGATACATACACCATAAAAATATTATTAATGTTGTAAATATGATATCATGGGATTAAAGTACTATGTCGCACATCAATACACATCTTGATGTTATTTTTTTTCAGACACTGATATGTTATAAATATGCGGCTATCAATGGCATGTATCAAGATATCTTATATGGGTCCACTAGGGCCCTTGTATATTTTTACAATTATAATAGGAATGGAACAATTATTTATTTACTATTCAATCCTCATTGATAATTTAAGAATTATTATAACACCTAAATCAATATAAAAATAATAATTTTTCACCCAAGGTAGAAAATCTCATTCAACATGTAAATAAGCATGTAGAAATAAAAAAATTGTATAGTACATGGGACCACCTACCTCCATTGGGATGAAATCAAATACCGAAAAATCCAAATGGATTTTTTTGAGTCACCCTATACTATTTATCCACCATTGATCCCCATGATGTTCTAACTGCAAAAATCAATTATAAATAATTATTTAAAACAAAATTGTAAATTTTTATTCTAATAATATAATAATAAAAAATAGGGGTTTATGTCATAAAACCTATATGACATACCAAATATCAATGTCAAGGTTCATTAAGGAATGTCCTGTTGAACTATGACCATATTCTTGATAAATAAAAGCTACCATTAGGGGTTCCTAGATCTGATTTCAAGTATTTTATTTCCAAATGAAATAAAATAGTGGATTAGACTGTAAATTTATCCGTCTAGAATAATTTGAAACATAATCTCATAAAACATACGATGTGATTACAGAATATTCATTAATGATAAATCACTATCCCATGAGAGAAGTTATTAACTCCCTCTAGAATAATATATGATAAAAAATTAATAATTACTATTTTTCATTTCAATTATTTTTTAATTATTAAAATTTCAATAATGTGATAATATTTTACACTATAATCCTATAAAACAATTAACAATAACTGGATGTGAATCAATTTATTGAAATAATGATATGGTATTAGTGGATATATATTATTGAATGATGATCATTTCAATGTTTTTCCTTGAAGTAATCTCTGAAAAATTATGTACCATTAAACACCCAAATATAAAGTATCAATTTAATATTCTATTATGAAAATAATGAATATATTTTACATAAAATAATTGTAAAATGGGTTACAATATTTTTACCAATCCATGGAATGTCTTACAAATATTTTAGGCCTTTAAAATCATTATCAAAACCTACATGTTTGAAATGGTAATATTTTTTAAAAAAATATAGAAAAAATTACGTATATGTGAGTACATGATGCACATAATGGTATATTAATTTATCAGGTCTTCCATTTCTATAATATTTTCCCATAGGTGATATGAAATTCCAATGAAAAGGTAAATGGTTTTACCATTATATAATGATAAATTACCCATACGTGAGTTGGGAATACAAAAATGTGACACTAGAAATCAAAGAAATCCTTGTTCAATATAGGTGATTACCCTTAATGAAGTAACTTTCTCTTATGCAGGGTCAGATATTACCTTGAAACCGGTACAAAAATACCCTTATATAGTTCTATAAGATCTTTATACCCATAGATAAATCCTAAATAAATTAATGTAGTTAATTAATACAAAAAGTTTCCCTCACATGGTGCAAGATTTTACACCTACCCTTGATTTATCATTACTCAACTCATTTATCCTGCATAAATTATAATTTATACTGAAAAATTATCATTTTCAACATAAAAACATAGGAATTTAAAAACAAAGAGTGTCATAAAAATTTGTATTTTATAATTATCCACCTAAAATGACTTCTACCCCCTGATATTTCACTCCAAATATAATGATAAACACCTCAGTTATAATATATATGATGAGATCGATATAGTTCTGAACCTCCATATGGAATCTCATTATCAGCATGTCAGCCTTGTATCTTACTTCTTCCTACATTTCATTTTTCATTTTCTGTATAGAGTTTATAAGAAATTTAGAGGATACCTCTAATGGTGATGTTAATGATTTACTTGAATCTTACATTTTACTGTGTTTTTTCAGATGCTATAGAATAATTTCACACCGTTTAACTAGGTTACATGACGTGTAATGGATGATGGGTGTATTTTTTTAATGGGATTAATGATATGAATGGTTACTGAATGTGATGAATGGTTATATATCATGAGTTATTTTAAGGTCATAATTTTAATTGGATGGGTCAGATTTTCCCTCATACTTGAACATCCTAGATTTCAAGACATGTAATGGAGTTCATAATATGTAATTTCTTGAGAAGGGATGTTTTAGGGTTTCTTTCATTTTTTTTCCCTTTATATCATCTGTTCTGCTTTCCTGTCTATTTGATGTTCAACTGTGGTTATTTTTGTAAAAAAAATTCCTTCAGAAATGATCCTTTCATCATTGGATCTTTATTGTGGTTGTATTTCATCTCTCTGGATGAGTGAACCTTCCACGAATTCATTTACATTTATCGTGGTAAAACCATAGAGTCATGTAATCAAATTCGATGGTATGAACTGTTTTTTATTTTAGTTATATTATATATTTGTGGTGTAATGTCATTCCAGGGGTCGTTCAATTGTTTTTCGTGGTATGGTGGGTGTTTTGTTCATGACATATGTCGGTTTCCTTCTTTCTAATGACACCATCATTTCTAAATTGGATCAATAATGATATGTGGATTGGATTAAATGGCCTTTATCGACGTTATTGGGTTCTCATTTATCGTGGATCCCATTGCAACCATGTGTTAATAGATAATTGAGTTAGGTGGTTCCATCTCTATCAGGAGTTTGATTAACCATATTGTTTCATTTTTTTAAGTTGATATATGAAAAAGTTAGTATTAAATTTTTAGTATTTCTTTTTCTGTGTTTGAATTATATTTTGAATATAATTGGGATTTCCTTGGTTTTTTATAAATGGAATGAAAATGGTTATTTTCAATGAATAGATTTATTATATAATAATATGAATGTATGGTTACCCTATTTAATATTTAATTGAAAAATATTTATTTTAAAGGTTTCTGTAACATTTATTTGATTATAAAAATTATCCCAAGAGTTACCTTGGTTACATGGTGGAATGTTTATATTGAGACCATCGTTAATTGATGGGGTTCCCTTTCAGGGTGTTTCACATGACATAGAGTGTAAGTTATTGTCTATAGTACATATATAATGTTGGGATTTCATTTTTTGGATGAATCTCTCATCCGGACTATTCATAATAGGCATTAGGTACCACATTTCACTTTCCATCGATTTTTTTGTACAAATATTCTGTTTCCTTACAGATTCAATACATAGTTGATGTGAAAAATGTGGTCCTACTGTTGTTTTGTAATGCTTGTATTTTTACTGTTTAACCTTGTTAAGCATGTTTATAATTATGAATGATTATATTGAAAATGTGCATTAAATATTTCTTCAAATGCATAAAAAGGAAATCCACCGAAATGAGGCGTCGATGTTTGGGATAGCTAGGATGGGTATCTGGTTGTGATAAGGTTGGTGTTCATCCAGGCCATTCCAAAGAATAGTTGATTTGTATTGGTTCTTTGTAGTTGGCCATGTCTCTTGGATTATTTTGGAAACTTTTATAGTCATTTTTTCTATTTTGATTCTTATAGTCATGGAATTTATTTAATAGCATTGCATTGTTCCCTCCTACTTCGTGTATTTATATGGCATGTGTTATTCATGATGGGTGAAATAATTCCCTATATATTATTTTTTGATTCTTATGGGGATTGATAACGCACTTATAGTACGTGATGGATCATATCAGGTTCTAGGTTTGAGGGAATCTCGGGTTGGATTATTACATTTTGGAGTTAATGGACAGTTTATCCTTATGATTCATTATACTGGGACATCTATTAGACTAGATATTGGATTTTTGATATGTGATAGCTATGTTTATATTTGTGGATGGATAGATCTCAATGGGAATAAACTCATTTTTCCATGGGATGCTTGGATAATTATCTCTACAATTCGGATTTGTTTTAAATTTTAGTTTATACTTATGGTTTTTTTAGTTTAATCTATGACATTAACTGTTGTATAATTGTAATTTTGCTTTGATGTTCTGATGTATGCCTCCAAGACAACTTCTATGAGTTCCTTAGGATGTTGAAGCTAATTATTCATAAGAAAATCATATAATAGTTCAGAATCACATCAAGACTATTGTATGAACAGTTCATGTTTCTTATCATGTGGTTTGATGACTTCCAAATGTATTACTAAAGGTATAGATTGGATTTTGTGGAGATATATATCAATAATATTAATTGTTTTGAAATAATTAACCATCCATTAATGGAACGAAGAATCAAGAAATGTTGTTCTAACTGTATTGGAATAAACAAATCCTTGACTTTCTAGGGACACCTAAGAATATCACAGTGAAATGAGTAGTGTTCAAGATCATTGTTTTTGGTAAGACATGGTGTTATTATAATGTCCAATAAGATAGACACATGGACTTGGATTTCAAGGGTTTCATAACCCTATTCTTCCAGTAGTTATTCCCATGTTCCTAAATGATGGTAAAGTATTTGTAGTTCCTATCATTATAATAGGAAGATAATTATGTATCGACATAGACAAATAGGTTTCCGTAGATGTTCTATTTTTCTCCAGATTTCTTTATGAATGACCATCTGAAGGTGTAGAAGTACCTATATGGTTTGTGAACAGATCTCACATCTAAGGTATTAATGTTGAGACATATTTCCTATGCATAGATTATTTACATAGGTATAATGTAATAGATGGTTATGTTATGCAAGGATGGTTTTCCCACCCCTTTTATTCAATCTAGTCGCAGTTTCAATGGTGTTAATGGGATGAAGATGATGTCTATGGACCATCACATATTTGGTGATGGGGGGTCTCATCGGAGAGCCTCCTCTGCATCATATACTATACCTAGATGTGTGCCTATGATTTAATATCATTGTGGAAAGGTTTGAGATATACGTTTTCATATATTCTCCAGACGACGTGAAACAAATGTGGATGTGTTGGTTATTTATAGTGATTCTACCAGGCTATGACTACACCTCATTATGGTTAGGGTTTGTTGGATCTAAAGTATATTGTGGAGCAATTGGAAGCTTCATCATTATATAAATTTATCCGTATGACATTGGAGTGAAGATATTTCATGAACTAGATGAGTGACTAGTGGAAGATGATGTAGGTATGTAATAGTTAGACTGACAATCCTTTTTGAATATTTTATAAGTATTTCATAAATAAAGATTATTTCCTACCACACAATTATATCGGCAACATTTTTTTAAAATTCTCAATATTTTAATGAAACATATGTAATTTTTATGGATTTAGAGACACCTCTTAGTAATAGAAGATAGAAGGGGTTTCAGGATCCTTCTTACTCATTAATGTTAAATGAAACAGAGTTTGACTATGAATTTTTCACCCTTAATCCAGATCTTTTTGACTTCTTCATTATTATGTATTTTATTTTCATTCATCGAGATGAGGTTAATTGTCATCATTTACATGTATCGTATCTTGATAATTATTGTATCTCTCATGTGTTTCAAGGTGAGTGGGACCCTATGCCTGGATGTGTAAGACATTACCTTCCAGAGGTCAGGAGATTTTATTATTATTTTTGAGTGGCCCACTAATATTTATTCTATTTTTTATCTTCTCGTTGTTGTTTGGGACATTTATTATGTTTTCATAGATGGATTTTCTAGTATTCCTAAAATGATATTGGTTGAGATTTTTATTAACCTAGTTCTAAGAACTCAACTAATATTAATACATTCATATATTGAAAATCCAAAAAATCAAGAAGAACTTGTGATTATATTTGAGGGACTATTGGGATATGATTTCATTCACCATATCATTCTACCTTGGGAAGCCATTTTTCTCAATCCTAGGAAGGATAATGGTTTACTAAAATTTGTGTGGACTTTCTGATGTCAAACTGGGTGATAGTTATGAACAAAAAACATTTTCCTCTTATAAATTATTATTTTGATCATCTTATGATGGAAAGTTGTTTTCCAAGATTGATATTCATTTAGGTTTTCATAAGCTCAGGGTTTGGGAGTTTGATATATTGAAGAAAGATTTAAGGAGAAGGTATGTCCATTAAAAATATATTTTGATGCCTTTTGGTCTAACTATATCCCCTGCCATTTTTATGGATTTTTTTATCTGATAATCCTTCAATATCATGAAACATTTGTGGTAGTGTTCATGGATGATATTCTGGTTCATTCATAACTTAATCATGATAATGAACTCCATTTGGGTTTGGTCCTATAAATTTTGAGAAGTCACTTTTTGTATAGAATGATTTTGAAATGTAGTTTTTTTATTCAAGAATTGATGTTCATTGAGAACAATATATATATGCATGAATTTTTAGTTGATCTTGAGACAGTGAATACAATATGGTTTTTGAAGGAACAATATAATGTTTTTGAGAATGGGAGACTCCGTAGTCCTGCTGGATACTACTAATGGTTTTTTAGGAATTTCTATAAATTGTCGTCAACATTGACTAATATTACTAAGAATGTGGTGAAATTCACAGGGGATGAAATGCTTCATTACTCTTTAGATGAATTGAAATGAATTATGAAATCAACTCCTATTTTGATCATATTTGTCCCAGGAAAGGTGTATGTGGTATTTCTATGATGCCTCTAGTGATGTTTTTGGATATGTTCTTATGCAATATGACAATGTGGTAGATTACTACTCTAATAAGCTTCAGAAACTTGAAGTTAACAAACCCATTCATGATATGTTGATTTTTTAGTTATTCATTATCATAAATGTTGGCGGTATTATTTTTTCGGGTGGAGGTTAACGGTATTCTTTGATCATAAGAGTTGGATTTAAATATTTTCTCCTAACGACTTGAATCTCAAAAAGATATGTTGGGTGGAATTCCATTAGAAATTTGAAATCAATATCCCCTACACCATAGGGAAGGGAAATTTCATCACATATTCTCATTGTAGGAAAGTACCGTTATAGGTTGTTCTGGAATCGAAGGAGTAGTAGAGCCTTGGGAATCTTTTCACTCAGTTTCCCATGGATGCTCAAGAGGATGTTCTCGGTATTATTATAACCAGTTTTTAGTTATCTTCATCTCTCATGTAGTCGATTATAATGATTCAACAATAGTATTAGTAGTTTTGTAATGTTCAAAATCCCTTATTGTTGGGGAGACAATTTGTAGTTGTTATTTTTCATTAACTGGTATTCTTCTATTTGGGAGTTGGGATGTTTTCCCAGCATCTATGTGGAGTTTAGTATTGTTTAATTGTCATAGATATTCTTTTTACATTCATCTAGGAACTATAAAGATGTATTATGACATGAGAGATGGATTTGAGGGCCGAATACGTTTTGTGAAATTAAAGGTTATGTGTCCCACTATTACATCTGCCAATGGATAAAGGTAAGTCACTTGATACCCTACGGTTTACATTAGCATCCTCTGGTGTCAATTTGGATGTCAGATGAGGTATCAATTTATTTTTTGTAGGATTACCATAATCTCCCTATGGGTGGAATTATATCTGTGTAGTTGTTTATTGGTTAGAAATGTCTTCTTTTTTTCATTCTGATCATGGATAACACTAAGGATGAATATTTTAGAAAGCAATATATGTTGGAGATTGTGAGGTTATATGAAATTCCATAAACCATTATTTAAAATAGGGATATTAGGTTTACCTTGGTGTTCAATAGGTGCCTTAATGAGGCGATTGGAACTCATGTCAAGTTTATCACAGCATACCATCCACTGAAAGAGAGTCATATAGTGTATGTACATCACATCCTTGAGGATATTCTTCGTTCCTATGTCATGGAGTTTTGTGGATCATGGGATAGCCATATGGTACTACTTTAGTTTTTTTAATCACCGATTATTAGTCATCAACCATAATGGCTACCATTTATGTGTTGTATTGTCACAGGTGCAGATCACCTCTTCTTTGTGATGAGGTGGGAGATGTATCATTGCATAGACCATGATTTTTTAGGATATATTGGCAATTCTATATGATTTACATCAATAACTGATTATATCCTGGAGTCAAAAAAAATCATATGCATATTATGAGATCATACTATGGAGTTTTAAGTTGGTGGATGGGTTTTATTGAATTTTTCTCATTGTTTGGGTCACTGTCATATTGGGAAAATAGGGAAGTAGTCCCTGTAATATGGGGGACTAGTTGAGGTCACTAAGAGGCTCAGATAGGTTACTTATTGGTTAATATTGGTAGTTTTGTTGAATAATATTCATGAATTCTTATACATGTCTCACCGTAGGAAGAATCATCTAGATCATGTTCACAATATGAGTTTAGATGAAATTGAGTTAGATATAGATTATTTTGTTATAAAAAACCAGATGAGATCATTTACTCTCAAGTTAATGTCATGCATTTGATGTCGATTCTATTACTCATAGTTTTATGGATACACGGATTGGATTATCAGGTGACTGATGAATGTAATTCGTTGATGAGGAATAAATGGCCACATTATTTTCTAGGGATTTAATTATCCACATGAAATAAAGTGGATGAAATGTATTTAGGGTGGGGATTTTGTTACATCCTATTAATTATCTATTAGTTATGAATTTAACCTCATTTAGGGTTTCTTTTTTCAATGTATGTGTAGGTCCGATAAGGAATTATGAGAGTACGTATAATGGTGATGTCCTAGATTTTTTGTACTATATGATATTACCAGTGGTTCCTGCATGCTGTAGAGGAATTTAATATAGTGTTACTTCGTTACACGATGTGTACTGGGTTTTGAGTGAATTCCTTAAAAGGGAATCACACTGAGATTGGTTAAATTACATGATGATTGGCTACATAGCTAGTGTTATTTTAAGGTCATATTTTTAATATGAGGAGAATAATATTTTCATATAATTTAACACCATAGATATCATGATCGGTAATAGAGTTATACATCATGAAATACTCTGAGAAGGGATTTTTTTGGGCAAAATTTGGGTTTTTTGGTACTCATTCGACCACCATTTCTCATTTTCCCTCATAAAAATTTACTCCATGGTGATGTATGGATCCATCGTTCCTTTAGGATCAATAAGTTCGTTGTTTGATCTCTATTTTAGTTGTGGTGAATCTCTCTAGGTGAGTGATCTATCATCTTATTCATTTCCATTGATCGAAGTAATTCCCTAGAGTTGTGTTATCAGATTCAATGGCATGAATTTTTGTTTTTTCATGAATTCTTCTAGATATGTGGTGTCATCTCAAACCAAATTCCATTATTATTATTTTTTGTATGTATGGTGGTTTTTCATTAGGTATTTGGGTTTCCTCCTTCCTTCTAACCCCACATTTTTTAAATTAGATCAATCATGAGATGTGTATTTTATTCTAGGTCCTTCATTTATGTTGTTTGGTTTTCATTATTGGTACATATCAATTAGATGGTGTGTGGCCCGAGTTCAATGGAAGGTGTTTTATTTTCATGACTATGTTTGATGAATGGTATTTTTACATATTTATAAATTTATTTATAAATAAATTGTTTTTAAAAAGGCATGATTTTTTTTTGTAAGTTGTAATCGGATTTGAAAAAAAGTGAGGTTTCCTTGGTTTTTGATAAATTGATTGAAATGGGGTAATGTTAATGCCTTGAATGATTTGAGAAAAATAAGAGGTTATGGTTAACGTACTTTAAATATAATTGAAGATATTTCCCTAAAATTGTTTTTGAAACATTGAAATGAAAATAAAAATGAGGCATGGTTTACCATGGGTACAAGGTTGAAGGATTAACTTGATGTAATCATCCACTGTGGGTGTTTAATTATTGGGACATTATCTTCTTCTAAAGTGTAAACTGTTGGGTCTAGGTACATATATAATGTTGGTGTTTCACATTATATGGTGTCTTCATAGTCCTAGAGTGTAGATAATTTTATTTAGGTGTCGTAGTGAAATATTAAAAGATTTGTGGCTATGAGGCTATCTGACCAATTTTTTTATGTGGGGTTGTGATGATTTTTCACTACTCCTATTTTTTATTTCATGATTTGGACTTTTTTCCATGACATGTCTGTTGATGCTTGTGAAATATTATATGTAAAATGTTCTTCAAAATTTATATACCTTGTTTTGATTCAATACTATGATAAAGAGGACTTCTTTACCGTTTATTCTATAAAACCACTATACTACTTATCATTCCATATTTTTATTTAAAATGATCATTCAACATTAATTTTAAAGATACTTTTTATGAAACAATTTCATGGGATCCTATTGATCCTTTTAGCTCACATCATATACACCATTTTGGTGGTGTGAATACCTATTTATATATTGCATTGTAATTAATTGAATCGCTACATAATGAGGCGATGAGGTTTCATGTTAGATGGTATGGGTAGGTGTTGGTGAGATGGTGGATGTTCCTCCACAACATCACATCGTGTAGATTTCTGGTTTTGGTGCTTTATAGTTGGACTTGTTATATTTTGTTTTTAACTACTTTTATAGCGGGTTTTAACTATATTTATTTTATTTATGGAATATATTAATTTTATTTCTATTATTTCTTATTTCTTCATGAATATATATTCCATGGGTTTGTTCAGGTTGGGAAAAATCGCTCCCTCTCGTTTCTTGTTCGATACTCCAGTGCTTTTCACCATCCCATGGGGAATGTGAATTTCCTTTTAGAATATAATGGATCAGGTCGGGTGACTCTTTATTGTGAATCCTGGGTCAGTTGATTACAATCAATGTTCATGTTCTCTCAAAAAACTAGTTGTAGTATTTTGATTTGTCTTCCTATGTAGGTATCCAGCCAAAAAAATGAAAGAACATGAACTACTAAACAAAAATCCTTCACTATTGGCATTTTTAATTAAACAATTCACATTTATAATTGAATTATGAAATAGCTTCATCGGTGTTTTTCTTCTTGTTGGTTCACCAATAGGTTTCACTAATCACATATCACATATCTCGGCATCAACTATATAGATCCAAATATATGATATGTAAATATTACATATTATTATATGTATATTCATTAAATTATATAAAAACACACCTAATCATCCTAAATTAATAGTGGCTTTAAAACATTATTCCATAATCTACTTATTTCATGATATATCTTCAATATCTGACACAATAATTTTCCAAATAGTACTCTTATAAGAGATACACAACTTAAAATATTTATATATAATATTTTTGGTGGAGACATAAGAAAGGGTGACCTAATATACATACTTAGGGTAAACAATAAATATAACAATATTATATAGTCATATGTTTATGATAATATGAGAATAAAATTTGAAAACGGTACTATGAATATAATAGAAAAAACGGGAGTGATTAAATAAATAATAGTACTTCATAAGACATGAATCATAATGGAATAAAATAATATGAACCATGAGGTCATTACATTGTTATTATAGATATATGTTTGGAATACACATATACATATGAAATATTATCTTAAGGAAATCTATGATATCATTAATAACATGTTAGGCTTTGCCTAATCACCTATATTCTTTCATCATGTTTTGAATAACCTCATATGTACCCACTTGTTTTGGTTATGGGAAAACCTCACATTTACTAGAATTCTTTTTTATATTAAGATAACCTCCTTTGAACCCTCTTTTTTTGGCATGGGGTTAACATCCATTGTTCCCTTTTTTGAGATTATGTTAACCTCTTTCACACCATTTGAGCATATATAACATTAATAATTACTGAAATTAGTTTGAGAAAGATATAAGTCCCACATTTCTCATAACACATTCTTATGTTTCCCACCAGTTCATAGAGAATAAATATTATAATAACCCATTAAAATAAATGGGTTTCATAAAATATTTTATCATACCATATCCCATAGATAGTAAATGGGTCTCATATTCATTTTAAAGTATCGTTATTACATAATCCATGAAAAATATATATATTTCATAAAAATCATGCCATCATAAACATGAATTATTCATGGATAGAAAATGCATAATTTCCCAAAAACATATCCCCAGTAAATCATAAGTAACATCAATTGACGTCATCTTAGAAGGATAATTATTTTTAAATGATAGGTATCAGGAAACATTTCAAAAGGAAAATATACATTCAACATTGATAAGTAATTTCTAAAATAGAAATCATTTTCAAAATCCATTACCCAGAAAAAAAATATAACTTATATAGGAAGATATAAAATCATTTATCAAATTCTTATGGGAAATATCCATTCCAATTTAAAAAAACATTTACAGAATAATTTTATTTGATAATATACATGATAGATTATAATGAAATATTCAATGAAATGATTTTTTGTGATGGTGTAGAACTCTATTCATGTAAAATATATTCAAATGAATATTATTTTCACATTTTTTTAAAAATACAATAATTCCTTGTTTTGAAATAGACTTGAAAGTAACATTTAAGATATTATTGAATGAATCAAATTGTGTAAAAATATATTTATTAAATATTTTGGAAAATGTTAAAAACATCTTTTAAAACATTTGTTTAAAACATGTTTTTTGAAAAAAAAAAGGTTCATTTTCGACTAGAGAGTGAAATAAAGGGGATTTTTCTTCAATGATTCTTTTGATGAATTGAGTACATATTCAGTGAACAAAATAAGAGAATTATGTATTCACAAAACATTGTATAATGAGAATAAATTACATGAGATTTATGATAAATTTATTATTATATTTATCATAATAAAAATAACCAAGAAAATTATGATAATGGTTGAGATTCATCGATAAAATCTTTACAACATTGATAATATTTAATTACAATCCCATGAAAGAAAAAAATTTAATTAAATGTAAAAAATTATGCTAATAAATAAATTAAATATTTCACATGTAAATTGGTATGTATGTACACCTAATAATGGAATATTGGTCCATAACATTACATATGTCTTGAGGAATCCAAATTAAGGCCAAAAGACCCCACCTAGTTGGTACTTTTCAACCGTAAACCCCATGAAAGGGGGATATAATAATTATTATTTAAATACCAAAAATTATTAGGTGAAAATATTGAAAAAACTAAATGGTAACTAAATAAATTATATAAAACAAATAGGTGTTGAATATGGCATGTGTCTCATAGAAGTAAAATTTATAACATGAATACTTTACCATAGTTCATTAAATCCTTAGTACATTGTCAATCCTCAATTATAAAAGATATAATTTTATTTTAAATATATTAAAAAACTATATATATATATATATATCATTCCATATATTTTTCTATTATTATATTTTTTCCCAGTTTATTAACAATTTAATGTTAATGTGATGTTTTAAGGTTTACCTGATTTATTTTTCACGTATGTTTTGATTTGATAGTATTTCACTACCTCATTTTATAGTGATCACACAATATATATATATATATAGTTTTAGAAATTATTTAAATTTTTTATATTTAAATTATATGTCTATTTATAGAAATATATAAATTATTGGGATTGAAAATGCAATACTCTGTTCAAAGAGAGATGGTAAAATGATTATACGCATGAACATCATTTCCATATTTTTAAAGGATTGAAAAAAACAATGTTAAATAATAAATTTACATTAAATAATCATTATTATTTCATCTATATCATTAATATTAATTAAATTTACACTTAATACCTTACATTTCAATTTTAAGTAAAATAAATCACCTCACTTCGTGAGATGGTAGTATGGTGTACATAAGATAGATATTATAGTATCCCCGAGAGAATGGATAGTAAGATGGTATATGTGTTATCATAATTACATAAGTATATTAATTTTATAATTATCATGTAAATATTTAAAATCCAATGCTATATCCATCATTGATTGGTGGTGGTGCAAAATAAAATGCATCGGTACACGAGGAGGTAGTCCACAAACCACGTGATTGATATTTTAGTTTTCAATTTGATTGATGTAAAAACTGGATGTACGTTATTAAAATAATGAAATAGAATCTCATTATATCTTATATATTGGTTTTATTATATTAAATATGTTGAGACATAATTTATGATGGAACGGAGGAATGAAAATGAAAGATCTCAGTGATGATAATTACATTCTCTTAGAGGAACCTCCTTTGGATGTCTTATTAAGGACCCCTGTGTCGGTATTTTTGGTGGAATATCAAGTATAGGGATATTGGAGGTAATGTTTTTATGGTTTTGGCAGAATTATTTGGATTGGAACGTTTGAATGTGTGATGTGAGGTGGATTCCTTTTAAAAGTGGTGGAAATGATCCCACATGGATCTTTTGTGGAAATTTCCTAAAAGAATACAGAATAATAATGTCATTACAAAGAAAAAATATAAATGTGACCATATATTAGACTTTATGAAGTATGATATTAATATATTTCCATAAAAGATGAATTTTAGATGATTATTTTTCATGTTATGCCTTAACATCTTAGTTTATCCCTCCATAAACGAATGTTTACTATAATCTTGATAATTAATTTTTGTTGTTTTAAATATGAATTATTGAAAAAAAAATATTGACCTTATTGGATTAAATATATTATTATTGTTCCAAATAATTAATCTATTTTTTAAGATTAAATTAATTTAAGAAAAAATATATTTCTGTAAACATAATCCCACATAACTAACAAGAATACAGGTTTTCAAAGAGAAAATGTTCGAATGTTTATGATGTTATTATATCAAAATTTAGCAATAAATTTATCCCAATGATCTAAATTGGTTTACAAAATTCTAATTTAATATTTTTTTCTGCAATCTGTATTATAAAAATATGAATTTTTGATTAAAGAATAAATATAAATTACAATTCTTAATAAAAACAAGTATTTGTATCTATTAAAAAGATAATTCATAAAATCATAAAATTATAAACAAAATAATTGTATGTTAATTTTGATATTCTGTTTTCAAATATATATATATTACATTATAAAATTAATTTTCTGAATTTTTTAAATATAAATTAATTATTGGTTTACAAAATGTGGTTAAGTTGATTCTTTTAAAGATTTAGTTTTTAATTGTAAATGTTTATTTACTTTTATATACACTCTGAAAAAATTTAATATAATTATGAAAAGATTTATTGAATATAAAAAAATAAAAAATAATTAAAAGTCTTCAATATATTGTATTTGGGTAATTTATTAATTTAAAAAATCACGAGTTCTTAAAAATAGTTTTTTTATAAAAATATTTCCTTTATTTCACACCCAAACTATGTACATATATAAATAAAATTATTTATTGTTATCATACACTTTGATCAGGATTTAACATTTTTGAAGTTTTGGCCATGACCCAATTTATTTTTCAGTGTTTTAGATAATAAATAGATGTTTTGGTCGTGATAGTGTCCGACGTCTTGTAAGGGCACGACCAAAGTCGTGCAGATTTTTCGGGGCATAATGTAGCGTCACAACATTAAAAAATTAAAATCAAATATTTAATTAATTAATTGGATGCTTTATTAAGGGAGAACAAAAATTAAAAGTGGAAGATAAAGTAAATTAGAGACTTTTTAAATAGTAGTAATAATAACATTGTTTAAGTAAGTAAAAAGTATTATTATTATTACATTTATTGAGATTTTATTATTAATATTATTAATATTATTTTGATAATTATTTTTAATATTATTTAAAATGAATTTTTATTGGGTATTTATTATTAAATTATTTACATAATTATAAATTCATTAACATATTAGTATTACCATTCAAACTATTATTATTATTATGTCAGAATTTTTTTATTTTATATCATTCCATTTTCATTTTTTTCATATTTCTCCTCCCCCTATCTCTTTAGGACATGCTACATCTCCCCTAGTTTCTGTTGGGTAGCTCCGCTTACCCTATCAACAGCTCAACGCCTCCTGTGATTCCCATAGATTACATGATAGACCAGTACATGTCCTCCCATCTTGAAAACCACCCCACACTGCCCCTACTACCAGCCCCACACTAAACCCCATGTCTGAAGATCAATAAAAAGTGGATCCTATTGTCTCCCCTTCTTTCAAAATGCTGCTAGCCAGTGTGACACCCCTTCCGACACCACCCCCCTTCTCGCTCGGCCAGCCTCCCGCACCCTCGCTGTATGTGTGTTCTTTATCAGTTGGTTGTTTCTTCAATTGTTAGGTTGTAGGGATAGGGTTTTAGGTTCTGGATAGACCGATTATAGTATAAATGGGACGATGATATGATTTTAGAGTCTAATTATGTCATTTTAGGTGCGGTTGGAGTGAGGATGAATTTTCTCTCCAAATTTTCAGAGTTTTGCAACACCGAGGTTGGTGGTTCCGCATATAATTATTATTTGATGAATTATGTTGGCTGATAAATTAATGTAGAAAATATAATATTTATTTTAAATTGTGTGAATATTGACTTATTTGAGATTTAATGTCTATTTTTTAGTATCATTTTTTCTAGATAAGTATGTTTCTCTATGAAAAACCATGTTTATTTGTTTATATGTATTTTATAACTACTGTAGTTTGAGTTTTGGTGAAGAATTAAACATTGATTTATAATAAATTTTTTATTGGATAATTTTATGGGGTATAATTCCAATAAAAATATTTTAAAATTGTTTAATAAATTCTTTTATTGGTTTTAATAATTGTTAATATTATTTCCTTATATGTGTTGTTATTTTAATTGATTGTGTGGATGTACCACATTATGTTTTGAAAGGTTTATGTTCTATATAGTATTTCAAAATGGAATTTGTGTCTGTAAGTGTTTGTATTGGCTATATGTAGTTATATTTTTGTTTTGATTATTTGAGTATGATTTGTGACATAGACTCTGAACCTCCTGAGAACAAATGGGAACCCCGGGGACTATGTGTGTAGGCATGGACTACTGTGCTAGTGATACAGAAGCGGCATTGTCCTTATTTCACATAGTCAGTTTTATTATTACAATAGTAACGATGAATTTGGAATATTAATTGATACCACTTGGTTATTGGTGTGTTCCCTACTACTGGATCGTGCATTAGAATTCAAATTTTTTGGGAACTATACTACTTTTCCCTAAGCCGTGATGTTCTAGTGTCCAACTATTCACTAGTAATTATAGGGCCTCTCCCATATTTGGTTCTCCTTATTTATATTATGTACATCATTTTTATACGGTATAAAATTAGGTTTATCATAAACTTTTGTTTGTTGGTTTCAATTTTTGTTATTTTCATTACTGTTGTTGTCCTTAAAATGGTTTTCTATATAATGTTTTATTAATTTATTTCATTGCATTTGTTATACTTCTAACTATATTTTTCAATTAATATTTATTCACAGATTCTTTTCTCAGTGGAATCCTTTTGGGAGTTATCTCACACCCTACTTATACATTTTGTTGTAAGTAGATTTGGTTATGTGAGATACATGAAAAATTAATGTTTTTAGAATTGGTGGATCATGTTTATAGTTGAGTTCATGGCTTGGTGATGTGAAGTTGTCTTGAGTTTGTTTTTCTCTTACCAGGTGGTGGTTATTGATTTTTTTCTTGGTCATCGTACGTAGTTGCAATAAATTTTTTGGATTTTTCTTAAATATGTAACTCAAATTATTGTTTTGGTGAAGGGACTATTTTTTTGCAAATTCTATATTCTGTTTGGTTCATTCTTCCTTGAAATTTTATATGTATACATAATCGGTTTAATCATTACCTAATTTACTTTTTGATATAATGTAACCTATTCTGTCCCATGGGGACTAGGAATGCTCTTCGAGCCTTATTGTGGATTTGGTCAGGCGTTGACTAGATAACAACCTGATTTGGTTTGTATAAAAATAGTATCTGATCAAGGATTTTCTATTAAGTAAATTTTAATAGGGATGAGTGTAGTTAGACATTTCCGTGGACTATCAGGACTCGGAGCTCTGGTTGGGAGTTGGGTTCCTCGCTAGAACACCTTGTGATAGTCCTCGAGTAACCATGGGATGATTGGACGTTTGTTTGAATTCTCTTCTAGGTTAGACGTGCAAGCTACAGACTGTGCACAGTCATCGGGTGGGGGAGGAATGGATTGTTCATTATATTTCATCAACTTGTTAGATTTATTGATGATTAATTTTCTTAAGGAAATATTTTTTCTCTGGTCTTATGTATTAATGATGTAATTTTTTTACTATTTCATCTTGAAGAAACATGCCACTTCCATGATCTCCCTAAGAACCAGAAGAATAATTCAGAGAGTGCTCTCCATCACCACTTAATCATATGATGGTGGAAGATGTGGCCTAGACTATTCACACACTTGGTCAAGGAGAGACTCCTGCCCTTAATTCTGATCTAGTTAGAGAATTTGAATATGTTCCAAAAACAAAAAATCAATTTAATTTCACAAGAAAAAATCCCCTAAATTCCAAGGTATCACGAATCCTCATGGAGAGGAATAGTTTCATTAGATGATAGAGTGCATATTAGAGTTCCAAGAAACATCGAAATAGGTCAGAGTGAAATGTGCTTCTTTTCTTCTAGAAGGTCTCAGTCGATAGTGGTAGGTCTCAATGGTCCAAGATGGGAAGCAAGAGAAGATGGGCTAGAAGGACATAAAGGTGGTCAACAATGACCAATAATTCCCAACATTCATGGTGTAGGCTATATATTGGAAATTCAGGGATCTTGTTTATTCAGTCCAATCAGTGATGGAGTATTCCAAATAATTCATTGAGCTAGTTTGATATTAACCTAAAATAGTCTCCAATGAATATATGTAGGCTCAATGGTTTTAAAAGTGTATATGACTAGAGATAAAATCTCATGTATTCTTATTTAAAATGAATACCTTTGCAGAGGTGGTTAACTAATCATATATGGTAGAGATTGACCATAAGTGTATGTATGGTTTCTTTGAGGATATATCAGTTTCTAGAAGTGAAAGATCATCCAATATAAAGAGGAAGATTTGTGAACATGGGAATAAGGGTGTTGGTAGCTTAGTCCATCCTCCCAGGTAGACATTATCTATGGTTGTTGGGGTAGGATTTTTTATGTCCCATCTGTACAAGAAGGATGGAAAAATCCAACCTAGTTGTCCCTACCATGCAAGGCCATATTATCGATGTGGAGTTATGGAATTCATGATGGGATTTTGAAGTGAGACATGCCCATACCAGAGGGGGAATTATTTGTGGCTTCCAAGGGAGTGTCATTTTAGTTGGGGCTGACCAGGAGGGTGGGTTCTTAGTTTGGTGGTTGTGGTGGTATGACTACATCATCTTAAATACAAATACACATCATCAAATATTGATAGGTGAGAATCTTTTCCCTGACAGGGACCATGAAACTTCATGTGGTGGATCAGGCACCAGGAGGATCAGATACAGGACCTTCATCTGATCGAGGTACCATTCTGATTGACCCTTCTATAAATGTCGTATTATTTGATACTGGTGCTTCAGTTTCTTTTATAGCTTTTCATATATTGAATATATTGATCCTTCCAACTGATATGTTATCTTTTTCGATGGAGTTGGTAACACCATAGGGTAAGAAGAAAGAGCTAGTCCTTAGGTGTCTGACATGTGTGCTTTTTCTGTCAGGAGTTGATATGGAGTGGTATTTATTTTTCTAGGATATTGACCTATTTTTTGTGATCCCATACATTTATTGGATGAGGTTATTTCAAGAACATTTGTATTTCTTTAGGTGGTGAGGTTGTTTTATAGAACATGATCAGAGTCCTCGTGTATTTCAGGGGGAATGGGACACTCAAACATGTCATGTGTGTGATCTACTTCCAGATTTGGGAAATAATTCTTATCAGTTATCATCTCTCATGCTTGAGAATGATTATGGTGTTATATATGTTGGTTTACCTTAAGTAGTGCATATGTTTCCTGAGGTATTTATAGAGTATTTTCTAGGATAACCCCATAGCGATACAGAGATTTGTCGACTAAATTGGCACCGGGAACATGAGCTATATATATTCCCTCATATCGCATGGAACCTACTAAATTAAGGTAATTTAATATACTTCTAGATGATATGAAATCCAAATTGTTCATTCACTAAATCATCCCTCCTTGGGCCACCCTAGTATTATTCACGATGAAGGATGTTAGTTCTCTCCAGTTATGAATCGATTACCAGAATTGACAAAGGTTACCTTCCAAAATAAATAAGTATTTCCACTTATTGAAATTTTTTTCAACCAGATGAAGTGAAAAAAGTGTTTATCCAAAATAATATTCAGTTCAATTTAGCACTAACTCATGGTTAGAGAATCATACCTCCCAAATAAGGATTTCCAAAGTAGGTATGGCCACATTGAGTATGGATTCATGAGTTTTAAATTGAAAAATTCACCAAAGGTCATTATGATACTCATAAATTGGGTTTCACACCAGTATTTCAGGTATTTTTTCATTATATTTGTGGTTACATCTTGGTTTACTAGGAATATGAGTAAGAACATGACCATCATTTTCAAATCATATCAGGCACTCTGTTTGATCATTTCCATTATACAAAGATTTCGAAGAGGACCTTCTCGATTAGAGAATTGATGTTTCTAGTACCTGTAATTTCGGATCATGGGGTTTCAGTGGATCCTAAGTTGATCGGTGTAGTCATTTCATGGGAACAGCCAAAAAATGTTTTCTAGATTAGAATTTTTCGTGTCTTGGAAGGTTATTATAGGTTTTTTGTTCCAGATTTATCATGTATTTCTTCCCCATTTACCATACTATACCAGAATGGGGTGATTTTTAAATTGATCCCATAGTTCCAGGAATCTATTGAGTTTTTGAAGAATTATTTGACTACTACACCTCTGTTGATAATTCTTGTGTTTGGGATGGGCTATGTGGTTTATTGAGTTGATTGAGGTTTGAGCCTTGGGTGTGTACACATACAAGACAATCATGTAGTGCATTATGGTTCTCTCTAAGTATGACTTCCTAATAAAAATTACTATAATCACAACATGTTTTTTTATTGGTGATGCACTCCCTGAAGACATGGTGTCACTACCTCTTTAGGGAGAATTTTTTTTCTATTCTAACTATTAGACCCTAGCCTACTACTTTTCACATGGGATATCAGAATATGAGGTAGTACTGATGGATCGAGTACCTACAGGGGTTTGACATTGATATCATCTATACCCCGGTAATTGTTAATTTTCAGGTTGAATCCTTAAGATGGAAATATCATATGTAATCATTGGGGATGTCTACCGATGAATGGACTTTGATTGGACTCCATGGCTAGATTCACATGGTGTCCATGGAACACAATAAAGGTATATTCTTGGAAATAATTCAGTTGACCCCTACTCTTCAAGAGTTGATTCATTGGGATAAATATGGCGATGAGATACATCAATGGTCTTTGAGGTTTTTTCAACTTGGGGTGAATTCTCCTCATTGGTGTTGGATCCCGAGGGAACTTGTGCTTCACGGGTCGTGCAGTGGTGTCATTTTCTCTGTGGAAGGTGGTGTTGTAGCATAGCTACCAGTCATAGTTGGTCAACCATCCTGGTACTACCAAAGATTTATTATGATGTTCTTACCTATTTCTAGTGTCTTGGTTTGAGACAATATATAGGATACTTCATATCAATACGCTATACTTCTCTGTAGGTGAATGTAGAGCATCAGGGACTATCCAGTTTTCTTCATCTGTTACCCATTCCAACATGGAAGTGGGAAGAGGTTACCATGGACAACATTATTGGAATACCTCATACACTGTAGGGAAGGAATGATTTTTTTCATGTGATTTACCATTTGATCAAATCATCTCTCATTATTCATATCAGGGATACAACTAAGGTGGATGAGTTGGGACACTTGAATATTCAATAGGTGGTCAGACTTCATGTTGTTCCATAACCAATTGTTTCTAACAAATACCCCTACCTTACCTATAAGTATTGTTAGGGTCTTCAATGTCAATTAAAAACACCAATGAACATGAGCATGGGTTACCATCCTCAAAAAGATTGTTAGATAGACAAAGAAAATCATATTCCAGAGGACATGCTTCACGCATATCTTTTGGATTTCAGAGGATCATGGGATAACCATTTGGGATTGGTCGAGTTTTCTTATAATAATAATTACTAATACTCTATTTGAATAGATTCATTTTAGGTTCTCCATGGTCAGCTATTCCGTTATCTATTATACAAGAATTAGGTATGTGAGACATCACTTTTAGGACCGAGCATCGTTCAGGAGACGTATGTGATAGCCAAGGTAATCATATTGATGTTAATGATACCTCAGTGTTGTAACAAATCATAGGTTGTTAATAGGAATCAAGATGATGGTTTTTTTTGGGTAATCATGTGTTCTTCATGGTGGATCCATTATTGGGTCACCGTCATATGGGAATTCTCAGAAAGCTAACAGTAATGTATGTCGGTCATTTTTTGATCACTGAGAGGATTAAAATTGTGGCATAAAGCTTAGATTTACCTTCTCCATTGATGTAAACCCATGATGTTTTTCTGCTCTCCCAACTAAAAACGTATAATATGGATCAATATCATTCGTTTAACAATGATGAGTTGGAAATAGAGACCAATTTATTAGTGATTGAGCGGCCAATGTGGATAGTGTATTCCCAAGAGAGGTGTTTCATGGGAATTCCATTACATTTGTCCAAATCCTCTGGCTTAATGGGAATGATGAGCATGATACATGGGAGTATATTTCATTGGTTTATCCATAGTACCATTTTTTATTCATTGATCAGATTTTGAGTTGACATTATGAGGGCAGAATGTTTTCATGGGGAGGAGAATTGTCACACCAAGACATCATACTTTAGTAATAATTTTTTTTCATATTTTATAATTTTATATGTATTTAAAACATTTTTTGAGGATTTGGCTGAGGCCTAATTGGGTTTATTTGTTTTATTTGATAAATGGATGTTATGGTTATGGGAGTTTCATGTCTCTATATAGGGAACGACCAATTCCATGAGGCTTCACAAGGTCACCGTACAACCTTCCCAATATTCAAAAGAAATTAATGTAATTAATTAAACAATTAAGGGGATGATTTAATTATTGATCACAAAAAAATAAAAATAAGAAGGTAAATAAAATTAATGACTATTTTAGTTATAGTAATTATTAAATTTTTCTGTAGGTTATTATAATTATTTTTTTAATAACATAAAAATATGTTATTATTAATATTATTAAGCTTATTATTATTATTATTTCCACAATATTTTAATTTCATTTTCAGTATTAAATTATTTCAATAATTTTAAAATTAATAACTTATTATTATTAGAATTCCTTGTATTATTAATTCTAAGTGGAAATGACTTTTAGATTTTATTTAATTCTTTTTTTTCTTTTCTTTTTCCCTTTCTTTCTCTCTTTTTTCACCATTTTCCTTTCCATCAAGAAATTTCCCCCTAGTTTGTGATGTGTAGCTTCACCTTACTATAGTAGTACCTTGATGCCTACCATGACTCCCTCTAGTGAAATTGCTTATCGAAATTCCTCCTCTCATCCAACAAACCACTCTTTGACGCCTTGTTCTACCCATGATATTTTCACCCCCGGAAAGTCACCGGCCGAAGCGACACCCCTTCCAACACCCCACATCTCAATCGACATGTGTCCCACACAGTATGCTCAATTATGGGAGGGTCCACTCCTCAAGTCAAGTGTCGATATATCAACAATCACGAAGTCTAAAGTTGATGTATCATGTAGTTCCATCTCATCATAAGGAACCCAACGCGACAGACGGTGCTTCAATCAGACGCTCGATCTTAGAGTTATTGGAATTTCTGATCTAGGGGCCCGGTTGGATATATGATCATTCCAAACCTGGAAATTTTCCAATGTTGTCCAAAACTCACTTATATTATTGAAAAAGGACTGCCTCATCGCGGGGATCCCAGTGTCGTAGATGTCGTGTCGTTCAGACGAGTGTTCTTGAAGATATTCGTATTTAAGCGAAGTCGGGCCCGACCCGTCAAGCCTAATGGGCTGGAGGGTCAGCCCGACCTGGCTCAGCAGGTCCAACCCAGCTGGGGGGGTCGACCTAGTCCAGTTTAGCATGTCCAACCAGTCCTATCAGGGGCGGGCCGACCCGCCAGCCCAATGGGCTTGACTGGTCGGGCCTGACTTCACTGATATATGAATATCATCAAGACAGTGTGCCTGAACGACGAGCTATCGGCAGCACTGGGATCCCCGTGAATTGGCTGTCATTTTATGGTACTCTGTGAGTTTTGAACATCTTTGGAAAATGTCCAGGTTTGGAATGAGCGTAAATCCAACCAGGCCCCTAGATTGGAAATGCCAATAACCTTAAGATCGTGCGTCCGATTGACGCGTCGTCGGTCGCATTGGGTTCCTTATGATGAGACAGAACAATGTGATACAACAAATCAAGACTGCTTGATATTTTATGTATTAAAACATGACTCGAGGAACGGGCCCTCTCGGAATCGAGCGTGCTGTGTGAGGGAACCCTAGAGCTGGCTACGACGACTTCCGTACCGGAATCCTTCATGGGTTCGACAATGATAACTTATGTACCAGAATCCTCCCTAGGTTCGATAGTGGTGACTTCTGTACCAGAATCCTCTGTGGGTTTGATAGTTATGACTTCTGTTCATGTATCATGTGTGGGTCTGACAGTGTAGCTGGTCCTTTATCCTATGTAGGTCCAACATCTTAGCTGGTCCTGTATCATGTGTGGGTCCGACAACATAGATGATTTAGTGACTACACCTGATCATCTCTATTTATCTAAAAAATATATATACCTATTTTAGCTGAGTCATGACATTAAATCATTATCGTCGATGTGATTGAACTTACATCATGTGTGGACTGGGTTGTGATTGGGCTCGAGAGTTGGAGACGGGTTGTGACTGGTAACTTAGGTATATTTATCGGCATAACCCTAAGTAGAGTTGGTTGATAATTCTTGATTGAATATTTATATTGTGGATTATCCTTTCAGGATTATGGGAGACCTTCAAGGGTCTGGGGGTCCCCTACTGAGTATTGTTATACTCAACCCTGCACGAGCTTCGCCCGCACCTTGTTGTGTTCTCTGTAGTCGACGGACGACAATGATCGAGGCAGAGGGTGATGGATGGGAGGCTACATGGAGTTGGACTTGATGGGACATACCATAGGGACGATTTGTTCGAGTTCTGTAACTACCCTTCAGGTAGGATTTCCGGGCAGACGATCCAGGATTTTCTTTCCCTTTTTACTTGTACTTAGTTTTCAATTGGGTTTGTATACTAGCCCATTTACTTTATGAACATATCACATTTCTATTTTTAGTACTTGTTGCCTCTTCTTCATGTGTTCATACTGTGTGTTTGTTACAGATTAAAATGGAAATTCCTTCCCTTTTATCAGGATTATGCCTTTAGTGCTAGTCGCCAGCCCCTGGACTAGGGAAGGTCGGCTTGGGGTAGTCACTACATGGGCCTCATGGATGGGTTGTAACAAATTTGAATCAGAGGAGTTGGTTCTACCGTAGAACATGGAATATGATTATTTTAACGGTAATAATGTTAAGTGTTTTGGGTGTGGTTATCAATTTAGGAAAACAAGTGGTTGTGCGGCCGCCACCGTATCGATACACTAGGTCACTGATTTCGGATCTCTAACTTAGTGCCTGAAACCGCTGATAGGGTGTGTGTTTACTTGAAAATGTTTTCCTTGGGATTACTTTGTGTCATATCACCAGGTATACTGTTTTAACCATGGAACACCAGTTTCTTTTCAGGATGGCCCCACGAAGGCATCCAGCTAGGGTTCCAAGTTTCGTACGATATGGTATCCCACTAAGCGACGAGGCCTCGGTGTAGGGCCTCATCAAAGAGGAGGTACAGATGGTACCACCACCCGCTGGGCCACCGATACCACTAGCTCCAGTAGCATAGAGGGAACGCCGCCTGATTTCATTGCACGAGTTCCAATGCCAGAGACCACCCAGGTTTAGGCGAGGGATGGACCCACTGGCAGCTGAGGATTGGGTGGAGGCTATCATGAGAGTTTTCAGATTGGTAGGGACACCAGCCGACCTCATGGTGATCCTTGTCTCGATTCTTCTACATATATCAGTAGGCAGATGGTGGAGATTTATGCTCTAGGTTCACGAGAGGCATCATTGCTCTGGATAGACTTCAAGAGTCTCTTCCACTAAGAGTTTGTTCCATCCACCCTTTGTGTGGTGCTGATTTAGGAGTTACTTCATCTGTAGCAGGGCAGTATGACAGTAGCTCAGTACTCAGCGAGGTTCACCGACATCTCGTGCTACTCCACAGATATGGTACGGGACCCGTTATTTAGGGCCCAAAACATTGATCAGTGACTCAGACATGAGATCAGGGCGTCGAAGATTCTCCTCAGCATTCTGACGTAGGCGGTGGTGCTGGAGAGAGCCATTCTAGTTGTGAGTTTTCTTGCTGAGTAGTCAGCAGCAGCGAGACCCACCGTAGGGAGACACGTAGCGGAGTTTTCTGCCGCTGTCAGTATATAGATGACATTGAGTTCCAAGCGGACCAGACCATCAGGTGGCCGACCCCAGGATACAGGTTCGGTTGTTCGGGGCACACGAGACAGATCCAGCTATACGAGGAGCAGGCAGTGCTATGCATGCGGCGGGCTGGGTCACATGGCTCGAGACTACCTAACTTGCAATGCCGACGTGCATCAGAGAGTAGAGGGACCTCCCAGGTAGAGTAAGAGGTTCGACCGCGGTGGTCTGTCGGGAGCAGGAGGACGTGGCAAAGGAGTTGGTCGAGCAGCAGGTGATGGACAATGTTTTGAGACTCTACCACCACCACCACCACCAGGAGGTCCACCCCGACAACAGGGAGCTTCCGGACAGAGGCAAGCTCAGCTCTAGGCAGTTGAGGCCTATGACCATGGTGCACCTGAGATGATTCGAGTTACTATCTTTGTCTATGCCACCTTTTCTACCGTACGTTTTGATACATGTGCAAGTCCTTATTTTTTTGACACTACCCTTGTTCGGAGCTCGGATATTATGACGGAGCAGTTGGCCCGATACGTACAGCTATATACTCATATAGGAGTAGACTCGATGATTACGCATTGGTGCTGGCAGTGTGAGCTTACTATTGGACGTGAGAGCATTGGCCGAGATCTTCTGGTAGTGGCGTCGAGGTCTTATGACTACATTTTGGGTATGGACTGGTTATCCAGAGTTCATGCCCAGATTGGTTGTATTAGGCGTAATTTGTGGTGTATCCGGACAGATGGGACTAGGTTCACCTTCACCATCGAGAAGGGAGCCTCTGCAGCGCATGATGGACTTAAAAAGTGGAGGGGGCTGCAGATCACACATTAGTTGGCTAGTCTCATCCTCGGAGCGGTTGATGTGCGGATTTTCAATTTTCCTATTGTGGTGGATCAGTACGCGGATGTTTTCCCTAATAATTTTCCAAGACTACCTCCTCATAGAGAGGTAGAATTCAACATTGACATGTAGCCCAGGAGAGAACCGATATCTACTCCAGCATATCGGATGGCTCCCGCTGAGCTACGTGAGATGTGGGTACAGCTGGAGGGCTTACAGGGGAAGGGATTTATCTGACCCAGTGTTTCACCCTTGGCAACTCTGATTTTGTTTTCCAAGAAGGAGGATGGGAGATTATAAATTTTTGACGACTACCGTCACCTGAATCAGGTGACTGTGAAGAACAAGTACCCACTCCTGAGGATTCACGACCTCTTTGATCAGCTCAAGGGAGAACGATGGTTCTCGGAGACAGACCGTAGTTTAGGCTATCAGCAGCTCAGAGTTCGAGAAGAGGATGTTCAGAAGATGGCCTTCAGGTGTCAGTATGGCCACTACGAGTTCTTGGTTGTGCCCTTCGGCGTAACCAATTCTCCAACAATTTTTATGTGTCTCATGAACATGATCTTCCAGCCTTACCATGATCGCTTTGTCGTAGTCTTCATCAACGAAATACTGATTAATTTGACTACTGAGGAGGAGCACGCCTTCCATTTGCAGGTAGTACTGGATACACTTCGAGAGAACCATCTGTATAGTAAACTCTTGAAGTGCCAGTTCAGGATTTGAGAGGTTCACTTCTTGGGACACGTCATCTCGGAGGCTGGTTTTGCAGTAGATCTAGCAAATATTGAGGCAGTACATGCTTCGGATCCACCCAAGAGTGTGATAGAGGTGCGCAGTTTTTCGGGTCTGGCTGAGTACTATCGGAGATTTTTTCTAGACTTTTCCAAAGTTGCATCACCACTTCAATGATTGATAAAGAAGGGGAAACCCTACATGTGGTCAGATAGATGCCAGCCGATCATTCAAGATCTGAGGCAGATGTTGACCAATGCGCCCATCTTGAGGCTACCAGAGGAGGTAGTAGGGTATGTTGTTTATTGTGACACATCAGGGATCAGACTCGGGTATGTCATGTTGCATGATTGAGAAGTGATCGCATATGGTTCACGACAATTGAGACATCACGAGAAGAACTACGCTACCCATGACCTGGAGTTAGCAGCAGCGGTCATCTCCTTGAATATGTGGTGGCACTATACGATGGGTGAGCA